>CM075856.1:70619806-71819806 GCA_037975125.1 Latrodectus hesperus | reverse complement strand
ACAAAGGGCTTATTTATAATCTCATTTGCCACAATTTATCTTTCTACTTCATCATATTAATAAATAACTACCTTAGCAATATTTCTGTTGCTTTAGCTTTATGGGGAAGGTCAACAGTGACTACTCCACGAGGAAATCCATTTGTGCTGGTGTTCCGCAAGGATCCTTGATGAGTCCATTCTTATTTAATATTTACATAAATGATATCCCCCTGGAACTAAAAACAATAACATTGCCTCTTCGCGGATTATACCGCTATTTTGGCTAGTGAAGCAGACAATCAAATCATTCACGACAGTCTCATAGAACACATTACTGAAATTGAAAACTGCTTAGAAAGTAAAAAGTAATGCTATGAATTGAAATGAAGTGTTATTTAGAAGGAAACGAAAAAGCTGCCCCCTGCATAGATTGCTGGAACCACCATACCATGGAAAACTGTGGTTATCTAGGTAACAAAATTGACAGATTAACTTGGAAATCTCATATAACCGAAATTAAAAATAATTTTGTGAGTGCCAAGTGCACTTTAATACCCCTTCCTTGCTCGCAATTTGAGTCTTAACTTTTCCTTGGCAATAAATTGCCAATTTATAAATCATATCTACGACCTATTTTTACTTATGCAGTTCCAATCAGGAGAAGATCCAACATCAATGCAATTGAAAGAGTGAACAAAACATTATACTCATGCTCATTTCCCAATTTTAACTGTATTTCAGAAATGCCCTTATTAGAAAAAAATCTGGGCATTCTCGCACTAACTAGTTATATCAAATATATTGCTCACAGGCTTTACGGCAGGTTGTACAACGCTCAAAATGCTGAAATCCGCGAGCTATCGAAATTTATAATTCTTACGAATTCATTAATTTTCATAGGCCTAGACCTGAGCATCACCTAAATCCCTCAACAGATAATTACCATGAAATTTTGATTTATCAAGCAATAACGTAGCTCTCTATGTGGCGCTGACTCTCGGGCTTCCCGATAAATGGAAACCCACTCTTCTCCTCACCGCCACGCATATTCAATCAGTTTTCTCCCCGGACCTAAGGTGCTTACTGCTGGAAGGTTTCCCTACAGATGGTGCCTAAGGAACCTTTGATTTTTTATTTTCCTTATATCCTAGAGCAACAATGTATATATATTTTGTATAATGATTTACAGAATTATATTGATTTTACTATTTAAACGTAAAGTTTACGTTTGAATATAACTAGTAAAGTATTCAATATTCTAGGAAAAAATTTGAGTTTAATTAAAAATTTACCGTGCATGCATTACTAACTGGGTGTACTACCCAGTCAGTTTCTTGTCAATCGCTTAATCATTATTTATAATTTTCATTTACGAAAAATCAGGTGTTATGAGTGAACAAATTGTTTTTCTAAAAGAGGTCAACAACGCGTAGCTGCACACCTCAACCATTCTACGACTAAAGATATACAACTGGAGAATTCTCTGGTGTTCGGATTTTGCTCGGAGAATTCTTTCTGAATTCACGGAGAAAAAAAATAATGACGTCATGTGACTATGTGACGTCATTGTTCAATTGAACCAATGAAACTATTTACATAATTTTAAATTATTTATATACATTTTGACGCCGAACGATGGCTGAGAGATTAGCGTTCCTGACTCCTAAGCTGTGGGTCCCGGGTTCGAATCCCACTTCGAGCATGGATGTTACTTTCGTTCTAAGTTCTCACTGTGTTTCCCTGTCCTTTCTTCTGTGATGATGTATGAATATGGCCCACCCTATAAACGGGTTTGTGGTGGTATGACGTAGTTAACGTTACTCACCTCCGTGACTTGGTTCACAGGTGCCCACTGGGTAACGACAAATGAGTAGCAGTTACTGGCCTTGTTGTGGCATAGGGTTCATCACTCAAGTGACCGCCGTTGGAAAAAAATACATTTTGACTGATAGGCAATATCAGTTTTGTGAAATTAGGACTGTTTATTTATCGAGACATTTAATATATATATATATATATATATATATATATATATATATATATATATATATATATATATATATATATATATAAACTCAGAATGTGTAATTTCTTGACATTTTTTTTATATTTTCATAGTATTTTTTAAAATATAGAAAATTATTATTCAACGAAACTAGTGTATATTTCATAATCTAAATTAAATCAAACTCGTTGAATTACATTATTGTTTTGAATATAATATAATTATATCTTTAAAATAAATATATATGAAAGAGTTTTTCATAATAACTTTAAATCTTTAAATAAAAATAACTATTGAAATAAATGGCAAACAAATTATCAACAGAATTCAAATAGTATTAAAATATTTTTCATGTAAGTTATTTTATGAAAAACAAAAAAATATAATAATGCATTCCTGTGAATCTTTAAAAATATAAACTAATTCCGAAATGATAAATTAATTTTTACTAAATTTCTTCATAGATATATATATATCAGTGGCGTAGTGAGCATAATTGGCGTCCGGGTACGATACCTTTTTTGGCACCCCCTCGAAATTAAAAAGAGTAATACAATATAAATATAGGAAAAAATGTATTAAATAATAAAAGCTATAACTGCATACAATACATTATAATAAATAGAGAATACTTGTAATAAAAATACAATGCAAATAATAAGAGAATGCTTTACCTTCTATAAAATAATTGGAAATATATTAATTTAAAGTTACAGGCTTAGCTTCAATTTTGAAACAAAAATAAATTCTAGCTAGAAAAAGTACTTATATTGGATTCGCAAAAGTGTCAAAGGGGAATAATCGGACTTACATGATTTAGAATTTTTTAATTAAAGAGATATTATTTAGCTTATATAAAAATTCAATTATTTTAAAAAACATAAAAAAATTTTAAACATGAAATAATTCAATATATATTATAAATATAAGTAGATGTAATTTTAGTTACAATCATAATATAATACATACATTACACTATATACATTTTTCTTGCTTTTGATGATGCGAATTGATCAATTACTTTATCGAAGTTGATCATTTCAAATTTTTCTTTTTCTATATTTAAAAATGTTAAATCACTTAGACGGTTTTGACTCATGGTTGATCGTAAATACGATCAGAATTAATTTTAATTTGCTGAACGAACGTTCACAGCTTGCTATTGATGTAGAAATAGTTAAGAGTATTTGAAGGGCGATTCTCATATTTGGGAAAACATCCTCTTCGTAAGAGATTAGGAAGGTTAAAAGTTCTAATGGAGTTTTTAGTTTAATTTCTTTTCTACTGCAGAGTAACATCTTGCCGTCACAAATTTCTGTATAGATTTCTGTTCCATTGAAATCTGTATCATAAAATTCACTCAAGCTTTTACAATTATTTTCAAGTTCATTATCAAAATTACCATCATTAAATAAATTTTCAACATTAAGTAAAAATACAAATTTGGAATTAAGATCTCTTAGTCTTAAGATCTCTTAGAATCGCATGTACATTTCTCGCTGCAGACGGTCAACAACGCTTTTCATAACACGATAAATTTCCTTTTCCACTGAGAGGCCAACATCTGTCGATGATTCTCCAGGCATTTTTCTTACACGGACTTTTGTATCAATACCCCATTTTCCACAAAAGAACTGAGCCTTTTTATTGACTCCTTGCATATCTGGTCTCGAATTTCTGCAAGTTCTGTCTCTAATGATTCAAGATCATAAAAAGCTTCTCTAAAATTCATTTTAGGATCTTGTAATCTGAGCTGTACACGATCAATTCTTCTTAAGATTTCATGTCAGAAATGAATTAAAGTTATGAAATTAATGTTAAGTACATTTTGCAATAAAATTGCAACTTCATTTCTAGTATCATTTGTGGTGGTAATATCTTCTGCTAGTTTCTCTAATAGTTTTATTAAGTTCTCCAGTTCATTAACAATAACAATAACTTCTTGTGCTGTAGCACTCCATCGGTTTTCAGATTCACGTTTAACTGTTTTATTAAAAGAGCATTTTAATAATTCCCAACGTAATGTTGAACGTGAGAAAAATGCATATATATTTTCAATTATTCCAAAACATGTTATGATGACTGGATCATGCTTAGCTGCAGTAACTCCAACTAAATTTAATGAATGATTATCGCAATTTACAAATAAGTGCTTCATTATTTTTCTCTATTATTCTCTGTTGAACTCCAGATATGTGACCTGACATCACTGCGGCATTATCATAACATTGTGATCTACCGTTTATTAAGGAAATCTGATCAGAATTTAACATTTCTAAAATTGTATTTTCAATTGAGGCTGCATCTTTAGAATGTATTTCGATAAATCCTAAAAAGGATTCTTTTATAGAAACTTTTCTGTTAGTATAATCAGTATATCTACGTATATATCTACTACCTGAATATTACTACAGAATATCTACGTACCTGAAAACCTGGGACATTTGTTCTCGATGAGAGCGATCAGGAGTCGAATCAAATAAAAATTCATATTTCGCTTGATATCACTTATTATTTTATTTCAAACTGTGGATGCCAAAAGGTGAATAAATTCATTTTGAATTTGTGGTGATCAATCAGATAGTTTTCGGCGTTTCCATGACATTTTTAAGATGAGTTGCGAGAAGTGGATCAAACTGCGCTATGAGTTTAAGTAAAGATAACAGATTTCCAATATTTGTACCATCTTCAAGCATAATATTTTCAACATAACCTCGTAGAGGTAGATTTTGAATTATCAAATATTTCATGCATGCTAATATTCGATGCAATATATTTCGCCAACGTTCCATATTTGCTTCAAATATTGTATCGATTCCCGTTTTATTAATTAATCTTCTTTTTGTTTCTTTCCAAATTGTGAATAATTTTCGATGATTTAGACTTCTTTCATGACTAATCAATTTTTCTTTTTTTCTCTATTTTTTAAAACCAGACTCTGTTACGGAAGATGATTGTGTAACAGAATTTGATGAAGAAAACAGTATGCAACAAAAGCAATATGCTGCATTGTTTTTAGGTGAATATAATAACCAAGATCGGTTAATTTCAGTTCCTCCTTCTTCTTTTCCGACTCGTCGAGAAAACCAAGATTTTGGCATTAGACGATTAGCTGATGTTCCAGCTGCATTTAGACTCCACTCGTTCTGAAATAATTGAGAACCACGAATAATCATTTCGGTGTGAAGTTGATTCGATATTATTGGAAAATTATTCTTGAACTTTAAGTAAGCCACATCTTTAAACTGCAGAACGTCTGGAACTACAAATAAACTTTCTGTTATACTTTCAGTACTTTTTACTGTATATAGACATGTATTTGGAGATTCTGGTGTACTTGGATGCCTATCCTCATGATCTTCAGAGTCTTGTATTTGTTGCGATATGTTATAACATAAAAGTTTAGCTGCAGAAGGGGTACAATCTGAATCAGATTTTGCTGCTTCATCATTATTTTCTAGTTTATCCTTTTGCGATTCTGTCGCTAAATATGATTTCATCATCATTCTACATTTCTGAATTTCTTTTTCTTGTTCTAGCTTTCTTTTTCGATTTTGAAAACCGCTAAGTTTTTTCCTGACATTGACATCATCTGAATAAAAATTAAATTATTTTAGATATCACATTTGAACATCACAATAACAGCAAATGAAGTATAAAAAGGATTTATTAGAAACTGCAAAGTAATATAGCAATCAAATTCCATTGCTTCAATTATTTTATTGAATACTATTAACAATTTCACGCATATTTTATTTACTGAATTATAGAATCATAGAGTAAGTTGGCAATAATAAAATCATCAAGACGTTAAAAAGTAAAATACATAACAAAAGTATTTATAGTTATAATTGGGTTTTTGAATTAATAATAATGAAATAGAAACAAAAATTCAATATATCTACTTTCTGGGCATACTCATAAAATAGATATATTGATTAATTCGCTCCACTAATCTATTTGGTTGTTCAAAATTAGGTATCAAAAACCTTGGAATAAAATCAATTTTTTTGTCAATTTTTTTTTCAGTTTCAGATGAATTAAAGTAAATAATGTTGTTATTTACAATAATATTTGTTCAAATTAACAACAGAATTTAAGCTATTCCTCTTGTTTTTTCTCGTTCTCGAAGAATCACACAATTTCTCAATGGCAGTTTTTTTAAAATACAAGCTTTACAGCATCATAATGAGCACATCATCTTGTATCTGAAAGTTGCTGAGCAGTAATTACAATGTTTGGTAGAAGGGTCATACATTTATGGGAAAAATACGCATGCAAACTTTCCAGGGTTCCAAAAAGTCATCTATGATGAAGCAAATGAAACGAGTGTAATATTTAATTTTAAGTATTAATCTAGCGAGTAAAAGTTATATCTGATAACATTCAATTTTACTCAGGTATATCTGCTAACATTCAATTTTTTAAAACCTTATAAGCTTTCTACAGTTGTTATATTAAAATTTGAAACATGCAATTCTTTCTAAGTCAGTGTAACAAAAATACTTCTGTATTCTTGTAAGCAATTAAAGTACACTTTCTACTTAACACAACAGAATACTTTTCAACTAATTTTACGAAATATTTTTCTTATTTAATTCCCTAAAGGACCATCATAAGTTGATATAACTACCATAAAAACACTTATTAAATATTCCTAGTTTATAACTACATCCTATTTCAATGCAATAAAATATTTTCAATAATGGCATTAGATAGCATTGCAAAATCATACTCTAGATTAAACCCCACACTATATATTTATGATATTTTATAATTAATAACTGATCAGAATACAAATACTATTTTAAATCATGTTTATCACCAACTCATTATCGCAGTAAAATTGGACCTATTATAATTTGTTATATTCTTCTCTGAAATAAATACTTTTAAAAATAGGAATTTTATAAAAATATCTGTCGAATGTATATTGCTTAAATCACAAGTATAATGCTTTTATTTGTAAAAGAAATAATAAGAAATAAAAAAACCGAGAATTATTAGAAAAATTAAATTTTACATTATTGTCATAAATCTTACTCTTAAATGAAATTCCCACATTACAGTCATACATCAATTTTAATTTGTTTTGAAACGAACACTAGTTTAAGAAGTAGTGTTTTAATTAGCAAATTTGAGCGAATGATATTTTCAACAAAATAAAACTTCAGGATTAAAAAGACATGAGTGTAGATGGAGTGTATTTCCAACATTCATGATCACTTACATATTTTTAAAAATCACATAATAAAAGCACATAAGATGTGTATTTTATCTAAAATAATTTAAAGATATATATAGATATAAAAAAACAAGATTTTGAATTTCTATTTATTTCCTTCTCATAAAAATTCCATGTTTAGTATTAATACACAAGTTATTACCCATCTCAGATTTTTCAAATGTTTTGTAAAGCATCTGATTTATTTCCTAAAATAGAACATTTTTTTTATATCTTTCAAAATAAATTCTACATTTTGAATCCCATAGATATCTTCGATCGTTATAATTTCATAAAATTAACAAATTTTCCAAAATTTTATAAAAATGCTAATTTTTATAAAATAAAATTTCTTTTTTATTTGAAATATATTTTTTTAATTTAATAATAAAATTTAATTTAAATAATGAAAAAAAAATAAAAAAAACAAAAAAAGCAAATTTTATTATTTTCTTTATTTAAAATATAATTTTTTCTTTATTTTATCATCATTAATAAATAATTTATTAAAAAGGTAATATTTAATATTCAAAAATTAATTTAATGACTTTTGCGAGGAATTTTCATGAATTAATCTTCATCAGAAAAATATTGATAAAAATTAATCGAAAACATTATTTCGAAGGGGGAGGGGGAAGAAATAAAAAGGTAAATAATTTGCTTTATCGTCGGTGCCCTGCCTGCGCCAGTTTCTGGAAAGTTCTCTCGGAACGCCTATTTTGTTTCATTTTCTTACATCACTTGTTCGCCGAAGTTTCGCTAGCGTCAGTTTTCTGGCGAATTCTTCCAAGTTTGCCCCTGACCTAACGCCAAAAATACAGAATATTTTTACAATTTATGTTGCAACCACGAATTTGATAATACTATTATTGGCTTGATAAAGTTTTCAACATCCATCTCATGATACATAACTGCCAAAAGTCTCTCTCTTTTGAAAGCGAATTTTATCTTTCAGTATCTTTTATATGCATTCATTCACTTTAGCAGTCTGTCCACAGTTTTAAATTCTACTCTTAAATTATAATTTCACATTAAGAAATTAAAATTGTGGCCGGCTGTCAGTTATCAGAGGTACCTCCCACACAACCAGGGACGTCTAATGGACGTCCAGAAGACATTCACCATTTCCAGTGGACATCCTGGATCTAGCGATTCTCTACCCTCATTAGATAACTGTTTTTTGGTTTTTGAGCTATAATTTGAATCTGAATGGTTTAAAATGAGTTTGATATTTTAATGGGCTAGACTATGGTTATTTCATAAATTTTCTTTCAGAATTATTAAAAGTTATTGTTTAGTAATTTATTATTTATGAGAAATATAAATTTAAATTAAATTAAACTAATAGAATAATAAAGGAAATAGTAAAGGAATAAATTGAAAGAAATAAGAATATTTACTCAAGAACAGGTAAAGATATTTACAAGAATTTATACACACTCCCATAATATTTACAAGATATAAATTGGTCTGCAAAATAATATCTGTCTTTTTTATATTTTATTTATTTATATATAAATCTATATTAAATGTATTTGTTTTTATATACATTTAATATGCATACAAATAAATAAGAAATTATTTTTACATTTTATTCTTTACCACATTTTGTAAACTTAATCATCTCTTAATTCTCTTTATTTTCTTTGAAAGTGTAATGACATTGCTATTTAAAGATTAAGTTTGGTGAAGCACGGGTGTGTAGCGTAGACGCGATGATTATATTTGCATACTGAATAACGGAGACCTACATTACAGTGGCTTATAGCAATGTTCAATTGATGTAAATATTGAGGTTAAAGAAATTACTTTTATTTGTTTTTATTAGAGTTTATTATGAAAATCTGTGTTAATTATATATTCTTGTATTCTATATAAACTATGTTGATATTTTAAATGTTTTCTATAAAAATTAAGACATTTTTTTAATCAAATTCTACCATCATTATGATAAATATTTTTTATTTTCAGATTACATTTCAGGAATTATTTGTAAAGAGTATTTATATAATGTCTTTAGTAGCGTATGATAGTAGTGAAGATGAATCTGGAAATGAAGATGAGGTATCAACTACTAACTTGCCTCAAATTTCAAAGAAGACAAAGGAGCCTGTAAAAATCACTATTCCTTCTTTACAGGAGGTATTTCTCATTTTTACTTTAATTTATAATGTTATAATTGTAATTATAAGATGTAAGCAAATATTCTGAATTTATTATTACAATAAAATTGTATATGAAATTTCAAAAAAATAATAATGAATATTTTCCTTTAATTTTCTCCAAGGTAATATGATTCTAACTATCATTTCACTTCAGTCCTTTCTTATGTAATGTAATATTACTTATGTATTATCTGGTTGAGCATTTTGCATAAAAATATATCACTAAATGCAGTGATTTATCATCAAATATTGCAATCTAATAACCACACAGCCTCCGTAATTTCATAAATTTATGATTTATATATTTTTCATTTTGAATGCATGCAAGTCTTAAAATTATGAGTAGATTTTCTATAACTATGCTTGTAGAAAGAATGGGTTTCCAATTTAGAATAAAATTAATGTAGTTGTTGTTGCTTATCCTCCATGTCTGATGGAGTCAGACTAGATCCACGAGTTCGTTGACTGTAAGGAAGTCGAAGACTAAAAGAGGAAATGTAGTTGTTTTAATGAAGATATATAATTTAATTGTTTTTAATCACATTTTGAAATAAATGATTAAAATTTGCAGCATTTAGCAAAAATGGTTGAAGGGATAATGCAGTGCACCAATGTAAATGAGGATTCATATTCACCAAATTTTATTAGAATAACTTATGAGTTTTAAATTCACATAGTTTTTTTATAAATGAAAAATATTAATTTAAATACATACTGAATAATAATTTTTGATTAAATGTATTCAATTATATATAATAAAATGTAATGTCTTAAATAGTAAACTTCCATTAAGGTTTCCCCATTATTTTTTGATGGCAATAAATATAAAAACACTAAAAAACAAAGGCTTCATTGCAATTTAGGTTATCCTTTGAATTTGGTCTTTTTTGTTATATGATGTGATGCATTATGTGTAAAATTTCCCCTTACTGTGTCTTTTACCACATTATTGTGCTTTATTTTTATATCAAAGCTGCCAACTCTACTGACTTTACTGGGAAACTCCTGATTTTTCATCATTTCTCCAAATTTCCCGATAATGTTTGAAAATCTACTAATTTTTGGCAATTTGAGTGAAAAACTTAAAAACATTCAAAATTTTACCTGAAAAAAATTTAATGAATTGTTTTAGTAGCTTAAATAGTCAACAGATGGAGCACTAATATAATTATAATATCATGAAAATGTGTTCCTCTGAGTTTGGAACCCCATCTGACTGCCGTGGTAGGATAACGCCTTAACAACTTGAGTGCCAAAAGCTCCTATAAATTGGCAGTCATATAATTAACATTCAGAGCAGACACCAAGTGCCTGTTTACATTAGCAGTTCAATTTGGATGCATATTATTAATTATTAGTAATTTAATTTGAAAAATATTTATCACTGAATTAAATTTATTTAGTAATGTACTTCATGTTTTTATGTAATTTTATAAGTTTAATATTTATAAATTGCACTAGTGTAGCAAAAGTTTCCCTGTAAAATAAATATTGGGGCATAAACGCTGATGCTTAATTTTTTACATGTGGTATATTATTTTATTTTTAATAGTTCCTTTATGAGGTTGATGAATATTTTCAAATATTAAGATTAACACAAAATTTGTTTAGCATAAATCATTCTCAGAATGTATAATATAGAGAGTATAATATAAAGAGAAATTGTCTCTTTGCGATATTACCATTTTAAACATTCAAGCAAAAATGTTGCTAGTAAGTGTCTCCTGATTTTCCCCCTCAAAATCAGTAGAATCTACTGATTTTTTTTATCCAAGGTTGTCAGGCATGCTATATACCTTCATTTTTTATAACATTCTCAATGCTGTTATAGATACTTATTGTTTTGAAAAAGAATAGGCATTCCAAATCTTTGTGAAGTTTAAATGAATATATTTTTTTTAAGAAATTTATTGTGTAAAAACAGTTTTATGTATTACAACAATACTTTTTTGTTAAAATATTTACATTGTAATGCTAATTTTAATTTTAACTAGAAATGTAACTTTACTTAAATCCTATGGTTTAGTGTGGATGCTAAAATGAGCCAAACTGGCTTACCATGTCAGAGTATTTTTCCTTGCAGTTGTATAAATTAACTTGCATTTTATGATGCAGTGTGATTGTGTACATGTGCAAAATATATTTTGTGTGTTAGTAACCCTTGAAGCATATGATTATTGATTTATTTTTATTTGATTACAGTTTAAGATTTTAAGGTGGATGATTTAATGTTTATATTTTGAAATTTCTACTTAAAGTTAAGTTTTTGAATATATTAGTTTGCATTGAATTTTTTATTTTAAGTTTTTTAAGTAAATTTATTTTGAAAGTTTATAAAATAAATTTATTTTCATGTTGTTTTCATTATTTTTCTTATGGTATTTATATGGCCACATAATCATTCCCAGAACATTATGGCAGAATTTTTGAGAACCATAAAATCTGTCTATTGTCAGACTGATGTCGATGATCCTGCAAACAGTAAATGTTTCATATATTTGTATTTGATTTATTCAGAATGGTAATGTTTATTAATTAGAAACTCTAGATTTTGTTAAGAATGTATGTTCATGTTATAGATTTACCTTTATTGTTTGGTTTCATTCATTGCTAGATTGCAGTACATTGAAGTTTTTTTTATGGTGCCATTGCTTGGTTAAATAAAGTTTGAGTTTTCATAGAAATGTATTTTATTTAACTTCAAGATTTAACTTTATTGCTTGGTTTAATTGAGAACTACATTGAAGTATTTTTAAAATGGGTGTCATTTCTCGGTTCATTAAAATGCAAATTTTTATAAAAAATGTTTGTTATTCACGTTATTGATTAAACTTTATTGCCTGGTTGTAACATGTTGTGGACTGCATGATACTTTGTTTATATTTGTTTTTTATTATGTAAACATTGTCAAATTAGAATCTAGTTATTAATATTTTAATAATTTTGTGACAAATAATTATAATGAAATACTCAAAATTTTATATTTAAAGTAGCAAAATTGAAGTTTGAATATTATCAGTATTTGGTAACCACCGATAATGCACATAATGATGTAATTTAGGTGGGCAAAATAGCTGTGCAGCATTTGGTGAAAAAAATTGGAAACTTCCCCAAACCTCCACAAGTCCCTAGGATTTTACCATAACTAGTTTTACTGATGAAATGTTAAAAATTTATTCTCGACTTTAAGTCAACTTTAAGAAATAACTGAAAATTAGTATTAAGTACAATAATATTTTTGATATAATGTTGAAAAATATCAATTTGGTAGAAAAATCCATTTTCTCTTGGAACTTATGTCATAAATTCTTGTGGCTTAACTTTGTTGTTAACAAGTAAAAAATCACTATGCTAATCTACTCAGATGTAATAAACATCTTTTACTTTTAAAAATCTATTAACTATTGATATCTTTGTCTTTATTATTGTAGCTATTATTAATACTTAATATTAAATAAATGATCTTCATTATAATTCTATTTGATAACATTTAAAAATGAATGTTTTTAAATAAGATTTACTAGCTACTGTGATGGTAAAATATGCATTTTTCACATGTCATTAAAAGATATAATAAAATATATAATATTACAATAATAAAAAATTATGATAAAATTTAAGAATTTAGGATTTTTCAGTAACAGAATTAGAATAAAAATCCTCCCTAAAAAAAAATTAAGAATTTTCAATAAAAAGTAAACATTCATTTAACACATTTAATAATTAACAGAGAAGTGGTTATTATTCAGTAAAAAAAGAGAAAGAGAGCAGTGTAGTAGCAGATACAGTATGTCGATAAAATATCTAAATCATTTGCAAAAGATATGTATGTGATTTTTTTTTGAAGTTTTTAATAATTGTAACAAAAAAGTACTCATTTTTACTTATTCTTCATTTGCATTAAACCATATTTCAAAATATTTCTTGCATAAGAAATTATACTTTTTATGATATTAGCAATGTATTAATTTGAATAAAATATTATCAACATATGTTTAAATAAAAAAAGTTTTTTCTGAATAAATTACATTCTGTAATAATTTTACAGTATAATGAACATGTGCCTGCTAAATACCTATAAATTATTATATGACTTTCTTCTTATACAATGTATACATAAGGAAATTCCTTATGTGCTAATATATGAGCAGATTTATTTGTAAATTATATAATTTAATGTAATATGTTATTTGATAAGTAACTATTTAAATGCTTTCATATTTTTAATGTATTAATTTTGTTAAATGATACTTATATTGAATTTTTTTTCTTTGGATTTGAACATAAATTCCTTTAAATAAACCTTTTTATGTTTTAGTTTAAAGAAGTTACTAATCCAGAGCCTCTTAAGAAACCTAAATCTCAGGTATGCATTTTTATTACTTTGTTCAGCTCTAAGTACCTGAATAAATCTACATCTTTTGCATATATATTTTAAATTATATGGTTAAATGTGTTGTGTTTAAATGAAAGGTAATTCATGTGATCCACATTATTAAATTGGAGTCTATATTTGTATTTAAATTGTAGTTTTTTTTTTTTCAGAGATCACAAATTTATTTTTAAAATTAATGCAATAGTAAATTTAGTTATTGTTCTATATTTTCTTATTTTTTCTAAGTTGCAATTTTTTGAATCTCGATAATATTACTTTTGTATTCTAGTTTGGTATAATAAAAACTATTGATTTTTAGAATATCAAAATATAAAGTAATGCTGAAATATTTCTCCAATTCAAATTGTTGATATTTAATGTATACAGTAGTTTTAATTTTCTCTATTTTTAAATTATTAAAAATTTTTAGTAATAAAATTGAATTAAATTAAAATCAATACGTATAATATTGCAACTTAGACTATGAAAATTTTTCAGTTTTCAAAGTCCTAAAGACTTGTATTTATAACTTATCCATAAATTTATTTTCATAAATCTTAGTGTTATAAATCGTTACTTTAGTTTCTTTAGTAAGGAGTTTATTCTTAAATAAGTATTATTGTAAGTAATAGCATTTATTTCTTTTTGAGTCTTGAAACTGTCTTCATTAATATTTATAATTAGTTGAGGAACCATGCTGATTGAAACTAGGTAACTTTTCAGATTTAAAATTATATTGTAATATGGATAGAACATTTGAAATTGTTTTGTTCTTTCAATAATTTTTGTTTTGTACTCATTAATAGAGGGACCAACTTATTCTGTTGTGATCATAAGCTGGCTTGTAAAGGAAAAATTAATATAAATTTACTTAACTTAAAATATCATCAGAGAACACTCAAATAGTTTTTGTAAAAATAAAATCTCTGAAATTTAGCCGACAGATAATGAATTTGAGTTCTAAAATAAAAAAAAAAGCTGTTAATAGTTAATCACTTTGCCCAATTCCAACATTAACATCACAAGCATCAAAAATCTTATTTTACTTTGACAATACAGAGCTTAGACTCTTACTTAATTGGTATTTTCAGCTGAGCTAAAATATATTTGCTAGAAATACTTAAATGACACAAAATATTTATTGTAAAATTTTACAAATTTAATTCAAACAACATGCATTTTTTGAAAATATATTTGATACATTCTGTTGTGTGACCATCTCAAAAGCCTGTTAATTACCCAAGAAATATTCTACAAAAGGCACTAATTTTTATAAATTAAGAAAGTAAAATTTTTGAATGTGATTATTTGCAAAAAAGATGCTTCTATTTGTTACAGTCAAATACGTTACCCTTTTTTATATGGACACAATTAATCCATATCTGTAGTTAATTGGTATTTCTTCAAATCATCCATACCATTTCATACATTTACTTCCAAAATTATATTTTGCTTTTATTCTGTAACTTTCTGCTGATTTGTTATTCCATATTTTTAACAAGAAATATAAGTTCATTAAATGTTATCTCAACATCATTATCCACATTCTAATATATATATTACTGTAAATGTGATTATGTATAATAATTGGTGGTTATTCTTATCACCACTAAGCTTGGTGAATGTGATACATTACTCAGAGATGCCAACTTCTGAGCATCCCAATCAGTACTAATCGGACATATTTTCAGTAACCTTTTCAAAAAATGTCAGTTTGAAAATGTTACTGAAAATTTTACATTAAGAATACACTTATGTGCATAAAATTAATACTTTTAAGGTAACCTATGTTAAAAAATAAAAGTAAAATGATCATCTAATCATAATAAATATAAAAAATAATAATTAAGAAAGTAAACCATTCTTTTAAATTTAAATGCCTTACCTCAGAGATCTTTACAGTACAGATTTTTATATAATTACAGGAAAAAGAAAACACTGATATTGAAAAGAAAAATTCTTTTTATTTAAAACTAACACAGCATACTGATCTGTTAACTGAGAATAAATAATTGACATGATAAATAGAAATAAATGACAATCAATCACAAATTTTGTGTTAAAGCTTTCTTAGCCATACTGATTTCTGTTTGAGAAAATTCTCTATGATAACACAATTTTGAGTCTGAAATATTTTTTATTTTCTCAATTAAGAGCGAATTTAAACACTCTGTACTGAGATTTGGTCCAAATTCAGTCATATTTTTTTTTATCACACTGAAGATTCTTTCAGTTCCAGCATTGCTATGAGAAACAGTTAAAATGCTACTCATCAGTTTGCTTAAAATTTCATACTTCTTAATTCTGTTTTCCGTTATCTGTTTTTATTTAAGAAATTCTGTGCCAAACTTCATCCATTCTTTCACCATTTCCAATTGTAAAAGCTTCATTTTGATAGAGGTAAAATTCAGCTTCTTAAGTGTCCTGCTCTTCCACACTAAATTTCAGCAAGGATGATAAATATTGAATAGATTGAAATCTAATATCTTTTGTAATTTAATATCAGCTGCCTGGATGTGTTCTAAAAATTCATCACTTAGAGGAAACTTTTTAATGATATACGAATATGCAGTGGAATAAAAGTGCCTCACTGATTCATAAAAAGAAGTCTCAGTTTCACTTAAATTTAGTGATTCCAAAAATACTCTGGTTTTACCACCAATCGCTAAATCACAATCCTCCTTTTGATTTTTCTTTTTTTCCCCCTTCAAATCCATTAAATTACTGGTATCACTAATAGTGGATGGTTTTATAAATCTAGAAACAATAACTAATAACAGACTGTTAAATTTACGTTTCAAGGTATATATTTGAGGAGCTTCTTGTTATAACTTTTCATCTAAAATGAAGTAAATATGGGAAGGACAGATGACAAAAATAAACAATACAGTTTTGATAATCGATTTTTAAATGAGCTTTGTATAAATTGTAATTGAGAATCACTTTCAGATTGACTTAAAAAGAAATGTTGTAGTGCTTCCCACTGATCAAGTATTCTAAACTGCTGAAGAGAAAGCCAATGAGTATTAACATACTTGAGTATTTTGTAAGGGGCTTTATGTTGCACAAAGCTTGACTTTGTTGAAATGCAAATTTCCTTTTAGAACTTTTCTCTAAATAGAATATTTGAACAATAAACTGCTCAAAATTGAACTGAAGTTTAGATGCAACATGCTTTGCTGATAAATGAATTAAATGACAGCTACATCTCATCAAAATTAATGATGGCTGTAAGTCCGGAGGCAGCGGCTGAATATGCTCTCTTTCTCCGCACATGCGCATAATGACTAAAAGACTTATGCAAAATAAACTACGAGCTGTTTAAGTTCACTTTTAGTCGATGATCACCTGTACGCGCACTCTTAGCAGTTCTACTATCAGGCATATTTTTCTTATTCCAATTTCAACACTAAATTATTAATTTATTTGTAACCTGCATAAATTTTAATCGCTATAATACAATAATAATAATATAATAGTACATGACGAAAAAGTATTATTAGAGATCGAGAGAGAAATCTATTTTCTGTAATTTCGTTAAGATCATCATAACTCCGTAACCAAGAGTAGAAATCCGTACTAAATACGGAAAAATCATAACAAACGGCATCTCTGCATTACTGAATAGTTATCACTTTAAAAAATAATAAATAAAAAAATGAATAAATATTTTTAAATAATATTAAATATTTTATTCTTAAGAATTTGAAGAATATCAGGATTACTTAGAATAAAGCTTACAATAATATTTAATTTTTTAAGACTAAATAACACTAGTTTTTTTGTATGTTCATTTAAGTAAATATTTTCAGACAGATTTATTAGATAATTTTCATGAAAGATATGGAAATATATTAAGTGATCAAAATTACTATGATGAAAATCCTGGCTTGTTATTTCAATAAATACTTTATTTTTATATCTAGGTAAAACAAAACTTGAAATTAAATAAAAAATAGTGCTTATAGATAATTTTTATGTCCGATTAACTAAAAGACCTAGATTAAAGAAAACAATTTACATTATTAGAATTTATAAAAAGCAGTTTGATGTCAATACAAATTACACCTATATTCTAAAAAAAAAAAAAAAAAAAATTATTTTTTGTATTTTGCAATACTTTTTACAACAGATATTATATAACTTATGCTATTATCTAATGTAGCATGAGTTATGCCTGTCTTGAAATATCTACTGAAATGAACATACAAAAAGACTATTGATATTTGCATGAATATTATAGCATGAAATATTATTTGAATTAATGATGTTTTATTCTAAGTCATCATGATGATCTCCTAATTCTTCAGAATGAAATATTTAATATTACATAAAATATTTATTTTTCCGAGTTAGGATATCATTTCTCTACAAAATAATCAGAATTTATTACATTCTCCTTTATGAGGTGGAAATTTTATAAATTTACCAGTAAAAGTGATGAATCTAATAATTTATATCATTTACCAACTTTAATGGTGATTATGAATAATCACTGGAATAATACTTTTATCATAATATATATATGGCTCCTTATTAATATCAGTTGAAATTTATAATTCTGAGAAATATTACTGTCATCTAAGAGATAGAAGAAATATTTTGAAGGGTGGAAGGAAAACATTTAATGATTTGTCAATGATTTGTGGTTGCTTTCTCTTATTTCAACTTGATAGTTTCAATACTTGATACTTTTGAGGAAAATGGTATACATTAATTATTTTATTTATAAATTATATACATCCATGTCACATTTTCTTTTCACCATTATAGATGTGAGATTTAAAGATTTACTTTAAATAAAATTGTGTCAAAACATAAAAAATGGTATCTATTTATCACCATCAGTTATGTTTTTTAGATAAGCAGTAGCCACCATCTTTAAATATATAAAGGGGTTCTTTGCTGATTCATACCCTCTTATCTTTCTAGTGTTTAATTAAATTATAGGAATCCAATGATAAATTTTTTTTTCTTTCATGAATAGTTTTATGTGGTGGTAGATTCAAGGATAAATTCCCTGTATTAATTTGTGAGGCAAATCATTATCATCTAAAGTTTTTCATATCCGGACATTATATCTTGTATTACAGCTGCAACAGCCTGCCTTTCTAGTTTTCATTCATAAAAAAAAAAAAAAAAATAATAAATAAATAAAAAAAATTGTAACTGTGAATTTCTGTAAAACATCTGAATACAATAGCACAAGATGGATTTTCTTTCCAAGTGTATATGTTTAATTTATTCTTTTTGATTTAATCCCACTTTAATATCATAGGAAATTATATCTGGATAATATTTTTGCTTTTTTCTAAACTCCATTTTTTCTAAAATTTGTGTAATTGAAAGTTAAATGTCTTCACTACTTTACTAAGAATATGGATAGTCTTGTGTTACACACTATAACATTAAAGCGCATTACTATACTTCTGTTGGACCGAACACTAAAGAAAAATAAAGATCTTAAGTTTTCTTTTTTTTTTTTACTCTGAAAATTTTTTTATTCACTAAAATAACTAAAAGTTATTGCAAGATAAGATGTTATACTTATTTTTTTTGTTGCTATTTTTAGGACTAAATTTATAGAAAAAAATTTATTCTACTATTTTTATCAAAATTGTATTATTATTGAACATTGAATAATTAACTATATATAGGTTATCATTATCATTAGTTTTGTAAATAATGCCATAGAAATCAAAATTATAGAAATACATAAACAATATACATTCTCATAAAAAGTGTAACTACAAGATTTCTCTTAATGATGATGAAGTTAATTTACATATCAGATTTCAATTAATCATGTAATTTTTTTGCAATTGGTGTTATTTGTGAAAATATTATTAAATGTACATTTTTCTAAGAAATTGATAATTGTAAATATTTTAATAATGGTATTTCATTTAATGAAACAAAGTTTAGTGTAAAATTCAATACTAGTCTAGTTGCTAATGCTAATTAATTTTAATGAATTTTGACCCATAAAAAAGATTGCTTATATTGAAAGAAAATTTATAAGAAATTAACTTTTAAAAAGTATGTTTTCCTGAAAAAGTGTTATATTAACTCTGAACTTTATGTATAAATTCAACTATTCAATTTAATTGTTCCAAAAAAAAATAATAATAAAATTCATCAGTTACTGTTTGATACAATTTAAAGTTTTCCCAACAAGCACAACATAAATTAAAAAATTTTAAAGCTCTTTTTAAATTTGAATTTTATTTCTTAATTTTTAAAATTGTAGCTTTTTTCTGATAATTTTGCTTGAATTTCAATAACTTGCATGTGGTGTTGAATAAAAGTATTTAAATATTTAATGTAATGAAATAATTGAATACATAATTATTATTCACATGTTAGTAAACTGACAGTGTGTTAATATTGTGTTGAAAAATATTTTAGAACTATTTGTTTATTCATAAATTTAATTAAATAAACAAAAACACATGTTTGTAAATGTCTTTAAATTTTTCTGTGATATTTATTTTTTATTACTCGTTTCTATTTCTTAATGCAATACTTCTGTTAATAAATGGTATCTCCAAACTTTTGTAAATAATTTTGAAATTCGAAGTGCGGCAGTGTTATTGAATGCAGAACTTTCCTAATGAATAATCTCCATTAATCACTTTCTCATCTATAAGCTTCTTATTAAAAAATTTTTGTCATCTTTGAACTTAACCAAAGGAAATGATCATGAAAAAAAATTAAAATAAACAAAAATGAATAACATGTTTTAAAATATTTGAACAGTAAGCAAAATTAAATCTAGAAAGAGAAATCTATACATTTTCTTCTGTAATTAATGTAAAGTGTTGTTTATTCTTGAAAGATCTGATATGTCAGACCAGCTTCAGATGGTTGCTGATTAATTTAAATTATTATAATTTTAAGCAAATTATAATGAAACAATTTATTTTTCAGGGTGGATCTGGACTTTTTAGTATTCTTCCTCCACCGAAAAATACTTCTACTTTTTCAAAACCTGGTTTTACCCCATATGTTTTCTCTAAAAAGAAGGAAACTAAGACTTCCTCTCCTCAAGTTATTAAACCTAAAATTGAAGCAACTGATACAGAAAAAGTACTTGAATCTACAGAAGTAACCGACTCTTCAGTAGAACCAGATAATTTGGATGTAAATG
Source organism: Latrodectus hesperus (assembly GCA_037975125.1). Taxonomy (NCBI): domain Eukaryota; kingdom Metazoa; phylum Arthropoda; class Arachnida; order Araneae; family Theridiidae; genus Latrodectus; species Latrodectus hesperus. The sequence goes on along the minus strand of CM075856.1, from coordinate 71,798,906 downwards.
AACCAGATGATTCTTCTGATAAAATAGATTTCTTTTCTTTAGAAACAAATACTGTAGATAAATCTATTTCTGCATCAACCACTGATATAGTTTTTGAAGATTCTGCTGCAGAAGTACCTGATCAACCCAGTATTCATGCTTCTTCAGAGAACCAGCAATATTCTTCATTCAATAAAGATGGACATAATAATGATTGTTTTTCAGGAAGTGAAATAACTGGTGTCTCTGTTGGCAATACTGTTCTGCCTGAGCATAATGTTGTTACAAGTAATTGGGAAGCAAGTTATGCAGAAACATCAACATATTCTGAACAAAATATCTTTGAAGATAAAGAAGTAAGGAATTTTTAATTTTAAAAGAATTTATAAAAATATGTCAGATTTATAACAAATTAAATGTTATTTATAATAACTAACAGCAATATTAAATTCAATGAATTTTATATAATTGTACATTTTATTTCAAAATGTTATTCATTTAATATATGTTTATAGTGTATCTTGTGTATCCTCTAAATATCTGGCATATGTCACATCAGCTCTTATAAGGATGTTGATCACCAAAAACAACCTATATTAAAGGATTGAATATTAAGTCCCTTTTACAAAGTCTAATGTTACCCAGAATAAGATCCACTGGATGGTCACAGAATTTTTTTATAGTTGTTGTTACTGTTGTTTTTTTTAAATATATTAATCATTATATATATATACTTATAAATAGTGTTTTTAAATAAAAATATTCTGAACCAGTTGTTTTCTTAAAATATTTAAACCTATACATATTAACCTTCTCTGAATAACAATACTTTTATACAACAGTATTTAATTTTCTTCTAACACTGTTTCATACACACTTTTATTTAATTTTTAAACATATTTTAAAAATAATTACGTGCTTTGATGAAAAAATTGGCTGAAGTAGTCCCAAAAAGTATTCCAGAGTCCATATAAACATAGATAAACTTTGTTGTTGTGACTTTTCTGATTTATGATATTCTTTTAAGAATCCCTGAACTGAAAATCCATATTTATCATTGAAAACTAAAATTTGTATTTTTATAAATTTCAAGAATATTTAAGCAGATATATCTTCAAGTTTAAAAATAATGAGTAGATATATAAATTAACAGTATTTAAAAAAATAATAAGATATAAATCAGGAATTTATTTCTTGTTATAGAAATAAATTTAATATTTTTAGCTAGATAAATTCAACCAGACTCAAAATGAGGGTTGAGAAAATCAATTAAGCCAATTAAAATAAATAAAATAAATTAAAAAGTAAAAAAACTGCTTAGTTTACTTTAGATAAAATTGTAAAGTGTGACTATTCACTTTAGCTTATCTCATGTGGGTTTGTTTTATTATTGATAGTATTATGTTAATAATCTTTTTAGTATTTTTTGTTGGAGGAGGTGTGGAACTGAAAATATAGTGAAATGTCATTTTAGTTTTGTGTATTTAAAAAATTACATATGTAAAAGCAACTTTAACTTACATCTAAGAAGTAAATATTCTACTGAAAATAAGAGCTTTTCTACAAATATTAAATTTGTACAAATTGTCTCTTTTTTATTATTGTTATTTTGTAATCACTGTCATTCATGTTTCGTAATCTGTTTTTATCTCAAAATCATTATTCAGGTATTTAATAGTATTTTGCTTTCCAAAGAAATGAATTAAAAATGTGTTATGAATGCAATTTATTCTTTCATTTATAATTATTTTATGTGAAAATCAAAATTTGATAGTAAGTGTTAAAGGAAAGGAAATCTTAAGTTGCATATGTTTTTCGTAACTTGTGATATTGAAATCACGTACACTTTTATTACTTTTATGTTCAACTATGAGAATTTTCATTCTTATTGATTAATCAAATGTTTGAATCTTTTCTTTTTTTCTAAATCAATTTATGTCGATTTAAATATAATTAAATCAGCAAATGGCTATTTCTTATGTTGTCCATTTTGAGAAAGAAAACACTAATGTTTATTAGTAACTCATGACATCATTGATACAATTAAAGTTATATATTTTTGTTCAGTTTTGTGAATATGCAGTATGTAATGCTTGCATAAAGAATATCAGAAGAAAATAATGAGGTGTCATTAAATAGAATCTTTAGCCATGAAAATCTTCATTTTTTTAAAATAAAAATGTAGTTTTTAATTTCTGTTATTGTTATTTTAAGTTATAAAATAGGATATTTAAATCAGAGTTAAAAAAAATCAAATATGAATCAATCTCTTTTTTAACAGTATTTGTTATACATATTTCCTAATTGATATGTCAATCTCTAAAGACTGCATTGAAATAAAATTATGTATTATCTTTAAATTGTTTAAAAAAATGTGGGAACTATGTGCATTGATATCTGAGTTTATATATATATATATATATATATATATATATATATATATATATATATATATATATATATATATATATATATATATATATATATATATATATATATATATATATAATATGTTAGCATATTGCTATATCTGTTTGAAGATTAATTCATAAAAGAGTTAACAAATAACTATTTTTCTAGGATAAAAAAATGCTATCTTAATGAGAGTATTTTCAATAACATGATCTGCCCTATTATAAGGATAAGCATATTGCTCAATCATGCTTAATGAAATTCCTTCTATTGATATTTAAAACTGTGTTGCCAATCAAGAGAATTTAATCACTTCATGCTTTTGAAATATCCGATCATTTTTTCTAGCAAAGACAACCATGTGAAGGTGAAACTTCAAGGATATTTATTGAATTGTAATTTTATGTTTTTAGTTTTCCATTCTTTTAATTTTATTTTGCTTCTCCTGAGGTTTTTGAAACTTTGATGGTAAATGTAAAGGAATTTCAATTTTAATGATTTTATGTTGTCTAATTCATTTTCAATACTTTTTATATTGTAATGTTGGAATAAATGGTAGCCTTAAATAGTTTTTGTTGCTTAGTTGGTTATCGTGCTATGTTTATTTCTTATCAGTACCATCTGTTTTTTTAAAAAAAATACTTATTAAATTTTAATTATTTGTTGTTAGATATTCACTTTACTATTTTATTGAAGGAAATGTAAATAAAAATTTTAGTGTTAAACTTTTACAGTGTGTAAATGATTTTGGAATTTGTCTTGCAAATCTCATCTCATTGTAACTTTACATTTGTTTAACTAATTACATTTAACAAAACTTATTCTAAATTTTTTTAAAGTTTCTTAGACTGGCTGGAAAACGCAAAAAGGAGGAAATAAATATTATTGATGTTAATGCTGATGATCAATTAACTGGAAAAGATGAATGGCTTATGCAATCTTTAACTGAAGAAAAAGTTCATCGACCATCTAAACGAAGGCATGACATGCCAACATCTCAACAAAAACGTAAACATCAGATTACATATTTAGCATTTCAAGTAAGTTGTGATTTTTGTAATATTTATTGACTATCAGAGGACAAATGTAATTATAATTTTCAAATCAGTCTCATTTATATATCCATAAATATAAAAATATTCAAGAGTGAATCCTTACTTATTGTTGTTCTTGTGGATATTGTTATCTTGGTGTTTTCATTAGAAATTTAAATTACTAATTATTTTTTTAACATTGTTTTGTATGTTTATTATTTTCTTCCCAATTTTGAACTGAAATAGGATTTAGAAACTGGCTTTATTTTTTAAATTATCAATTAAATAATCATAAAATTATCAATCCATTTAAATATATGCAATTTTATTTACAAAATGTTATTCCCAATGAATAAAGTTTTAATTAACCATGTAGTTTAATATCTACATGATATACAGAGGGTATTAACACATTTTTAGAACGATTTCGGGGCCGTTTAATTAATATTTAAAATTTAAAGACCATTTTTTTAAATGTTCGATCTGATAGCCTTTTTTCTGGACTATAAGTCTGGATCGTGATTTCCACGATAGAAGAGCTTTTCATCCAATTTCCAGGGTATTGCTTTCCATTCCTCTTCCACTACTTTCCAGAGTCCATCTATTGTGTTAGGTTCGCATTTAGAAAGAGCTCTTTTTAACAGACCAAAGGCACAATAGTCGTAGTTGAAACGCTAGGGGACTTCACAGGAATATGTTGAAAAGGTATATATGCAATACCTGTATTAGTCTTCATTTTTTCAAGGAATGCAGTACTAGTTTTCGAAGTTTTACTTGTAGCTTTGTCTTAATGAAGTTTCACTCTTTGAGAGTCTTTGGGATAAAGAAGTGGAATTTCTTCTGTAAATATTGGACATAAAACCTTCTCCTGATAGTATGATGATTTGATTTTAAAATTTTTTTCTACTCTTTTTGTTTTTAATTTCCCATTGTATGAGAAACCTACGGCTATCATAAACCCCTTACTGAAACTTTCTTTACATTGACGGAACCAGGTTTGTACATTTTTTCTCCTCGTTTTCTATAGTAAATATACCTTTTTTTGTTGCACTCATTTAGGTAAACCCATGCTTCATCAAGGGTCACAATATATATCCATTTATCTCCTGCTAAATGGTTTTCATACAGGATTCTATGAAATGTTTTGCGTTGAGCCACATGCCTCGGCAAAAGCTGGTGAACATTATGTTTTTTAGCTTTTTAAAGTTGTAAATCTTGATTTATTATTTTATTTATTGTTGATACAGATGTATCTAAAGACTTTGAAATTGATTTCTGTGTTGGCGGATTTTCTCTTATTACCAGGGATTTCACTTTAGAAACATTTAAAACAGTGTGTACTTTTTCGGATATTCGTTTGAAGTCTTCTTTCCATGTAGAAATAATGATTGACAGTTTTTACCTGTCCGATTAATCATGTTGCTTATTTTGCACTTAGAAATTTTAATACCATGCATTTCACTACGTTTTTGAATCCTGGAATAAGAATATTTCTCTTCGGAAAGCGCAAAAACATATCCTTCAATCCACATCTTGTTTACCTGCGACATTTTGAAAGAAGAATAAATTTAAAAGTAGCAGATGATATTTCTCATTTCAAATAATAAGCTGTTGAAAAACATTTTTGTTCTAAAACATTTACTTTTTTTAAAATTCTTAATCAAAATCGTTCTAAAAATGTGTTAATATATTTTACACTAATTAATTACAATATATAATATATATTTTACACAAACTAATTACAATAATTAATAGTATTATCACTTATGAGAAAATTTCTTTCTGGAATAATAGTTTATAACAAATATTAGCTTATGAAGGACAAATGCATTATCAAGCCTACATAATCTGATATTTTTAAGAACTGTATGCCTCTCATTCATTCAGATTCATTTTCAGAATCTATTAGCATGTTAGAAAGACATGTTTTGTCTTCTCCAATTTAACCTTAGTATTTGATTTATTCAAACTTATGATTTTGCAATCTAATATATAGCAGACCCTAGTCAAATTTGAATTTTGAGCAGTGTTTCTTAAGTTAGCCACATGGACTTCTTTTTTTAATTTTGTTTCTTTTTTAGGGTTTTATCTCTGTTTTCTTGTCACTGCCTGACTTCAATCTTACTTTTTTATTCTCTAGAACCCTTTTCCACAAGTCCTGTGCTCGTGTATTCTACTTAAAAAAAGTGGAGAGGGAGAATAATGAGGGATAGAATCATATGGGAGAATGAAAATTTTCTTTAATTTAGTTGTGTGTGTGTATTTGGCAATTATGGTACTTCTGCTAAAAGCAAATTTTACCAAGTGCCATATCCAAAATAACCTAGCTTTATTAATAGATAAAGGGTCTCCTGTGCTTTATTTATAATGTCAGAAAACTTTTTTATGTAGTTAAGGTATTCTTTAGTATCAAGAGTACCTAAAAATAGTCAATTGAATTAAGACAAAAGCATCATATTCATATATAATATGATCTGCTATTTTCTCTTTCTTATATCATTTCCTACACCCTAAGTCTCATTGAAAATGTCTCATTGTATGAAGTTGCTTTCTGAAATAAAAGAGTCCAGAATTCCTCAATTGTCTGTATCTTCTGTCTTGGGCATCTAAAAATTTCAGAATCAATTTTTTGCAGATTTATAAATCATACTTTTAGCTTGTCATTATCCATAATATTCAAGCTAGGTTTTATTCATTTTTTTCTCATTTGAGAAAATCTCTTTTAACAGTTTTTAAATTGATGCTACAGAAAGACTTTGCACTAATTGGATTAGGAGATATTTCCTGTTTTGCAAGCTTTTCAGCTTTTTCATTACCTTTTACATTTTATGCCCTAGCACCCAGATAAGAGAGTTTATTCTTTGTTTCTAGTTCATTTAGAAGGTTACTATTTTTCAGAACAGTTTTATAATTAATTTTTATTGAGTTAATAGCTAAAAAAGCTGTTTAACTGCCACTAAAAAATAAGAATTTGTTTATTCTTGTAGCCATTTCTTAAACCAAGTAGAATTATAGCAAATACTTCAACTTGAAATACAGTGATATACTTCCTTAGTCCATTTGAGAGGTTAAGTTTGTGTGATATATCACGAATCTCTCAAATCCTAAGAGGTTGTTTTTCTTTGATCCATTTGTGAACCAGATAGGATAATTAGACACAGTGTTCTCCCATTCCTACTTAATAGAATAAATAACCTCAAATCGTCTATAAAGTCAAGGAAAGGAAAAGTCCTTTCCAAGAAATCTGAAAATATCATTAGAATAAGCTCATGAATTTTTCTAGTTATACTGATATGACTTTTAGCAGTGGGTTTTTGAAACTATTGTTTCTGCAACATCATTCTATATATATTCAGTTGTTCTATCAGCGCTGCAAATAAGGATGTACTGAGAGGTCAGATCTAAAATAATTTTTCATGCTCTGGTAGGCTAGACGTCATAGCATTTGTGTTAGAACAAGCAGGACAATCTTTGAAGACCCCTCAACTCCTTCTGGAAATAAGCCCAAACACTTCACTTCAAAAGCTATTTTGATTTGAATATTCAAATATTATGGAAAAAAATCAATCATGTTTTTTGTGTAAAAGGTACAAGATTGATTTTCTGAGGACTAATTTTTAGATCCTTCTCTTTGCACCAGTTATTAACATAACTTAATGCATTTTGCATCAACTGACAGGTTATGTTAAAGCCTTTGCCAAGCATGAGTAGGAGAATGTCAACTGTATAGCCTTGTTCCAGCACCATCATTATCAATTGTTAGATTAATGATAATTGCATAGCTTTGTTCCAACTTGTTTCTGACCATTACTTAGAAACTTAGCCAGGTTTCAAGTAATGGTAATAAAATACCATCTTGAAGACAACCTTTTGTAATCGTTTTTAAATAATTCTCCAAAGATGGTTCATTTAAATGATTTTATCTGAAAGCAGGTAGCAGCTATCAATCTATTTACAGAGAATGAAATTACTTCAGCCGGAGGAAGAATTGAGCATTTTAATTAATTTGCAAAAAATAACAACTAAATGAATACAACATTATACATTATATGAAAACTTAAATTGCATAAAATTGACCTTTTTTCGAAAAGCAACTAATAAAATTTTTTTTCAAAATATTAAAATGGATATTTTTAGATTATTAATGTTATTAAAAAGTATTTATTTTTTAGAATGGGTTTTTATTTTAGCTATCAGTAAATATTGGAATAGGGTTGTTGTATTTCTTCATTTTGTGCTCAGTTCTCATTACTGTTTGTGAATATTCTCTCTAGAGCATACATTTTAAAAATCATTTAATTTTGATTAAGCTTCTTTAACAAATTTTAAGATTTACAGGAAGTTTTTTAGTAACTTCTTTTACCTCAATACTTATATTCTTTTTTTTTTTTCAATATATGTGAAAATATATTTCACCTAAAGAAAAATAACTCAAATCCACTGGAAATAGTGTTATCTATATAATTGTATAGCTTTCTTTTTGAAAAAGTTCAGTAATTTTTATAAATAAATGCTAAAAAAACTGGTATGAAAATTTGTTTTTAAATAACACGAATTACAAATTGATATTTAAGTTATTTTAAAAATATTTATAAATACTTTATTAATTTAGAAAACAAAGTCTTTAGAATTTAATAACTAATATCAATTTTGTAAAATGAATATGGTTGTGCTAAGAAGAATTGTAAGCATAAATTTTTCCATATTTTACTTAACCTTACTTTGAATTATTTTTTTTCTTATTTTATTTTTGTAAATTATTGTTCTATACATTTTTAATATTACAATTTAAAATAAGTATTAAGTTGAGGAATACAGAAAATTCTTTTAAGTTTTAAGTATTTAAGTAAGTATTCTTGGAATTAATTTCTTATATTCAGAAAACAACTGAATAGTTAGTATCTATATATAGAAAAAATATATAAAATTCTAAAAATCTATGTTTACCAACAATATAATGGCTTAAAAAAATTAAGCAATTATATTGTTGGTAAACATCAGTATTAAGAATTAGAGAAGAGTAATTTTATTGGTTGACATATGGCATATTGACATAAATGTCTCCAACATAGTTGTTTTTAAATAGTTGAATGTAGATTTTCATTTGTTAGAGCATGAAATTTTCACCATTGTTGAAATTAGTTAACAAATAACATCCTCCAGAAAGTAATAAATATTTTTTGACAGAAGAGGATTGTATATTTATGAAAATTAGTTGTGTTTGTGGTGACTTGAGGTTGAAATTGAATATATGAACTAACTGAAGGTCAGAAAGCTAATTATTAAAATTGAAACCTTCTTTTTGAATTAAAGTAAGCAGGTTTGATAAACGAGAATGTTTGAATCTGCAAGATGGCTCACTTCAAGAAATCACTGTAATTATTAAGAAATTTTATTCAATTATTTGTTATAATTTTGATTTGATTAATAAGAAAGTTTGGAAGCAGCATTTGATATTTTTTTTATCGAATATTAAAGTAAACAAGCAATAAAAATAAATAACAAAGCTCTGCAATCTCATTCTATACCAAGAGAAATTAAGATATGTCAAAAGAACTGTCATATCATTGGATTTAATATTAAGTCCTCAATGTACACATTTAGTACTTCAACCATTTTTTATTAAGTTATTAAAGTACAACATAAAATCCTTTAGAGTTACTAAAATGATGTTATGAGCTTTGTTTCATAATATCTCCGATAAAGAAAATTATACAGATTTAGAATCATTGTTTGGGGTAGCTGTGAAACTAGAATGTGTGATTTAATAATCCTTATTTGCTCAGCATTTATATTAAAAAGAAAAAAACTGCTTGACATACTATGGCTCAAAATATTATTGATGAATTATTACAAATAAATTGAATTTCTCTTTTGTATATTGTATCAATGTGAAATAAATTTTTTCATAAGAATCATATTTGATGCTGCTATAGATTAGTAAAGATTATAATAGTTGCATCAGGTGGTGGATAAAAATTGAAATATACTCTTATGTGTAGCATTAACTGTTATGTAGTATCTTCAATTTATTTTTCTTATCACTCTGATTTTCAATTTAATTATATTTTTTGAAATGCATCAATTCCTAAAGATTTAAAATATTATCATGTTTCAAAATTTCGTTCCTGGAATTTTTCTTAATTATTAGCATTCAGTACTATATTTGTTTAACTTGATTTTAACATGCACACTTTTATTGAATTTTCACTTTATTAGAGGAATGTTTCTGTTGCTGAAATCCAGATTTTGAAAATGTTTTTTTCTCTGTAGTAAAGAAAAATTTTAAAAAAAAAATAAATATTTTTCTTTAAAAAATGAAGTATGAGAAATGCAAGTTCTGTATTTTCTCATAACTGTTGATTTTTTGCTTCTGCTACTCATTTCTTTTATTTCTTATTGTACTTATTATTTTACAAGTGTTATAATTTTAGACTAGCAACATAAGTAAGATTCTTTTATCTAAGACTAATTATGTGATTTACTAAGTATAATTGTTTTTTAAGTGTCTAATTGCATAAAAATATTAAATAGTTTAATTATTTATATTTTAATTCTGCTATTAATGTCATACTTTATTCATATAAAAAATTAGTAAAATAGGTATAAATTATACTATTATGATATTACCATGAAAACTTTCTTGAGAAATATAATAGATATTTTGTTTTAAAGTGTTAACATTTATAATAAGGAGTTAGATTTATTTTTATTACTCTTTCAACCCAATAATTATTTTAAAGGTATATTTTAATGATCATATTCATCTTTTCTGAGTCCATTAACTATTAATCAAAAAAATGAATTTTCCGAGCTTTCTAATTTAAAGCTATTGGTAGATGGAAATGATTTGCTGTAATGGAATTTCCTGGAAATATGTCTAGTTACAATGGCCTAGTGGGAAAGAGCCTTTTTCTCATTTTCAAGTTAGCAAGTTCTGTTAGGTTGAAAATATTGACATAACTGAATATCTATTGTGTTACTAATGGTAGCTAAGGCTTGTAAAATATATTGTGTTTGCAATGTTTTTCATGTGAAATGAAAGCTATGTATTTGGCAGCCTAAGTCTAAGGCTTTTCTGAGCAATCTATTTCAGGAAAATGACGGTACATCTTTGTGATTGGATAAGTTTCTATTAATTTTTTTCCTTGTGGTACCAAAAATCAGTTGAAGACTGAACAGGGTAAAATTTAAGTAGTAAGCCATTTGAGTGGTAAAATAGCTTATTATTAATAAAAACTTAAATTTCTTTATGTAATTATTTCTTATTCATTACTTGTTGTCTTTGTTTATATTAACATAATATAAATGCTTTTGTTTTTGCACCTGTTTAATCAGGCAATTATATCTTTATTAAGTTTACAAATACATTGTTTTTTACTTCAGGCGAAAGAACGGGAATTAGATTTGAAGAATCAGTGGTCACTTAACAGTCGTACAAGGAGAGAGACGCAAGCAAAATATGGATTTTAATTACAATATCACTAAGTATATAACAATTGCTTAGAGATACAATTAAATTTGTAAATGCACTAAATGAACAATACACTTTTGTATACATCAATATTTTGTAAATAAAGTTTTATTTATGTTATTTCATATATTTTTGGAGAACTGATATTTTTATTCCAAAAATGTAATATGGAAAAAAAACATTATTTGTATGTATGTGTGATTACAGTGATTTCATTGCTATTTTATTTCTTTGTCAGTATCACAAAAAAATTACTAAAGTTATTTTTACAAATAATATCTCAAATTTCTAAGATTTTATCAAACATTTTTGTTGTATTATATTTAGAAGTAAATTTTCATCATGTTTTTTTTCATCAAACAATTAAAAAAAATTCTAAGAATCAATACAATATGTTTGAAAGTTTTCATTCAAAAAATTCTTCAACATTTAAAAAATTCAATATAAATTTTATCTTCCATGCTAAACATTTCATCTACTATAACTAAAATTAAAAGAATTTTAGGATTAAATTGCTTTAAGTTATTATTATTGACATAAGTAAAAACTTATTTTAATAGTGAAACAATATTAAATCATAACATATTTAGACAGCTAAATATAACCTTAAAATTTATTTGTAGAAATAATTAAGCTAAATTTAATCATTTAGTATTAAACTTATTATTTATTATGTATTTATTAATTATTAAACTAAATTTATAGTTAAAATAAAACTGTAGCATATTTACTTAAAGTTTTTATTATAAGTTGAAATTGAATAAACTATAAAAAAAGCATAATATGAAAATTATACTTGGAAGTGTTACTAATCTTTTTTCAATGGAATTATTTTCAGATATGTAGGCTTTTTTTCAAGTCTCTTAAAAATTATTTGTTCAACATACAAAATTTATATAGAATAAATAAGGCACTTTATTGTTTTATTTTATGAAAATATGCATTATACTTTCGTTTTGTTAGATTAATTATTGTCAGGAACAACCCACAAGTATTCTTAAATCAAATAGTACCAGTAATGAACTGATGGTGGATGAAAATATGCATTTTTATTCTCTTTGAGTAACTTTAGCTTCTACAACTTTAGTTGATTCTAAAGTTGTAGAAATGAAATTTTATAAGCTGAGAAATATAAATTAAGTAGTAACTTTTTCTTAAATATAAGTTATTTAAAAAATAAGTAAAATATAAAAATATGTCTGATCTGAATGCACAAACAATATCAGTTGAACTGATATTTTATCCAATTTCATCAAGAGATTGTAATTAAAACACATTAGTAAAATCTACTGACAAAGTATGTTAATACAGTAAATGCTAATTTATAGTAACTAATTTTTAGGAATTTTTGTGCCATTATATTAGTGATATTTTTAAAATAAAATTTTAATATTTGCTTAATTTATTATCTTGATCTTAGTTTATTTAGAAAGATCTAAATTATTAAGGGTTGACATAAATGATTAATTAATTTTGTAAAGGCTATATTTTCAAAAATATTGCACTGGAAAGGCATATAAAATAAGTTTATATACTCTCTGCAAATGTTCATTTGGTAGCATGGAGTACACCCTGACAAAATCTCATTCCATTCATTTTAAAGTAAACTAATCTCCTTGGATTGCTGATACAACTATGAAATGTTTTGCTTACATGATGTTTTTTTTTTTCCATGCTGTCTTCTAGAAGTGAAGTTATGTGTGATTTATGAATTAACCTATATTCAGTGAAAATATTTTTCTTAATTTCCAAACCATTTTTGAGTAGTAGTAAACCTTGTACTAGTTCTGCTATCAAGAATACACACTGCATTTTTGGAGTTTTTCATTCTTTTCATGTATCTCATTTGTATTATGAAAAATTTTTCTTTCAAAACGAATGAATCATTTACTCTAACTTTGTATTAATGTAGAAAATTGAGCATATATAAAATACACATTCTATGCTTTTTTAGTTTTAAGAATAAAGTGTAATTTTATTAAATTAGTTTTAAAATTTGGCAATGTGTTTTTGAAACACTTCAATTGGGATTTTTTTCATTCGTTTTTGAATATATTTATAACAGTGCATTCATAACATGAAGTCACTTGTATAAGTTTTCTTTTATTTTTGTATTTTTCAATTTTATGAAATAAAGTACCCATATTTCATAATTTCTGTAGAATGTGAATAAAATGGCTCATTCAATTAGTGAAAACGAATTTTTTTCCATAATTATTAAAAACACTTCCTGATTTTATTTTATATTAAAGTTTTCCTTAACCATCAAATAAAAAAAGTTTTAATAAAACTACAAGTACTGTTTTTACATAAAAAAGAGACAAAACCCATACCAAAAACATAAGAAAGTTGTTTTTGGTATGGGTTTTGTAGGAAACTGAAATTTTTGGTGAATTGATGGTTTTATATTAGAATTTTTTCATTTTTGCTGTAGTATTAAAATTAGATTTTAATTAGAAATGTAATATTTTAATGTATTTTTATCATAGTTACCATTTTTTTTTATCTTTATTAAGCAAATACAGTATCTGTATTCATGAATATTTGGGAGATTAATTTTAATGAAAACTTCTAAAATTTTATTAATAAAAATTATTCTTAATAACTTTTCTGTTAAAATAAAATTAAACTTATTTTATTGCTTTAAAGTAGTTTTTATGATTATATTTTAATTTCAATAACTTCATAAAAAATATTGAGTTGAAGTATATTTGTCTATTTGCATGATTAATGTTTTGAAAATATTACTCATTTTGTAGAAATATATAATAACACTCCTGGTCATCATTGTGGTAGTAAGTACTATTTATTCAACATATATTTTGTATATTTAATAAGCCTTATAATAGATTAATATTTGGATAATCAAAAATTTCTATAGATAATTAATTATTAATCAAATATTTTTTATAAATATTAATGCATTAATAACACTGCAATATATATAATTTCCAGATATGTATTATAATTTACAATTTATTCTATTTTGATTTTTTCTTTTGATGATCTTTATTTAAAACTTTTTGTAAGTACTGGAAAAATTTACTTATGCATTTAAATTATCGCTAGCAATAAGCATTACTTTTAGCAATCTAGACATAGTAATATTTATTTATTATTTTTTTTTTATCTAATATTAAAATTTTGCTAATATTAATGATATATTTCTAGGAATTTAGTTTTAAAATGTTTACAGTTTTATTTATATTATCATGTAAGTGTTTAATGTGCTTGATAAAAAGCATAGTGAGTTTTTAAGCATTGAAATTTAATGAAATATATGAAAACTATCATAACCATTAAAATATATTATGGTACAGAATTGAATTTTGAATGTAATAAAATTGTTATGCAAATTTGTGGACTTTATAAATAAATTCTTAGAAGAAATTAAAATTTTTTAAATACTCAAGCCTTTATTCAAGACATTTAAACCTAAACGTATAAAAAATACTTGATTCACAAGTTTGGGACCATTTACAAATAATTTATGAAAATCATTTTATATATTTACGCATTAAAAAGTAAATTCAGAAAAATGTATTGGGACTCACGACCATAAAGTTAACTGGAATTCATGTAAACTGAAAAAGTAAATTAGTTTGTTACTTTGCTCAAGAAATGGTATAAAAATTTGTTATTTGTTATTGTTTCATGTTATAATAAAGCTTGATAATAATTTGAATAGAGCAATATAAACGTATTTTAAATTTATAAACATCTTAGCCTATTCTTAACTATAACAAAAGTTTGCGAAAACAGCTTCAATTTTTAACATGAATAATTCTACATATAACTCCGAAAAACTTTATTGATATAATTTGTAAAATCTACACAAGTTAAGCGATTTTATTTAAGTTTATTATATAGAAATTATATAATCCAAATATTTATATTACATAAGATATATTTTGCGTAAAAGCCAAAACTTGTAGTAAAATTCATGTTAATGTTCTAATTTGCCTTATTTTTGTACTTTGAAGATATATTTTAAACTTATTTATTAAAGCTTGTCAGCTGAATGATTAAAAATTTTCACAGTTAATGGCTTCATCTTCCACCTCAAGTGTAAGTTATAGCGATTCATAATCCGTGTTAAGTAGTTAATCCTGATTGATTTATCTTTTATGAGCAAACGTTGATCTCAGTGAAATGAATAAAATGACATAAATTATTTTGTAAAATTATCGCACAATATAAATTATAATATTTTGTTCATAAATTGTATTGTGAATTGATATAAATTTGGTTTGTAATAGTTTCTGTTCTTAGAGATATTAAAAATGTACTTTATATAATATTTATTACTGATTTTTTTATATTTAATCTCATTTACTGGATAAAATTGAAATAATTATTGTAAAGATATACAAAAATACAATAATCGAAACTGCACATACATATAAAAATCTCATGCACCAAACATCACATGGATTATTTTAGGCATTGATTGTTATAAACTTTTATTTTATGAAAATATTATGCAAGTGTTCATCCATAGTTTTAAAGCCGAGCTGGCAGCCGAATGGTTAGCGCTCTTGCCTTCGGTTCAACAGCTCGTGGGTTCGAATCCCACCTTGGGCATGGATGTTTGTAGTGGTTCGGAATCCACTTTAAGCCGTAAGTCCCGGTCTAATTAGCCCTCGTGTGCAAAAAATGACCGTTGAGCGACAAACAAACTCACCCATAGTTTTAAATTGAAAAAAGAAAATTAAAATACATTATAATGTTCGTTATTATAAACTGGAAAAATAAACTGTTTTTATTTGTTATATAATATTAAGCATGCTTGCTAGACAACTAATTGCCTAAATTTTGTAAATGTGAATTTCATTAAATTAACTCAAATGCTTATGCACACTGGTGTTCAAAATTAAGAGACTATATATTTTACCCAGTTCTTGAAAAGAACTGAACGAAATGTAAAACAACTACTTCGAGACAAAGGTTTAAACCATTTATACCGGATACGTAAGCGTACTCGTATGTGTGGGTGGATCCAGTAAGGGAATAGTCTTTATTAGCGGGCGTTACGCACACATTTTTCATTTTTTGCACACCTCGTATTTTTTATTTTTGTGCAACAATCGATTGGATTCAAATTGAAACAATGAGTAATCCTTAACGTTTAATTGATGGAATGAGTTTGTGAATTGTTAGAAGGCTGAAAGCAGGCTAGTCTCAAGTCTAGATTTGTAGAGAGTTCAATTTAACATCTAGCGTCGTGTGCATCTTATGGAAACAGTTCCAGGAGATCACATCGATTGAGGGAAAGCCCAGTCAAGATCGTATAAGAGCCACGATGGCTAAATATGATCACTATTTGTATATTCTAGCGAAATATAACAGAAATGCCACAGTTTCTCATCTCTCTCGTAATTTATATACTGTCACAGAAACCAGAGTGTCATGGGTTACTGTTTCCAGAAGATTTTGTGAGAGGGTTGTTTGGACTAAGACCTGCAATTTGTGTCCCGCTCTCTTGTACGCATAGGAAAGTCCATTTAGTATTGTGCAGAGAGCATAGATATTGGACTATGGATCAATGAGCGGCTGTTTCTTCACTGATGAGCTCAGGTTCAGTCTAACCACAAATTCCCGCCGTATGTCCATATGGAGAGAAACAAGGACTCGTTTCTCCGCGAAATCAACCATTATGGTGGCGAAGGCTTAATGTTATAGTCAGGCATCATGTTAAATGGCCGTATACTCCTCAGTGTTTTTGATAGAGGCACTGTGACTGTTGTGAGGCACAGGGGGGAAGCCTTTAAGGGAAGAGAACGTGAAATCACAGAGCTGTTGGTTGATGAATTTCTAGGAAGAGATGATATTTGTCGGATGGATTAGCCAAGCTGTTTTCCAGATATTAATCCTATAGTTCATGCCTAAGAAGTTTTGAAGAGGGCAATTACATCTCACAACACTCTTTCGTGTACTATCCAGGGCCTGAAAACAGCGTTGCAGAACTAGCAGGACGCGAACTATAAAAGGAAATCATGAACTTTCTTATTTCAAGTATGAAATTACGCTGCTAGACCTGTTTATCTTTATTTGGGGACCATAACCTTTATCAATCCATTTTTTTGTTCCATTCTACAAAAAATGGATTGATAAAGGTTCGATCCTATTCTCTATTCTACAACTACAATTTCATGCCTTCCTACTCCAATGAATATTACGCACGATCATGCACGTGTTTTATGAGTATTGCATGGTATTGTAATTTATCAATATATGTACAGATAAAATGTCATTAGAACAAGGTTCATTACATCCGTTCTTTTTGATTGAGACAACTCACCAGAGGACCATGAAGGCTGAACAAGATAAATTTATAAACGTGGTTTTGTTTTTTGATTTCCAAGCAGCAATCCAGACCATTGGATAAACTGGTTCTCCTTCAATGCATCAAATATCAGGACTATTTGCGAAAGTTGGCTTGAAAGAAGAAGAATGTAGCATTTCTTTAGATTCCCCTGGTCATTGTAGTGACAGGGAAGGAACGGAGAGACCGATTTCTTTGCTAGAAGGGGCTCGAGATTGCATCAGTCAAGATTTTCAATACTATCTTATCACTACATTAAGCAGTACACTAAACAACTAATGCCTAAAAATGTTTTTAAAATTGAGTTCCTTACCGTTATTATAGTCAAAACGAAAAAAAAGTTGATATTCAAACCTTTCCCAACAGTCCACGTCGTGAAGCTGCAGAACAATTCTGTCTTTTGATGCGTCATAACTACCTGGGAGAACATCTCCATCGTTTAGGAATTTTTGACTAACCAAACTGCTCTCTTTGTTATATGGTTGAGCCAATGAATTGAGCCCACCTCTATCGTTGCTCATGACTTCATGTCGACTCTGAGATGGTGTTGTGTTAGCTAGAGAACTTTTAAGGTAATGACCTCGGTAAATTTTTTGTGCTTCTGTAATTTGTTTTCTTTATTTCTTTTGCATTGCCTTTCCATTAGGAATAAAAAATATTTATAAAAAGACATGCATATTCAAATATTTAAGAGGATTGTTTAATTGTGCTTATCCGATTTGAATTAACTTTACTTCTATGCCGGCTAGATTGAAATAAGACGTAATCACAATAATACTTATTGTATTTTCTTAATTTTTAAAAATGATCATATCTTATCATTATTTTGTTACGTTTACCATAATTGTAAACTGCTGAGAAATTCTTCCAAATTCAATAATTTTGGCGTACTTCAGTAGAGATATAAAATTAAAAAAATAAAGGGTTAGAAAACAACCATGGAAATGAAGAATTTAATACTATTTATGAATTCTCAATTTTATGATTTTAGAAAAGTTGTTTTTTGAGTCGCTTACCACAACAACCTGTCACAGAAAGTCTAAGATATCCTGAGCCCCGTATCGGTACAGGATATCTTAGACCAGTGATTTTCAACTGCCGGTCCGTAAGAAATATTTGCAGCTACATGTCCAAAATCAAAAATACCATCGGCCGACAACCGATGTTAAAACAGCACATACATTACAATAACAATAATTGACTAGTTTAGAAAACAATATGATCGATGAGGAAAAATGTAACTAACTGGCAACTATGTACCTTATCACCTGTCATATTGCCGTGCCGTGCACTTAGTACACCAGTTATTGTGTTCTATCTGCCTTGAGTATCGCTGATTACTTGAATGCTGAATATCTATTTTAATAATTTATAAAATTATTTTAATTTTCTAATTTCTCTTTAAAAATTATTTTTGTCTTCATGGTTTATTCATGAGAAAATATTTTGACAATGATTCGAATTTTTAAATTGACCGGTCCACGAGAATGTAACGAAATATTTTACCGATCCTTGGAGTAAATCTAATTGTGAGAAATACTATCTTAGACTTTTCGCAAAGAAATTATTTTTCAAAATTAAAAACTCAATTTTAGTATAGTTGTTCATTAATTTTTTCCCTATACCAATCTTCTACCAATTCTTATTTGTTAACTGGTATTTGCTCCTTTTATTTTGACATTTTTTTTTCTACTTTAGATATTTATCACGATTACTCTCCAATTGTGTGCTGCTGGAAATGTCATCCTTAATATTACCTTCAAATTGCTTAAAAACAAATTTTTTTTAAATGTAATGTTCATTAAAATCTGACAGTAATTAAATAATTTTTGAATGTATCTTTATTTCATTCTATAAATGTTCATATACTTAATTTTTTTATGCTTGTAGTTAAATCAAAATATTTTATGTATATCAGTTGTATTTACTATTTTATGTCAATTATAGGGTTATTATAACGTAGGAATGAAAAGTGAGCACATATAGCATTGAGATTGAAGCTGTATCTACTGTATTGTTTTTAAGTTTGGAATAGAAAATTTGAAGGGTATCTCTTCTACTCTACAGTTAACTCATTTGCTTATGTGTGAACATGCAGTCATAATTTGTATTTGTAAGTATTACTGAATACTTTAACATTTCTTAATGTGAACAATTGGAAACAACAAGTGCTGGAGTTATCTTCTAGGGTGGAAAGCAATGTTACATTCACCGCTAGAGCAATTGAAGAAAACTGTGATTAGTTTTAAATTTTATGAATATATTGAATGGTTGACAAGTTACTTTCTCTCAGTGTTTCATTGTCCCTTCCTGTGTGAAGCTGTATGAATGTGGGCCACCCTATAAACGGGTTTGTGGTGGTATGACGCGGATAATGCTACTTGGTTCACAGGTGCCCGCTAGGTAACGACAAATGAGTAACAGTTTCCGGCTGTTGTGGATACCGGCGGTTGGTTACCTAAATACCCGCCGTTGGAAAAAAAATGAATATATTGGGAACCTAAGATGACACTGGAAAAATTCTCTATTGACAAGTCGTAAAACTTCCCGTACACAATGTATATATATTATCTTATAATTATCACCTATTTTTAGATCGTTAAGAGAATGCTTGAAAAAGAATTATTTTTAATCAATCAGTGTTGTGAACAAATTAATGTTTCAAATACAAGCTCTGTGATTTTATACCAAGTTTAGTAACTTGCTTCTGCATCGACGAGACCAGTGTTTCTGCAATGATCGCAATTTCTATTAATTTTTAAATGAAAATCTATCATAATTTGTTCTCTTTTTATTTAGTTATGGTAAAAGTGAAAAAGTAGATTTTATACTGCATTCATAATTAAGCACATCATGCTTTGGTATGGAAAATTTTTTTTTATTCAAGTTCTAAATCTTAAGTTATTACAATATTAATTAAAAACTGAAAAGTTTACAACATGTAAATTACTCAAGGCAATATAATGGCTAATTTATTAAATAAAATAAAGGCTAATGTGATTTCTAGTTTATTATTAGTTAAAAGTATAACCTTATAAAAAACACAAAAAATTGTTTAAAATATGTTGCATCCTCTCTTCCGGATAAATTAACCATCAGTATGCTTGCAAATAAATACCAGTTTTTATAAAAAGTATAGCTTAGTTCCATTGTATTAAAAATATTATATTTGAAGAATCTTCAAAATACATACATTTAAAAATGGCCTCTAGTCAATTCTTTTCAGAAATTTGAGACCATTTTAACAATCCTCTAAATAATGTCACGAAACGTCTTGCTGCAAATGAAAATATTGATGCTTTTGAAATAAATGTTGAATGAATAAGTTTTTTCATCTATGATTCAAACTTATTTAATATTGACTTAAAATGTTATTATTTTAGATATAATATATTATTAAACAAATGTTTTTTTCCCCTGATTTTTATCATTAGCGCCATATTTGACGATATTTAATAAAAATGTAATTCATAAAAATAAAGAATTTTCTGTTTTTGACTTTCCTATGAATGTACACGTAATAAGTATAATTTTCTTTCATATGATGGAACTATATATCATTATAAACTAGTCTCTCTTTTACATCATTGTGAAGTACTCTCTTTTACATTTGTCGAAGCCTCAGCAGAAAGCATATGATGGAATAATATATTCATTATAAGGTACTCTCTTTTACATCAATGTATGGTACTCATTTTTACATTAGCCGAAACCTCAAGCAAAAATGTGCCAAATTATCGAAATGAATAAGCAACCTTAGAAATTTTTCCTTACTCATATCTTGACAACCATACAAGGAAAACAATTTTATAAAAATTTTGACATCTGTTTATTATTTTATTTTGAATAATTAATATAGATATAGATACATATCAATATGGATATAATTAAAAAATTATTCAAGAAGTATTTTATTGTGTTCATTATCCTTTGAAAACACATTTTAAGCTTGGCAGCTAGAAGAGTTTCTCATTAATACAATGATATCAACATTTAATCTTGACAATGATTATGGTCTTGCTCTAACAGCATAATATTCTCCTATAGTCAATGATTCCTCAAAGAATAGTTTCTTTGAGATATTTTCAATGTGTAATATAAAAAAGCATCAAATATGTAAGCGGCTTTATAAATATATATTATATAGATGCCCTTAGTTTTTATTCTGACTTTTTTTATACTTCATCTGCTTTTGATTATTTAAACAATCAAAAGTAAAATAAAAATACTGATCCTGTTTTTACTAAAAAAAATAATGCTCCAATACATTTTGGCAACTGAAATACGAAGCTCTTAGTTTAGTTAAAAAAAGTTTAAGATGGTTCGCTAGTTTGCTTCTGGATTGCTTTTTTATCTGTAGTGCATTTTGAGTCTGAATCGCCACCTTCTTGTGGAGAAGGCGATGGCTCTGGCGATGCTTTTGGCGGTTGAATTTGGTTAGTAGATGCCTTTCCCGACTGCTTTTGAACATTCAAGTCGAAGCCTTTCACCACATTGTCCAGGATGTAGCGAATGGTTATTTTGTAGATGTTCTCCATGTTGTCAGTATAGCGGTCTCCTAGAGTTTCTTGCACAGCAGCAAGGAATGGTCGTTCTATTCTCTGAAATAGAAAACATTATTAGGGTGCTTAACTTAACAAATTTAACTAATTTTGAATCCTTTTACTTTGAAATACTTATAGAGATAAAAAAAAAAGAATCTTTAATCTTTCCTAAAGTCAGTCTTACTGGCGTAGTTATTATATATTCCTTTATATATTCTTACAATTCAACGTGAATAAAATGAAAATAAGTAGATTTAATGTATACACGTATACAGAAAATGAAACGCTTAAATTTGTAGAACGTTGAACGTTCTAAACGAAAAACATTGAACGTTTTATTCGAATTACATAATGGAGGGGTTAGTTTGAACTGTGTTACATTTAATTTATCAATATCAGAAAGATCATTTTGAACCAAAGGGACACATGATTTATAGTTCCTTTAGCACCGATTATTTTATACAGTTATTTTTTCCACGAATTATAATTACATAATTTTAGAAGGGAATTTTAGCATTCTAAAATAATGCTCGTTTAAAAAATGAAACAAATGGAATGTTCGTACCAAAATCCGATGTGGAAGATACAAAAGGAATTACGAATGTTTCCGTGAGAAGGACTATAACATATTAATCGTATACATTTTGAACTAATTTGAAAATCATAGTATTACATTCCTAGCAAAAATCAAACTAAGATTTATCGAATTTCATATTGTGATTAGAAGTATTGAGACAAGAATAAGCTTATCGGTAAACCATAATTAGTTTTTAAACATTAGATCAAATTTTTATTATTTTTCTGATTTATTTATTATTTTTTTATCCATGATCATTTTTAAATGATTTCATTAAGCATGCAAACTTCGCATAGCTTATTAATCTTATGAAACAAATGAACAGACTAACAGAGTCTTTTAAAATGAAAATTTGCACCCATTTTCAAATGTTTCTAGAGAGTTTCGAAATTTTTTGTAGACTGCAAATTCTTAACATTTCTATTAGCAATTTACAGTGTACTAAATACTGGAGTAATATTTGGTAAACATTTTAATTCAAATATTTTATTTAATATGGTAACGCATTTATAAAACGTGATGGACACAAATCTATGATAAATCTAGACTTAACTATACAAGTAACAAACCTGCAATTTTCGTTAATTCTTATTTTTAATAAAAAATTATGCCTAATTACGAAAATTATATTATTTTAGGAGAATTTACGGAAAATATAGTTTTTTTAAATAACTAAGCAAAAGTGAGGCAATGAAAAAAATCAAATGCTATTTTCATTAACAAAAAATGTAAGAGGAAAATATGATGAATTTGTATAAGTTGTAAAATGGCATCATATTGGAGTCATTAACAGAGTCATATAGGAGAAGTTAAACAAAGAAATCATATTAATAAAGGTATATATCCATACCTCACCTGCAAGGAAAGTTTACAGCATTTGACTACATTTTCTATAAGGGGATCAATCAACGTAGGGTATTTGGTCACCTCATAATTTGATTGAAATATTTTATCATTTTGCTTAATAATCTCAGTTGCTTCTGTAGAGCGATTTCCAAGTCTAAGAGAGTTGATTGAAGAGAAATGTGTATATATATCCATCATGTGGGTGTGATCTTTGCCCATATCATGATGGAACCATTAGAATCGGGTGATTTCTAATCCGAAGCCAAGTTGGTGTTATGCCAAACTGCATGTGCTTGCGCTCTTCGCTTATAATCGGATGGAAAGGTTAAATTTTGCGCAACCCCGGGAATGTATGAGTTTAGATTAATCCTGAAAAATTCGATGAGAGAGTCCAGTTAACATACTGGTGACATCATTCTATTTTGATGGATCGAGAAGTATTAACTTATGATACACCACCGTACACTCCGTAATGGTATAGCATTTTGAAGCAAGTCGTGAAAATTATCGTTTACATTAACATTTACATGTACGTTAAGTAGCATTCTTTTCTACTTTTGCAACGAATGTGCTTAGGGTTTTCCTAATGTTCCTCTGACGATAAGAAATGCAGTGAAAATGTGAATGAAAGAAATCTTGAATTAAGTGATTAAGTCACATAATTCAAAGGAATTTTCTAGCATTCAACACCTCATTCGATTTATTTTCAACTGATGCACACGTTTCCATTTCGAGAAGCAAAAGAAAGGTAAGTAAGTACAGTAGAAGTTCGTTTTTAAGAAACAGGGAACAATTAAATTGTTTTTAAATTTGAATGTTCGTAAAATTGAAAACTAACTTTTGAATCTTAATACTTTTTTTTTGTATCAAACTCTTTTTAAAAATACAATACTATTGAAAAAATATTTAATATGCACTGTCTAAGGAAAACACACACAAAATAAAATTCATACTTAAAAACAATTCATGCTTTCATTTTATTGATGAAATATTATGGAAAGTAATAACTTAATTTTATTTTTCCAAAAGGAACAATAAAAATAAATTATTTAAGAGCAAATAAAATAAATTATAATAAATTATTATCATTATCTTCATTTTTTAAAGCACATTTTTTCATGTATTATGTTTTTCCAATCATTTAATCATTCGATAATTCTTGCATAAAAATTACACATGAGCCCACATAAAAAGTATTAAACTGAAATTTCGATCAGCAGTGAATTTCTTCAATGAAATTCAAATCATCGGGTAAATATTCTTGACTATCTTCAATTCAGGATGGGTCTTTAATAAGTCCGCCTATCAATCATTTGGCAAGCAGGCTTCATTTAATTAACGTAACGTTATTAAAGGTTAAATTTTTTTAAAAAAATCCACCGTGATCATGAATTGGAATCAGAAGTGATATTCTGATTCCAATTCATGATCACTTCTTGCAAAAGTAGCTTACAATATTTTGTACTTGAAGCTATTGATTATAATCTGATGCATGGGTTATAAAATGGGAGTTAAGACGTGAGAAATTCCATTCGAAATTACTTTAAAAAAATCCAGAATTTCTGTACCTGCTAAGAAGTAAGATATCATCTGAATTCAAAAGTTTTTCGATTCTCCAATAAAAAGACAAACCAAGCTTTTAAATCATAAAATAAAAGATTAAAAAATGCAAAAAATTCCTTAAAAAAATTAGGTAAAACAGAGTTAAACGCAAACGGAGGTTGTATAAAAATGTGTTTACACATAAAGATTTTTCAAAATTTTAGTAAATAAATCAGAATTAAAAATTATTCCATCTACAGTAATAAATTAAGAACCAACCACTAGATCGTAAAATTGTGAGTATTCTTAATTTAAAGTTCGTAAAAATTGAGAGTCTACTGCAGTAAATAACGTCAGAAAATTATATTATTAACATGCTACTTTTCTAAATCACAGTTTTCCCCACAGTTAAATACACTTTCTATAAAAAGCTAAGGGCCGCTAAAGTTAAGGAGCATAGATTGCTAGTTGTATATTAAATACATTGTTTGTTGTTTGAATTATCATGATCATTTATGAATACTTAAACTATGGGTGTTTTTATATATTTTTCTTAACTTTGTGAAAATGAATTCACGTATTTTGAAATAAAGGTAGTAAAAAGAAAACATTAACATCAAATTAATTTTGTATTATCTTTCGAATAATTAAATAAATAATAAAATTTTGTGTATTTTTTATAAGGGCTATAAACTTGAATATTTTTTTCCAATCAATGTTTTTTTGTTGTTGTTGCTGCTGATCCCTGTTGTATAGCTGCGTTAGACCAAGTCTATGATATTGCACACTCTCAGGAAATCAATGACCAATAATGGTCGCTCCAGATGATCTTCTTTCTCGAGTCCCAAGCACTCAAGGATATGATCCGGAGTGGCTTGGCTTTTGGAACACTTAGCGCAAATTGGAAATTTCTTTTCTTTGTTGTTAAATTTCAATGATCTTCGGTGGCCACTTCGAAAACGTGTTATTGTAGTTTGTTCCAGTCTGCTGCAGCGGAGAGATAGAGATCCGCCGGAACGATTACCCTGGTAACAATGGTACACAGGGAGAATGGCAAATGCAGACCGAACAAGGCCTTTATATATAGAGTATAGTTCAGTATAGGTAAGAGACGCCGAAGTAAGCAAAGGCTCGTCAGCATCTCTTTTTGCTAGGACATCAGCCAATTCGTTACCCGCAAGGTCTACGTGGGAAGGGATCCACTGTAAGTGAATCTCACGAGATGAGGAGAGCCGTCTAAGCTTGTCCAAGATAGCTACTCCTGTATTATCACGGACTCTGTGCCAGTTAGTAAGATGCTGGATGGCGCTCCGGCTGTTCGACAAAATCCAGATTTCCTCACTCCCAGGGAGAGAAAGAACCGTATCAAGACCCACATTAATTGCAATGAATGTTTTTTTAAATATTGTAAGCAAAATGTCATGAAATATCAATTATAACATTGTCATGATTTGACAAGATTCTTTCACAATACTAATTTTTGCTAACAAGATTTATTAAAACCTTATTACAAAAACGATCTGGAAAATGTTAATGGAGTAATTTCTTATATACTCCTAGTTATACATTCTAGTTGTTTTCTGAATTCAACTGAACTGATGTTCTGAATTCAATTAAAGTGATATTCTGAATTGACTGAAGTGATATTCTGAATTAACTGAAGTTGTTTGTTGTAGCATGCCCCCAAAGGCCAACAGCGCTTGACCAGGTCCATGACGTTGTACACTCTACAATAATCCAAAACCAGAAGAGGGTCGTCAACCAAGTCCTGCCTGGAGAGCCCTAGGCACTCAAGGAAGGAAATGTTCAGATGAAGCCTGCTCGGTAGAGCAGATAGTACAGGTTTTAAAGGTTCGGGAACCCTCAGAAAATTTTAGGGTTTTAAGATGTCCACTTCGAAATCGGACGAGAATAGTTTGTTCCTGACGACTTAAGTCGTTAGTGAGGGAGCTTCCGGGACGGGAACTTTGGTATCCTTTTTTGACTGCGTGACGACCGATGTAGTATCGGAACTATAAGGTGCACTATTCATGGATGGGGAAGAATCACAGCCTCTGTTGGTCACTTGACCAGAGCACCTAAAAATAGGTAGAGGACCGAAGTGATATTCTGAATTGATATTCTGAAAGTGATATTCTGAATTGACTAAAGTGATGTTCTGAATTGACTGAAGTGATATTCTGAATTCACTAAAATGATATTCTGAAATCACCAAAGTGATAGAATAAGATATAGATAGATTTATACAGTAACAGTACACTTTTTTTTAAGAAGAAGTTACGTTGACATCACGAAGAGTATTTCAGTTTAATTTTAACATCTGGCATGTGATTTCATTGTGGAAAAATTTTAATTCACAATGGGTCATATTCAAATGTCACAAGAGAGGAACTCCAGAAAATTCCCTCATACCCATTTCAATATATATGCACAGAAAGAACAGAAAAGCTACACGCATCCTATTCTTCAAGCGTTTCTTTTATTGAATCCAAAGATATCTAACCATTAGACTACAATGAAGTCTATACAAGAACTTGTAAACATACAACTTAAGGTAGTAATCACAGTAACACAAGTTGAAACTCGATTTCATTTTTGAAGTTAGTAACTTGAAATTCAATATCATGCATATTACGATATCATGCAATTCAATGTATAATATTATATTGCTTGAAATTCAATATCATCATATACGCTAGAAACAAAGAATTACTATTTTAAATAAATCAGTCCCTATAACAATTAAAAATACTCTATATATCAACGATTACGTTCAAAATCTTACATAAATTATAAATAATATTATACAAATCTGTTAATATCCATTATTATCACAATATTTTAATTCATTATTAAATGGGAATGGGTTTTGGACTAGTATCTCAGTTCTTTATCTAGAAACTCACATTGTCGACAAATAGATTTCTCTAAAGCAAAGCTGTTTTTCGTTACATGTAAAAAAATTGGTAAATATTAACGTTCACTATGTTATAAAATATTGACATGTCTAAGAACTAAGACTAAAGAAAGGATAATTTAGCTTACCCAAAAATAGTCCCTCTGGAATCCGGGTATCTTGGTGTGGAGTTTGCCGACTGCATGCAAGTAATCCATGAAATAGTCCACGTTGTGCAGCTTCTTTATGCTCTCATCCAAAGTATTCATGACGATGGATGCGTGCTGTGCCAGCTCCATGCTATCTCTGTGGAGCTCAGTTATTCGTTTCTTCTGGAACTTCTCGAACAGATGGAGGATGTCTTCGTTTTCTTCGAAAAGTCTAGGAAATACGGATTCAAATTTAATGAAGAGAAAAGAGTATTTTACTAGTAACAGTAATCTGAATGTAGGAAATAAGTTAGATTTATTGAAGTCAAAAATTAACTATATAAATGGTAACCTATAAATGGGAGATTATATTGAAGAAATACATTATTTACACAATTGTATTAAATACAATTGAAATATAAAGGTTAATACTGAAATGTGTAAAATCTTATAAATAAAAAACAGCTTCTTTCAGGGCAGATGATGCTAATCGAAATTCAACTATTATGTTTACAGAACATCAAAAGTGAAATTCTATTCATTGGAGTTTACCAAAAATCAGAAGTGCTAGCTAATTAGGAATTATAATATTAACAGATATCAGAGTCATGATGAATTTAAATAATGTTTTTATATATCTGAGAAACAGTGCAACCATTTAGAGCAATGTTTGCATCTTATTTAAAGAACTCACCAGCTGACTCAAGAATCTCCATGATGAATTTCGTGAGGATCAATTAATGAATGTTGGGATTCCAAACTATATTGATGCTGGAAGAAAAATAATCGCTATTGATTTTCAGTCACATATGATGAAATAAAAGCGTTTTCGAATGTTTCATGTATCTGTTGCATTTAACTTCCCATAATCATTTAATACAGAAATAGGTGCATTCTTGAGACAAATATTTTGCAATTTACCTCAAGTTGAAAAGGACATTCTTGCGAAAGTGAAGAAAACTCATAAAACAATCAATGTTTTTTGGTATAACACATACGCTCTTTGATAAGGTTCCTTTTGATCTTTTGCCGAAAGTTGTTGTAGAATTGAGCAAAAAACACTAGCTTCCCCGCATTATTCAGCATAATATGGAATGAGAAATCAACGTTTTAACATCTCGGAAGAAGTCGTTCATTCTTGCAAATGTCATGTTTCTGCTATGCCACTTTCACAGATCCGTAATTGCTTTGATAATTAGTTTATTCGAATGAAAATTGTATTGATTCTGTAGGAAAGTAAATTATAAAAAGGTATAAAACATTCTCGGTAAGGAATTATTTCTTGTATTATTTTCTAAGAATATATAATCCCTTAGTTATAAGACGTTTGCGTTGTCAAATTTTTTTCCCGCGTATTCCTTTTACTCTTCCACATTCCAATCATAATTTTCTTTTTATTCTTGCTGAAAAGCAAATAGAGAATGATTATTTTAGTGTTCATTGAAAAAAATTGTATTTGAACTTTTTTTTATTTGAAGATTATTTATACATATACTACTTTTTGTTCAACTCGTTCATATGACTTCAAATTTTGCTAATCGGAAGTTAGTGTGATTGTTTGTGGGTCATATCTTGTTGATCACTTCACGAGATCATATAACATCTTATAACGTACATCAGATAAATATGAAAAGAGATTTTAAATTTTTCTTTAATTATTGAATTGAAAAAAAAACATTTATTCTCTTTCATATTTTTTTTTTCATTTTTGTCGCTAGGAATAAAATTTAAAAAAAATGTTAATTTTTTTATAAAGAAAGTTAGATTTTTTTTTAAATTTAGGGAAATTCATTTAGATATTTTTTATTTAAAAATAAAATCGTGTTTTCTACAAATGAAAATTTGAATGGCTTTATTTAATGGCTCTACATGTAATGAAAATTATGATTTGAGTTACAAGTTTTCATCACACAGAAGTTTCTTACATCCTCTCTATACAAAAACGTGTACATATGTACATGAGATTTTGCTAAATTTATGTTTATATATCGATAAATAGATAAGATATGAAATTATTAATTGGGACAAGGTAGGGATCTTTAAATTTTTTAATTTTTGTACGGTAGAAATTTTTTGTCAGACAGATTTATTCAATGCAATTGTGACGGTTTTGAGTGAATATCACCGTTGAAGAAACTAGTTAAGTTCTAGATATGACACTATAAATGCAAGTGATCTCTGAAGAGTTTCGGAGTTGCACTTTGTATCACAGCAAAAATTTGTGAAGAATTTTATTCAGAGCATAAAGTAAAACATAATGGATTTGTTTTTAAATAAGAAAGCTGTTGAAAGCATGGCACAGTTGTATGTTTGTGATGTACCATATTTCAAGGAACATCCCACCTTGATGACTGTGACACTGTAAATATAATTAATGATAAAGCTGTTTTGTATGTTTGCTGGATTTTAAAATATTAACAGTAAAGTAGTAAGAACAAAACGACTTTCTTGTAGACTCACCATGGTCTTGTGATATTATTGCGTTCATTGTGAACTAGAAGACCTCGGAATCGATCTCAGATTTTTTTGAATATCGAAGGATTTGATATCGAAGGACGTCACAGATTAACGTAGACACGTCCCCAATCTACGGAGTTCCAGCAACCCAGTGAAGGAGAGTATACCGTGGTCACCCTCCCAACCACTGCCTGCGGCAAATGATGCTTCACTTTGCTGAGCTTACGGGAAGCGGCGTGAAGCTACTGAGCCACTGGAGCTCTTGTAGAAAATGTAATTTTATAAAGTTTAGAACGAATGTATAAATAAAAATATTAAAAAACAGGCTCAACATCAGACTTAAATAGACTAATTAAATACTATGTTATTTAGCAATTTGTGTAAACTAATTGCATTTAACGTTATTTTGTACTAATTAAAGAAAATGCCTATTGTTTTAATTAAAAAAAATTAAAACAGTCAGAATTTCATTTAATCTCTGCTTGAAATATTAAATTTCTCCAAATTTTTTTACGGAAATGTTAGCAAATATCTGTTAAGCTATATGATTTTAAGAAATGTCGTCTCCAATAGCACATAGTTCTTTCGTTAGTCACAGTGCCAAATCACAATCTACTTTCATAAAACCAGAACTTTAAAAAATAGGGACATTTGAAGGATTTTCTTAAGATTTTAGTCTGAGACTCATAAGATATAGTAGCGAACATTTTGAGTTTTCCTATCTGGTACACATTATAATATTGCTAAAAGAAGATATCGTTAAAGAATTTTCATCGGATAGTATTCTACCATTCAGTTTTAGGATGGATTACTTTTAAAAAATGCGGAAAAACTAGAAGCGTGCTTTGTGTGTGTATGTGAAGCTTGTTGTAAAAATATTAATTATTTAAATATTTTGCTCGGTTTTGGGAATGAAGTTGGGTAATTAACTTTAGGCTGCCACATATCTTTAAAATAATCTGATTTTTTATTGTTCAATATAAAGCTACAGTTATTAGCGTTCGAGAAGTCAATTCAAAACTACTACATAAACATTGTAATAAGAAGTTCACTAATAATAGTTTAGTCGATATTCTATTCCAAACACTTATCTAACAAACTTGTAAACTACAAGTATATGATGAAATGACTTTTGACGAGACAATAAAGAAAATAATTTCGATATGTGAAAGATATTTCTATTCAAGACAATTTCGTTGATATCCATTTCTCCTTCATTTCTTCTGACAAACGCATCTTTTTTTATAGTGGATAATAAAACTCATGGAAGGAAAGAGAAGCACTTTGGGAGGAGAAATTTGGTATATTTCTCACTGGTTATCAAATCTGATTTTATCATCAATTCACTGAGAAGAGCTTGATAATATCTATAAAAATTGAGAAAGCAATTAGACATGGTGAGATTTGGTGGATATTTTTTAATAGCATCAATCTTCATTTTAAGTATTATTAAAAATCATTTGGACTGAGAATGATTCAGAAAGTTTTCCGCAGATTTTATTTAATAATCTTGGATGAAGGATTTAAGATAAGTATTATTTAATATTGAGAATTGCTATTTTAGAAGATAAAACTACATTTTAGTGAAAAAGAATGTACAATATTAATATATTATAGTATTATGTTTTATATAAAGTGTGTATTATAATAGAACAAGAATTATTCGAAATTGTTGGGTGAAGATTGTGTGTGCCCACGAGTAGAAAATATTGATGATATATTGATGATAAGTATTGATAAATATTGATGATAAGATATATTGTTGGCTATCCATTGAAACTGCTGCACAAAGGAGCCGAATTTACATGACAGGAAGAAGATGCTACGCTATTTATATGATTAATTTCTGTTTGCATATCACAACATCTTATAAAAGAGGTGGCCGTGGTGATACTTACAATGTTTTTGAATTAAAAAATGGCATAGGAGGTTTATAAATTAACTTTAAACGTTATTGGTTGGCGAAGGATGATTGTCAATGAAACAGAAATATTTACCATTGATTTTGACCATCTTAATGTTTCTGGCCTCTACATGAAGCTGACCAAGATGGCAGGTTGTCGTACAACAGTATTACTACTCTTGGTGATCAAGATCCCATGAGACTGTGTGCAGAATGTGGAATCGATGATTTGTGATGGGTCATACGAAACGGTCAATAAAACTAGATGCCATCAGTTCACACACTTATAGCCAAGAAGATATACATTGACATGTATGACCTTATTGAATGGTATAAGGACGCCATGCTTCCGGAATCAAGAAATGGGGTAGTTTGTATGATACAAAACGGTATATTGTTATTATTTATCTTAAAATCTTAATGAAGAAATGAAACTTCTATCTTCTTTGTTAGCAACGTCTAAAATCGAATGTTACATCTCATTCTAAAGAAAAAAAGAGTGGTCCTTCCACTAAGCCACTATGAACTTTCACGAATATGACCTTTTAATCTATTTCTTTTTCATAATATGATATGTTAAAAATTATCTAAATATATTAAATATACAATTTTTAATACAAGATTACAAGTAATATAATTTATGTCAAGACTTAAATTATTCCCTCATACCTAAAATATCTTATTTTTGATAAATGAAGGAATACACTCGTGTTATATATACACTGATTTGTTGATTTTTACATTTTTTCTTTAAAATCTATCGAAATTCATGAAGTTGTGAAAAATAATTTTATATACCACTGAAATTTCTTATCTGATTATTTTACATTTTAAAATATATATAAAGTCACAGATAAAATGTGAAAATTGAAAAAAAGTTCATGAATATATCACTCACAAATGAAGAAACATTTATAGAATTCTAATGAATTTTCATACTTAAGTTTGTTTCTCTAATAAATTATAAAAATTGAGTCTTACTTAGAATTTCACTCATGCAGTGTTTACCATTTTTTTCCTCCAAATTTATTACCGCCATTTAAAGGGAAATGAAATCGAAGGTCATTATTTGGAAATAACATATCTCTGTGAGTGATGGGAACACTACTATTACGAAGTTTATGTCGTCTTGAAATACGAGATTAAGTGGTTGTCAACAATGACGTACTTTATTTTAAGCCAGAAGCGAGATTCTAGTGAAAAAACTCGTGTGTTTGTTCTTTCATTTATTGTCTCTAATTATAGTCGATAACCACTTAGTTTTTGTCAATTATTACGTGGCTGCTCTTTGTATGTTTGGCGCCAATTTTTCAGGAAAACAACAGTTGAGCTTATTGTTTTGTGGAATCGATTTTATTTTGGGATTAACCTCAGACTAAAGGATTGGTTCATAAAAAAGAAAACTCAATTGTTTTCTGGATTATTCCTAGAGTAAATATTGTTTCGGAGTAGCTAAAAATATCACTCCGATGTATAAATTAAACATGACATTGAATATGTTAATTTAATTTGCGCGTAAGAGCACAGAAAAATTTGCGGTAGTTGTAATGATTTTTTTTGTAATATATATACTGCATTTGTTCTCTGAATTAATTATTCATATTTATGTGCAAGTTGCCATGTACCAATATCTTACAAATAATAATTGCATACTCTTACTCAGGAAAAAATCTAATCATAGACATAAACATGCCACGATAAGAATGAATTAAAATTTGGTATCTGTGGTGTTTGTGAGGGAGTGGTAGCCTAATCGGAAAAAACATCACAGTTGTGAATGAATTGTATCTGCTTAGAAATCTGTTGCAGAAGTGGGAGCCAACCGTAGTGCTGGACGCTTCACTTGAATGTGAGTTTAAATTACAAGCGAGAAATAGATTGTTTTGGCTATTATATCTTGATTAATATACGACAGTTTTTCTAATCAAAAGGTCTGTGGTTCAGTCCTCATTAAGTCACGCACCTTTTTTTGAAGTAGCTTGTATGGCCAAAAATTTGGAAAGGAATTATTTACATCCTTGTTGAGCATGTAGATGAATATTTATATCGTTGGTTTCAGAAGGCTTTGGTTGCTTGGTTACTTAGGAAGTGAAGGTAGTTATCGGAAGTTAGTGAGTTCGAATCTAAGCTTAACCGAAGATCCGTCGTGTTCGCAAAAGGCGGCTGGGGCACATTAAAACTGGCTGTGGTTGCAATGTCCTCCAAGTGAAATGATACCTCTGGAGGTGGCACGCCGAGTATTAGCGGTCTTCTGCTTGGTTCTTACTTCAACTCACGAAGACTTCACCCGGCTGCTTCTGACTAACTGTTAGATACCAACTCAAGGCTAGGTACAAGGAAACATGCTGTGCAACAACAACAATGTTAATTTTCAGTTTAGCAGTTAATGTGTTTGGTTCCTCCTTTGTCGAAGATACATTTGTGGTGGTTTGTGTGTGGAATTCCCTTCACCCTTGTGAAAATTGATTGCAAAGGCAAAAAGTTAATAGGAAGATTTCAGTGTTAAGAGGTATTATTAAGCTTTATTAATTTTATTATTTTAATAATAAGGAGCAAAGCAAATTTAAGATTCATCTTGTCATTTTAATTTTTTTTTAAATTACGATTCAATTATCCACTGTCTGCAACTAAATATGAAGAAGGGCTACTACGGTAAGCGGATTCTCATTTTCAGTGACAGTCAAGCCGCTTTAAAAGCGCTTAATTCCTTCGAAATCAAATCTAAAATGATTTTGGAGTGTAGAAACCTTCTTACAGAACTGGAAACTAGAAACAAGGTGATCCTTGTATGGGTGCCAGGGCACAAAGGTATCGAAGGTAATGAAAGGGCTGATGAGCTTGCTAAACAAGGATCGTCTTTTGTTCCCATTGGTCCAGAACCCTTTTGTGGGATCAATTTGAAGACCGCAAAAACCAATGTTCTTAGATGGGAAAAACGGAAGATGTATGAAGCTTGGCTCAAATCTCCTGGTCAAACCCACGCTAAAAGTATGATCTGTAGATCATCAGCGAGGATTTCCTCTGAAATTCTAAGATGCTCTAGGCAGAAGATACGTTTAATCGTAGGCTTCATAACTGGGCACTACTATTTCGGAAAACACCTCCACAAAATGGGACTGTTTCAGCAAGACCCTATATGCAAAAAATGTCATATGCAAGAGGAAACGGCCAAGCATATCATTTACGAATGCGAGGCTCTTGCCCTCCCTAGATTAACTTCTTTAGGCATCATCCATACTAGAGAGTTACACCTAGATTCCATTAAAGGGTTATCGGACTATATTAATAAAGTGGGTGACCCGAGTAACTGGAACTAGGAAACATTGGATTTGGAGTTAATGGTACAAAATGCTGATTAAAGCAGAGGTGCCAATGACATACAAACCCAACCTGTAGAAGAAGAAGAAGAATTACGATTCAATGGAGGGAGGTAACTTAAAAGAATATAAGGAGAATGGTCATTTCTGTTTAGAAATTGAAAAGAGATGTTGAATCCAGGATTTTTTAAATATCTTTACTAGATATTATTATCAAAAAGTTATTAATAATCTAAAGATTAAACAATATTGATATAAGGTTTGAATTTAAATTTGAAGACTGACTTTGAATTATAGACTCATGCTAAAATATTTACTCATCTAGTATCATTTAACTTTTCATTAAAAAACTTTATAATCAATTTACTTCATAAATATTTGAAGTAATTAATTTATATTTAACTTTAATACTTGAATTAATTACACTAATTCATATGCTAAATTCAGTAGAAACTAATGAATAATAATTATAATGTAAACTTCTAATCGAAATTCAAAAGCAAATGTGTATGAATAACCACAATTATAGTCTTATTATGAATTAAAGACGCACCTTTTTTTATACATATTACCTTTGACATTATAAATGAAATTAAATTGTATGATATAAATATATAAAGTTTATTTTTATATATTCCATGCTAAAATAATGAAGAACTTTTTTTATTTTATTAAAAATATTAATTTAAAAATTTATAGATTTGAAAATATTTAATTATATAATAATTGTTTTTCCCATTACAAAATAATTTGTTTTGTGAGTGCTATAAATAATTTTTACTTTGCCCTTCAATTCAATAATTTATGTCTTCGGTTGTGGTATACAATAATAGCAAGTATACTCAAGGGGAATAATTTTCATGAAAACACCCCCTCAATGCGATTAAATAATAATTACATTGATTAGATTTGAAAAAAATTCGCAATATATGTATCTTGAAAGAAATGCAGGAAAGAAAAATGTACACTTCCACATGATTTCTAGAAAAAGGAATGAAACATCTAAACCAAACAACCTTTAAAAACCAATTCGAACATAATTTACTCATTCTATAATAATACAAAAAAAAAGTTTAGAAAATTTATTCATTTTTCTCCGTTCCAGGAAAGGAAAATCTCTTGTCCTCCCCATTCATGAGGGAGGTTGGGTTGAAGCACCCTCGCAAAGGACCTTTGAAAATGTTTTGTTAGAAGACTGGGTGGCACCATCGACCATCCCCCCCTTCCAGTTTCTTGGCAATCGGACAAGATTTCCCTTGCCACTTACGAGCCGAGATTGAATGCCTGACGTGGAACATGTGTGTGACAGTCGGAATAACGTCTGGGGATTGGTGATGGGGAATTAAGAATGAATTTTTTTCTTTCACCCTGTAGAGAAGCACAATAGACTAATTAAGACCCATTCCTGCTCTGAGACTGATGAATTAAATTGCATTAATATGCCTAAATTCTTCATTACGTTTATATTTCATTAATAATTCTTCACTTTTGTTGCGAACAATAATTTAATAAATCTGTTTGCTTGGCGAGTAATTGGCAAATATACATTTCTAATGGATTCTTACAATGTGTTTCATTCATTTAGATCTTATTAACACGAGATTGGTTTTATGTGGTGGTAGATTTTAGAGAATAGTTCAAGCAGGTTTCTATTTGAGACTTCGAAAATCTGGTCTCTTTTAATGAATGAATTATATGTAGAAAATGAAATTATATATATACTCTTGATGCATGGTAACCTTCTAAATAAATTTTCTCATACATACAGAAACTTTTACTAGAAAGGAAATTTATATTGTTTAACTGGTTGAAGGAAATTTTCTAAAGTTCATCAAAAGAAAAATCTTTAAATTTTAACCCAAATGAATTTCTTTGAATTTTCAGAAAGATATTTATTTTTCCATCATGAATATCTATCTCTATCTATCTATCTATACGTATATATGTATTCTTATTATTAATAATTTTGCATTTATTACATGGTTACAAATTTTAATTGGTTTACAAAGGTAAATTCAATATTTATCAACTGATAAATATTTAACATTTAAAGTTTGACAATAAACAAAAGACATATTTGTATATTTACATATAGTAGATATTTTACATCAACCAAGACAAAACAAAATACATGACCACCGAAAATTATAGCACTCCCTATCTAGAGGTAGAAAACTACAAGTTTGAAACTCTTCACAACTTTAAATATTTGGGATCTGAATTGAATGCATCAAACGACATCGCACCTGAGATCCGCAGCAGGGTTACAGCTGCTAACCGACTTCAAACTGCTAACGGCTTAAACTTCAAAAAATTCGCTCACAAAAGTGCATTGATGTCGAAAGAGACTATTTAAAAGTCTTAAAATTTCACATAATTTTAAAAACTTAGATATACATAAGAAATTTCAGTAATTCTCATATCAGCCAGGAATCATACGAATCTAACTCCATTACGATAATATTATGTCTGGACGAGTTAAAACTGGTTTCATAATAATTCAATCTAGGTTGATATGACTTATTTTAAATGTTTTCAGTTTTGGTTTCATCACAATGTATAATAAATAATTTAAAATTTAGATAAATTAGATTTTAATTTGGTATAACAAATGTTCACTTATAATTGACATCATAATGATGACATAATCAGCTATCGTTTGGTTTGCCTTATCACTGTATGAACGATTTTTGCTTCGGTGGATTAATTTGACTGGGGCCTACATTTTAAATTAGATTATTAGCCACCATCACACCCAAGATAGAATTCAAATCAATAAACTGTTGAACTAGACACTAAAATTTTCAGAGTAAAAGTTTTTAAATTTGACATGATAAATAGAAATCAACAAATGTAGAACAATCATAAATACAAGCCATCTGTTGTAAGGCTCTTTAGAGAATATGCTATTTAATGTCTTCGAGGAGGACATTTTCCTAAATAATGACTTGTATTCATGAGGTTGAAGAAAAACAACCTGGAAAACTCCCAAGAGCAAACCATGACAAATATCTGCACAGAAAACAGAAACTGATAATCCATCTTGCTTTATTTTACGATGAATGGGGTCGAGACTAAGTTTTTCCTCTCTAAAGATCGAAGTCTCAACAGAAGACTATGATGAGCTGAAACTTCTCACATATGGGACACATTTTGAATTTACCATATTTTAATTTTAGAAGACTTTCTGATTATATAATAAAAGTTCAAAGCGAAGTAAATACAAAAAGAATTAATAAGCAACAGATTTATAAAGTTTTGGAATTAACAAAATGAAATCTATGAGTTTGATATCTAGAAATGTCATTTTACTCATGGGAGAAAATTACCAAAAGAAAATCCAATATTTTCTTGATTGGATTTCGAAAACGTTAAACTCTAGGCAAATGAAAGATGACCATCTTGAAATATTGAACCTGAATCAAATATGTTTTTCTATAAATCCAAGTAAGAGTTTGAAAATTATAGAGCACTTAGTTTTTAATTTTTTTTTTACCTTTGTAATTTACCCCATTTGTATAAAACTATAATATAAAATAATATATTTTCTAAAATTTATTATTTTTTTAGGGGATACATAAACAAAATTCAAATAAATATATTTATATATCTTAAATCCATAAACATATATCACATTATCTAAGGAATCTGGATTTAGTATGGTATATAAAACATTCAAAAATTAACTTACATAATTTCTTTTAAAAATTGTTCTTTATTCTAGATACCAAAATTATCCACGGTCAAATCACATTATTATGTGCTATCTGTCAATATCCATATATATAATTACTCCAGAACTCCACTTACAGCTAGGTTTCTTGTATTGTGATGCAAGTTTGTAAAACTCCTGCCTTATAATACACGTTATTTAATAAACTATATTAAAAAGATAGTTCTCACACAACATTTGCCATTTACATTTGCGTCTAAAGTGAAGACCAGCTTCAGTGGCGTTATTTTTTCAGTAATGGTATGCTTTAATTATTGTAGAAAGCAATGAAAGTTGTGCTACGTTTGAAATGGAACTAATTTTTATGTATAAACCAATGACATCAGTGTGCTTTTTATCCACTTCTCCAATTAAAGATATGTACCAGGTTAGTTTAGATTTTTAATTTATTGGGGCTATGAGTTATTGGCGTATATGTAAAGGTCTTTTCTTAATGATAACACTTACCATTAAAATATACATTAAATTCCTAGTTTTTAGCATTTTTTGCAATATTTTTAAACAACTTTTAATTTTATTTTTTATAAGATATAATTTTTAAAATGTACTTTCACCTAGTCAAATTTTTCAAATATAAATGTTTTCTTATTTCAATAGTTGTTACGATTCTAGATATGGGCAAAAACGATTGGATTTCTCATGGGAAATATTTATAGCTTCTTTAAATTTATTGCCATGATATTTTTTAAGAAAGCCATGCATTATACTCTTGTAAAGAAAAACATGTAAGCACACTCCCGATTTTGGTGAAGTGAAATTTTCTTTTTCTTTCAAAATTAGTAAGATATGAGAGATATTTTGAAATTTAGTATATCCATTATGGAAGAATTTCCATTTTTTCCCTTCATCCTAAGATGACATTTCCAGCAAAAATAATGTTTTGGGAAAGCTCTGTCACAAGTGGCGTTTATTTTTAGTCCCGTTGTCATAATGCAGATCCAACGTCAAGAGCAATCGACAGGAGCCCATAAAATGGATATGAATATTCCCTGGACGCTGTAAAGATAATTTGGCAGACTTCATCTTCTTTTTCAGTTAGTGCTCACTTTAACGGAAATCCTATAGCAGCAAGTATTTTCCCTAAGAAATGATTTGAGAGCAGACATGAATAACAAAAATATGTGAAATTAAAGATATTATTTAATAGATGTTTCTTTTCTTTTAGTAACAATAGTTACACATTTATTTTTAATAGACTTCTGACTGTCTTTTGAGTGCTGATCAAATAACTTAGTTTGATCTGAAGTTCTAAGAGCATAAAGTGGCTTGAAAATAAATGAAAGTAACTAGTATGAAAATTCATGTATGAATTGTTGCACACAACAAATCATTTTTATTTATAACCAATTATTTCCACATTAATAATAATTTTAGAGTAATTAAATCAAAAAGGATATATTATGAAGCAGAGAGAATAAGTAATAAGTACTTGGAAATTTTTCCCGGGAAAACAAATTCTCTAACTTTGTTAGAATATTGTTCGTCATCTGCCAGAGGTCCTCCCCAAAAACATGATTTACAGTAAAGGATAAAAAGTTTAGGATTAATTTGACTATAATGCTTCTTAGTAAGTGATTCCCAATTATCTTCATAAGGTATAATAAGAAATCAAAGGTACTTAAGTATGATATAGATAAGGTTTTTTTGGTAATAAAAGCTGTTTCTTGAGAATGAATGTGTAAAATTCAATGCCTAGATGGGGAAGTTTTATTTTTTCTATTTGTTTAACGCTTCTTGAGATCAAATTTTTAAAAAATGATTCTTTTAAAGTGAAATACAAAATTTTCGAAATAATGGAAATTATAAATAGAAAAGTAAAATATTATTTAAATTTAATACAAGCAAGAAATATTTATTATAAATATTTTGCAATTTTTTCTCTGTTAATAACTATTATTTGATTTTTTATATAATCATAAATATTCATTTTTCAACTCATATAAAAGTAACTATATAATGTTTTTTAAAGTACTTTTTTATTTCATATAGTTTTAATCTAAGGTACTCATAATCCAACCGTAAATAAATTTTTATATTTAACATCAATAACACACACAATTTCAATGAATATTGCATTTTAATTGAAAAAAATATCATTAAACAAAATAAAAATAAAATCTCAATCGTAATTGATAATATTTTAAAATAATCAATTTGTAGTCTTACGAGTTCGTCGCATTGAGGCAATTTCTTAAAACTGGCGCTAATTTGACAGTTCTATGATTCAGAGAGGATTTTAAATTATTAGAAATATGTATTCCCAAGACGGGAATCAAATCCACTTAACTATTGAGAATTGAAAGATTATCATTATCAGAATTGAATTATATCCTGCATTTCCTTGTTTGGGGATTTGAAGTGTACTCAAATTAGGAATCTTTAGAATTTATTAATTAAAATCGAATAAATGAAGATATGATACTTCCAATTTTAGTAAAATTATAATGAAACGAAAACTTTTAACTGTTATAAAAAAACAAGTAAAAGAGTAGACGTTTTCGTATAAGGACAAAGTTTTCGAGAAATATATAAACTTTATATAATATATTAAAATGAAGTTCAAAATTAAATTTTTATATTTCCTAATAATTTCTATTCCATTAACTGGAAATCAAATTTCGAAAGGATAATATTTTAAAATTA
Organism: Latrodectus hesperus; assembly: GCA_037975125.1. Classification (NCBI taxonomy): domain Eukaryota; kingdom Metazoa; phylum Arthropoda; class Arachnida; order Araneae; family Theridiidae; genus Latrodectus; species Latrodectus hesperus. Next base: position 71,757,075 of record CM075856.1, on the reverse strand, counting down.
TAACGTCTAATATGAAATGTTAACGTTATGACGCTAAGGTCTCATTAAAAGGAGTCGAATTAGTATTTGAATATTCAACCATGTGGTCCCCGAGTTGGTTTATTCTATATGGGTTTTCCTTTTCTGTGGTGATTCGTTGATTAAAGTAGCGTTTAATCCACTTTATTTGATAAAGCAATGCAAATACCCTAACGGCCTAAAACTCATTTAAATATCTAATACATTTTCATTCTGGGGAAACATTTCACTAACAGTATTCCATATTAATGAGTCTCAAAACAGAAAACCTGAAAAACTGTCCAGCATTCTACATCGATAGTCTCACATGCAGAAAACAGACGTGCAAAGTTTGCCTTCTGTTGTTGCCCATCTCGAATCCAAAAAATATTCCACTTTGAAAAGCTCGATCGATATTTCTTCTAATACAACTGTCACTACTCTAAACCAAGATTCAGATGTTCCTTTTAACAGAAAACAGTAAATTATACAAATATGGCCTTTAAGAAGGGTCTTGAAATCAATTTCTGCTCTGAGTATTTCAAATTTCTTTGATAAAGTTCCACTGGCTCAGCAGCTTTAGGCCGTTTCCAGGTAAGCTCTGTTAAACGGAGCATCATTTGCAGAGGGCAGTGATTGGGAGGGTGATCACGCCTTTTCCAAAATTCAAAGTCCTTCTGCTGGTGAGGCATGAATTTGGAGTGGAAGGTGCCAGAACAGTTGGGACATCGTCATCTGACAGTGGTTCAAAATTACGTGGTGCTTGTTGATGAGCGAGTATTCCAAACCCGTTAACATTAAGAAATAGTCCGGGGTTCACTTGCACTTCCATGCATGTATGTATCACTTATATATATATATATATATATATATATATATATATATATATATATATGTATATATGTGTGTGTGTGTGTATGTAGTATATGTATACATACATACATACAGAGTGATCTTTTTAACAGTGGCAGTGTTTGGAGTGCCCTATAGCGTGATCTAGTAACTGAAATGGCACCAAACTTGGTATTTAGACTAATCAAGACACGGGAAAAGAATTCCGTGAAAAATTTTAGTTCCAAAAATCGCCACTAGGGCATTTTGTGGCGTTTTACAATGTATAAAATGTGAGAAATTATAATAACACATACAATCGGACAGTTAAATTATTAATATTTATTTACTACATTAACTTCCACGGTGAGAAATAAGACCACATTCAATGTGAGCACCATTCTCAGAAATAACGCCGTGTATTCTGTGCACAACGTTCTCCATAGCCGTGCGTAACATATCACGAGGAATATTCCACAATGTCATTGTTATGTTGTCCTTTATAATAGACAAATTTGATACTTCATCAACATAAACGCATATTCCGGTAACGTGAGAGGCATGATCACTAGAGCTCGCTTACTGCAGCTGAGATTATTTGTCGGAGCTGTCTACTACTTGCTTTTATAGCCTTTATTACTGGCACTGTCATCGCACATCGCATTTGTCTTTATCTTTGATATTCGTGTTTTATGCTAATATTCGTTATCGTAAATAACAGCAGCGCCACGAAATACCCTAGCGACGACTTTTGGAACTAAATTTTTTTGTCTTGAAATCTTTTACCCTCATGTTTTGATTAGTCTAAATACCAAGTTTGGTGTCATATTGGCAATTATATCGCGCTACAGGATGCTCCAAACACGGACACTTTATAAAAGATCACCCTGAATATCTTGGGTGATACTACGATTACTAACGTGTCCATCAACTTCGATAATTTCTGTGATTTTATCATAATTTTCGACGACAGTGCTTATTTGTGTGAGGTGAAGTTTTAACATCAAAAATACATGAACGAAATTGACGGAACCAAAATTGCACGTAATTTGAGGTTACAATATCGTAACTATAAAAATCATCCACAATTTCAGCCACCTGGCTAGCGTTTTTCCTCTTTATTAAAGAAAAACAGTAAAATCTACTGAATGTTCTCTTTGTTGACTTTCACTGTTTAACACACTCTATAACTCTCAACTAAATGAATCAAACAAAAAGCAGCAAAATAATTATTAAATGCAAAATGCTACTTTTCCAACGAGCATAAATTTGAAATTATTTGATCGACACTTTTCGGGATACAGATCACTTTAGCCATCTATAAAAAAATAATGGATTTATTTTTTTCTTAACCTAATATATATGTGACTGGCTAATCATATTGATTTTTCTGTCACCTCCAGCACATATTAAGGATTTCATAGGCTGGAAATCATAAGATTCGGAGACTTAGAATTCAGTGTCCCATGTGTACTATAAGCGAACAGTTTAGCTAAAATCATTTCCAAAGATTGCATAAAACTGTATTTGAGAAATGAGTTTTCTGTCGACTTATTAAGTGACTTGCACGCCCACTGCACGCAAGCCATTGCGTGACAGGGCGGAGAGAGGCAATCCACTGAAGAATCCGAGTTGAAGCATCTGTTGCATAGAGTGGAAGAGAGTGTTTATCATTTACTAATCCGATAGACAAACAACCCGCCTCAACTGGACACATAACATAGTAATTTTCATTAGTGGCTAAAATTATAAAAGCTGGAAAATTGATCATTGCTATTAATGATAACACTTTTTCCCCCATATTTAGTTAGAAAGTTAATTAAATTCCTCTGATTTGGTGGTTTTTGGGGCTTCTACAGCTAATTTAAATTTCAAGATGTCTCTATCTATCGAATACACATATATTTTTTGTACATGAGGGAGATATTTTGAGGTAACTCTGCACTTTAAAGTGGAATTATACAAATATAATCTTCAGAAATAAGAGTTGTATGCCGAAAATATTGAACTGAAATAAAACGCCCTAATCATCTTGCCATTAGCTCTGAGTTATATATATATATACATGTAAATGCTCAAATATACTTATAACTTATTTAGCATTTAATATTCATTATATATATATATATATATATATATATATATATATATATATATATATATATATATATATATATATATATATATATATATAATTCAACAATAACAGATTAATATTTTTAACATTTTAAGCAGTAAAACTTCGACAAATTATTAATTTTCATTCACAATTTAAGGATTTAGATATGGTAATTCTTATATACTTTTATCCACATAGTGTCTTACGAATTTCTTAAAACATTTTTTCTGCAGTAATTTTAGAGACCCAAAATATGCAAGGCTGTCTAAATAATATACTTTCACAAGCAACATAACATGTTAGCTATTACCTAATATTTTTTCGCCTATTTTCAGAATTTATAAATTTGTAATGAGAAAGAGAAAAAGTATCCCCCTTAGATTTGGAAGTAACTGGTTTTATACCCAATCAAGTTGAAGATCCTCGTACTGAGGGGGTATATGCGCAACGAAAATACCGTAAGGTCCACTGCTTCTGTGTTGGTGTGGTTGAAGAGGAATTTGCTAAATTAAGTGTCGATCTGAGCATTTCACTGTGATAACATTTTTTGTAGTAATTGACTGAATTAATCGATTTTTCAGTTAGAAGAAACAGGTTGCCGGAAAATTATCATGATGATTTAATAATTCATATATACTAGAATGCATTTTTAATGACTTCCAATTTAATAATCTAACATAACACGCTAGTAATTATCAGTAATAATTTACGTACTTGAAAGTGTGTGATGTAATTTCAAAGTTTCTCTTATGTTTATTTGGCAACACTAGGACATAGAAGTAATTCTCATACAATAATATTCTAACGCATTCTAATACATTTAGTAAATTATATTTTTATTAATACACGTTCATAAAATTATCTTTATTAAAGCGCATTCAACAACTTCACATTTACATTTTATAATAATTTTCATACACTTCTCTAGTGTTAATAATATAATTCCTACCAGTCCTTCTCTAACTCTTTCTAAGACGAATAATTTTTATTTATTACATAATGCTCTTATCAAAAAACTCATTGGAGAAAAAATAACTATAATTATTTCTTAAATAACTATTATGTCAATATTAAATGTAATTACGGTTTTATGTAAGAGAGATAATCTATTGAATCAAAAGCTTTTATAATCACATATTGTAATGTTTTTGCAAAATCTTTCTTGAATAGCGATAAAAGCCATTTTATGTAATTATACACTGAAACACTATACACGCTGTCTGTTATTTTTCATAAATTTTCCATAAAAGTTATTAAAATTTGTTAATTTATTAAAAATTATATATATATATACATATATAAAGTCTGATCAAGAAACAAATTTTAAAATGCATAAATAAATTAATCACGTATAATAAGAAAGAAATAGGTGCGATGTTTATAATGTTCATCAAGGAAAAAAAAAAGAAAGTATTTACAACAAAATCACACCGATTAAAAGAAAATGTTTTCAAACTTAACATCGGAAGAGAAAAATAATGATTAGAATTAAGTGCGTAAGCTAATGTGACATAAAATAGGAAGAGAATAAAATATTAAGCCCGATTTTAATCTATTATTATAATTTTTTCGACTAAGTTAAAAATTTTACCAAGTAAAAAATAATAGAAAAATAAAACTTACAAAAAGTAAATGTAATAGAGTTAGGAAATAATAATAGTATGTTCTATTATGTCATATTCTTCTTTTTTCAATTTAAGAAAATTAAGTTAATGAAAAGAAGAATGAAAGGAAAAAGAAAAGAAATCATAAATGTAATTGTAAATTAATGATATAAAGACTAATTATAGAGTTATGCTGCAAAATTCAACCAAAGGATTAAAAAAGAAAATACATAAATAAATTAACGATATAGAAAACAATAGAGAATGGATAATAAGTCATTATAACGAAAGAAAAAATAATGAAAAAGGTACAAATGAATCATTAATACAGATTAAGAGAGAAATAGGTATTATATGTTTTTAAATTATACATCTTAAAGAACAAGAGTTAAATACCTAAAAAGTCAAAAAGTTTATTTTTATTTCTATGATTTAAACTGACTTTTAGCTATAATAAGCACATTTATAGTTCTGAAATAACAGAACTTAAAAATCCTGTTTTTTGAGTTATAGTAAGAAAGGCGTATCCCACATTGGCATGGGTGTTGTTAGTGATTCGGATTCCACTTAAAATTATAAAAGTCCCAATCTAATTAGCCTTTGTTTGCAAATAATGATCGTAGAGCGTCAAACAAGTCAATCAACCATAGTATAAGAGAGGGGTTAAAAAAATTTCAACCAAACAACAAAAAGGGAACACACTTATTTTGAATTCCAATCACTATACATAATTTTTGTGAATTTGATGCCATGGAAGTGAAATATTTTCAAATGTTAAAAAAAAAAACAACTGTGCTATTTAGATATTAGATATAAAAAAAATTTATTGTTTGCAGTAGTGTATTCACACAGAAAAGTTAAAAGGAGTTCTTAGGGAAATGCAACTTTAAAACATAACTTAAATAGAATTTTCTTAAATTATCAGTGTTTATTTTATTATTATTGTTGTTGTCATGTGCCAGCTGGGCTGGCAATATGGGGTGCGCTGCCCCATTTTTCCAACTGAACCCTATTTTGGTGTGGAGTCCGACTTCCTCAGTACTCACATGCTATAGGTACCCGTTTATAGGGTAGGCAATTATTCACAACCCATTCATACAAAGAAAGTTCAAAGACAAGAGAGAGAGAAAGAAAGAAAGTGCAACCATGCCTGAATCAGGATTCGTACCCAAGACCTCCTTCTCTGCAGGCAGGCATGCCAACCACTAGGCAAGTTGGGCGGCATTTTATTCTTATTGCTTAAACTAAATGAAAACATGATTTTTCAAAGTATGCCTAACTCCAGAAAAAAATCAATAAAGGAAATGAGCATTAGTAACCTTACATAATTTAAAATAACTTATTATCAGTGGTTTCCTGCGTTAAATTAAAATTAAATCTGTTGTGAAAATCTAAAATTAAATTTTAAGCTTTAATTAAATTCTTTTACTACCTTTAAAAATTTATAAAAACCACTAACCTTTATAGCCCATCCAAATAATAAATTCTTTTATTATTAAAACTTGCAAATTTATTAATAAATGTCTTAAAACTATGGTCAAAAATAACAAATGAAAATAAAAAATAAGATTAGTAATTTTATTAAAAAGACTATCTGGTTATATAAAAAAATTTACTCATTTTGCGTATCGTATCGAAAATATTACAAAAGGCAGACATCACATTATCAGATACAAAATAAATTGTTAGTATTTTATGGTAATTTTGAAAAATAGTTTGTATTGTTTTTAATTTATATTCATACACTATGTATAAACTTGTTACTCAGAAATTTTTAAATAAAATACTTTTAGTTATTCATATTAAATTTTTCTTCGTAATCTTGACATATTTATTCATTCATTAAAAATTAATAAATCAAATAAAACTATTTAACGAAAATTGGATGTTATAAATGTTTTTAGCAACAACATTTACTGGAAAAATATTTATCAAGGAAAGGTATTGAATACAAAAATTGATTAAATTAAAAACCTTTAATTTTTTATTTAAAAATTATATCGATTTCGCTTAGAGAAAATTATTATTTTCTCTCATCGTCGGAGAAAACAAATATTAGGTATGGATTGCAATTAATATCATTGTATGATAAATATCTTTTTATGAGATTATTTCAGAAATAAGGATTAGATTTGGATTACATGTTTTGGAAAATATACTCTTATCCATCAGAAGTATTACATTATAGCGTAATACTTTTAAAAATAACATATAAATAAAAAAAATATTTGTATTTGTTCCACTATATTAGTACTTTAAAATGCAGGCTATTTATTTAAAAAATGTATAATTGTTAATTTTTTAAATGTCCTCAGAATTTATGATATGTTTTAATCAATAACTAATAGACATTACTTATCAATTTCCGAGTGTTGTAGCTACCAGAGAAAAATGAACTATTTAGTTTCAGGCGTATATTTAGCATTTGGGACATTATAAAGATACAGTTAGCTTTAATTTTTCTATTTTTAATGTTACTTATTTTCAATTCATTTATTAATATGGTAATTTATTAAATTGATTTTAATGGCATTTGTTATTTTCAATAAAATTTACTATTTACAAATTACCCAATAAAGTTCTTGCTCATTTTGTTTAGGCGTTGCGGATGACGAGAATAGAAATGCAGATAAGTGGATGACATAACTTAAAATCCCATCGGTTCGAGAGTAGAAATACCAGTCATTATAAAAGCAGTTCCATCACTCACTTTCATCAATCGTAATTCCCACAGTTTCGAAAATTAAAAATATACAACGAGCCAGTTTTGTGTTGTTTGCTTTATGGTTTTAAATTCTGTCTATTAGCAGCTGCGTCAAGTTGCCAATTATATCGTCAATCTTTAGGATATAGTAATGTAAAGGAAGTAAAGTAAGGGATTGATTTCAAGAATTCAGTTTAGAGATTTAAGCTTTCGCCAAAAATCCCACAGTCCAGAAGAGGATACATTTTAGCAGAAGGTGCTGAATGGTGATAGATATTACTTTGAGGACTTATAATATGCTACATTTTCTGTTAGTCATTTCCTTTTTAGCCATTAAGAGCAGCAAAAAGTTTATTGGTACCTTATTCCTAGCTTCACTCGAAACGTTGTTTATCCCAGAAGTAATATCTCTAGATCAGTTGTTGTTGTTGTCGTGTGCCAGCTAGGCTGGCAACATGGGGTGCGCTGCTCCACTTTTCCAACTGAACCATATTTTGGTGTGAAGTCCGACTTCCTCAGTACACACATGCCATAGGTACCCGTTTATAGGGTAGGCAACCATTCACAACCCATTAATAGATAGAAAGGACAAAGGATAGATAGAGAGAGAAAGTACATCCATGCCCGAACCGGGATTCAAATCCATGCCCTCCTTATCCGCAGTTAGGCACGCTGACCACTAGACAGGCTGTTTAGCTCTAGATCAGTTAAAAACAAGTTGAAAGAGATGTGGAAATCTAGAACATTTCCTTTAGTTATGAAGTTATTAGATATTAAATTTGGGGCTCCTTTAATACTCGGCCCAATACATTTTCCATTAGGGATATATCAGGTTTTTGAATGGACTTATTGAGAATATTGAAACAGTACACGAAGGAGAGGTCTTCATTGGACTCATTTGTTATTTAAGTAACCACAAACAAATGAATGTTAGATGAAGATGCCGTTTGCTGAAAAATGTTCTAATTTATTTTTATTAAATGTAGATCTTACGAAAGTTTATTTTTCACCCTGATTCACGCAATGGCTGTTATTATTCGTTTAGTAGAGGTGATATCGCACTTCAAAAGAATAAAGCATAATTTGTGAAAACAATCTCCACTCGTTAACTCAACTGAGGATCATAGGATTCATTCATCTTGGCACTTGCCTTCCGTGTAACTTTATTTTAATTCCATATTCTCTTTAGTTTAATTTCAGCATCTCAGTTAAGCATCTAATAAGGTAGCTTTTGCGGTCTGTGTGTACAACTGTTGGGATGGGTGTTTGGGAGTTTTTCAAATTTTTTCTTTTTGTGGTTTATGAATAAGATATACTGTCGATAAAAAAATTTCTGAGAGACATTACTCTAAGGAAGTTGAAAAAGAAATCTTACAGCCGTTAACAGCAGTTAGATTATTTACTAAGCAATGTCAAATGTATTACATTTAAGTTATTTACTAAATTAAAAAAGTTAGTCTATTAATCACTGTATATAAAGAAGTCACAATAAAAATAATCAATTATGTTGATTTGTAATGACAAGTGTGAAATATTAATTATAAGTATAAAATGTGAAGAATTTTTCTATTTTATAATATTTAAATATGAATCTTCAAAACATTTCTAGTTACACATGTAACTATATTTCCAATTAAAATAAAGTAGAGCATTGCCTTCAATATATCAATAAATGTGTAATTTAAATGTCAAAATTTTAATAAGTAAAAATGAAGTTCTGAATATCAAAATATTTTTTACCTCAGTATTAGTTTTTTTCTAAAAATTGCATATTTGTAGAAATTAATTTGAGGATTTTAGTAAAGTTATTCGAAAACAAAGTGTCTTTATATTTATTGACCATGAAATATAAATACTAAATTTTTTCCATTAAAAATCTTTAAAATTAAATGAATGCTGTATTTTATCTTTTAATTTGATAAATTAAATAAATATGGTCAGAGACAACTAAATTTTTTGCTCTAACGCTTCAAGAAAGCTGCAACATAGATAACAATAATCTCGAGAGAAAATTTCTATAGAAAGAAATGAAATTCAAATGTATACTGATAGCTTTCCCTTGGGATTCGAATTCAGATACTCTAGATGAGAAAGGAAAACGGGAGCTGCCATAAAGTATTGGAGGCTTGATATTAAAGAGAACTATACGGTTCGGATTTAAATTCCAAAAAATTTACAATTCAAATTCAAATTTTAAAAAAATACAAAAAAAAATTGATGATTGTATTTTACACGTGTGTGATGTTTATTATCATTCCAAGTTTCAAATAAAACCTCAAATGAAAGAGGGATCATATCCTAAATGCATTTAGTCTAATGTAATGAATAATGTCCTGGACTGATAACAGAGCACTGCCTCACCTGACAAACATGATGACCCCCGTGGGTTCCATGGCTCGAGCGATGCCTTTCCATGACTTGGAGATGTTGAAGAGCTGGCGGGCGGTGAGAGGGAGGCGAGGGTCGGGCGCCGGAGGAGTGGGAGGGTCTTCCAGGGGCGCCGGCACTTCTGTCGCCCCTGCATCGTGGTCTCCTCTCTTCTGCAGGACGGCAAGAGCCTTGCTCAAGTGGACTCCCATGCCGCGAATAGTTTTCCGCTTCTTTTCACCCCTCGCTTCGGAGCAGAGTCTATGGTGGAAGGAGGAGAGAGCGGGACAGCGCACGCGCCAACTTTCTTCAATCTGTGAATGGGAAAAGAACTCGGACTGTTAAAGTGTAACAAATCAGGGAATATTAAACAATGTGATTGAAACATATAACATTTAAGATATATATTATCCACAAAAATATTCAAAACATTCATTATGCTTATATTATTTAAAATAGAGTATATTTAAAGGAATCAATGATTAAAGATAAATGAAGTGAGGTTAAATAAAATCAAAAATAATGAAAACACACACATATATTTATTTTTTTCTATAATAAAATCAGTGACACATTATATTCACCTACAGTACAGAAAAAGTATATACATACTATCTAAATTATTTATAGTCAGAAATGATTAAATTGTCGATGACCTCTTTTACCCAATTTAGTACAAATAAAAGTAAACACCAGCAATTTACACTCATATAGGTTGAGTAATATAATAATGTATAGACCTAACCTTTAACGCTAAAAAACTTGAGAGCTCATTTTAACAATATAATAGAGCATTATGAGTATTAAATGATTATTTATGTTGTATACATTGAGAAGAGTATGTTAGTTTATCACTAGTTTTTCAAGTTATTGTTATAAGAATGGAAACGTATAAGAATTACCTTCTATTGAGCCAAATAAGTATAAAATAATTGCAAAGATGGGAAAACCAAGAGGAAAGTGATATCACGAATGAATGTGAGCACAAGAAAGTTATTATTATCTATTGAAGACATTGTAAATAATGGAAAACATATGAATTATTTTTTGCTTTAGGGAAAAATATTGTCATATTAATTTTTTTTGGTGACGCATAAAATAAGCACCAAGCGTATTCCAAAAAACATATTTCTAAGGCAATTTTTTTTTATAATTTAATACTCTACATGGCATTTCCATAGTTTAATTGCGAACCTAATATTACAATTTATTTGGTTCAAGATGAAAGATAAAATATTGACTTAAATTATTTTGTTTTTCAAGGAATTCCGCGTCCAACAATATTGAACTATATCAAAATTTTTCGAAAATCTATTCAATAAAATCAGTTAAACTGTTGAAGATGGCTGTAGATTGCCAAACACTAAAAAAAAAAAATACTTAAATTGATTAGTATTGCCTATTTTCATTATTACATGAATTTCCAATCCTTATTTGAAATCTCATTCCGCCAAAGCCAAAATTTTGAAATGTTTCAGTGATTCCAGGATGAAATATTTTGGAAAAAGAAGAGAATGCATTCTTTGGAGAAATCTCCATTTCTAAATGAGTGCCCACATTCAATAATTAGCACTGTGATTCCCACACTTAATTTTAGCAAAATTATCCAGTCGCGAAAATGCTTAGGTCAGTGTACAGTAACCCCCCCACCTCTATAGCATGGTACTCTTAGAATGCGTTTTCATATTACGCGATTTCATGCCCCTCGTTTAACACGTGTTTTCCGCTATATAACGCAAGGATCCCCCTCATTATAATTCTGTACCGCGAAATTTATGATAAATTGAACAGTTCACAATCAATTTTACGTATTTTTTCACATTGAGTCAGTTATGTTCTTATATAAAATTAAATTATGTAATTGACCTTTGAACATTCTGCTAAAAGATGTCTGTGAAGCGTTATTTCAGATAGCTCCTACAGAGGAATAAACTTGTAATAAAATGTTTTTGGAAATTATCTGATTTATTTGAAATGAACTGTTTTTTAGATTCATATGTATAAGTTTTTTATTCCAAATGTGCTTAATTTGGTTTTAATAAAACGCACTTATTTCTTTCATAACATAGTTTTTCCTTAATATTCGATTTAAACTCCTTTTAATGCAGAAAATTAAATGGGAATCTTTTGTGTGTATTGCGTTATACGAGATCATACGAGCGCGTTATACGAGAATGCTCGCACAACGCGTTTTCCTAACACGCGAAATTAATATACCGTGTTATAAGGGGATTACTGGACTAATTTGTGAAATGAGGAAACTATGAAGAAAATTCAATTCACACAGAGCGATTTATGTCTTTTCTCTCAAACTTTGAAAATGATAGGTATTTTGCACACACTGTGCTACTGCTCAATTTGATATTTCAAACATATTTGTTTTGTATTATATTACTCGAAAATATGGATGGTAAAATTACATATTTAAAAAAAGGTACTTTGAAGGTTAGAATTTTGAAACCTTTCTATTATTATCTGACACCTTGTTTTTGTTTTTCAGTAATGTCAAATTAATATGAAAATCATCATTAATAAGAAAAGATATGGAAAATACTAAGTGTTGCAAAAAGCAGGGGAATGTAATAACGCAAAATTGTAAAAACGCACAACATAATAACACTCTTTAAAGAAACGTTTTTATTAAAAGTGCTCAGAAAAAGCATAAGCATTTGAAAGACGAAACAACATGCAGAAGCCAAAAGAAAAACAAGTAGCTGTGTTGAAGATACCAATATTTCCCTCTTTGCTCCCGTTGCATATTGTTTAAGCAAAATTAGGAATAAGCCATGAATATGAAAACATGATTTCTGTTTCACGGATAGGAACTCGAAGAATTATTTTTGAGTAACTTTGAATTTACATTTGTGACTGGAAATTTACTAGAACTTGCAGTGTTTTTGACCTTTACCAAATATTATCTATAAATATTCTTTATAGGATCTTATTATTCAAATCCATGGAAACTTATCGCATGAAAACGAAGTTTTGGTATAGGAAAAAAAGTGACTTGGAAAGATGTCTTTCAGGTTTTAACTAATTTTAAAACATAAATTTCCAAACGGTTAAACTGTAGCTTACATAGGAAGAAACAATTAAGTTAAAAATTTCACATATGATAGATTGTTATATTTTTGCATTCGCGGTCAGCTTGATTGTTAGAGTAACTATACTATTGGCAATTAAAATTGCTACATCAGGAAAGCGGCACACCATACTCGTGAAATTTGCATGACAGGTAGAACTTGCTGTGATATCAAATGATTAGATTTTCAGCGCATTCATACAAAGCAGACGACAGTAGCGACATCTACAATGTGTATAAAACCAGAGATTTGACAGCAGTTTTCTCATACTCAATTTCCGTTTGAACGTTGTTTTTGACAAAGAAAGTTGTTGTAATGCCTCGTGTAAGAAGAAGAAACGCCTATCAGCACGTGTCTGACTTTGATCGAGGAAGGATTATAGCCAACCGGGATTGCGGTTTATCGTACCGCAATATTGCTGCTCGCGTCGTTTGAGACCCCATTACTGTTAGCAGAATATGGAAATCGATGGGTTCAGGACAATCATACGGAACGTCATGCAGGATCTCAGCGACCCCCATCACTAACAGCAGAGAAGGCAAACATCTTATCCGCTTGGTCACAAGGGATCGTACAGCCACGTCACGAACCTTGAGTCGAGAAATGGAGTCATTTGCAAGGCAACAAGTTTCTGCTCGAACAGTTCGACGAAGTTTGCAGCAGCATGGATTGTCTGCACGGACGACCATGGTTTCGGCTACCATTGACGCTACGTCACAGATAGGAGCGCCTTCAATGGTGTGATCAGCGACGAACCTGGACGCGGGAATGGCATCACGTCATTTTTACAGATGAATCTCGGTTCTGTATACAGGACCATGATGGCTGCATCTGTGTTTGAAGGCATTGTGGAGAACGCGCATTGCCAGCTTGCATTCGACATCGCCATACTGCCCCATCTGCTATCTGCCCATACCATCATCTGAGTGATGGTATGGGGTGCCATTGGATACACGTCTCGATCACCTCTTGTTTCCATTACTGGCACTTTGAACAGCAACCGTTATATTTACGATGTGTTAAAGTCCATGGCTCTGCTCTATCTTCGAGGCCTCCCTAATGCTTTGTTTCAACAGTATGGGCTACATGCACGACCGCATGTAGCCCATACTGTTCTGAACTTCCTTGATACAGAACAGGTTCGACTGTTACCCTGGCCAGAACGTTCTCCTGATCTGTCACCAATTGAGAACGTGTGGTAAATGGTTGCCGAGCGATTGGCACGCCATCACTCACCATCCACTACTGTCGATGAACTATGGCATAGTGTTGAAGCTGCATGGACTGAGATCCCCGTACATGCCATACAATCTCTGTTTGACTCCATGCCTAGGCGGATAAATGCTGTTATTGCAGCCAGAGGTGGCTGCTCTGGGTACTGATTTCTCAAGATCTATACATCCTAATTTCCTGAAAATCTAATCACTTGTTCTTTCCACTATAATGTATGTGTCCAATAAATATCGTTCTGTTATTTGCATTCCTTCTTGGTGTAGCAATTTTAATGGCCAGTAGTGTATTAAAAGTTTGCAATAATCTCTAGTTATTGGAACTATTTGGGTCTGTCTTGCATCACATGTACGACCATCTATATAGAAAAGTATGCTTAAATTCTATTTATTAAATCCTTCACTCCCAAGTGTGAATATGCACACTGATTTGATTGAAAATAATTAATACAAACACTGATTGTAAAACTTTAAATAGTTTTTAAATGAAAGCAAATTATTGAATTTTTATTTTTTAATGATTTTTGTTCAGAAAGAGAAACAGTGATGTATAGTTTAATATAGAATAAATGAACACAGAAATTTAAGCAATCAATTGCAAAATTGAACTAAATGCTGGAAAAAAATCATGATGTGAAAATTCAGTAAATGGGTCGAATATCAACAAAAAATTCATATTTAAAAATCCAATTTTGATTAGAAAAATAATATAATTTACAATAGAAAAATTTAAACTAAGTCTTATAACAAGCGAATAAAATAAGACTGGAACGGAGTGAGAATTCGCAGATGAACTCAATATATAGCGTGCGGTGAATGGTTACTGATATCAATTAGGTCATTCGATTTTTATCCAACAATACTTTTTGGAGGGATTACGATACTAATCGAGAGAGAAATCTTAAAACCTAAAAAGGTTTTATCCAATATGCTCATTCGGTTAACCATTGACATGAATATTCTCTTCAATCCTCTTCTTTGTAGAACTGCTTGCCCTTTGGACTATAGAGAGACCTCGGTGCGTTTGAGGCTAGACATGCAGGTTAACAAGAATCACATGACGATCAACAGGTTTGTGCCGTTGCTCTCTCCACCATTGACAACAAGAACCCAAGAGATACATGCATACACAGATAGATCAATGTTCAACGATGAAGATGAAGCGGGCGCCGGTGTGTGTTGTGAACATTTCTCATGTTATGCACCAATAAGGGCCCATTATACCCATTATATGACGAAATCAAGGCAGTTTATATCGCATTAAAGCAACTGGCTATTTGCCCTTCATCATTCTCCAAAGCGGTTATTTTGTCAGACTCCCAGTCTGCCCTTCAATCCCTTGCAAACAGGCAATATACAGATAATACCCATTTACTGGAGTGCAGAGAGCTATCAACATCAATCTCTGTTATTTTTTCCAGTGAATCCCAGCTCAGTAGTTCGAGATTCCTGGGAACGAGGCTGCCGACTTTTTGGCCAAAAAAGGGTGCAAGGTCCTCCAGAGACCTTTGAAATGTCTCTCTTTTCATCCAGTTATGCCTCCAAGATAAGGGATTATTTGACTCTACTAATAAGTCATGGGCTTCGCTGTTAAGGGTACTCAGTTCATCCCTGATTTTAATAGAAACTCAGCTGTGGCTCTCTTCCGCCTGACTTTGGGCCATGATTTGCATAGGTTTGGACTTTAGTGACTCTCCCTTATGTACTCTGTGCAGACAACATCAACTTTTTGATGCTACTCATCTCGACTCGTGCTCTGTACATGTGTTTTTAAACTGTAGAATTCAGAAATATTGGAAGGCTAGAGAAATAATGGCGTCCTAGCCAAATTTCTTTGCATTTGTAATAATAGTTCATTCGATTTCTGCATCAGGTGGATGATTATAATAGTTTCCAATATATTTTAAATTATACAGCCCAGGTTATACTTCAAATAAAAAACAACTATTAAGTGATGAATATACTAGATAAAGTATATCGTGAAATAATTTTTTTAAAATAAAATTTGGATGCTTAGAAAGCAAATAATTCGAGTGATTTTTCTAAATTGAGCATGAAATTTCAAGCTATGTACTAAGCCATAATGGAAGACTAATGTTGCATTTCTCCTTCTTTTGCTCTTACATATCTTTGATGACGCTATATTGACTTCATGCAAATATGCAAACACTCTCATTGAGCAACATTATTTTAATTTTCTCAGTGCTAATATAATGATTTGGTAACTTTTATGTTCAATAATCACATCAATCGATTTGAAAATTTGAGGAAAAATTTAAAAAATAACCAAGAGTTTATGAAGCTAACCCACAACAAAAGAAGAACTGAAGATTATTTAACATAGAATATATATAATATATATATATATATATATATATATATATATATATATATATATATATATATATATATATATATATATATATATATATATATATATATATATATATATATATAACTAATTTGTAACTATAAATTCATTATAATTTTGTTGACATTAGCACTATTGATGATGATATATAGAAATGATAATTTGACGTTGGTATTATTAACAAATTAAAGAACCAAAAACTATTCAGTTTAATTAACTATTAATTTGCAGTTAATTTAATTGTTAATTTATTTATCAAATTTATTATTGTTGATAATTAATTTGGAGTTAATTAAGGCTTAAATGTTAGTTTATATATTACAGTTAAAAATTTTATTATTTCAAAAATATGTATGGAAAAAAGCGATAATAATAACGAAATAACCTTTATGATTAAATTTTTCAGCAGTTAACTTGGGCACAGTTTCTCATTAATTTTTCTCAACATAATTAAAAATCCGTTCTGAGAGATTTAATTTTTAATGACTTTAATTTTTTTATTCGTAAAATTTTTTTCCCATAGAAATTCAATGTTCATCAAACGATAACCTTTCATAATATTTTATTGTCATTTGGCGAAGAGTAAATTGAAATAAACAATTTGGAATTTTATTAATATTTCTTATAATAACAAATTTGTGTCATTAGTAATCAGTAGATACATTTACTCAAAAAATATAATTTTCAAGAGTTCTAAATGATGGTCAGCAAATTTTTAGTGAAAACGATATGGAATGCAATATTACTGACATTTCTCTATCTAATGATGTTTTTTCTTCTTTTTGTGCTCAAAAAAACTGATTACGATGAGAGATCGATTCTTTGCCAATCGATATTAGAAAAATTTCTTTAGAAGTATTATATATTTTCGCAAATAAACGTCGTATTCAACTTGAAATAGAAAAAACATTTTTTGATTTACTGAATTATTTCTTATAAACGTGACATAATATAGTTTTTCGAGCCAAACATTTAATGGTTAGATCATATCTCATCTTTTTTTTACTAAAACAAAATTTGTAATTTCTATGATGATGAACAGCTTCGCCTACTAAACTAATCTGGATTAAGCGATGACTAATTGACGTTTTATCACGAATTAAAAATAAAAAATGATTTTAATTTTGAAAACATGTTTTAGCAATTAAAAACATGCTCTGATCACATAACTTCTTTTATTTTTTACTTTTTGTAACGTGGTAAGTTGGAACACTAATCGCCCTGATCTCTTGTTAAAAATTCCATTCATTCCCTTCTCATACCAGACATGGATACTTCAAGCAGTCCAAGAACAATACAAATATACACAATTATATATTTGAAGCTATATTATGAATAGCCTATTAGTAGAAATTTTTCATATTTTTCTTATGTAACATTTAATTTGCTTTATCCTTTGCGAAGACTTTTCATAAGCAGTTTATTTTATTCACGCATCACAGAAGAGGAAACTAAAATATATCTGGAGTGTAAAGACAAATATTATTCATTTCATAAATTTATGATATTGAAATTAAAAATAACAACTTCAATTTAAAGTAAAATTCTTTTTAACTCCTAGAATAAACATGAATCATGCACTAGTATAAATGAGAGAAATAATATTGATTATTACCAGGATTTTGTCATAATTTTATTAATATTAAAAAGTGTACATGATATTTAATTTCGTGATATATCATTATCTATAAAATAAAGATATCAATTTTTTAAGGAAAGTATATAATTTACGTGCGGACGTTATTCAATTTTATTGTTAGTTACTGAGGCTGTAATAATCAAAAGTGTCCAAGCCATAGATTTACAATAAATAGCATTACAAAACAAATTTATAGGATAGAAAAATAATGCCAACTCATAGAAAATGTAACAAAATAAATCGATTCATTGAGCTCACATGAAACAATATGGAATGAACAAAATTGCATCACTTACGGGATTGAATGCCATGTCAACTAAGAATGACTCGAGGAAAAGAAAATATTTTGATGATAACCACACACTGTCACCATTCTGTTATTGAATTATTGCAGTTAGAAAGGCAGATATACATTGCGTGCAGAAAATAGAAACTCGACGTTGATGAATAACGGAAAATCCACTGTTTGAAGTATTTGCAAAATATTCTTTTTGCAAATACTGAAATTGTCTTTCATATTTTTATTTAAAAGTAAGTAACGAAGAAACAAAATTTAAAATTATATTAAAATTATGTCAATGAGAATGCTTTGGTCAAACAATTTTTTAAAGCAATTATTTTTTTATAACTGTTGCTTTATTTTCAATCCTTTGTTGACAGAAAATATTTCTTATTCACACTCACTTTTCTTTTAGTAAGTTAATTTATCACTTAAAGATCATTTTTAGCTCATGATGGCAAAATTGAATGATATCCATAATTTAAGAAGTGGATTTTGAGTTAATGCAAATACATTACCAACTATTAAATTTGAGACACTAGGAAGGAATAATATCGCTTTCTAAGGCTAGGACATCATGTCATATTTCAAATAAAGACAAGAAATGCTTACCAGAAAATATAGGAATTCCGATGGATTATTGCTTTCTAGGATGAGATATATTGATCCATAGCATCGATTGCTATTCGCATAAGCTGATATCCAACAAATCATGCTAATATGGAATTAATGGGCTGATAAAAGTCATATAGAATAATATGAATGGTCTTAACATTCTCTTGTGGCTAAAGCCCAGGAGCTCAGGCATCAATTGAAGTCGGTTTTACAAACCGTACCATCACACCACAAATCATCCGTTAAGAATGGATATTTCTACAGCACTATGGCAACACTAAGAGCATCTAGATTTGTCAGTACGGAGAACATTACTTCACCTTACCTAGACATTGAAACATAGATAAACGGCAACTCTGGTGCGCACAACGGCAAAACTGGATACAGAAGTAACACAGCCTTCTTTTCAAGCGAGTCTTGGCGTTGTGGGAAATATTCTGATGGTTGTACATATGTATGGATGTATACTTATGGTATAAACATTGAGAAGACAGTTGTCGATTAGTTGCTTTCGATATCGTTACAGTAGTGCACGACGCGCACATCTCCATCTCGTATCGAGGGTAATTGAAAAAGCTACGGATACATATCTAGCTCTTAAGGCAGATGGTTATGTTCTATCATATCAAAACGCCCTCATTCAAGAAGATAAAGCAAGAATATATGTTCCATGTCATGTTTTGACTTTCTTCGATTCAAATTTCTTTCAATAGTTGTCCTAATCCTAACGGTCTCTAGACCCGTCATTAATTGAACTGACTGGTGTGATGAGTTACTGAGAGGCTAACCCATCTATCCTTCTTCAACTATTACGATTGTTAAAGTGGGGTATGGAAAGCAGGCAGTTTGGAATGAAGTTGCCACTGCTGTCATTAAAGTTCAATTCGATTCCTTCCAAACTATCTAAAGGCCATTTTAAATTGCACAGGAGCAGAAATTGTTTCTAGTAATTTTAAACTCCTGTAAACTCCTAAACTGTTTTTAATTTACTTTATGACTTTATGCTTTTGTTTCGACTTTATGCTATATAACAGGGGTGACAAACCAGCGATTCGCGAGCCACATGTGACTCTTGATAAATGTATTCGAATTCTCTTTTAAATTTTGTTTCATTATATTTTAAAAATTATTATCATTCCCTTTATGCTTCAAAATATTTTTTAAATTACTGTCAACAAATATGGAAGATTAAGTGGAACGTCATTACAAATTTCATTGCTGTCCAAGTTAAGAATGATATGACTCATTGAAAACTGCGGGAACAAACATAAACTGTGGGGTAATCGTCCGTAATCGACCAATTCCAGATCGATTTTGAATTTGTAAACTTCCATTACAACGGGCAATTGACATTGTGCTCTGGAGGGAACAATTTGTATCACTTTAGCTATGGATGTATTTTGTTATCTGGAATTTTTCGGCAAGTTAACTATAATTTGTTTCATAGTATTTAATACGTGTTGTTAGTGTTTTAACGACACAAAACTTTTATTTTTCTAAATTTCTTTATTCATTTTCAATTTTTTTAAAAATATGATGACAGAAAATGAAAATAAAAAATAAAATAGAAGTTTTAGTAATGAGTGAGAGAATTTCTTTTTTATTGACAATAACGGAAAAGTATTATTTGTAATTCTATGGTTAAAAATTATAAAGCTAGCAATTTACTTTCACATCATGAAACCAATCATCCTCAGTTTTCTAATCAGTATCTACCAAATTCTAAATTAAGATCAGATGAACTTGCTTCTTTATAAATCAAATTCAAATAAACATTAAATTTTAATGACCCTTAGCAAAATTTTTAGATCCAAATAATGCAGCATTGCACAAAGTTTTTCGCGAATTCCCATTTCAAGACACACATCTGAACGACACTTAGCTGCAATTAATACATCTCTTGAATATTATTTAAAAAATGACATGAAAAACTGTATTGCATTCAACTTAGTCCTTGACCAATCTGGTTTTTGAGTCAGCAGTAAGGCATTTGTCTTTGGTAGAGCTCAACTTAAGGATAGGTACAGGGAAGCATTCTGGTGCTGTGCTACAACAACAACCCATTGTTCTTCAGTATAATACAATTTTGATACCACGGAATGAATAGCTTAACTGCTGGAAGCCGTTGTAAAGTGTTATTATGCATCCGGTACGCATTTAATTTCCTGGAATAGATAATTTTGCCGTATTCATGTGTCACAAGAGAAAAAGTTTGTAAAACTCCCGAACACCAACCCTAATAGACTTGTACGTAAAAGGTAGAAGGGTTAATATCAGTCTTATTGTTTAACAAGGGCTTAATATGCACTCACTTTTTTGATATCGCTTTAGGTTACTGTAAAGCATTTAATTGTCAAAGAAATTGTCATGTATAAATTACGACTTGCATTTATGCAATAATTCTAAATGCTCCTACAATGGATATTTCTTTGAGAAAATTTATCTGAAGCATATTTTCTAATTTACAGTCTAAAGTTAAAAATCCTAAAATGTAATCCTTTTTTAAACTTGGCGAGAAACTTTTATCAATATTTCTAACTTAGAAAAAAATTAATGGCAAGAGTCAAAAGAAAACATCTTCTATAAAATATAGCTAATAACCACTTTTAATAAAAGTGAAAAGGTAGCAAAAAATAGAGAAATATTGAAGAGCTTTTTTTTATTCGCTGTTCTTCAACTCTAATCTTACATTTAGGGACTTCTTGGCGGTTTTCTTTTTACTTTTGGTGCTGAAATGCAAAATGTTGCTATAGTGCAAGCATAATTGGAAGTTGTATCAATTTTTTTCGCAATCTCTATATAGCCATGAAAATAACTTAAAAAATCACAGCTGGTGACCATTTTACGTTAAAAGTTATAACTTGTTTCAGTTAGGTAAATTTATTATGTGTCCAAGAAAGAAAATGAAATTAATGATTTCTTGTAGATATTTTCTAAGGCTATAAACTTAAAAATAGGATGCAATTTATCCGTTGTAGTTTGTTTTAATGATTTTAAAAGGTACTTTAATATTGTCTTTACATAAGTTACATATCAATAAATGATGATGACAGTTTATTTAGGATTCACCTAATTTTGAGGAATAAGTATTTCAATCAGACAAATATTTTTATTTAAGTAAATCATATTTTGATATTCACTGCATAAGAACGCAACAGTGCAAATGAGCTCCGAACTATATCTAAGGTTAACGAGTTTGGAATACTCCCCTGTTATCTAACGACCCGTAATTTTGAGTAATCGTCAGGAGAGAACAGCACTTTTGAGCTGGCACCTTCTTCTTCACATTCACACACCACACCAGCGGAAGAACTTTGGATGTAACAGATTAACGTAGATACGTCCCCATCCCATCAAGCTCATCAGTAAGGGAGAATGTGGACACCCTTCACTGCTCGTTGAAAACGACGTTTCATTTTACTGATCCCACTATATGACTATATACGACGTGAAGCTATTAAGCCATTAGGATACATTCCCTGCATTGTAATTTTAATTATTTGGATTGATGTTATTATTTGGATCTTATGAGGAACTGAAAATATTTATCAATCATATTAGAATTTATCATGAAGGCAAAACAAAAAATAAAGAATACTGATTAAGCAGTTTACACAAGGACAGTATATATGCTATAATCATCAAAGTGAAGAAATAAATTCATTATTCAGATACAGTTTTATTCCAAATAGTGGTGAGATTACTACCATTTCCTTGTTCAATTTATTTAGAAAAAAAAAAAAACAATAAAACGTAAAGTGTGAACTATCGTTATAAATATCTATTGATCATTACGAATTTATTATCTTACAAATAATAATTTAGGCCAACAATACTAATTAATCAATCAGCTATTTCTTAATTGATTAATGATGTTATAAATTAAATAATTTTGTAATTTATAAATTTTCCCAATTTTCATTCTATGTTTTTTAGTTTAGTGTCAGAGAACGTTGTTATCAAAAGTAGATACAGAGCTGGATCAGTAATGTCCTCTCTTGAGCAGGAATCTTTTTTCGGTTATGAAGGACCACAAATCTCAGCAAGATAGACCAAATATATTTGTGGGATAAAATATTAATTTATATCCATAGAAATAAAATATAAATGTATAATAATAATAGCGATGAAACAGAGAGTTCTTTAAATGAATTTAAACATTTATGTTGAAACAATATTTATTTACATGCGTTATATTCTATTCAAATGAACTTTTATTTATGAAAAATCTCTTTCTCTCTCTCTCACGCACTTACTCACTCATTCCCTCATATACAGTGTTCTTTATTAATGAAGATTAAAACTAACAGTTCTAGTGTAAATTCTACAGCGGATTAAGGGTGTATATTT
This sequence comes from Latrodectus hesperus, assembly GCA_037975125.1. Taxonomy (NCBI): domain Eukaryota; kingdom Metazoa; phylum Arthropoda; class Arachnida; order Araneae; family Theridiidae; genus Latrodectus; species Latrodectus hesperus. Next base: position 71,733,886 of record CM075856.1, on the reverse strand, counting down.
GAATGAATATTTCTATGTTTCTTTCTACAATCCGCTAACTTGCTGTATCGATAATCATCACAACTGTTAATTGATTAAAATTATTGACAATTATGAACTTATATTAATATTTCCTTTCTGTAAATAAAATAATAAGATTAATATATAATTTACTGAAATAAGGACATTTTTTTCAATAAAATACAAAAGATAAAAGGGCAAAAGATTAACAAATAATATTTGCAATGGCTTTACTTGTTTCATATCCCTTGAAAAATTTAAGTAAATTCTGGAGTAGGAAACAAGCACTTGATCTCAACGATCAAATGCTTGCAGTTTCAATTGGATATTATTTCGTAGATTATTATAAAATCAATAGCAGAACAACAGGTGTCTATGACAGACGAGTTATAAGATATCGCATTAGCGAAATTGCCAGATATTTTTTTTAGTTTATCTTATGAAAAAATCTATCACAAAAATTTTATTTACGAGCTAAAGCTGAAACTACTAAAGTCATATTATAAAGATATGATACAGAGATGGTAAGAAAATCTGACAACAAACAGGTGGGGGTGCAAAAAGCAGCTATTTCTAGAACGTTATAAAATATGGCAACCATGCAGACGAATTCTTTTATCCTTGTTGGCGCTAAATTTGTATGTTGCTCACAGAACTCATAAAAATGCTCCTTTAGTCTACTTATTGTCATTGGACGTTTTCAGCATAGTGATATTTTGGCGATGAATGTTCCAATTAAGGCTCATATTTTGTTTTTAAGATCATCTGCTGCTGAAAGTAGATGAGCTTGAATATACGCCGAGAGAAATGTAAGTGTAATATATATATATATTATTTTATTAGTGTCATTAAACTATTCTAATAATTAAGACCGAAATATCGGTATGAAAATTTAATTCTCTTAAATAATTTACATTTAAATTAGATTTTAGTGTAAACGTACAGATTAATTAAAAATATATACAAATTTACTAAACATATTAACTTAGTGTTACTAATAAACTATTTTTAGTATTTTTCCGGAATTGTTCATACTTTCCTTAATATTCCCGAATGATAGCAATGAAATAAAATATTACCGATTTCAAAAATTTATATCCCAGCGATTTTTTTCTCAAACCTCCCTTATATTTTTCTAAGAACTGCAACAACAATTCAATATATTGACATTTTACAAAAAACATGTATTATAAACCTAAAAATTAAACCTATCATTTTATTCAGACAGATTTAAACATCAGGATGAGACTTGGCAGAAAAGAATATTCGCTCACTCATTGAATAATAAAGTGGCATTAAAATCCACTGATGTCACTCCATGATAAACTTGCTCTCTTCACAAGTTAATGAATCGAGATGCCAACTGAATTGTTAACATTCTGATATTCAGTTCAGGGTTTCGATTCCAACTGATATTTCCTGTATCCATGGCAAACACCAGCACTCAATATATATCGGGTGTGAATGTTTGCCATGGCTCAGAAACTATATCATTAAACTAGCTTTGTTTCCTAGGTTGTAGTTGAATCAGCCCTTGAACGAAAAGCGACAGATAAACGCAGGTTTATGAAATTTTGCAAACATTTCTCAGTAAAAGAAAAATATATATCTGCTTAGTTTCTAATGTTTGAATTACAAAGCTCTCAAACTTACAAAAAGGATTTTAGGGTACCTTCACTTTGTTGAATAGTGTTTTGAGATAATTTTTCTTTTATTTCTAAAACATGTGACACAATAAAGCTCAAGACTGATATATTTTATTCAATAAGAATGATGCTTTTGAGTGAAGAAAATACAAAACTTCATTAACATATCTCGGTTTACCATGGCCTTTGAAAATCGTGACCTTCAGGATAGTAGGACACTGGTTCGATCTTATACGTTTTTGAACTACAGAAAATGAATATTACGGTTTATTTTTCTGCATGGACATTAGTGATGAAAGGTGTTTGGCAGAAACTTAGCCTTTGTAACATATGAATACGATTTACAAACTAGGAAATGTCTCCTTTTTAAGGAGACATTTTAAGGAGAGAAAAAAAGGAATATTATAAAAACTTTATAACACTATTCATTAGAATTGTTTTTTGTTTTGGAAGTCATTTTTCAATAGTGAATAGACCTAAACCTCACGTTCATAACTGTAGACACGATTAAATAGTATTTGACGCATATTTTATGATTTTAAATAATGCAGTCTTAATTTTTAATATAATTTTAGATTTTGTTCACTTAAATGAGCTTTTGAATCTACAGATATCTCTGTGTTCAAGTATGTTCTAAATGAAGGATGACAGAATAAAAATTTGTAATAATGACAGTGATTAATAAAATTAGTTTTTTTCTTTCATTTTATAACTATTCAAATATACTTTTTTTAACTGTCATTCCTCTTTCCCAGAATATATTTCGTATTTTATAGAAATACTTGTAAATCTTTTCCAATAAAAAAGTGCGATTTTCCCTTAAAAGGATTAGCACAAAGTTCGCCTTATGTCAGAAAATTGCTTGTATCTTTGTTGATCAAGATCAAACTTTGTACACGAATGTTAATTTATTCGATTTCTAGAGCAAACATTTTATTCTGAATCTCGAAAAACATCTCCATTCGGGATAGGAATCGAACATATGAATTGTTAAATTGGAAACTTAAATTGCAAACTTAACCTAAAAAAGCGTGAAAGTGATGTAAAGGGAAATAAATCTTCATCTACCCCCCCACACACACAAAAAAAATTTTTTTAATTTATATCATTAATTTTAAGAAGTTGCGAAACTAATTTTTTAAAAAAATATTTGACTCTTTATTTAATATATTTATATGTTCTATGCTCATATCTAAAAACCCTGGTTAGACAAAAATATCTTACAAAATATAATAAAAGAATGATATGGCATAATTTTTGTTGATAAATCCTGCAATATTACTCTTTTCTTAGCATATACTAAGCTTTAAAATGCATGGTATTGAATTTTATCCTAGATACGAAATAATTTTTGAATTTTTCATTTATTGTTGGAGAAAAATATAGTCTAGGCACTTACAAATCAAAAATGTCTCACAGAAGGCATATTCAAATTATTTCTACCCTTTTTAATTTATCTTAAAAGCTTTGATATTTTAAATCAAAGATTTATATATTCACATACATCCAATTTTTTCTTTTCAGATCCTCATAAAAGTATAAAAAGTAAATTAACTTTTCCATTTTTCCGAAGTATAGTAAATATGTTGAATCATTTATTGAAAATAATAATATGTTATTTTAATTCCCCTGCTATTTTTTCACCCATCTCAGCAAATTATAAAAAATTAAGCAAATTTATTTTCTAATCTCTCACAAATATGAGTTTGTTTTTTAGTAAAACATTTTTATCATTCTTACTTCTCAAAAATAAAATGAATAAAATAAACATTTATTTCAAATGAAATAAAATGCAAGTGTTCCTAAAAATATGATCATAAGACAATGAATGTACCAAGTATTTTTTTTCAGGAAAGACGAAAAAAGAAAATAAAGTTAATTTAGCAGATGAAATTAATGATTTTTTTAATTTATATTCTGAATAATTAAGTTTATAAATCAATGCAATTTTCCATTGTTTATAAAATCCGGAAGGTAATACTTTCACCTGCTTTCTGGAAAGTAAGACTTTCACGGAAGAATTAGGGTTTTCCGCAGGAAGATTTCCAGAGATTTCAGAAGATTAGTAAGCATATTGAATTAACCGGAAAATACCATCTTAAGAGTTCAGCTTATAAGATGGTGATAAAATACGGATTATTCTCTTGATTCTTAATATGATATTCTTCTGAACAGGAATTACCAAAATGATTTAGCATGTTTGAAACAGCACTCAAATTGGTGTTAAATTTTATCCAATCGTCACATAATCAAATGAATATAGATGAAATTTTATCAAGTTATAAAATCGAAATCAATGAAGCTGCGAATAAAAATGTAGAAAAATGTTTGAAATATTCTACCAAAAAAATTTCTTTTTAAGGTTTAAATTAATGTTATTTCTATGTTTAAATAGTGTTTAATTCTGGGATTTTTTGAAATTTCACTTGAAAATCCTCCAAATTTATGAACTAGAAAATCCAAATTTATTTGCACAAATATGTTATAATCCTTTGCGGATTCATGTCTGCTTAGTATCCAATATATATATATATATATATATATATATATATATATATATATATATATATATATATATATATATATATATATATGTATATATATATATATATATATATATATATATATATATATATATATATATATATATATATAATAAAACTAAAGTAGGAGGAGAAAGCTCTGTCAAAATTCAAAGAAAGAACAGATATTGGGAGTCTTCGATTGGTACATTGGTAACCACAATGGCATATCTGTTAAACGTATTAATAGGCACCACATCGGAAGTAGTGACAGCATATAACGATCAGACAAAACAACATCTGCGAGATAGAATTGCGGAAAGAAAATACACCTAGAGAGGAGGACATTAAGTAAGGTGAATATGGGTTTAAAAGTGACTGCGGTGTTGAATCATTATCCACAGAACCTAGTATCGACTCAAACAATTGAAATAGAATTGCATACGTAAAATAATTAGGCCAGAGCATCCATTACAAAAGCCCTTCTGATAGATGTAAATCGGAAACGCAGAGGGCAGTGATGGAAGGACCTTAAATTCTGGTGGTGGTGGGTGGGTGGTGGGATTAATCCCCATCTGGTCTAGTGGAACTAGACCAGATCCATGAGATCATGGACAGCCAAAAAGTCTAAAAGCAGATGTGGACTTTTCACAGCCTCCTCACGAGAAAACCCCAAGCACTTCAAGATGTGTTGCGGACTAAACGGAGCATTGTCGCACTTGGGGCATGTTGGGTATTTTCTTTCACCGTCCTCAAAGATCATACACTTCAAGTGGCCAGTAGAAAGTCGAGACAGTGTCGTCTGATGTACTCTGGAGCCCTTAAATGTTGTGGCGGCTCCAGGATGTCTTTGGAAGTACTAAGGATGAGCAGGAGGGTCAGCCCAGGTTTTAGAAGTAAGTTGTTTAGTAATGGATAGTACCATGGGATCTTCCGGGTACAAAGGATTACTGGCGGCAGTCTTTGCAAGGTCGTCGGCTACTTCATTCCCAGGCAGACCAACATGCGAGGGGACCCACTGGAGGTGGATTGGGTGTTGGACTGAAAGGCTTTTCAACAAGAGTAGAATACTTCTACTAGTACTGTCATCGATGGATTGCCAATTGAAAAGATGCTGGATCGAGGATCGACTGTCTGTAAGGATCCATATCTCCGAGAAATCATTTTGTGTATTGTTATCAAACAAAGAAAGTCCACTCATGATGACTATGAGTTCCGTTCTGAAGACGGACGTGTGGTCAGCAGTTCTTTTTTCAAGCTTGATGGAATGGTTGGGGAGTTCAATACCTACTCCGCTGCCAGTTGCATTGGTCTCCAATTTGCTTATGAGTCTTAAATTCCGTTATGCGGATTAATAAAAACATCTCTCGTTTTTCTATGAATTCAGTTTCTCTTTAATCATTAATATGGAACGGGTTTGTGTGCGAAGAATTTCAGCAGAATTCTAAAGAACAGACTTTCTTTCCTGCTGTGAAGCATAAAGGTAGTTCCATAATGAGTTATAGTAAGTCCTCATGTCACCTTACATGAACAAGCGCGTTATTACATTGGGACCATGTCTCTTTTTTGGAAGACTATTGGCATTTTAGGCATTTCCATCTGGAGGATGTCGCTATCAAGAGTATAATTCCCCGATTCACTGTAGTTGAAATGATCAGTTATGGTTTTTGGAATATGGGGACTTAGATACATACTTTCCTGACCAGAACTAACCCATATTTAAATAACATAGATTTACGATAGATTGTTTTGGAAGAATGTATGGGAACCTTGTTATATTTTTCTTTTGTATCTACAGAAGTTAGAGGAGTCTGGATTAGGAATGGTGTTGTACATATTCAATTTACCGTATACAGAACTTATACATAGCCATTTCAAAGAGGATTCAAGTGGCTAAAGAGGCAAAGGTAGTAGCACATCATATTAGGTGCAAACAATTTCTTTTTGTACGAGTTTTCCTTAATTTTTGACAAATCTTGAATGTAATTAAATTACAGCAAAACGTAAAAATATTCAACAAGAAATTGAAAATACCAGTATTTATAGCTGTAAGTAGAACTGCTTAAATTATTTCTTCACTTATTGTTTTTACCTTTAATTATTTTTAAAAATGTTTTTTTTAAAAAAAACTGATAATTACTAAACTGAAAATAAAGAAATGAACGAGGTAACAAAGAATAATGTGGAATATAAGCAGAGTACAATTTGTTTTTCATCATTTTGATACCACACAGTAAGCGGCACGATTCTGTTATAAGCAAATTTAAATTTCCATTTGGGAAGATCTTTCCTTGTAGACTGCTTTTGTGTATTGCAAATGAAAATAGTAGTGAACTACACAATTAGAATTTATAATACTCATTGAGTAAAAAATCTTTTTTGCATTAATATGTGGACCCCAAAACTTTAAAAAAGCGTCCCTCAAATTTCTTCATTGAAGTTATATTCTTTGATAAAGAACATTATATTTGATATAACATTTAATATAATATTTTAAATTGTTATAATGAGGTAGTTATTATCTGTTGTACTTTCAGACTGTTTTCCTTATGTTTCAGAAGTAATTCTATAAAATATTTTTTCACACGATGTTGTTTTGAAAAGTTTGATTAATGCTATTTCATAGACAACTAATCACATAAATTCAGTGAAATTAATTTTTAATTTTCTTTTTGGACTGATATAAGATAAAGAGTTAAATGTATTTCACAAACTAATAAAGTATTATTACAATATAACTAGGTGTCTATTTTTCAAATCTTAATGATAAGGATTTTATGATAAAGATTTAAAAAAGAAAAAAAAACAGGATTTTTTAATTACGTTTTCTTGAATTAGATAATTTTAGATACTTTTACAAAAATCATTGTATTTTGAAAATGCTTTCGTAATTCAGGAACATATTTTTTGATTTTCAACTTCCAAATCTATAATGATAAAATCAAGTTTAATCATAATAATTTTCAAATATTATGAATACAATTCATTTTTCTTGAAGCTTTTTAATCAGTACAAAATAAAATGTTGAATGATGACAAATAAGAACAACATTAAATTATTTAACTAATCTGTTTTTTTAAAATTCCTCGTAGCTATTGTTTTTTTCATTCAAAAATAATTTTATTTCTTCTAAAATACAAAAAATCGATTAAACATTTCACAGTTGAACCATATGAAACATTATTATGACCAAACATTAGAATATTTACTTTAACTTTCCTCAAATAATTGTGCAAATTTTTCTTCATTAAGAACCCTGTGCAAGTATAAAATTGATGACGTTTTTCATAATTGGTGCTATGTTAGAAAAATTTTTTAAGCTTTGCTTCGGTTATAAAACTTCCTGATGCATCATACAATAAATTGAATGAGGGAATGGCCTTTCGCTTAAACTGTTACTTGAAATCATTGATTTATTCTGCTCAAGTTGGTGCATTTTCTATTATTATATAATTTTTCGTTTCTTTGAATATTTTTAAAGACATAATCAAAATCCTTAAAAATATCTAAACTGGTATACTTTCAATTCAAATCTTCAAAACCTTTCACTATATTACCTGATTTATATCGAGTAAAAGTTGCTAGTTTTTATAACCATTTATATCCATATTCAAATTTAAGGCAATTGGGTACATTTTTGAATACTTTCAATCGTTTTATATTTAGGAGAAAATACTTTGTTCCAATTTTATTACTTGACTTTTCATTATAGTATAGCTTGTTGGTAGCTCATTTACACATGCTATATAATTAAATCTTTTTTCTGTAAAATCTCCAAATAACGTCGCTTTACATATCTAAATTGTTTATTCATAAATATATCTTTCTGAAAAAAGTTTTTATGGGAAAGAAAACAATGAACTATTCGAAAATCAGCAACTTTTAGCTATTTTTTGGTATCAAGATATTTTTAAAATACAATATTTGTGCATTGTTGTGTTTTTCTTTTGGTAAAAACTATTCTCTTCTTTCTTCATCTATGGAGAAGCTGATTCTGAATGTTACTTTTTGAAACGGGCTTTTGTGTACTTAAAGTTATTTTTTCTTTACAAACTACACACATCTTTTATTCTTTTCAATCAGACTATATATTCTAACCTATTCTGTCTTGTATATCTGAGAAAGATATCATTTGTTCACGTTTTTTTAACGACTGACAGAGCTACAAAATATTATATTTAAAATACAACAATTTTAGCAAAATATTTTTTAACATAACTTCAAAAATAAATAGATGAAATATAGATTGATAACAAATAAGTAATAAATTTGAAGTATTAATTCTGAAAAAGACATTTAATAATGACAAATAATGTTAAATTATTAAATCAAGATTTCATGTTATCGAAAATTATATCTAAAGTTACTGTTTATTAGGACAAAAATTATATCAATAAGGTTTTATTTTCGCCATGTCCGAGTTTTATATTTTTATTTTTAAGCTTCTCTTATAAAACTTATTGCTGTCACCACAAGTTGCAGCATGGCGAGCTCCAACGAAGTATAAGCAGCGTGCAGATGAGCAACTATTTCCATTGGTGTTGGCACTACGTCTCGATACACCAGTTTCTTGAGATGGCCTCACAGGAAAAAAACCAATGGTGGATGATCTGGCGGACATAGAACCGGACCCCCACGTCCGATCCAGCGGCCGGGGTATTCCATAACCAGCCAATCACGTACAGGAGCACAGAAATGTGCCGGAGCCCCATCATGCTGGAACCTAAGGCATTTCCATTACATCTACCTTACATCAAGTATATGTCACAGTAGTCACGAACGGAATACCTGGCCACCATATGAAGACTACCGGGAGTTGCAAGATGCAGCCTTTTAAATATCAATTTAACGACGGCTTAACGTCATTCCATGGCGTGCGCGCATGCATGCCGTGATATGCGACGAGCGTTTTAAGCATTATCGTCTGGAAAGATATGCAAATACTGATGTTGATATGCCCAATAAAGTGTTTTTTTTCTTTATTGGATCACGGCAGTGACGTCATACTTTGTTTTTCGTATTTTTCTCGTAAACTATTGATCGTACAGGAGCGCTTCTTTGGGCAGTTTTTATGTACTCCTAACAAAGAATCTAGCTGTGCAGAGTTTATGCGGTCGTTTTGGGACACCCTGTATAATTATTCTTCTTTGATAGAATTTTGTAATTTCTGCAAATGAATTCATAAGAATATGTAGATTTTTATTATTACATAATTTCAATTGCTCATTTTTATTGACCACTGCCATAACCGTCTCTGGTTTTGTAATTTTAAATCATATTTCGTGACAAAGTTACGATTTAAGCTATTACTTGAGCTCCACAACACATTACGTTACCAAAATACCGGTAGACTATATGAGTATTTAATTTCTTAAGTATATAAAAGTTACATACAGCTTTCATAGAGTGCATGCTTTCAACAACCAAAATATTACCAGAAATTTTACATTAAAATATATTTATAATAAAAAATAAAAATAAAAATTTTGGAACAAAGTATAAAGATTGGATTTTTTTATCAAATGTATCAAAATCGTAAAGTTATTGAATCGAAAGCTGAAAGTTTTCAGAATGATTTTCCAATATCCATATAGCATATTGGAAGGACACAATCCTTCTTTTTTATTTCTTTTTCAATCACGAATATGCAATAAAGTATTATGAATGTAGAAATTAACTAACGTATTCAGATTTATTATGGACGTGTTCACAAAAAATGACGATATATTTTTGAATGATTTCTAAAATAATTCATGAAATAACTAAAATAATATCTGTTAAAATAATTTATTGCTTTTTATTATATAACGTTTTTTAGATTATATAAAGTTATATAATTGGAGATAATATAATGTTTGCTGCTACTGAATTCTTATTAAATTAAAGCTGGTTAAGGAAATAAATTTGATTATAAAGTTCCATTTCTGTGTTTGATATTGAAAATATTCTTATGACAATTTAATTTTGGTATATACATATTGTTAATCCAATATTTTAATAACTATTTTTAAGAAAGAAATCCCACCATAATTCTCACTTATCAATATATCTACATTTAAGTCACTAGTTAATTTAAAATAAACGACTAAATTTCCACGGATAAAATTGTTATAAAATAGAATTCCTGTTACTCATATTTCAAGTAAATATGGTGTAACACATATGCATTATTATTCATTTGTATGATGATAAAAAGAAACTGACAGAATTTGAAAAGTTGCTTAGTATATACGAAAGTTAAGGAAATTTAAGAAATGAACTTTTGTTAGCTAAGATCAAATGTGTAGATAGGTTAAGTGTATGTCAAAATGAGCACCTAAAATAAAAATATTTGAAATTTATTTAATCACTTTACTGAATTGTTAAAAAATGTTTGATATCCTTTGTTAGCATTTATTTCAATTTTAGGATATACAACGAGAAGATTTTAAACATAATTAATAAAATCAAAAATTACACTTTAACAAGATTACAGCGCAGAGAAAATTTTTAGATGATAGAACAAAATTTGTACTAATAGAATATTTTAAATTCGAATAAAATACTCTTAATTCTTCTTTGCGATTCAATATATGACATAGATTTTATCTATTTAAAAATGCAGAATGCTTTCCAAAAACTATCTATTTTTAATAGATAATCTTAAAATGACATTGTTTCCTTTCAAATTAAAAGCCGATTTCATCGAAGTAACGAAATATATGACGGTTGCTAAATAAAAACCAATAGTCATTTGTTTAAAATAAAGATGTTTTCCTTTGAAAAAGAACAAATTTATCCCCAATCTAACAAAATATATCTTTTTCAGTTTTATTTTGAGTTCCTAAATGCAAAGCATTACATCCGCCATTTTGGTTCTCATAAATCTGATGATGCATTATACGTTATTTACAATACATGGATAATATCCAACACATTTATTGTATTATCGGCCAATAACTTCTTAAAGTTCTTACAATTGGGTATTTTTGATTTAGGTGCAAAATTAAATATGTTTAAGAAATTATTTTTTTCTATAAAAGAATTTCATTGAGAAATAAACACAAAAACATTATTACTTATTTCCAAAAAGCAAATATTTAAAAAAATCTTCGTTAAAGGTCATTTCAAATATTTCAGTAATAGAGAATTATTTATCAATAATTATGGGTATTGTTTTTTCCTTACTACAATTCGATTTATTAATATTGCATTCAAAGTAGAGCAATATTTGCAAAATTTAACCAGATTAATAAAAAATATACAATATATTTTAACACATACGATAATTATCAAGAATTCTGAGGATAAAATACTTCTACCAGAAAGTTTTACATGTACATACATACTAAATTGTGTGAGATGTTTTAAATTGCTAATGGAATTTTTCTGTCTTCTTACAAATATTATAACATGTTTCTATGACAACATGTATGTAGGCAATCTTAGTTATTTCTTAAGTAATTTTAAATAAAAAAAAAAATTAATAAGATATATGAATGTGTTTTTGCATACATATTTCTAATTTTAAATATAATAATTTTTAGGAATAACTTTTCAGATATAAAGATTATAGAATTATCATATAGAGATACATGTATTAAACTTTGTTAATTGTGCTGTAATATGATGATTTTATTTATGTTATTAAATTTCATATAAAAGAGATTATTTTACAAAATTTCATAAAATGGATAACAAATTTAAATATGTATCCATTTTTTAATAATTAATGTGTTTGTAAAAATAATTGTACATATTTTATGATATAATTGATTAGAGGAAAGTATTCATTTCAACCATCAATTCAATAAAAATATAAAATAACTATATATTCACTCTATAAATCAAATTCCCTCAGAATGAGTGACCGGAAAATCGCGGATGAGAAGATTTCACAAATAACCTACAAAAATAATGAAGGAAAAGAACAAATAGAACCATATTTGTGCATTTGAACTATTATAAACATATTATAAGCACATTTATTACTTGAAGAACAATACATTATTCACTATATTTACAAATTTATAAATTAACTTCATTAAAAATATCTATCACATATATACGTATGTTAACTTCATTCGGATATTTATTAAGAAAAACCTACATTCAGATATTCCATTTTTAATATTTTTGACCTTTGTATTGTAAAATTTTTTTTAAAATTAAATCGAGAAAAGAGCTCTTTTTTTTAAAAAAAAAAAAGAATTTCAATATTTATGAGAAGCAGCCTGGACAAAATATTACCATTAAGCCAACTGGTGCAAGAATATCAGAAAAATATAATAATAAAGCAAAATTATCCACAACGAATAACTTTTTCTATTATTAAATAGATAAGATATAATCATTATTATCAATATTTTTAAAATAAATTACGATACATAGAATTATTTATTTCAAAGTATGTATAGCCCTTTGTACTAAAAAAAACAATATTATTTAAAAATTAAAAATATTATAAAAATCTCCCTGCATATGAAAATGGCGGACACGGTAGAACGATTCGCAAGAGATTGTACGCGAAATCCTATCCATTAAAAAGAAGCATATATATTGTTTCTGCGGAGTACCTAAAGCCAAGTTTTTAAAACTGCTTCTCTCATACATCCATTTATGATATACGTGAATCGCGATTGTCATTCTTTATGGAGACATTATTCGTATTTCCCAGCGGTCTCCTTAAACATGATGTCAGAAATAAGGAAAAAAAAGATGAACATTTTGGATGAGATTGTTTGTTTTAATTCATATATTCAAGTTTATTGAGCCATTTATAAACTTCTAAATGGAATGGCATCATAAAAGGCAAGTGAATGAAATTGAATTTGTTCTAAATAGAATAATATATTAGTCCATTTTAACCTCTGCCTCGTAATGTATAAGTGAAATTCAAGATTATATTTTAAAAAAATGATTAAAAGTATTCGTTGAAAATATTTAGTAGGTAAACAAAATTTAAATAGTAGAAAAATAAACAAAAAACTTTTATTTATTTTGTGATTTATATTAAAACGTTCAAGATAAAAAATTCTATTATTGAGGTCAGATTCAATTCCCATTCAGATTCTGTTTCAGAAAATATCACATATTCAGTATTTATAGTGGAGAATTCGAAACTTAATAATAAATGCTAAATATTTAGGAATAATCATAATGAAGAAAAATTCAAGCAAAAAATAAATGTTCGATAAAATAGAAATATTTAAATGAAATTGAACTTTGTTCGGGCAAAAAATCTGTTGACTATGTTTTATTATTTAGTTTAAGTCCCAAACTTCCATCTTCTATAGTAAAAAAGTTCTTGTAAATTAATTTAGCGAAACATTATTTTACTAAAGGAAAATGGCGATTTCACGTGTATTTAACAAAACTTAGGGTGACGAGTTTAATCCCGACAGCATAAAAGATTAGATTTGTTGACATAATTCAATAAACTATTTTTCCTTGGTCTCATATTTAATTTTATTAATTTTATAGGATACAATAAAATTTAAAAGAGAGATGACACTTAATGATTTCTATCATTCAAAACTTGACAATGAAATTATTTCGGAGAATCACTGCAGAATTATAAAATACTGACAAATGAAATCATTTACTTCCTACTTGATAACTATATTCATGTGAATTCTATTGGAAGTGCTGAATCGCAAGCATTTTACAATGGTCGAGAATTTGTGGTATCAATTGCTTCATAAATACTCATTATTAGTTCTAAAGCTTGGTAACGAAGAAGTCCTTGAAACTGCTACGGCTGATGGTAAAAAAAATATTCCACCAACACCAAATAACAGAATATGTAAAACATATTTGTCAATTTCTTGGGTACTCACCAATCATAGCATTATTTTTTTGTTGGAATATTGATAATTGATGCTTATTCAGACTCACGGGAAAATGGACAACAATGATCAAATGTTAAAAGATACAAATATCTGTAACGCTTCGTTTGGATAATATTGTGGAAATCGCACTGAGTATTGATGACTGTTCAGATGAAATCCATTGCACAGCTTTAACGCAAAGGACATCGTCGTCGTATATGTAGTCGTCATATACTCGAAGTATACATAGTCGTCAAACTTCAAGTGTCATTGTTACCACTCAAAAGTCATGAAGCTCATAGAAAGACGTTTCAATAAATACATTCATAAACGCCTTAAATTACTAGAGTAATTCTTTAAATTTTAGTTCACAAAATCAAAATTCTACTATACCTTCAAGTTTTATTCTTTGACCTATTTGAAGACATCGTGCTATGAATATCTGTATATTTCTAGGACTTAATATACTTCTGATGTAATAGGAATAAAGAAATGATAGCTTTTTATTTGTTAGCTACGTTACTTGCAACTCAAACGAAAAAAAACATCTGCTGTTGTTTAAACTTGTACACCTGCAGTGGACACCTTACAGCCGAAAGTCATTCTAAGGCATTTTACTATCCACCATGTAAATTGAATTCTAGGAGGACTTTTCATTGGCAGCAGATCGTGTTGCAAAGGAGGAAATCAGGAAATCTCTCAAACACTCACTCCAAGGATCATGCATACAGAAAACAGAAGCGCAACTGCTCCCATTGTGCAGCAGTGACAGGTTCGAAGTCAGGACATATTGCTCCGAAGAGCGCTGTCCCCTACCACTAACTCTAAGGAACCATTGTTGAACATTATACAAGAACCAATTTGTTCATATTCGTTAAGTGGAGTCTTTGTGACCTTTCTACAGAACTATGTATGATTATACTTCATAAGACCACCATATTAAGTTTTATTCGTATTAAATATTTTGAGTCCCTTGTCTAATGTAGTGTGTGCTGGAAAAACACAGGTTATGGTCAATTTTCACCAATGATGTTAGTTTAAAGTTCAGAAGTAATTACTGTTGCGTACACATGTGATCTCGTTAGATAAAATGATGTTATTTAGAATTCCTCGATACCGTTATTTTTATGTATTTTTATAATAAAGAAAGATTCCAGATTCTAATAAAATAATTTATGCTATATATTGTGTTAAAGAAAAATCCACATTGAAAGAGTATTTTTGTACGAAATATAGAATTTTATTTATTCAACTATGCGTATATAATTAAGCAGTTTTTTGAATATCGTTAAGATGAAAATGGATTAGTAAAATTAGTCTGAAAATTCATCCCTTTTTTAAATCGAAAATATTGATTACAATTTTGAAAATGAATTCAAGAATAGTAGCTCTAAATGTTCAATCTTAGATAAAAATATTATAAAAAAATGGAAATAACTTATAAGAATTCTCAAATCTCTCATTCTCAAAATAATTACATATTTTATCTCTTTATATTTTTCCCCCGTTATAATGATAAAAAAAAAACTTAGTTTATTTGAAATTTTAATTGGGACTTTTGCCAAGATTATTGCACAAATTTCCATGATTCTTAGAAAAACTTTCATTCGCAACTTCATTAATAATTTTGCTCTGAAATTTCAAAGAAACTAAGAAAAAAATTGTATCCGTATTATTAAGATTACTCTTTTTACGATTTATTATAACTATTGATTTAAAAAAATTAATGTAAATGATTTTTCGTGAACATATCTCTTTCTTATTTGTAATAATCAGGTCTTTTCTGCTTCAAAAGTTCGATAATGATTTAAATTATTTTTAATTTTTAAGCTACTATTTTAAAATGTTGTAAAAATATTGTTATTATTAGTGACTTAAAGAAAAACTGCAAATTAATTAGTCTGTAGAAATGTTGATCTGTTAATCTGGATAAAATAAATTACAAAATTTAAATAGATTTGTTTTATTAAAAGATTTTTACCGTAAAATTTGTTTTATTTTTTCAGGCAAAAAACATTAAGAAATCAATGACTTTTTTTCAGCTTAGAAAAAGAAACCAAGCTAACAAGAAGACAATAATAATAATAATAATGCATATTGATTAGTGAAATGTTATAAATATGTAATCAACAAAATCTTCTAAAAGTAAACAAATGGAAAGCAAATTTTAGACCAAGTTGAGGAAAATAAACTGAAATTTCTTCCATTAATAAGGTTGGAAAAATGATCTGTTAGTATTAAAAGTGGAAATAAAATAATAGCACACGTGTAAAACGAAACCACAAAATCAAATTTGTCGACAAGAGGTCATGTTTCTGACCACACACTAGAAAAGTGCAGATACAAAAATAAGAGATACGGTTACGATTTGTAGAAGCATGATTATTCCAACTAAAATTGTTTCTAAGACAAGAAATAAATGTATTACTTTACTGGACTTATTTCTTCACAGATGAACTTGGAAAATATCAGGAATTTAACTTACTTGTATTATGAAGCTCTATGTATATGAACATGTCGCTAGATTATTTTGAATAATTACATAAGCCTCTAACTTTCATTAATAACTTTAGATGAAAAAATAATATGATTAAAAAAAGAATTAAATAATATTACACTACTAAGTAATACATTGCGTTAACTCTTAATATTTTATTATTAAATTATTATTTAATCACTTCTTAATGAAATACTTATTCATATCTAATTACAATGATTCAATAACTTATTTTTTATCACTCAGAACATCAGCTAAATATTGTTTGTTCAAACATTTCGCATCATTTTCGAATTTTTAACGCAGATAAATTTTCCGAAAAATAGTTTTTAAATCTTTTTTTAAAAAACATTTTTCATGCCAAATATTTGAAAATCACACCAGAGAAAAGTAAACTATTTACTGTTACTTAGTCTTGTATGTGTTACAATTTCAGTAAATTTTCATCGCCAAAAATTCTTACCCAAACGGTGAATATATTCAGTACATAAATACATAGTTGAAATACATTATTATTACAACCATCTACTTAAACACTTAATCTATATTGCAGTATTCATGACAATAATACTATATATAAGTACATATAATCGAAATATTATGATTTTATTCTAAGTGTATAACGTTTCGAAATTTCTCATACATTACAAGATTAATAGTATTGATGTCTTACATACAAGTCTTAAGCAGTCCCCAAATTACTTTAAATGTTCATTTTCTAACGTGGCAATGAGTTCAAGACTGATCCAAGTTTGCAGTTTTCCAGTGACGTAAAGCATATTAGTTTCAGAATATTTGCGTTGAATGGTAAAGTATATATATATATATATATATATATATATATATATATATATATATATATATATATAACTTCAGTTATATTATATTTCAACAACAATACCGTACGACCAATATGTTGTCGTTAAATAAAAACCATCATATGTTAATATTTTCAAAGGACATTTTAAATTATTATATATATATATATATATATATATATATATATATATATATATATATATATATATATATATATATATATATATATATATATATATATATATATATATATCCTATTTACAAATATAATTTATTTGTAAATATAACTTTTGGGCACAGTATCTACAAATAAGATTTCATTTATGAATATAATATTTGCTACAGGCATTTAGAAGTTGCTATGAACTTTTTTAATTTTACTGTAAAAAATAGGAAAGTTTTTCTTATAGAAGTTAAGAAACAGCTGTTGATATTAATCAAAATAAATTTTAGTTTAATTATTATTTAAAACAAACTATTTTTTTATAGTTATGTATAGAATAGTATAGGAATGTACTTACGAATAATATTTTTTACCAAGAGTAAATTTTTGCCATATTAAATTTTTTAATGAATATGAAACTAAATTATTGCTTTCTGCGTATCAGTTTGAATATTAATTTGTTGAACAAAATTTGTATTTCACATTTATGAATTGCTTAATTTTCACTCAAAATTTATATTCTTTGAATGTCTGCTATCTTTTTTTAATTTTTCAACAATTTAAAGTAAATACTTTCTCTCATATTTTTAATGCCTTGAGTTTTTCCTCTTATTTTGGGAACTAGAAACTAAATCTGGTCTCGATAACAGAAAAGTAGCAGAGAAAAAGTGTCTGAAGGAACAAATAAATTATTACAGCAATGAGCAACTATTTATATATCGAAACACCATATATTTAGAAAGTATACGAAATGCATAAATGGATTATAAATTGAGAGTTTAGTTATATTCAAATAAATGACGAGAAAAATTTTCTGACGAGACTATAAAAAAATTTCCAGAACGGAATAGGTTTTGAATGAAGAATGTTATTTAGAACTAGATTCATGTGGCATTCAATATGGAAATAATTTGGAAAACGGTAATTCATCAATTCAGATTGGCACAAATAACTACCGGCATACATCACACAGTTAACGCGCGAAAGTCATATACTACTTATTTATCAATTGACTTAGAGATGTCCATGGTGTGGCCGCTTTTAATTAGGAGTAACCGCTTTATGAAGATACTTTAGTAAGATCTATGGTGATAAAATATGACATCAAAAATACCGATTACTACTTTCTGTTAACAACATGCAACTGACTACAACGTTCTTGTTAAACTTCAAGATATGCAAGTTAGATTCCAGATAATGTGATAAAAATAGCTCTGATGGCTGAGGAGACATCAGTCAGCAAAAGATGTCAGTTCGGGAAAAGAGTATGTTAACCTATGAAACCATGGATTCAAATAATGTAAAATATTATCAATAATTCTTGCGCAACATAAAGACTTAACAAAAATAATTCATTCTAAATGCAGATTCAGCTCAAAAAAATCCAGGTAATTAAAGCCATTCGAAAATTTGGTGAAAATCAAGATGAATAACATAAGATAGAGAAACATAAACGAGAAGTTTAAGCAAGGACTTAGATAAACAAGTAAAAACAAAGATAATTTAACAACAGACTAAGAAATCATTATTTTTGATAGCAAAATGTTTTATTGACAAAATGCTAATAATAACTGAAACTATGATTTATTATATTGCAAAGTGATGCTTATCGATAAAACCGCTTTTTACGTTATGAGTGTGTAGAAAAATGTTTTTTTTTTTATAAAATAGAAATAAAGAAAGCACAATTATTAATAACATAAACATATATTATCACTAAACAATATTTTTCATATTAATTATGTGTGTGATAAACAAAAATAATAAATATATCATTAAAAGCAACATGTTGAATTAAAATTTTTGAAAGCTATTATATATCTGATTTTATGAGTATTAAGAGAGCAGAAACCTCATGAATATTCATCTCTAATAAATATATTAATTAAATGAGTTGTGATTTAAGAGAAAGTTCAAACATATGAGTTTTATATGTATATGTACATACAAAGCTCTTACACAATGGTCAATGAATTTGAAACCTAAGAACAATATTTCATTCAACATCTTTTACTCGGAAAACAAATTTTATTTTTTGGGGGGGGGCATCGAGTCCACATACTTTTTAAGTGAATATCATGTCCAAAGAATATCATGTATAGTTTATGCAGCTTTACAGCTGTTGTAAATTATATGGAAGATGAAAATGCTGTTGGATGAGTCTTTTCACCACATCCAATACATTTTCTGTAGGGTTGAGACCTTTTCTCTGCTGTTGCCAGAGGAGATATTGAAAGTCAGACTAACTTTCGGCGAACCAATTTTGGGTGTTTCTCACAAGAATTGTACAATAGCGTTATCATCCAAGAAGTATGAATTGACATCAGATAAAAATGAAACGCTGGGTCAGTCAATACAACAAGGTATCTCACAGCTATTTGTTTACCCTCGAATATCGGGGTACAGTTTCCTGAAAGGAGAACATTCTACCAGACTTTTGCACAGTACAAATATGACAAGATGTATTCATGGCTTCGAGACTATCTCGCCAAATTTGACGTCTTCCATAAGTGGAAAATAAAATGTTGCGAGATTCATCCTACTACACGAGCCATTTCCAGTCCTCGGATGCAGTCTTTTCCCACTACTGCAAACGAACATTTTTACATTTCGAATAGAAATAAGTCGTACGGGCACTTAATTATGTATTCTTAACCTCTGCAATCCTCAGCGTATAGTCCGAGCTGAAATCTGCTTAGAAAAGCATTAGTTAACGATTTTTGACCCGTGAATCAGTGCCCATGTTCTTCCATATAATTTGTCGGAGACTATGTCGATACCCTTGTTGGAAAAGTGTGTTTCTAGACATGGATTGTAGGTTTTGATCGCAATTTTTGAAAACCTTTCATATGGCTGTTCTTAAGAACTCGGTGCAATTTTCTGTCTGCCGAATAAATGCCGCCGCTAAATGGGTACCATCAATAAGGGCTTCTTAAATGGTGTTTTTGAATAGAGATTAGATGTCGGTTTCCTTGTTTTACTTCATTCAGCGTGAATTTCTTACACCTTATTTATTTTCTTAGCAAGTATTTAAATGAAAATCTCAAGGATTTCAACTACATTGGCCAGTTGGTGAATTATTATATATGTGTACATATAACATTATTTATTTTCACTATAGGAAGTTATAAATTTTTAAAAGTTACTTTATATAATTTTACTAGTAATGTGTGCATGGCTGTATTTAACTAAATGATTACATTTAAAGATAACTAAAATATTATCACTTTCTCTTATTCAAAAGAATACAAATTTTGTTTTAATATACATTTTCGCAAGAATACTTATTTACACACATTTGTACATACATATATAGGTAATAATAACATATTAAACAAGCAATATTTTGAGAAAGATAGATGCCGTTCAATAAAATGGAATAGCACCTTTTATATGCTATATATATTAAAATAACACCTATTTAATCACAAGAGCATGAATTCATTACATTTAACGCAATTTTACATTAATAAAGTAACTCAATATTTCAATTTATTTTTTAATTTCGGTTCGAATAATCCGTCAAATCAGCAAAAACGTGCAGAAGTAAATATTTTACTGAATACTAATATCCCCGCAAAAAAGAGATGGGAATAAATAATTTCATACTTACAGGCCGATGAAAAAGTGCTTAGGTAAACATTTTCGCTCGGGGAGCAGCCTGACGAAAAAGAGGAGCGGTGCACTTGCACACACGTGACGGGAAATCGGAATTTGCCTATTCACAAACCCAACCTCTACTACGGTTACCACCTAGAGAGAGACCGAGTCCTAGCATCGCGTAAGCACTCGCTGCTCGATAGAATTAATTTGCATTCCGATGAATTCGACAACTTTTTTTTGCATTCAAATAGTCTGACGATTATTTTTGCTCGTTAATTTTTTAATTTGTGGAATTTATGTCAAATATTTGCGCTGTTCATTAGGACAATAATTTAACATATGCTATTCATACAGTGTATTGAAAGAATATATTATTTTTTATTGCAAAATTAAAATTTTAATTAAAAATTTTTTTTACCATCTGTCATAGTTAAAACTGTAGCAAGGAAGAGGCCTGTTAAAGTTTTTAAAAGTTATTATGTTTTGATTTTTGAATATATTTTCTCTTCTATGGAGTATTGAGAGAAATAGACATTTTTTTAAATAATAGAATTAAAAAGTAGAACTAGATTTAAATAACCAATATTTGGAAAATATCGATAGCCAAATTTTAATATCGTATATTAAAATATCTTATGTGAATTTCTTTTTTTTAATACTGTTTAAAACTATTACGCCATTTTCAGAGAAAAAAACGTTTACTTATTTTCACAGAATCGTTCGCTAATTTCTTTAAAAGAAAAAGAAAGAAAAAAACATTATAATATTAAGTATTTTTAAACATATATTGCAAAAGAGTAAAATACATATTTGGTATCACAGAAGAATAATAAAACGCGTAGAAAAAATTAGAAATTTATATCACCGAAAATTAAAATGTAATTAAAAGTTTTAAATGAAATGTTTTTAAGCTCAATATATTTTTGAAGAAGAGTTTAGTATACAATAGGAGAAAATTAAAATAAATTTTGAGATAATTTTGAATGATATTTGTTGATAAAAATAACGATAATAGTGTAAAATGAATCACTTTTGATAGATTTAAAATATTCCCAATTCAAAGCGTTATTTTTTAATTTTTTCTTATTCTGAAACTAAGCTGAGTTAAAAAATGTGATCATCACAAAACTAAGGATTACTGATGTTGTACACTCCCTTTTCGGTCGAGTTGAAAATGACAGGTTCGATTCTGACTCGAAGCTAAGGATCATTGTGATGAAGCAGGATATATATAAACTAGTAGGACTAGATAATTTATAATTGTAGATAGGGAATAAAAGTTATAAAGGCTTAAGAATAATGATATCTGCATCTCATTGATTATGTATTAAAATTATGAAGCCATTTACTCCAAAAATAGATGGCCAGAAGCGTATTACAATTCTATCAAAAAATATTTTTCATGTTAGATGCTTAGAACTGTATGCTTTTTAATTTTCCAATGTTATTCAGATTATTTTTTGCTTTATAACTGATTACAATGATTTGTTACAGATTTTAAAAATCTGAGACCCAGTGTGACCGAAGAGTAACAAATATTAGATATGTGGACATTTCAACTAGTTATTACAGATTTATGATCCATATTTTGTGAAATAACTCCTTGTTACAATTAGCTGAAATAATGGCTCTACTTTATTATTTAGTAACACAATACGAATCATTATGAACGATTTATAGTTTTAATACATCCTATTTGTTATGAAAATATTGAGCTGAATATTCTAATTCACTAGAATACATTGCTTATGTGATGGATTAATTATTTTTAAGCTGATTTCTTAAAAATTATTTTCATTTTTATCAGAAAACAAAGCTTCTGATATTAAATTCCGGAAATTAGGTGACAATATTGATAGAACAGTTTATCTTATGTCGTTAAAACTGAATATTTTATATGCACTAGTTTGAAATTTCCATGGAAATTTGATTAAAAGTTGTGAAATAATTTTTTGAATAGCTAACTGTCAAGTTGAATCTGATATATGTTATTTCTGGATCGGAAAATAGCTTTTACGCCGCTTGCTTTAATTAGGGATTGACATAAGCAAACTTGTGATTTCCAAAACTTCTCAGGATTTTGGAATTCCGGAAAATAATTCAACGATGAAGAATTTGGATAAGGGTACACCGATAGCATATTTTCATGAGTGACTAATTAAAGTTTACTTTTTTTGCTTGTTTAGTTAGTCATCAAAATTCAAGCTTATTCCTCCTTGA
This sequence comes from Latrodectus hesperus, assembly GCA_037975125.1. Lineage (NCBI taxonomy): Eukaryota > Metazoa > Arthropoda > Arachnida > Araneae > Theridiidae > Latrodectus > Latrodectus hesperus. The sequence goes on along the minus strand of CM075856.1, from coordinate 71,710,607 downwards.
TTGCTTAATATAATGAATATATATAATATATAGTATATAATATATAGTATATATATATAGAATATTCTGAAGTAAATATTGAACAATTTTTAACGTATGTCTATAATTAAGGAAAAGTTACGATAATTTTATTTGAAATGAAGTGAATATTATTTACAGTTGAATTCTTAAATTAGTAATTTATTCTGACTTGTTGGTCTTAATTAAATATCTAAAATTGAAAAGATGCATATGTTTAAAATATGTCATAGGAGGGTTAAGCGACTTTGAATTTTAAAATATTCTAACAATTCCAGTTAATATGAGATGAAAGAGAGAAAATATAAAAAAATGTTGAAACAACGATAAGATAATAAATGATGACTAACTTATAATTTTGTTAAAAGACTGTTTATGATTTTAAGTACTTTTCATTTTCTTGTTAGTATTTAAGGAATTTCCAGTATACCTTTGTAAATAAAAAATATTGACCTTTATTCCATTTCTTGCTATTAGAAGGCGCTATAGAAACCGAATTGATGAAAGTTTCGATCTTATTTATGATTCATTTAAAGATGAAAGGTGAAGATGTTTCTTTGTCCTTTATATATCAGTTGAATCTAATACAATTTCGATGGAGCGGAGAAAATTGTGCCAGAACTCGTCACTTAATCATAGTTCTCTATATTATGAAGTGGGCATTATTTAGTTAATTTGTTAACGATTAAGCAAGTTATAATCCATATCGATATTAGAAGAAAAAAAGAATGTCTCATAAGAAATCAAAATTAATATTACATATACATTTGCCGCACAGAGACGTCATGTTTCCAAAACCAATTTTTGAAACATGGAAAGTTCTTATCATATACATTGAAAAAATACATTACAACGTACAGGACCTAATAAAAAAGAAGAAAACAGGGAATATATTAAATCATTTTTTTGCAATGTTTAAGGCCTCAAATTAGTAATGGAATATATGTTGCGCAGAAAAAACGCCATATTATTAAATAATAATTATAAATTTAAGAAGACTAAATAATTCAGTTGTCAAAACTTTTTGATATCATTGTTGTTGTAATCCCTAAGTAGCAAATGATATTCATTATTCATAACTTCAATCTTCACGAAATGGAATTTTCAACTGAAAAATGTTCTTTTCATATCCAAATAATGTTTTCTTAATAATCTTTTGAAAATTTGTAACTTTTTCATTTCAAATACTAAATAAGATTTCAAAAATTATTTATCCTTTTATTTCCCAAATGTCAGCAAGATTAGAAGCAAAAAAAAAAATCAATGTAGTAAATTTAATATTTTTGGGTATTTTTAATTATGATTTAAGAAAGCACCCTGTTAAATCACAATGTTGAGTTTTTATTAAAGCGCATTAAATCTTTGGCCAAATATATTTGACACAATATAGTGGATAGCTTAACAGATAGAAGACGTTCAAAGGCTTTAATTTTTACAAAGTGTTTTGACTTCCAGACGGATTTTTTTCTTAAATGGTGATCTTTAATCATATATCGAAAAGAATGAATTCCTGAGTCCTTGCCGAAACAAAGGAATCACATAATTTCCTACGTATCCACTCCGAAAAAACGTAATATCTATCTCTTGTTATTTAATAGTATTTAAGATTGAACTTTTGGGATTTCTTTTATAATTTTTTTCATTTTTATTTGATTTTTATTTTAGAATCTCAGCTTATTCAAATATTCTTTTATAATATTTTTTCGAGTGTGAAGATCGGTACGAGTTGATTAATTACTTTTAGTTCCTTCGAGATAAATCATTTTTCAGTTCTTTTTAACCACTTACAAATTATCAAAAATTGGAATTTTCCAACCTACATACCATCACATGTGAAGGAAATTAAAATCTACGAAAGTTAAGCATGGATATATCTTCTCAGCACCATCGAATCTGATTGGATGAAGGAAGGTCACGTAAGATGAAATCCTTTTCTGATCGGATTTTTGTGGTCTGCAAGCTCAAGCCAAAATTTTTGTTATAAGAGAATAAATATCCCTCTTCCCGAAAGTATTTACCACAGGTGCTTAACCGTAGATTTTAACTGTAATATTTTGATGGTAGCTAACAACTTTAAAACTTGTAAGATTCTGTTGTTGTGTTGTGGCTTACTCCTCTTGGTTGATAGTAACATCAAGCAGGTATATGAGTCCAAGCGCCTTCAAACAATTGAGCTCAGCCTCAGGGCTTTAGAATAGCTGGCCTTTATTTAAACCGATGCAGCAAAAATGTGGGCAGGAGCAGCTTCAGTCGCATTGTTTTTTGGATACAGAGGATTAACTTTGTGGCCCGTCACATGACTGTAAGATTCTATTCAATAGAAATATAACTTAAGTTTTAACCAACGGGAAGAAAACTGGAATTTATTCACCATGGAGAGGAAAATCTGTAGAGAAAACACCCCATACCAATTAAATATACCATTGTAATTTTATAAAGATATTTACTTCAAAGAAGCTTGAAACATATATTTTAAAATAACCAAAGAATGATTCTGTAAAACTTAAAAAAAAGAACACAGTAGCATCGTAATAAACTTAAACAAAAATCCAAAACAATCTGACTTCTGAAATGAGATACCCAAATGGCAAAATGTTTCTAAAGTTACAGTGAAGTAAAACGTTGTAAGTTTTTTTTTTGTCTTGCAACAAAGAACAGGGTTGTAGTCTGGTAAATGGCGATGATTGTTGCACTCAAACCTTTTCCCAAGCTATTCTGCTGCTAAAAAAATTCTTTGTGTATCGAAATGCAAAATAAAGATCGAATGGTGAGATTAAAAACATCCGAAGAAAGTGCATTGTAAGTGCGACCAAAGCATAAACTAACAACTTCCTTTTAACGTCATAATGAATGAAGTAGAAAACTGTTTCTTGTGAAAAATGTTACTTTGATTGATAAAATCAAGTACAATGTCTCGCAAAAGTGGTCTGACCCTTGAGAATGTCATTGAAATGGTACTGTATTTACTTTGTATTTTAATGTTTCATAATGGTAAGAGTTTTATAATGATAACGTCTATCGCACCTTCAAAGCAAACTTATAGGATTCATTCGGAACTTGAAATGCAGTAAGAAATCTATTAAAAAATTAGAGTATAATAGTTCCTAAACTTATAAAATGATTAAGGGAAAAAATTATAAATCTGAAAAACTAATATTTTTGTAACTTGATGAGAAATTTGCGAGAAATATTTTTTTGATAGTTATTATTGTTTTAAGGCAGTTAAGCAACTGATATCAAATTTCTCAATTTAATGTCTTGTTATCGCAAAATTTGTCATTAGGGATGTGAAATTATACAATAAGAACAAATCTTAGAAATTCAGTACAGTTCTAAAAACGAAACTGCGAAAATTTTAATACAATGTGTACGGTATATTTTTATATATTCTCCTAAATTCCTTCCTTCTTTTATATTGAATCTTGTTTGTGAGTAGCATACTTATTATCTAAAAGTGTATTCTCTCTCATTCACTGCACTTCTTATATTTTATAATAAATAACACAATATCATATATTAAATTGAATGAAAAAAGACTTCAAATTTTAAGTTCATTAATAAAAGTACTTAAAGCAAACTACATCACATGTGAAATTTTCTGAAAATCTTATTCCTCATAATCTAAACTAAAGATTTTCGGAAAATCTTTATTTAAATAGTTAAACTCAGTCAACTTTTTCACATTTATCCACCTTTGCGTACTATCTCTTTGTATTAAACATCTTTAATTCTTTATTCACATACTGACGATGTTATTAATTTCTATGCAATTGCAATTTAACTTTATTTTAATTTGTGTACAATACAAGAATTAAAATATTAAGCACATGTATTTTATTTTTTGTTTCTTCTCATCATATTCATTTAACTTATATAAATACATATATGCTAAAAATTCTCCGTTCAAATAGTTGTCACTGAGACCGTTTGTTGAAACCATTGTTTTTTTACAAAACTGAAAAATGTTGCGTTAGTTACTGTTGTTCAAGATAACTTCAAGTAATCGATGTTCCATAGAATAAAACAGGTTTTTGAACAAAGATTCAGAAATTCATGATCGCTACTTTCAGTTCGTATACAGTCTCATACTGACTGTTACTTACATTTTGACGAGCTTAATGACCCTTCAAGTTTGCTATAAAATGCATGATTGGACTACGTCTTCGCAACCTCGAATTTCTTCTAAAATCCAATTTTAAGTTGATTTAAGCACATCGCAAGGAACATTGTTGAACTGACATTTCCAGCTGGATCCTCTAAAAGCAGACCTAAAGGTGGCGATATTGGTAAAGAATTTGTTCATGAAATTAAAACCAATTTCTCCCAAATCTCACAACAGATTATATGTCCCATCATATACAAAAGCTCCCCATAACATTACAAAGCCATCTACCTTTTGAAGAAATGCAATGCTTATGTTCATAAATGATGTGAACAATAAATATTATTGTCCAAACTTTCAAACTGAGCTTGCTAGAATTTTTCCATCGAAAAAATTAATATTATTTCAACATATGATGCTTCAAACTGTTGATGAGTGATCGTTTTAGGGGCTTGCTGTGTTATTTTGCGAACAAAAAAATTTTGCTTTGTTGTAAGTCGGTAAATTCATTATCATCACGAGCTGATAATTTAACTTACCTCTTAGATACTTTATATTTTCCACATAAGAGAAATCTTCTTTATTTAAAATATTACAAGAAACTCATTTATTTTACGTTTTTCAGTTTCCCAGAACCTTTAAAGAACCAAATGCCTTTTTATTATTTACTAAGATAATTTTCTTCCATGTGGCATTTCAAACTTCCTTTTAAAAACAAATAAACTATAATTATTTTACAATATTATCGTTTGTCCTTTTTTTGTAATGCATTTTATTTTAAATATAATTTAAAAAGTTGATGAAATAAAAATAGAGTATTTTGAAATAAATTGAATGAAAAAGTTATTTTGACTTAAATAATTTTGAATAAAAAATGAGCAGTCTTATATTCATGTAATACCGTGGTTTCAAATAATTTTTTTCTGATGAGAAACTGACTTGATATATTTTTATTTAATAGTTTACTAGAGCAAATATAACTTATATTAATTGCTTCAGTATTTTAAAATTATTCATTTTATGTAATTTATTATTAGGTGATATTTTGGATAATCTTTATAATTATGCAATACGATATATATATATATATATATATATATATATATATATATATATATATATATATATATATATATATATATATATATATATATATATATAAATATATATATATATGGTATACAAGATAACAAAAACTTTTTCTATACTATATTTTTACTATATTATTTTCCTTGTTAACTGAAAATGTGTCCCAAAACTTTTAATAGGAGAGTCAGAATATATTAATTACTCTGTTTACCTTGAGAAAACAATTTTCCTTAATATTACAGAAATTTAATATGCCCACTTTATGCAAAATGCGAAAGGAGCTTTATAAACAAAGATATTACCATAAATTATAATTATGTAAGTCTGGAGTTTCAGGAAATTTTACTAAGTAACGAATGAATATACAACTCTTAAAATGAGAATATAGAATTGGACAGTTATACAAACGAAACTGATGATAATAGCAAAATTTGCTGATTATGTTGAAGTGTCTTTATAATAATTTTAAAAGTGAGTGAATTAACTTCCAAAAATTTTTCAATTTAATAATTTAAATTTAATAACTGCAAATTGTCCTACTAAAAAACAAATTTAAATTCTGAAGACAAATTTAAAAATTAAAAAAAAATGTAATAGAAAATTCTATAAGAACTTAAAAATAGATCCTCAACATTGTTTAAATTATTGAGATTAATTAACATTTTTATTTTTGGAAGTATTATCGACATGAGAATAAAAAATTTGAAATAATTTTTTTCTTATCTTGTTTGAGATTTGTTTTGAAATTTAACTCACTAATAGTTTGAAGAATATTTTATTTTTATTTCATGTAGTTTATTGTTATTAAGTTTCATTAATATTTTGGCAACCTTTTTATGCATATGGAAATTTCTAAAGAAATTCTAGCAATTTTAAATCACGATTAAGGAAAGCGGTTTGTTCTTAAGCTAAGATTTTTTGATTCGAAATTTCCAACGAAACATCCATAATCTTTATCGGACCAAAGTTTTCCTTGAAGGGATTAGTAATCAAATACGTTAATCTTTCGGACATCTTATGTTATGGTGATCCCTAGAAAATAATTTTTATGGAGATTAATACCAAACGCAGTACGGATAGGATTCGCCGTTTATTATTATTTTTTTATCCTAAGCCCGTCCTCGCCATCTCTGCCATTAATCGACGAGCAGCCCAATAAAAAGATGAACAATTATAAAAACAAGAATAAAGTCCTTTAGTAGCCTCAAAAGTGTTGTCAGTCATAAACTTTAAAGCTTCAGGGCAGTTCTTGAGGTAAGCAGCAACCATATCACCATGATTGAACAATGGACAACGAGCAGAGTCCATTACACCTATTCGATGCAGATGCCTTTGTAGATAGTCATGTCCAGTTGTCACCCGAAAACAAGCGACACCAACAGCTCGTGGTAAGGAGCCAAAGATTTTATTGGTTCCCATCAAGAAGAGTTTTCCATTGCCAGTCCATAGCCGCATCAGCATAAAAGGAAACTCTGCCATCCTTTATTGTACTGAGAATTACACTTTTGATGTTAAGCAAAGAGGGACTTGGCTGGAACATAAGGGAACCAGCTTTCGCAAGTCTGTTTGCCTGCCCATTTCCCAGAACATCGCAGTGGCTCGGGATCCACTGAAGAGCAACGTGGTCTTTGATTTCAATGAGTTCGTGTAACTTACGGTTTATGAGAGTGTAATTATCGGAAATAAAGCATCTGAGCTCTAGATATTGTCGAATTATGGTTTTGCCCTTCTGTATCCTGAATTTTTATCGTGTCTGATTAAGTGTTGAGAATCTTTCAAATTCATTTTTTTGCTACACGTGAATGCGGTCCACTATTCATTAAAATTACTTCTAAAAACCAAATACATGTACAAATGCTTAAAAAAGGTTTTCAGCTGTTAGATTGTCCACAACGTGCTACCAAAGATAGTTTATACAGAAAACTAATTTTAAAAGATTATATCTGATTTGGATCTCAGATAAATTGACCTATTTTTTCCGGGTAAAAACATTGAAAATAATCAATAATAATTTAGAAAAAAATATGAAATTTAAATTTTGCGTAGTATAGATGAAATTATTTTATCACTAAATACCTGAGAATGAAAGTGAGATGTTCTAAAACAGTATGTAAATGTTTAAAAAAAAAACTATTTTGACCAGTATTATAAATGGTAGAAAAACACATTTGATGTTTAGATAAGTTTACAAAACGTATTTGAATTTCTTCCTACATTCCATTTTCCTCTAGGTTTTTGAAAATATTTGTTTCGATTACATTTAGCAATTTTGAAGAAAATCAAGCGAAGAAGAAAGTTTTCTCTTCATATATTTACTATATTAGTTAAGAAACATTGTATTTTAGAAAAGCGTATAAGCATATTTTAATGCTTTTTGGCGAGTATTCCTAATGGTGAGCTCTCACATCCTATTGGGTTTCAACAGAGTTTGCATTTTATGTCTGAACACAACACCAATGCACAACAACCTAATTTTGCGAGTAAACTACAAACTTCTAACAAAATAACAAAATGGTATTCTTATAATTTTTTTTATAAAAATTAGTCTTTCAAATAAAAGTTTGACATTGATCCTTAGAAATTAAAAAAAACGACAATATAATTTGAATACAAACTGTAATATTTTATTAGAATTATGAGTTTTCCGTATGAACGCGAACAATATGCTTCTACTAGAATGGAATAAATAAATGCACTAGTCCCAAGACTTTTCTGCTGCTATGGTTTGTGAAAATGAGTGATCGGTTTTACTATACAAAACTTTTAAAGATTTATTATCTATTGTAAGATAAATGTCTTATAACAGAATGTTCAATTACACATTCAGAAAACTGGTTGAAAATTATAATGTAAAAATTTTTTGAGGGTAATGCTTAGCAGAAAATAGACAAGAAATTTTATTTATGAAATATTTATTTAATCAGAAAGTGAAGGAAAGTTATGCTAACCAAAATTTTATCACAGCACTTTGGCTAAAAGCATTCATTATTTAGAAGCCTTCCTTATATCGGGTTTTACTCAAATGAAACTGAATCTCATTTTTCATATTCATGCACAGCTGATTTTAAATCGCAGTGTTTATTTAAATGGTTTAAGATATTTAAAAATTATATAAAATAAATATTTATTTTAAAGAATAAAAGCATGCCTAGATAGGTAATTCTGCAGGAATCGTAAAATGTTCGTTGTGTATGTGTGATTCAAATTTATTCCATTCTTATTATCTTAAGCTTAAATGGGATTTGCCTTTATTTCTGTTTAATAATAACCATATCGAATTTCTAAAGCATAGCTAAAATACAAACTAAGAATATAGTGCAATTGGTCTAAAGTATAAGAAATGATATTTTGCTAGTTATAGTGTCTATTCAAGGCAATTGGCTTAAAGCCACAACATTATTTTTAAGAGTTACAAAGAACACTATAGAAATGGAATTCCCAAGAATGGCTAATATAAATCATGGTGTCTGACTAAATATCTAAATCATTTTTTTACTTCTCAATCATATTATTGTTAGTGTGTTCCTGCATAGCTTTTTTTATTTCTCACTTCAATATATTGGGTTGTTCGAAAAGTAATTTCGTTTTTTTTTTTGTGGAAATGAAAGACAGTTTTCGTATAATAAACAAATACTTTATTAAATTATATATTGGCCGTTCTGGTCCAACACCTTTTGCCATCTTTCTGGTAGTAGCATAATTCCACGCTCATAAAATTTTTGGTCTTTGCTGGCAAAAAACTGATCGAGGTGGTTTTTGACCTCCTCATTTGAGGTTAAAAAAATTTGGAATGACTGGAACAAATAATAATCCGATGGTGACAGGTCTGGAGAATATGGTGGGTGTGCCATTGTGTCCCATTCAAACAGTGAAAGCTTTTGGCGAGTGACCAAACTTGTGTAAGGTCTCGCATTGTCTTGGTGAAACACTACACCTTTCCTGTTAATTAGTTCTGGCCTTTTCTGTTGAAGTGCATCATTCAGTTTGTCCAGCTGATGACAGTAGACTTTCGAATTAATCGTTTTGTTACCCGGTAAAAGCTAAAAAAAAAAAAAAAAAACGATTCCTTTAAAATCCCACAAACAGACAGCATCACCTTTTTTTGGTGAATTTCGACTTTGGAAATGGTTTCAGCCGGTTCATCTTTTTTGCTCCATGACCTCTTGCGTTTGACGTTGTTGTATACAACCCATTTTTTGTCCCCAGTGATGATGCGCTTCCAAAACGGATCAATTTTCGTGACGTTTGAGAAATGAATCGCAGACGTCAATGCGGCGACACAGATTTCTCTCTATGAGAACATGGGGAATCCATACATCGAGCTTCGAGTATAATCCCAGGACTTTCAAATGATCATAAACTGTTGTTATTCGCCGGTTCACATCAACTAATGCCTTTATCGCGTCTTCATCAGCTTCAACCGAACGTGGTGCATCTTCAACATCAAAATTGCCGGATCGAAATTTAGCGAACCAGTTCTGTCACTGGCGTACTGTCAACACACCTTCTCCATACACATCGGTCAATTTCTTTCTGGCTTGAACAGCATTTTTACCCTTTCTGTAGTAAAACAGTAAGATATGTCGAAAATGCTGCTTATCGCTCTCCATATTTAAAAGGGCACCAACCAAAAACTACTGCATAGAATCAATTGGAATTTTTCACACACAAGCCTTGCTATATGAGCTCCCAAAACATATAATAATGATACGGCTTAAGTGTGAAGTTGGGTGCAAAAAATACAATTAAATCCTCTGTCGGGAAAAAACGAAATTACTTTCCGAACAACCCAATAGATTTTTATAGTTTCAGAAAAAAAAATCTAAAATCAGATATTTCTCACCCTAAAATATTCAATTTTCATGACCATAAAGAAGTTTGTTGGTTTCATACTTTTACACTTTTACCAGTTATTTATTTAGATTTATGATTTTGAAAAATGTCAAGTTTTATCGCTAAGCTGTGTTTTTTATTCGTGTGATTCTAATTTGAAAGGGAAATTTTCTCCTTTGATGCGGTTTTCGGCTTTTTTTGATGACATTTCCCATAAATCGAAAGTTTCACATGACCATGAGGCAGATTTCAGCGATTGCCTTCCAATTTGCATCCAAGTTCGTTGCCTCCTTTGCAGATTGCCTCATCCATATTCATCAAGATTACGTTTTTCGAACAAGATCTCCCGCGTCGAAATGTAACGAATTCAGAACTGATTCCTTTTATGAATTCTGTAATTAAGAAAAGCCAGACAGCGCTTAACATTATTTTGTTGAGTTAGGTATTCGCATTTACATTCTATGTGACAAAAAATGCTGTTTCCGCTTAAAGTTTTGTAATTTTTTTAAAAAATAATTTTACTACATTTTTTACCGAACGTTTGTATTATCACAAAAAAGGAATCATAAAAATAAGCAAAATAATTGCGAGTTTTGTACTATTGATGGAACTAGTTTTTTTAAATGTTTTATCAGATGGATAATTAAATGTTAGGAGAAATGTTAACAGTAAAGCCCTTTCTTTAGCAAATGAAAAATTCAGTAAATGGTGCAATAATGTTATACATTGTTTATTTAATTTTTTTTAATCTAAGTGATCTAAATATCGGTCTTGCATGTAGAGTCCAATCAGACAAAAAAGTCCAACAAATTACGGTGACATTTTTAAGCTTGATTAAAAAATAAAATTGAGGGCTAATTTAGTTGTGGAAATGTCTCATTTTGTTTAAGAGATTCATTGATTTCCCAAAGCATTTCTCACAACGTATAGGCATTCTTTGTTTGAAAATTTGTATCTTTATCTTACTTGAAAAGATCGATCTCTTTTTCGAAAAAGAACGTGACCGTCTTCAAAAAGTTTATGCTGAAACATGATATTTGTATGTTGATAAGCATACGTGTATATAAATACATTCGGTTGTCAAAATAAAAATAATATTCAAATTATAATTAAAAAAACATTAATGTGTATTTCAAAAGTTAAATAATTTCACAAAATATAGAAAAAAGTAAACAACTGATTTGAGAGAAATTTTAGGCATACATATCATGAAGGATACCCTAGATTTATACAATCTTTGCTAAGTAACATTGTATACTTGTTGAATTTATAAGAAAACATTGTATACTTGTTGAAAAAGAAATATGCGAAGAACTTTTATTTTTCAACTCAATTTTATCCACGTATTTAAAAATATTCATGCATCTCATACATATCTCACTTATGCTAATTTTGTAAGTTAAAAGCAAAAATGGGCAAAAGTGAGAAATTGAATATAATTTACAAGATTTGACAGACACATTTTAAGAGATAATTTAACAGCTGAAAGTTTTTGTAAAACATTTTTAAGCAGTCACTGTTGGTATTTGGATTTTCATAATTCATTCACAAATAGTAAACTTCTTTCCCGTGTGGGAAAAGGAAGAAAATCAGAATTCTCCCGAACAACCATTCAGACACAAGTATTTGAGCTGCAGAAAGCTAAAACGAAAATTTCCATTTCTCGTTGTTTACATTTTCCAGATGATCTTTCATTCTGAAGAACTTAGTCTAAATATTAGTATGAGGTACAGCCGTATTTTGAAGATTAGCCGAAATGGGTGAGGCTTTTAAAACATTTTAAATTCTATGATTTATATACATATCATATATCTATATATATATATATATATATATATATATATATATATATATATATATATATATATATATTCTACTTCTTTTATATTATTAACATTTTCCTGCATTTTGATAATAAATTAAAGAAGCTTATTAAAATTTATGTCAAATAATACAAATATTACATTGGAAAAACTAAAACATCTTAACAAAAGTAGTAATGCAGCCACTTTTTTATTCTAAATTAATTCAGGGATTAATGTTTTAATCCTGTATAACCTCAATTTTCATTACGAAGACATTGATTCGATTCCCGTTTTGAGTATGGAAGCACAAAATTCTCTTTTAAACTATGGGTTCCATTACAATTAATTTTAGTAACTAAAAAATGTGACCATACAATCATAGCGTAAACTAAACAAAAATACACTTAATCACTCTTCTTAATATTTTAAGTTATTAATGAGTACGTGTTTTAGTAGAAGCGGAGATTGAGTTGGCAGCGGTATAGTTAACTCTATTTTTCTTTTTAATAAATCATGAGTTTGATTCCCACTGCAGACTAGTACTTCGGTTTCCATTTTTAACTGTAGATTTTGATCGAATAAGCTCACCTATGCAGTAAGACAAAAAAATGTAAAGCCGGAGAGTAAATAAGAAATAGCAGCAAACAATAAACAATACGCTTGTTTTTATGAAGCATATGATAGAAATCCCTACCAGCAACTAGGTAAGCATTTATTTAAGTTTACACAAAAGAGTTCAATTTCTTCTCTAAACAAATTGTGAATAATGACATAAATTGTAAATTTGTATTCTTTTTCCTCTGAGAAACGTATACACACTTTCCAGAAAATGTCTGCGTACAAACACATAGTAAACATTCTACAGAGAATAAAAGTACATTATAACGTCAACATTAATTCAATTTTTACATAAAGTATTTCTCTTTGATAATTTCTTAAATATCAGTAACAATTTTAGAAAGATAACGCACATTTTTTCAAAGTAATAATAATAATAATTAACAATTACGCATAAAACAGTCAGATAAAGTACACATGAGAAAAGTCTTTGAAAAATAGTTTTCCATGGGTTGTCAATTAAACTTTAATATCTGGTTGGAAAACCTTTGTCTATAGGAGCCTCATCTAATCGCTTAGGCATAAAGTGAACTACACTGGCCTCAAAAAGTTCAGGAACAACCGGTTTTTTGTGCCTAATTTGCAAATGAATGAATGTAGAAACACCAAATTGGGATGACATGTGCACAAAACAGATATTTATTGACTGCAACATAGAAGTTACATAAGGAAAAAGCAAAAAAGATTTACAAAAACAAAAAAAAAAATTCTATCTCGCTGGAAAAGTCTATTCTTGGAAAAAAGAATAATCACAGTTTTATGTGGTAAAAAGTAATAGAAGCATAACAAAAATGAGTTTTAGTAAGGGATATGTCCACCCTAGCTTGTATGCATTGGCGGCATCGACTTTCCATGCTGTCAATTAAGTTGTCGGTTACCGAAATGGGAAGCGAAGACCAGACACGGAGTAAGCTTTGTTCCAGCTCTCTTAAAGCACCTTGGAAGAGGAGTTTAAAGCAGCAACCTGTGTACCAAGATACTCCCACACGTGTTCTATTGGATTCAGGTCTGGAGATAGATTTGGCCATTCCATTCGCTCCAAACAAAGATCCTCAAGATATTCCTCAACAACTACAGCTCAGTGAACTAGTGCGTTATCATCCATCAGAATGAAATTATTGCCAATTGCACAGGCATATAGGCGGACATGTGCATCAAGGATCTCATCCCAATATCTCACCCCAGTCACAGTTCCTCCCTGGAACATATGCTGGTCAGTGTGACCACCGACTGAGATCCCTGCCCAAACCATTATTCCACCGTCGCGGTAACTGTCTCTTTTTACAATGTTGAATTGGTGGTATCTGGTGTTTTTTGTTCCCTCCAGATCTGAAGACGCCCTGAATCGCTCTCCAATGTGAATCTGGACTCGTCTGTGAAGAGTACAGAAGCCCATCACTGTCTGGTCCAAGAAACGTATTCTCTTGCTCAAGATAAGCGAGCCCTTCTTTGTCGTCCGGTGAGGGGGACACACACAACTAGTCGCCTTGCATAAAGACCTGCATGGTGAAGACGCCTTCGTACCGTACTAGTGGATATTCTTCTCCCCGGTGCTATAGAGAAATCTGCAATAAGTTGTGGAACAGAAATTCTACTTCTCCTTTAGACCGAAATAGCTATAAAAAGGTCTTTTTCAGATGTTATGACTCGTGGTCAGCCTGGAACATGTCTTCTGGATACAGAAGCTTCAGTTTGATATCGAATCAGAGATGGTGGACCACACTGCGAGACACATTGAGGTGTCTAGCAGCATCAGCCTGTGATAACCCCATTTCCATCCATCCAACCACCCACCACCTTAACGAATCGGGCAAACGGCTTCTCTCAGACATTGCGTGACCTCACTGCTTATTGTCAAGGAAACTGCTAACAAAAGTTGTGAATCAATAAAAGTTACACACGTAATTACGAAAGGCTTATATTTGCTATATTTTTCTCTCACTCGCATAAAACTATTCTTATCTATAAAAAAAGTGACAGCTACCGTTTTTGCATAAATTTGCATAAAGTTCATTTTTATCATTTATTTAAACTATAAATTGTTTTATTATTGTCATTTTTTTGTGCTGAACTTCGAAAAACATATTGTTCCTTAATTTTTTGAGGCCAGTGTAGCTTGGCGGTTTCTGCAGATGAAATATTATTCCATTCCATCATAATTATTCTTTTTAGCATATCCTTTGATGTTATGATATTTGTCGAATGTTGCTTTCGAATAAGTTCCATAAATGTTCAATGGGGCTTAAGTTTGTTGATTGTAGAGGAGTATACAACTGATTTTTGATATTATACAACAGCCAGAACTTTATGTTGTGGGCAGTGTGTTTTGGATCATTGTCTGGTTGAAACCAAAAGTCATCGCCAAGGTTCCAATTTTGTGTACTCTGTTTCAAACTTTCCTTTAAAGTATTTAGATATCCCATACGATCTAATGCGGAGTCCATAAAAGTTAATCGACCAACTCAACGTATTACCATGCACCCCCCAAGTCATAATGCCACCTCCACCACGTTTAACTATTAGACACAAGATTTTGCTTCTCAAAAGCCGTACCTTGTTTACTATACACCAGTTTATGCCCTTTGATGCCAAAGATACAAAACTAGCTTTCATCAGTGTGCGCGAATATTACTTTGTTCCAAAACTCAGAGGGTTTGCTTACATACTCACTGCCAAAACTTAAACGTTTTTGCTTATTGGCAGTTGAAATATATTTTTAGTATAATAGTTTTTAGTATAATATCTTCATGAAGAGATTTTTTAAATCTTTCTCTAATATCAATTACTATGTGAGACGCAGTTATCTTCGGACTTAAACATATGGATTTCTGAATACATCTCTTTTCTCGTAAAGTCAGCTTAGATGGGCGGTCACTCCGAGGCTTTGAAATTATAGATTTTGATGACTTGTAATTATTGATCACTATTTGGATAGAAGAATGAGTTCCTACTGTCTGGCTAATTGCTCAAAGTGTTTTACTTTCATTCCTTAGTATTAAGATGATTTTTCTTTCGGTCGCGGAACTATCTTTTTCCTTTAGAATCCATTTCAAGACTACTTGTTTCAAGCACTATTTATCATATAAACAAAACACTGTTTTTTATTTTATTCGTTATATTGCCATCAGAGTTGAAAAAAATGAATAATTAGTAGAAAATGAATGCAGACGATATTTCATTTCATACAAGCTCACAAAGGCTAAAAAATGAAAATTGATTTGCAAATATCTTTGTAATTTGTATCGGTACTCAAATTTTTTCGATAACTTTTTGTGAAATTTTAATTATTATTACTTTGAAACAATGTGTGTTATCTGTCTGAAATTGTTACTAATATTTAAGGAATTGTTAAAAAATACTTTATATGAAAATTGAATTAATATTGACAGTATAATATTCTTTTATTCTCTCTAGATTGTTTACTGTGCGTTTGTACGCAGACTTCTCCTGGGGCAAGTGTATAATACGAGTTTTATAGTTTACAAAAAATAAATTATCAACAAATTTTAAAAATAATTAAATAAATTTTATAGCAAATAAAAAAATGAAGTCATTTTTTAATTTTGAATAAAAAATTCACACATCGTCTTATGAATATTTCTAAAGTTCTTCGTAATTTCCTCTACAGGAATTATTTTCTGGAGATTAAGATACCTTCCAACATGTCTGATAAATCAATATAAATCTAACATCATTTGTTATTTGAAATTTTCACTTTCTTTTGAATCTAAAAGCAATCGTCATTTTCATATGTTCATTTTGATATACCACCTAGTAGAAACATGATTTAGTAGAAACACTTTCGCAAAAATTTTTTAAAAATAAGCTACTATTGATTATTATTTTTTGATAAGTAAAAGACTGATTTCTAAAAAGAGTATCTGTGATTGTATTCGTCAATTCATAAATTAAAATTCTCCTTTAAATAAGATCACAAAAAATACCTAATTATTAGATATGAATATAAATTCCTTGAATTTTTTACAACTAAAAGTGAAATTTTTGCAGCAAGTTTTCGAATCATTACATTTGGTGTTATAGAAATAATCTCAAACTTCATGCTTGGAAGTTTAAGGGAAATTTATTTATGTACTTGTTATTGAAAAAAAGGTTATACTTTTCAACTAATAGGAACCCTGCAATAGTATTTTCACTAAGTTATTATCCCTAAATCTAGACATTTTACGGAATAGCTTCACTCTTGAGAATTGTGAATTCGTTTTCTGTCCCATTAGTAGGATATCGAATTGTTAGAATCTGTGCTCTCATTAATACAATTTAAGGGTCCGATGTACCTTCGCTGGTGTGACGTGGTTTATTAATTTTTTGTAGTTTAAAAAAGATGTTTATTGAAATGGTTAAAAAAAGGATATTTAGAAAAGGTGTTTATTGAAATGCCAACCTCCTCACTTGAACATTATTCAAAATTACAATGGGGTTTATATGCTTAGAGACTTCGATTTAATGAAAAATAAGCGATGATGTATCGGGAAAGGCAAAAACGCATTCGTTGAAGAAGATAAAAAATATTTTTTTAAGAATTAAAAAAAATAGTAAGTATTGAAAATTATTTAAAAAAAATTATCTAGGAATATAGGATGAAAAAGAAGATCCGTTGGAATAAATATTTTTTCTCTATTTCCAGTGGTAAAGCATCAATAATTTTAAAAAGAGGAAAAGAATTATATGTTTCATTCTTGAAGTGTAATTACATATATTGGAATGTTATACTGCTTAAATTAGTTATATCGGGGCATAAACAAATTTATAAGAAATTCAAATTGACATTCGTCATTTCTTAAATTTATTATACATGATTTAACCAAAATTTAAAAAAGAAATTTAGTATTTATATTTTAAATTAACCAGAGACCAACCTGTTGAGGAAAAAGTTTTATACCGTGCAACCGTTCCTAGTTGAAAGCGGACCAAATTTTGTTGG
The DNA here is from genome assembly GCA_037975125.1 of Latrodectus hesperus. Lineage (NCBI taxonomy): Eukaryota > Metazoa > Arthropoda > Arachnida > Araneae > Theridiidae > Latrodectus > Latrodectus hesperus. The sequence continues at coordinate 71,693,200 of CM075856.1, read as the reverse complement.
AAGATTTTATTTAAATAGATTAAAATTTTATCTCAAAAGTAAATTAAAAGAAGAAGTTTTAAATACGAAGCTGGAAATGAAGATTTAAAAATATAGACAAAGGAAAAAAGGAAAAAAAAAACGAAAGAAAAATAGTTGAAAATTCTGCTTGAATAAAAAAGAGGAATGCTTAATTTGACGTTACTATCAAAACTTAGTATTACAGAATAGTACCAATTAAATAAAAGATAAATGATGAATTAAACTGTTAAACAAACTTTCGTAATTTTAAAAACATTTATACATATATACTTAGATCTTACTTTATATTAATTTTTAATAGTAATTCTATTGTGATAGTTTCAGTTTTTGAAAATATTATGATTATGGCAATATTCAATTTCATAATTACATGATGTACTTTAAAGTAATACTTTATATAATACTTAGAGAATTTTAAGTAATACTTTCAAAGTAATATTTTGAAAGTACTTCTTAAATAGATAGTATTATTAAGAAAGTATAAGTAATATTCAAAGTAATACTTCAAAAATTTACGAGTTTACATAGAGCACATTTAAGATAAAAGGATTTATTGTGAAATTCGCAGCTTTTGCAACAAGTAATCTATAAAAAGCATACCTTTTAATTGATCCAAAGTATCCTAAATGGAGAAATAAAATCAAAGTCGCCGTAACCCTTTCAAAATAGAAGCTTATACAGTAGTGGGAACCTCGGTATCTTTTAATCGAATGAATAAATGACTACCATCTAAACAAAACGCTCAAGAAGGGCAAAGGAGAAAAAAAATCGAACTTCCTGACGTCTGCAAACACAACTCCGTCTTTGTGGTGCACAAAAGAGATGTTTAAACAAGCTCTGGGATTTGTTTAATTGCTCTCGGAGAAGTTTTATTAGCATGAAAATGCGCTTTGTCTTCCTAAGTGGCGGCGGTACATTTGAGACCATCCGCTGTTCGGATTGATATCGAGCTGCTGTGTTTATTCGAAGCAGAGCAGGAAATCGGAAAGACAAACAAGAGGAGGAATTAAATGAAAGATTGAGTTAAATTAAGACAGTAAAAAATTGTTAATAACATTCATTCATTGCGAAAAGGCAATTAATCTCGTTATAGACATTTGCTAAAAGCATAGATATTGTAACATTTCCGTATCAATTTAAATTGCTACTGAATCAATATATTTCTTTACATGTTTGATTGAAAAATTCTTGAATTAAATTTTATCGACTTTTTTGGATTGCCAAAAGATTATAACTCAAGTTACATACATTACTTTGGGAAGTAACGGATTTTGGATAACCTTATCATGAAAATATTTACAAAATATAAAAATATAATTTGTCAAATCGCAAGAAAGTGGTGATAAATTTTAACAAATTTTAGATATATCACTTTTGCCACGAATATTCAGTTATAAATTTTTTCCCGTTACAAACAAAATGATAAATTGCATAAATCACCAGGTAAAAGTATTTATAAGTTTCACATTGTATTCACTCCACTTCCTTCTTAATAGGATTATTAAGAATGTAATATTAAATGATTGTTTAGAGCTCTGAAAACAAATTGTTAGCATAATTTTCTTGCACTGAATGATAATATACGCTTGTTTAAAATGGATGATGCAATCACTAATTTCTAAAAATTAGTTTACAATAAAAAATTCTTGACAAATAATGCATATCATATTATGATACTTTCTCCATGTTTTATGTTTCAAAATTTTCAAATTTTAACCTGTCTTAGCATCATTACCATCAAAAATTCATATTCTAAGAAAATAAGAGAATCATTTTTAAAATTTCAAAAAATCTTTCCGTGAAGCTTTTACTGTAAAATATCAGTAGTAATGATATCAATGTAAAGTGAGAATTGTTTTCGCTTTTATTATAATATAATTATCAGTATGAAAACAGATTAACATCGGTAACAATTTTAATATTTTTTCTTTCAATCTGTACTCATAATGGAAAACTGATACTACATTAGGTGCAATACATACATAGAAGGCCATTATACTCCTTAAAAATGAGAACATGGCCCAATGTTTCTATTAATATTGATGTTAATTCTTAACTGCTATAGATAGATTAATATGGATGTAGTCTTTAATTGCTATAAATAGATTAATATAGATGTAGTTCCTCAGTTGAATTGGTCAGCAAAAATAAAAGGGGTGAAGTTTTGTCACATAACTTTTTTAGCTTCTTTAAATGCGCTGGACAAACTATAAAAATTAAAACAAACACTATGTAAATAACTTACAATAATGTTGTGCTCGTATTATGTTTAAGAAATGTATCAAGACCGCGACAAAGCGTTGATTTTATTTGGTGCTGTTCACCTGAATCGAGTGTTTGCGGTTTCAAATAAGTACAATTCTCTTAATCGGTCTACTAAATCCTATTAAAAAGAAATTCAATCGAAAGGCCAAGTCACACTGTAGTGCAACGTAGCATTTTTGAAGTTTTTCAGTCAGTTTTTGCACAATTTAAGGGGCAATCCAAATCACAGCGAATATTTTCGCCTCAACTGGAAATCGAAAGCACGAGCTATGCCACCGCGAAGGAGATGAAAGCTAAGCATTCAGCCGTAAGTATACGAAAGCTGCGTAGGCATAAAATGTACGAAAGTAGCACTTTTAAACAAAAACTTTTATTTATCATTAACAATAAATACTTTCAAGTTTTCGAATAAAATCATTCTTAAGTCGTGATTCGCTTGGATTTTAAGTTCTGAACACATATGATGTATACATATAGAAGCTATAAAAGATGCAAATATAAAAAGGAAATAGTGTACTGTGTATTTATTATTTTAAACATTGCTTTTATCATATGTTTATTGGTATTTATTTTATAGTCTAATTATATGTTTACAATTTGGATTTGGAGTTTTATACCCTTGTTTCTAACCACATGTATTAGGATGTTTCATGCATTAGGAAAGGATATTTGGGTATTTCATTAGGTTTATTCTCTTGCGATACCTTGAATATAGCCTAATATTCATGATAAAATTTCTTACAGAAGGTAAAAGCGTGACTGCTTGGATGGTAAAAATTTTCACTAAAAAACTTTAAAACACTCTGTGATTTCATTAATATAACCATTATAACCAATAAATTAGAGCTCATTTCTATGTGCTACATGCACACATTTTCCTTTTTTCACCTGTCAGTAACGAGCCAATGAAGAGGAAGATATCAATGTCTAAGCACACACACAATTATTCTAATCATTACACTCCCCTTACTTATTTTACTATCGTGGATTTCATTTCAGTTCTAAATTATCCAGCACCACATGTTTGGTTTATTTAAATTATATATTCCCTTTTTATGGAATAATGAGCCTAATTTGCAAATCAGTGACAGGGATTTTGTTTCATAATCATTGTTCCAGCTTAAATTAAAATTTATTAATTAATTTACACCACCGATAATGATTTCGGTGGAGAGTGGGCCAAATCTAGTTGTTAATTCATTAATTATTGTCCTCAAATTCCCTGTCATTTTAAATCATGATCAAATGGTCCTGTCGACTTCTCCGCAAGTATTTCTCTCTTACTTACATTATGTTAGCTGAAACATATAAAGCCCTGCTTAGATCCAATTAGCGTATTGGTATAATGAACTACATTCATTACGGTGTTCAGGAATAGCATCTTAGTCAAATAAAGGAGTCAATACCCAAGGTAGTGTTTTCTTCTTACCATCATATTATGGAAAAAACAGGACGTGAGAGATCTGAGCATTAGGGCTTTTAGATCTTCAAGAAAAGGCAAGAAAAATTGGTTGGTTTGCTTATCGCTCAACGGTAATTTATTGTATACGATGATAATTAGATCGGGCACATGGTTAAAAAATGATTACGAGTAAAATGATTGCACACATCCTCACTATAAGAGGAAACTGAACCATGGATTGTTAAACCGAAAAATCAGAGTGCTAACCATTGCGTCTTTTATAACGTATTTTTGCAATCTTGTTCCATTCAACAAAAACGGTACAGTATTGCAAAAAAGACTAATTGGTGGAAGAACCAATCACAAGCTACAAGTGATACTGTAAAGGAATGTGCTCTCCAAATTCCAATTGTTGTATTCGGAGGACTGCTGACTGAGTTTGGTGTTCAATATGAACTTATCGAGCACCAAAATCTGTACCATAAGGCAGGCCGCAAACTCGGTAGACCATCCGATTGAGACGCCGTCTTTATAGTAGACAAATGTGATCTCCTCGATGTCTTAGTGTGACGTAGCTAAAACGTTGTATCTGACGTCATGGAATTTTAAACCAATGAGAGCGCTGTCTCGCGGAAAGTTGCCAGATATTTCGAACCTGCTCGAAATCTAGAAACGTCTCGCACTCCACCCCTTTTCTGACGTAACTAAGACCTCAATGACGTCATTTGGTCTGATACGATTCTCGCGAGACAAGTCTCATTCGATTATCTACGAATTTGCGGACTGCCTAAGTCTTAACACCATAAAATGATTATTGTTTAAAACCCTATTATGGTGATATGTCTCCTAATTAGGGATTTGACTTAACAGTCAACTCATATTCCCGATGGGGTTAAATATTAGTACATTATTTAATATTCAAAATTCCAATTGAATGTATTTATGATTCAATGATTGTCTTAATAGTATTACTGTCATGGTATAGGAATCAAAATGAAAATTTTAAAAAGATGTTAATACATAAACTAATATTCAAAACATCACAATCCTAATAGCCTCTATACATAACAATAATCAAAACAGCAACCCTTATAAAATTATAGTCATTATCTAACAGTCGAAATAACAGTATATAGTCATAGTCATATAATTGGTATATAGTCATAATTTTATATCCAAGTTAACAATATTAGTAAGCTTACAATAATTATATAATTGTCCAAATCCTAATAAAATTTTAATGTCCAAAGTTAAAATAATAGTCACAATTGATTTGTTTTCATGGATTATAATAGTTAAAATAACAGTCACAATAGGATTATAATCATTATCTACTATTCAAAATTACATGATTAAATAGATTATATTCATAATATATTTATCAAAATAATAATCCTTATAGAATTCTAGTTATCAAGGAGAATTATCAAAATAACAATCCTTTTAAGGTTATAATCATGATCTAATGAAATCCAATAATAGAATTTTAAATATATTCACTTTCCCATATCTATTTAATATTTTGGGTTGATTATTCAAATGACGATTTACAATTATAAAAATTTTCTCGTATTTTTTAATGTTCCGGTTTTATTATATCTGAAATTAGAAGTTGTAATTTTTTAAAAAAGCAATTTTATAAGTTTGAAATAAAAAAAGACTCAACTATTTCTTTTAGTTTTATTTTACTGACACTTTCTGCCATTTCTAAGTTAGAAGCGTCTAAAGGCGTTTTCAGAATACCCAAAGAGTCTGGGAAGAGAAGAACAGAAGAAGAGAATATATATTCCTCTCACCAACGGGGGATTTCAGAAAATTTACGTATTCACCTACTCCCGTCTTCTTTGAAGAGCATTCGTGAACCCCTGCTTGAAAGGTGACAACTTCAGAATGGGGAATGCCAATAAAAGCAAGAGGACGACTCTTTCTTTAGAGCAATAAGGAGAAAGAAACAGAAAAATTCATGGAGAAAAATATTAAATTGATCAACTGTATGCTTTCTGTGCTTAATAAATGTTTTTCTTTCTTTAAAAATAATGAGATTTAAACATAGTAATGGAATATGAACTCTCAGTTTCTAATGAATTAGTTGGTAATATTCCACTGAGTCCTCTATTCGATGCATCCAAAATACAATTGCCTAATTTAATTTGCATTTCTTAAAAATGGAAATAACAGATTCGGTATCATGTAATTTATGACAAATTTGTTAATGGTGAATTAAATGCAGCAAGAAATCTAGGTATGTTTTGATTATAGCCATCACGTTTTTTCTTAATTGATACTATTGTGTAAATAGAGCAATAGTTGGATATTAAAGTAAGGTTTTCTAAAAATCTTCATCTATCTCTGCGGATTTTAAGAAAACATTTAAAAGCCTTACATAAAGCCAAAATAAAGTTTTGGAAATTCCTTCAAATTTTATTCTAAAAAGTCACTTAAAAATAGGTTTTTAAAAGATTCTTCGACTGTAGGACATATTGACGAATGGCAATGGTAGAAATCCAGAGAGTTTCTAAGCATCTGCCCAACCAAATGTTCACGCAGAAAGAAGTAAAACTTTATCATCCACCTCTAGTTGTTTCAATAATTACTAGAACCGGAGTTTGGAATTTCCAATCCAAAACTAAATTCTGTATATTATGAAGTCACTCTAAACTCTGATATCTATTTCCTTTCTTTTATGTTTACAAGAATATTTAGGGTTGAAATATTGCATTTTGTTTCTTTTGATTCATTTGCACAGAATCTCTCTCAGTATAACCATCTACTCTGCTCACAATTAAAACTAGTGCAGCAAGACGGAAACATGTCACGCACGTATGTATGAAATCAACGTGGTCAGTATTACTCGAGAGAAATAATTGCTGTAATTTGTACAAATGATTAGTTTTTTTTTGTGCATTCATGAAAAATAGATAGCAATAGGGATATTTACAGTGTGCTTAAATGAAGAAATTGTAATCAGGTTTCTCATTCACAAATTGTATTAAAACGTTGTTATCAGATGAGAAATTCTTTAGATTTCTCACATAAAAAGGAGAATTGTTTACCATCATCTGACATTGATAAAAGTTTAATTGTAGCCTATGGGGACTGCGGTCAAACGCTTCGCAGTATTGTTAATCACTCTTTTTCAATTCCATGTCAGTTTGCTGAACATGGAATCGATTTGTTCAGAATGGAAGGTTTTGCTGGCTATCAGATACTAACTATTATTTACAGCTGAGAGATATATCTGTGTGTATGCTTTCTTGTATCTAGCTCTGATTTGGGCTCTACCAATTAGGTTCAATCTGGATCAAGAGAAACACTCTCCAACACTTGATTTTGCATTGTCAGAAGTTTTATTTAATTTAAAAGGCTTTCTCTGATTCCAACTGTCTTTTGTTAACCTTAACGTGTTCCACGCTTTTAATGAACCCGAATCTTCAGTGACGTTGAGATTTGAATCACTACTTCAAATAATGAGAACGACGTTTTTACCTACCAGACCACAACGGCTTAATGAGACAGAAAATTTACCATCATAGTGTTCATAGAACGTGAAGTCGTGTCACGAGTTTTGAGTTAATAAATGGTGCCCTTTAAAAGACAACGAGTGTCTAATAAACAGTTCAATGACGTTTTAAGATAAATGGATTATTAGATCGGTGATCATGGCTTCGGCTAACTCTGGTGCTACATTAGAAACAGGAGTGCCATTAGTATTCTAATAAACAAAGAACCTGAAAGTAGAAATGATGTCATATGACGAGTGATTTTTAGAAAAATACCGGTTCTATTTGAACCATCATGAGGTAGCGTCCATGTTTGGTGACATGATGGAGAACTCTCATTGCCACTGTAAATTCGACATCGTAATACCGACCTTCATTTTGGAATAACATTATATAGTGCCACTGAAAGTAAATTCCAATCACTTTTATTCACACTGATCCAATTTTGAACAATGGCCGTCACATTTCTGTTGTGTTAACGCTTATTCTTTATTTAAATTTAGTAGAACGCAACAGAATAATGCATGAAAGCACACTACCAATATAGTATGAATCTCCAATAATACAAAAACATTTTTCTTAGCAATTTACTTATGACTTAATTTAAAGTAATATCTTGTCCATTTAGTTTGTATTTATGTTAAGAAATATGTATACACATTAGTTATTATATTGGCAGAACATATTTAGAAAAAATAATTTTGTTGAACCCTCAGTAGATGTGCCAATCATTCTTGAACTCGAAAGACGGTAGGTTTGATACCTGAAGACGTTGAAGATCATCATGCTGATAGAGATTATATACAATAAATATTCAAAAGAATCATTGCTTCCACATTAGAGTGGAAATTTTTGAGAAAAAGGTGTCAACAGACAAGTTGAATTCGTCACTTAAAGCTATAACAAAATGATAAGGTGGTTGGATGTATTCAGTTTGCTTCAGTCAGCAGAAACAGACGACTGGAAAAACATAGAAACGGGTTAACTAAACCTGTAAACTTATTTATTTCCTTATTTTTTAATTATTTACTTGATAATTTAAAAAGAAAGAGGAAAATCCTACGAAACAAAACCCAATTAACATAACATTGCTCTTGATTAGTAAAAGTTAACTGTGTTAAATTAAAATCCATTTTATTTAAAATATGATGATATTTGAAATATGAACAAGGTCAGTCATTAAAATTTATTATTCTATTGCTTAACATAAAATTTAAAATAAAATTTAATGTGTGAATTTATATATATATATATATATATATATATATATATATATATATATATATATATATATATATATATATATATATATATATAATATACATATATATATATATATATATATATATATATATATATATATATATATATATATATATATATAATATATATATATATATGTATATATATATATATATATATATATATATATATATATATATATACATAAATAAATAAATATATATATATATAAATTTTCTTATAAGCACTGTTAAACATACATGGTTTGGTTATGTACAAATCTTAATTAAGTAAGTTTCAACACCCAATTCCAGGGTATAACCTGAATTGGGTGTTGTAATAAATCTTACATAATAAAAAAAAATCATAGTTTCCATTCTGTGTAAATTAAAATTTTACTTCAGGAAGTAGTTTTCGCAATATAAATTAACATTTTCAGAGAATCTGGTGTAGTCATTATTTTTAATAAAAATTATTCATTCCAGTAATGATTCTTGCAAACTTTTCAAACATGCTAGTAAAGGGTGAGACTCCCCCATAACCATCACGTAATTGGTAAACAAATGAACAGGAAAATAAAGTAATTTACTTGTCGATTTTTATGTGTCTAAAGTAATAATCGTTCATATATAAAAGGGAAAATGACAAATTATCATTTATGTTGTAAGCAAGATATTTTACTTTAATGATAGACTTTGATAAGATGCATATCTAAAATATTAATGAATAGCATTAGAGATAAACATAATCATAATACATAATGCCTCTTCCTAAAGATAAGGACGCTTATCATCGGGAAAAGAATATCTATCTTTAAAAAGTTTTGTTATACCAAGTTGCAATTTTGAAAGAATTTATTTTTAATTATTAACTTACGTTATTAACTTTTAAAATAAGAGTTTTTATATGAAAATTTTTTTACAATTTCATGCGGCTTCGTATATTTTTAAGGTTGAATCCCATTTGATCATTCATCTACCAAAATGATGAACTTAAGAAACTGACATTTCGGTAACGGCGATTATCCAAAGATGATTCTTCTATAATCTTTTTTTTAATTATACAGCAAAATATACTCAGAAGTTGTGGTTTATAGTATAACTTAGTTGAATTAATTTTCTAAATCACGTTTTTCAAATTATACATTTAGTACTGTATTAATAAGGAAACATAAAGTTATTTTTATGGCTTGTGTACAGTATAATCAATTGCTTGAAAACTCAATTTTTATAGGACATTTGATTGTATTTTAGAGCCTATCAGAAATTTGGTTTTTACTACCATTAGGTTAAGATAAAGTCTATGTAAAATAAATTTTCATAGTTTTTTTATATCCCTTAAATACCGATGTTTTTCATTTTCACTGTTTTTATGGATGTTTGTTTCTGTCAAAAAACATTGGTGTACCGTAAAGTGCAGTTTTACCCTTTAATAATTTATTGTTAATAAATTTAGTTGCTTTTCATTACTAAGCATTAAACAATGAAATTAATTTAATTTTCTCAACTTTTAACGTTACTCAAATAAATTTAAAATTTTCTACGAAATTAAATTACTGATAAATTAATACTAAAATTATACATTTTTGGTATTCCTCCTTTGAAAATTGTCACCTGTGTATCATCTCTCGGGAAGTGAAAAAAAAAATTCTTCCCGGAAAAATTTCCTTTTTTTTTTACATATTTACGTATTATTCTTTAAAAATAACTATATTTACTAATTTTTTAAAAATAATTTTTACTTTTTCAGTGAATGTGTTTTCGTTTGCTTAAAACATGACTGGCTGGAAATGCACTGGAACTTTCTAGAAAGTAGACTTTACTCTTTAATAATTTCAGAATTATAAAGTGAGTTTTAAAGCAATGTATATACAACTCGTTCAGTTTCTTTTACTCTAATCTATAAGAGGAATCATTTCGTGATTCAAAACATCGTTTTGAGTCGCTGTTATTAAAATTATTTTGTGATGTGTACATTTTTATGTATTAAATCTCTAAAATTTTTCATATGTTTTCATATTTAAGCTGAAACTTCACATAGAACTATTTTTTTAAATTTCTTCATGGTGTATTTTTTATTCTGTACACAAAAATACCACATGTATGTTCTGCTTCTGCTTCCATTGAATTAATTTAACGTTTTTCCTAAGTTCATAATTTGATTAGAATTTAAAATATTTTTGTAATAAAGTAGAACTCCAATTATCCGAATTAGTTGGGACCGGACCCCATTCAGATAATCAAAAATTCGGATATTGGATTTTTTCGGAAAAAGAGTTTATTATAATTAATTATTGTACGTTGAAAATGGGGGGAATGATATATTTTTAAAGAAAAAGAACTTTTAAATGAAAATGCAACACTTTTACATGCTAAAATATTTGCAAGTGCTGTACATTAATACAGTATGTATGTGCAGTGCTGTACTTTAATACAGTATGTATGTGCAGTGCTGTACATTAATACAGTATGTATGTGCAGTGCTGTACATTAATACAGTATGTAAGTGCAGTGCTGTACATTAATACAGTATGTATGTGCAGTGTTGTACATTAATACAGTATGCATGTGCAGTGCTGTACACTAATACAGTATGTCTGTGCAGTGCTGTACATTAATACAGTATGTATGTGCAGTGCTGTACATTAATACAGTATGTAAGTGCAGTGCTGTACATTAATACAGTATGTAAGTGCAGTGCTGTACATTAATACAGTATGTATGTGCAGTGCTGTACATTAATACAGTATGTAAGTGCAGTGCTGTACATTAATACAGTATGTATGTGCAGTGCTGTACATTAATACAGTATGTATGTGCAGTGCTGTACATTAATACAGTATGTATGTGCAGTGCTGTACATTAATACAGTATGTATGTGCAGTGCTGTACATTAATACAGTATGCATGTGCAGTGCTGTACACTATTACAGTATGTCTGTGCAGTGCTGTACATTAATACAGTATGTATGTGCAGTGCTGTACATTAATACAGTATGTATGTGCAGTGCTGTACATTAATACAGTATGTATGTGCAGTGCTGTACATTAATACAGTATGTATGTGAAGTGCTGTACATTAATACAGTATGTATGTGCAGTGCTGTACATTAATACAGTATGTATGTGCAGTGCTGTACATTAATACAGTATGTATGTGCAGTGCTGTACATTAATACAGTATGTAAGTGCAGTGCTGTACATTAATACAGTATGTATGTGCAGTGCTGTACATTAATACAGTATGTATGTGCAGTGCTGTACATTAATACAGTATGTAAGTGCAGTGCTGTACATTAATACAGTATGTATGTGCAGTGTTGTACATTAATACAGTATGCATGTGCAGTGCTGTACACTAATACAGTATGTCTGTGCAGTGCTGTACATTAATACAGTATGTATGTGCAGTGCTGTACATTAATACAGTATGCATGTGCAGTGCTGTACACTAATACAGTATGTCTGTGCAGTGCTGTACATTAATACAGTATGTATGTGCAGTGCTGTACATTAATACAGTATGTATGTGCAGTGCTGTACATTAATACAGTATGTAAGTGCAGTGCTGTACATTAATACAGTATGTATGTGCAGTGCTGTACATTAATACAGTATGTATGTGCAGTGCTGTACATTAATACAGTATGTATGTGCAGTGCTGTACATTAATACAGTATGTAAGTGCAGTGCTGTACATTAATACAGTATGTAAGTGCAGTGCTGTACATTAATACAGTATGTATGTGCAGTGCTGTACATTAATACAGTATGTATGTGCAGTGCTGTACTTTAATACAGTATGTATGTGCAGTGCTGTACATTAATACAGTATGTATGTGCAGTGCTGTACATTAATACAGTATGTAAGTGCAGTGCTGTACATTAATACAGTATGTATGTGCAGTGCTGTACATTAATACAGTATGTATGTGCAGTGCTGTACATTAATACAGTATGTATGTGCAGTGCTGTACATTAATACAGTATGTATGTGCAGTGCTGTACATTAATACAGTATGCATGTGCAGTGCTGTACACTAATACAGTATGTCTGTGCAGTGCTGTACATTAATACAGTATGTATGTGCAGTGCTGTACACTAATACAGTATGTATGTGCAGTGCTGTACATTAATACAGTATGTATGTGCAGTGCTGTACATTAATACAGTATGTATGTGCAGTGCTGTACATTAATACAGTATGTATGTGCAGTGCTGTACATTAATACAGTATGTATGTGCAGTGCTGTACATTAATACAGTATGTCTGTGCAGTGCTGTACATTAATACAGTATGTATGTGCAGTGCTGTACATTAATACAGTATGTATGTGAAGTGCTGTACATTAATACAGTATGCATGTGCAGTGCTGTACACTAATACAGTATGTCTGTGCAGTGCTGTACATTAATACAGTATGTATGTGCAGTGCTGTACATTAATACAGTATGTATGTGCAGTGCTGTACATTAATACAGTATGTATGTGCAGTACTGTACATTAATACAGTATGCATGTGCAGTGCTGTACACTAATACAGTATGTCTGTGCAGTGCTGTACATTAATACAGTATGTCTGTGCAGTGCTGTACACTAATACAGTATGCATGTGCAGTGCTGTACATTAATACAGTATGTATGTGCAGTGCTGTACATTAATACAGTATGTATGTGCAGTGCTGTACATTAATACAGTATGTATGTGCAGTGCTGTACATTAATACAGTATGTATGTGCAGTGCTGTACATTAATACAGTATGCATGTGCAGTGCTGTACACTAATACAGTATGTCTGTGCAGTGCTGTACATTAATACAGTATGTCTGTGCAGTGCTGTACACTAATACAGTATGCATGTGCAGTGCTGTACATTAATACAGTATGTATGTGCAGTGCTGTACATTAATACAGTATGTATGTGCAGTACTGTACATTAATACAGTATGCATGTGCAGTGCTGTACACTAATACAGTATGTCTGTGCAGTGCTGTACATTAATACAGTATGTCTGTGCAGTGCTGTACACTAATACAGTATGCATGTGCAGTGCTGTACATTAATACAGTATGTATGTGCAGTGCTGTACATTAATACAGTATGTATGTGCAGTGCTGTACATTAATACAGTATGTATGTGCAGTGCTGTACATTAATACAGTATGTATGTGCAGTGCTGTACATTAATACAGTATGTATGTGCAGTGCTGTACATTAATACAGTATGTATGTGCAGTGCTGTACATTAATACAGTATGTATGTGCAGTGCTGTACATTAATACAGTATGTATGTGCAGTGCTGTACATTAATACAGTATGCATGTGCAGTGCTGTACACTAATACAGTATGTCTGTGCAGTGCTGTACATTAATACAGTATGTATGTGCAGTGCTGTACATTAATACAGTATGTATGTGCAGTGCTGTACATTAATACAGTATGTATGTGCAGTACTGTACATTAATACAATATGTATGTGCAGTGCTGTAAATGAAAGTCATTGCTAGCTGAGCATCTCGGTCAGAGTAAGCTGCTTCACTTCCCCTTACCAAGTCGCACTTGGACTGATGCGCCATCCATTTCAAAGGTGGTCCCGTGGCATGCTTCAAATTGGACATTAAGGTCATCTTCTTCTTCGACACTTTCAATAAGTTGACCATCATTTGCAATTTGAAATCCTGGGTCTGAATCATAACGCATTCATCTAAGTCTTCCTTACTAACTTCTGAACATCCAAAAATTGAAAAAAAAAGTTTCTGAATTTTTCAAGTGACACATCATTTTAACCTTCTCTTCTTGCTTTTCTTTTTCTTGAGCTTTTACCATTTTATCTTTTTCCTTCTCTTCTTCAGTCTAATTTTTTTATCTTAAATTCTGATAGTGATTCGGATTATCAGTGATCCCGATAGACGGAATTCTGATAATTGAAGTTCTACTGTAAATGCATTTGCTATATGTCAAATTATATAATTTCATGTTTCCCTCCTTAAATTGAAATAGCAGGCATAAATCATTGTACAAATCATTTAGAATTTTGTTCATTTTGGCATAACGTATAGATAAACTATTTGATACGTATTCTGTTCTTTTTCTTCTTGCATTATTGTATTGCTTGCCTTTTCAATTCTTAAGTAGGATCCTCGAAATCTCATATCATATCTTTTCTCTTGGTAAAATTTAAAGTAAAATCAATGGAGAAGTTTAGAAATATAAATTTATTGAACCAAATGTACAATCACTCAAAAGAAATTCACCGAAACGGGTACATTTGACAAGAGTTATAACATTTAAAAACATTAAACGCATTTAACTATAATGTTTGTTAACTTACATTAACCGTTTTCGGCAAATGTTTGAATTCTGTATACGAGCCCTATTTGCAAAAGGTATTTTATCATCTGAGTTTAAAAACAACGATTTCAATTAATCTAATATGGATTCAAGCAAATAATTTTTATGCTTGGTAACTCACTTTTACGTTCAGATTTATTTGTATTTATCTCAGGTATTTAGTCCAGTAGGGGATAAATTATCGTCATAATTTTTATTAATAACTTTTAGCAATATCTGAAGTTACTTTAGATTCGCATGTCACTATTAATTCTTATCCCAAAAATTTTGTTAGTTGTACTATTTGTCAGTATTTTTATAACATTGATTAGAAGTTTATAAACTGAAAGACATATTGAAGCTTCAAAATTGATAATATTAGATGTGTTTTGAGAGAGAGAGAGAATTTATCATTTAAGTTTGATGAATATTTTTATGGGGTTTACTCTATTACAATTGTAACTTATAGATATATTTCTTGGTTGGTTAGTTTGTTTTCCAACGATCGATTTTTTGAACACGAGGATTACTAAATGGAATCTTTACGACTAGAAGCATTCATGTCTGAAGTGGGAATCGAACTCACCAACATCGATATGTAATAAATGTTGATAGTTACTCAAAGTACATCCGCTTTTCCAGAAAATTCGATCCACTTGAAATTTATATATTACGATTTGTATCAGTTCTTTAAATATAATAAATAAAAGAAAATTTGGTGATTTTTGTAATTTTTTTTCAAATTTATTACTAGTAAGTGTAACATTTAATCAAAATATTGCAAAAAAGGCAAACTCTATAACTTTTTAAAACTCATTTTTATTAAATAAAACTGAAAAACAAAAATTTTGAATGCCATTTTCTATGTAGTTCTAAGACGGACTTATCGCTGCCTAGCGGTACGCCATCGCTGTTCGGAATTAAAGGTTCCGGTTTCGATACCAGTCACTACTGAGCAAAGGGTGTGTTTCTGCCTTCCGCATTGCCGTCTGTAGGGGTTTGTTCAAAATACCTTTCTTTGCATCTCATGAATGCTGTCCTCAATGCTCTGCGCGTTGCTGACTGTACAAGTGTTATGTACTTTGAAATTTAAACGTTGATCACCCCATTGTTTGGATTTCAAGATATGTTATGCACACAAAGATGTTTTGTTTCGCATTATGAACATATACCATCTGCCATCAATATTTGCAATTATGTATATCATATTCTTATTGCGCTGTTCATTAAAAACATATCACATATTTTATTCTTCAGTTAGCTATCATTCTAATAACTAATTCTCTTTTAAAATAAAGGTTTTTTTTTTACAAGAAACACTTAAATTTGATCGTTATTTACAAAAAGAATAAAAAATTAAATGATACAATAGAGTGATTCAAAGATGTAGTTTTCATTTATAACAGATTGATGAATTGGTATCAATGTATAAAATTCTCTTTCTTAATCGATTGGAAATAAATTGTTTGCGGAAAGGTTTGTCTAGATAAATTGATTGATTGATATGTTTATACAACTGACCTTGAAAAGTAGTTTGAAAGCAAAAGAAAATTATCATGCACCTCTTTTTTAAGAGATCCATCTTGATTTGTTTGCTTTTTCTTGAAAATCATTGATATCCGCTGGAGTTTAATTGAGATTAATGGCCATTTTTATTGATAAAAATAAAAGTCAGTATCATCTCGTAAACATATTTATCATTGATATTTGCAAACATGAGATTTAGGAAATATCCACCCAGTTGCTTTTTGTAGATTTATTTTAAACAAAAATTTTGTTTAAATCTGTGAATTCATTTTTTTGAAATCATTTTTATAAATGCGTAAAACAGGCTATTATTTATACATATTAAGGCTAATAAAAATATTATTTACAAAAATTTTTCATTACAAGCAAACAAAAAATGTATTATTTTAAAAATTTCAATGAAAAAATAATTTACAATATCTTAGACGTATATAAATAGAGTAAAAAATTATTTTTATATTTAACTATAAAATGATATCAAAGAGTTTTTTTAGGCAAAATGAAATTTTTCTTCACATTCTTTTTTTTCAGATTAATTTGCCACCGCTTAGCGAGTACTATCATAGCAAAAATTTCTTCCAATCTTTTATATTATTTAAAAAGTTTATTTTTCCGAAAGACTGTTCAAATACTTAATTCCATACATAGGCCTCAAATGATCAAACCAGGAACTCTTAAGCGTCAACAGTGTCAAAATTGATTTAGAAAAAGAACATAATCATTTACCTCAAGTGCTTAAAAAGGAAACCCATCCTAAAGATTAGTCTATTAAGTCTTAGCTGCCATGAGCCAAGTTTCAGCACATTCAAAGGGAATAATAACTCAGTTTTTTCGAATCCGAATACGAATTTAAAGTGAAAATATCATACAATGGTGCAACTCACTATTAGCCCTTTCAGTTCCTTGCAACAAGAATAATACTTTATTTATGTGATTAGCTATTTCTTTTTATTTGAAATACAATATTCAAATCGGTTCTACTGATTACGTACAGGCTTTCAAGACTATTAACATAATGAAAAGGACAAGCTATGCATACTCGATCCAATCAATCAGAATCTATACTTTTTATTGAACTTGATAAATATTAGCATTACAGTGCATATATCCACACTTTTTCTTGAAATGTATGTTAACAAGATGGAAGCATTTGATACATTCACGTTCGTCATTGCTAAGTTACAGGTATAATATTACAGTTACAGGTATAATACAGGTATACTCTTACAGGTATAATATTAATAGTGTTCGCCTCTGTATTAACAATTTTCTTCTCACGATTTATTAAACATAAATGGTATTCTTGACTATAAGAACAGACTAACTGTTTAAGATCCATCATAATCATCAAATGATATGGCTCATTCTTTTTCATATCATATAACAGAATGAATAGATCATTTAACGTCTTACTTTCAGCTTTCCAAAATTGCTTTACAGAAAAATATGATGCCTTAAAAGGAAAATCAAAGGAGACATATTCTTTTCACTCTAGTCTGGTTACAGCAACCTAAAACCACAAGCACTTCCTGAGCAAGTGTTCGTTTGATAATAATTATCCGCCTTTAGAAAGGCTTAATTACAATAGGTATATAAATTCCTTACTAGGACATGTTTCTTCTCCTCTGCTTAAACCAATGAAAATACATAATCCCTACCCCGTTTTTACTCATCAACATTTAAGTAAGCGCTTTCATTTCCATAAAATGTTATTTTCATATGGGCAAATGGAACCCTAATAAATTTTTTTACATGGATTACCTTTCTCAATACGATTGGATTAGGTATCGAACATTGTACCTTCTAAACACTACAGAAATATATTTCTCCTACATGCATTTTTAAAATAGATTTATATGGGTAATTATACCAAAGAATAGAAACAGTTACTAATGAAAAATGTGTGAAGTTAAATCTCTGATTTTTTTCCAATGTTTGTTCAAGGCTTTCTGTAAATGTTTTCTGTAAGTTATGCCAATCACTGTATTTAAGGCAATCAGATATATTAACAGTATTATTAAGAAAGTAAGAAAAATTATTAATTTGACATTTTAAGCTTGAAGAAGTAATTAATTGAGTTATTCAAACATTAAGAGATTCTGCTTCTTAATAATGGTGAAATACATAGTAATACATTTATAAAAAGAATAAAGAATATAAAATGCTTTTCTTTGTATCATAAATAGGTCTTGATATATTTATTAAATATAACAAAAGAAACTTATTTCGTGTTGTTATACTGTATTTTATTTTACCAGTTTTTTATTATAAAAAATTTCTCGATTAAACTTAAAATTAATAAAAAAAAGTACAGTATTTCATTGAAAAGATCTCAGGACACATAAAATAAAAAAACAATATTCCATATTTACTTAAAAATATTATTAGTTCTTTATATATACATATATATATATATATATATATATATATATATATATATATATATATATATATATATATATATATATATATATACATATATATATATATATTTAGAAATTGTCAATCAATAAATTTAAATATTTATGTTTTTTTTTTAGTTTGAATATTTTTTTCCTATTCTGAAGAGAATATTGTAGTTTTATAGAAAAATTACACTCTCTTTGGAATAGAAAATGCAAAGTTCAAATTCTACTATTTTTGAAGAATGAAAAATTGATGTTCTACTTTTTAAGAACAATGTCGAAATAAATTTATTTCGAAATTTCGTTCCGGCACGAAAAATAAAATAAAAAAATTGATATTTTATGTATTCCTTTTATTTTATATAGAATCTAAAAGAAAATTTTACTGAACGCTTACGGTAGGAACAAAATGCCATAAAAAATAGCATTTAACACAGCTTTTACGGACTTCATTGCTTTAAAGAAATTACGAAAAATTGGTGTTTCTGTGTAATAATTTTTTAACTGTACTTTATAATTATAACTAATAATTAAGGGAATAATCACTGAACTACTAATTAACCTAGAAATTTTCCTATGAAATTATTCTTTCAAAGCATAACATGATAGTTCCATATTACCTTTTTTATTATAGTACACGATGTGTACAACATTGTATAAATAAATAAAAGTTAATGTTTTTAAATATAAAATATTTATATATATATTCTTCATATATTCATGTTTCATTATTTTTGTTTAATTGAAGTTATATATCGCCATTTATTTGACTAACAAGTGTGTGTAATTGAAATAAAATTAATCTTCACTTAGGAAGTTAACTAACATATTAGGGTGGAAAAATCATAATTAATTTTTTCCCTACGATATTAATAGAATACTAACAGCCAACTTGTTTGAAATGAAGAGAAATTTAACTTTTGGGTTGTTTGGCACTTCATCATCATTTCCTACACAGGCAGTCTAATTCTACAGAAAGCTAATATTTAAACAAGATTCCCAAACGGTCCGCATCCATAAATAGACACATCAAGCTTTAAAAAGTTTAATGGAATGCAAAAGCGCTCATGATTCAGCAACCAGTTCGACTTGAAGTGAGAAATTTTATTGGAAATAAATTTTATATCAGAAAGCGCATTATTTTAAAACTCTTGCTATATATTTTTCGTTGTTCATTTCTACTGACAAAAGCCACTAAGCATACCTAATTGCTTCGTAATTTTGAGTCACTGTCAAGTGATGATATCGATACTTTAACTGTAACAGGTCTTTCCAAGTCACACCACGTGAAATTTCTAACACCATCCTCGGACATACTATCGATGTCATTAAAAAACGCTTAAGGTTCGGTAAAGAGTCGGGTAACCCTTGGTTTAGCGATACATCTTGGCGATAAAATTTAATTTCTGGAAACCCAACCTTTGCATAGCTCTTCTGTAACGGCCCTCTTGTTTGTCGTATCTTGGTTACTATCTTGAAGTCGAAAAAATCGCTACAGAATCAAGGAGTACTCGGTTTTAAATTTTTACCAACTTTTAGTGTGGATATTTCTTTTCAATATACTGGTTTTCAGCT
Organism: Latrodectus hesperus; assembly: GCA_037975125.1. Classification (NCBI taxonomy): domain Eukaryota; kingdom Metazoa; phylum Arthropoda; class Arachnida; order Araneae; family Theridiidae; genus Latrodectus; species Latrodectus hesperus. The sequence goes on along the minus strand of CM075856.1, from coordinate 71,672,928 downwards.
ATGTCGAATATTGAATCTGGTAATATATCTTCTCCATATGCGAGCTATGCTTTATCTATCCATCATTCCAGACGCGATATTTTAAAGAATGTAAATTGTAATTTTTTACATTAATGGTAAAATTTTATAATAATGTTTGTTTTGTATAATATTGAGAAATTTAGTTCAATTTTTTTAAACTAAGCATAGTAAAACACTATGAAGCTTTTGATAAAATTTCATGGAAAATACATACATTGTATTCAACACTGATAGCACATTGGGGGTGTATCAGTTATTAGAAGTAAATTAATCTCGTAAATATTAAAATGAATTAAATGAGAACTTTTAAGCTTACACTTCTTTATTATCAGAACACAATATTTCTAGTTAAGATTTTTGCTGCTTAGTGGAATAAAATTCTTCGTACTGATGAGAACGATACATAAGCTGTGCACTCTAAAAAAAAGCACTGTAATTTTACAGCAAAATGTGCTGGCGTTTTGGGCGCCAGTACAATATGCTGTAAATTTTACAGCATATTCGTAAAACTTTTACAGTTCTTTTTGCTGTAATTTTTACAGCAGTTTTCACTGTAATTTTACAGCCCTTTCCACTGTAATTTTACAGCACTTTTAACTGTAATTTTTACAGCACTTTTTACTGTAATTTTTACAGCACTTTTTATTGTTATTTTTACAGCACTTTTTATTGTTATTTTTATAGCACATTTTACTATGCATTTTGCTGCATATTCTACAAAACCTACTGCAATAGCTATTTACAGCTATCATCATGTTTTGTAAAGATAACAGTAGAGTATAAATCAATTTTGAAAACACATTAGCTAATTTCTTAATTATGGGCCAACTATTATTAAGCAATCTTTTATATAATATACAAAGTACAAAAACATAACTAATGTTATATTGCAGAAGATGTCATTTTTCAGAACATTTTGAGATCAATAGTTTAACTTTCAATACCTAACGAGATTGTTTAACTTTCTTACCTCAAAATCTTGGATCAAATCGTAACTTACTTGAATAGTTAAGAAGGTTGAATTTTTTTATTACATATTTTTTTAAAAAAATTAAGAAATAGCAGTTATATTGAATAAGATACAAAGCTTAGCATAAAATTGATTTTTGATATATCTGTGATTATACAGATTTAGGATAAAAAGAAACCTTACAAAACATTCCATTTTACTAAAAATACCAAAGGGGAATTAGTTAATGAAGTAGTATTTTAATTATACTGTAAAGACAAAAAGTTTTCTTTTTGATATTGCTTAAAGTAATTGATTTTTTTCTATTATAATGTAAGCAAATAAAGATTCTGAGAAAAAAAGCAATATAGTTGACAATACACAAATAATTGTAAAGAATTTTTTTATTTACATTTTAATAATTATAGCCATTTAAAGTTGTATAAAGTATTTAAAAGTGACAAAAACATGTGCTTGGATTTCTTCCTTGACATATTTTTTAGATTTCGTTCCCCGCGAGGGATTAAAGTTGAACAAACAAGCACCTGAAAAACAAAAAAAATAGACACATGAATAACTAATTTGAAATATCAAGAGCTGAATATTTCAGAGGAAAAGTTGTTTAATAGTTCAATAAAATATTTAGAAATTTTTATTGTTTTATATAATTGATTGAATTTCCCTAAAATATACTTCTCTTAATAGTTAACAAGTGGTTGTTACATTTATGCAATCACAAACATTTTGATGATAAAAATTATTTCAAGGGATTTTAGCAATTTCATGATAAGAATTTTTGGTAATGAAGGTCTCACTTTTTATGAAAATGATAAAATCTTTACTTCAATTAAATCATTCTAACTGATGTTTTCTATCTCGAGAAACTAATTTGTAATTGATTTAATTAAAAGAGAATATAGATTTGGTTTTATAAGGATTCATTTATGTTATTGAAAATTATATCCTCTGAAAAGCAAATCATAACACTTCCAATTGTGAATTACAAATTTTTAGAAATAAAGTGCGAAATATGAACTTTATGCCCACATTTTAAAGATAACATACAAAAACCGATTTTAAGTTAAAAAAAATAATTTTGTAGGGAATATGGAAACATTTCTTTTACATGCATATATTTACAATTTAAAAACATTTCCATCGAAAATAAACAGAAAAATTAAAATGCTATAATGTGTCAAAGTAACAATAATTTATGAAATGACATTTTATAAAACATTTGCTTAAAACTGAATTTATTTAATTCGTAAATAGTTACCTCAAAAGTGAAATCTAAGTTGTCATAGAGTGAGATCAAAGTTGTATTTCCCGCTAAGAAAACTTTAATTTCAATAAAAAATTACATGAAATAGTGCAAAATTAGGAAATATAAAAAAATTTGCTGTTCATTAGGTCTGCATACTTGCGTCATTATATACGTACTTAGAGATAAATAAAGAATACAATTGAAGTTGTATCAAAAAAGATATATTTAACTAAAACAATTTATTTAGATTTTCTTAGAATTTTATATATTCATATGATTTATTTTAAATAGAATGTAAGCAGAGTAAACAATTTTTGATGAGGTCAATAAATGTAACAACAAATTTTTGCTTTTGAGTTAAAACACTTCAAACCTTATGAAATATGTAAATAATACATACCACAAATTAATAGACATGGTGTGCAAGGTAAGTCTGTAATATCTACTGCATCCTGAGAAGATGCGGAAATCTAAAACCAATAAACAAATTCCTGATTAATTTATTTATGATTAACTTTTATATTCATTTCTAAATTTCTTATTTATAATTTACTAAGCAGTAATTTTTTTAAAATAAAATTTTGAGTACTTTACTGCAGTACTTCTAAATATTTTTTCAAGTCTTCTCCAAAATCTGCTGATAGAAGAATAATAAACGCTCCAATATCCTCTTTTCCATCCAATTCCTCAATGGTTGAAAATTGTATTTTACAACCTCCATGAGGAGAAGTTTTTAAGAAATTAACAATTCTTTTAATTTTGTTAGCTGATGCAAACTTAAGTCTTTCATTTAAATCTACAGCAGTTAAACACTTAAAATGGTCCAAAATGCTTTGCTTTAAAAATAAGCAAGGCCATCTTTTTTTAATGTGGAAATATCACTAGGTGTGTTAATATTTTTTCTTTGAAATGGAGAAGCCTCATATTAATTTTACAGCCTCTTCAATCATAACATCAAAAAACACACTGCATTTTGGCCTCTTGTCGGACATCACAATGAAGGATAAATAGAAAACTTTTAGAAATATGGCTGAATCTTTCAAATATGGCTGAAGTCGGTAAGAAGAGGCTTTACTCTGAATAGTCTTACTACTAAAAGTTATTTGTGATTATTCTATTTTTAAAACTTCCTTTACAAATCAAACATTTTCTTCATAAATTCTTATTTTCTCTAAACATAGGTATATTTAAAAATTTTTTTAAAAAGTGTGACTATATTGGAAGGTAATATTTAATGTGCACAGTAGTATTAGAAAAATCTTGAGCACAATATGTTTTAAATATGTTAAGCAAGAACAAATTACAAAGTTTTCACTCATGTATTTGTTTCTTAATTATAATTTTAAATTAGCTTTTATTTTTATGAATTTCAGATTTCTTCACTAACATGTAAATAAATCATAAATAGCACTACAAATTTTGCAATTTTTTAATAAAATAAAGTTAAATTTGCAGTAATAATGTAATTTTTTTAAAAAAAATGTGTTGCCAGAAATTTTGTTTTATAAATATCAAACTACCAACAAGATTTCCCAAACAGGTTTTTAATTAATTTTCTAATTAGTAATATAAATTTAAAAAATTAATCATGGTTATAAAATAATAAACTTTACATTTTCTAAATAAATCACCTTAATTCGAATAGTACTTCTTAATATGTATTTAAAAATGTTTCTTATATATTTGTTATAAAATAATGATTTTAAAAAATAAATATTTTAAAAAACATTACATTTTCCATTGAAATGCATTTTTACATTTCATGCAAATTCTAAACACAAGACCATTTATTCTAATAAATATCATTAATTGTAATATTATTTTATTAAAAGAATTTACAAACATTTGTGCCTAAAAAAATTAGAATGCAATTTAACAATCTGTATTAAAAAATAAACATTTTTTAATAAAATTCTAATCAAAAAATTATTAAAAATATAAAAATTATATTTAGTTAATACACAATAAATTATATCATTTTACAATGACAGAAAAATCAGGACTTTTCCACAACGAAATAAAATAGAAATTCCGTTAATATATTTAATAATATATATCTAAAAGAATATAACAATAGACGATTATTCACTTTTAGTTTCGAAAGAAATATAGCTAAGCAATTTTATAACAATGGAAGCACTTAAATACAATTCTAATTTCATCAAAAAATTGATAATTAAAGTACTAATCAATTATGTTACCAAACTACTATAAAATATTTTAAATATTAATAAAAAGTAAGTAAAAAATATTGACACTAAATTAATACTAGTAAATATGATCGTTTGTAAATTCAGCTTAGAATTTTTTGAAATGTTCAGTCAAATTTATAAGAATTTATATATATCAAAGTTAGCTAACAACTTGCATAATAAACAATATGAAAAGTATACGTTACCTTATATTTGGTGGTTAAATTTCAATAGAACTTCAACTAAAGGAATAATTATTCTCAAAATATCACCAACTTCACTAAGCGAAAACAAGTGCAAATAAATGGCGAAATTAATTTGATTCATTTGTCACAGGAACAGAAGAAACTTTTATCCCGCCAATTCAATGCGCATGCCCAGCAAACGATTTTCTGCGGCTGAATTTTACAGTAAAATTTACTGTAATCATTAGTGTTCCTATGACAGCTATTTAAATAACAGTGATTTTTACTGTATTTCTTCCGTTTTTTTACAGTGTGTGTGGCAGCTTTCTTTCATAAAACCAAGCTGGCAGCTTAAAGTTTAGCGTTCCACCTTTTAATTCAACAGGTCATAGGTTTGAGTACAATTTCTGAAGAAGATATTTGTAGTGATTTGAAATCCATTTCAAATCGTATGTCCTAGTTCGATTAGTTTTCTTATGCAAAAAGTGATCACATAATGACTAGCCAACCAACTAACTTCTCCTAATTTCTCCATCATATTACACTAAAGTTTTAACTCTTGCAAAAATTTTGATTTTCATTAATATTTCTCCATGTTTACTTTTTAACTGTGGTCTTCATCTAAGTCTGGTATCAAAACTTATGTTTCCCAAATTTAAGAATGACCCGTTTCTATATCATCCAAATGGAAATTTGTTATTTTACTTGATTTCAAGTAAAATAAGGAATTATTTTACTTGAAATCAATTTTAATTATGCGTAATCCATTGTGATTTCATTGAACATCAATCATTAAAGGAACATTTATTAAATAAGTTGATTTTGGGTAAAAAAAATACAGGAACTGCTGAAAATGTAATGCTAATAAATACCCTTTTATTTAGACACTTTGCACTAGATGGCTCTGGCATCTTATGAATACCTGAAAAACTAGAGCATTTTGATTACCCTGTGTGTGTGTGACTGAATCATTTTCTCATTTTTTTAGTTTCATGTTAAATCATGCTGATCATAATATATCATTCTCAAAGAAATTTGAAGTCATTTTTCCTGTGGAAGTTCAAGAGCTTACAAGCAGATTTTTCTAATATTATTTGTCATGAAATATAACATCTGAAAATTATTTTTTGTATACAAAATGATAAATATAAGAAAGTATATATTATGAAAACACAAAATTAATTCATCATGCAATCATTTTTCCCAGTTTTGTTTTGCAATCCCATTTTTTGTTAAAATTATTTAGTTTTAAGTTATTATAAAAAATGAAATATATATATATATATATATATATATATATATATATATATATATATATATATATATATATATATATATATATATATATATATATATATATATATATATATATATATATATACATATATATATATATATATATATATATATATATATATATATATATATATATATATATATATATATATATATATATATATATATATATATATATATATATATATATATATATATAACTCTTATATACGAATGTCATTTGAAAAAATAAGTCTTGTTGTAAAAGGAAATGAGAAATGATTGTTCACTGAAAAAAAGAAACGATTATGTTACATGCATGGAATTTTCTCCATTTTTCTTCATAATCTCATCTTTTTCATTTAAAACATTTGACGTATCTAGTTATGAGCTTTAGAGTTTCATATTATACTTTTTGTCGCCAATTCATTAAGCCAAGTAGTCAATGTGCTTACCAACTCTTCAATTGTTCCTAAAGTTTGCAAATCAGAAGTTCCTTCAGATTAGTTAAAGGAGGAAAACTACTAGAAAAAAGAAACATAACTATAAAAAAAATCTTCTTTCCGAATCAATCCAGAAATTTTTGAACAATGTGAAGGGTGGCAGAAGTCGAGAACAAGATCAAATTTTCCAGGAAGTATTCTTTCTCTTATTTTATTCAGATGGCTTGTTATTACATTTTAATAATCACGTAGAAGGCTCTCTTTTGGACTCACTGTCACCTGGTGATAGTACTGTGCTCTTTGAAGCATAAGGTTTTAAGTTCAATTCTAGATATTGCTGAAAACAGTAAAGGAATGTTGCGCTCCTGCCAACTGCTTGCGAATAAGTTAAAGTGGGTGCTTGGAAGTTTTCCTTGTTTCTTCTTTTGTGATACGAGAATATGTCCCAGTATTTATAAAAGCTCTTTCAAAAGGCATTTTAAGGGGTGGCCAATTTAACTCTATTCTTTCTTAGAATTTTTCAAACTATTTACTAGATAGTAATACCTTCTGATATGAAATGTAGTAAGTGTTTGGTTTAATGAACTAAGGGTAGAAGAATGTAACATGATAACCTGGAAGTAGGTATTTAAAATGCTTAAATGTAGGAAGCAATTGTGTAGGGAAATGAAATAAGATTTATGTGTATAAAATAAATTTCGTTTTCTTTTCCAGTAAATATATATTTTTTCATTCCGTATAATTAAATGGTCTTTACTTTCAGGATAACCCTTGTATTTTTAAAGACAACAGCCATTTATTATAGAGTAGTAAAAGTTACGAAATTTCTGTTTTTCAGTGTTGTGTGCTAAAATTAATTCCACTTTGATGTGCAACTTTGTCAATGCTATAAATATAGCAGATATTTAATGTATTATTTATATTGAAATCATTTTCACTACAGTCATTTGTTTTTTAAATTATTTTATTTAAGATTCAATATGTAGATTAAATAACATTTGAAGCATACGTTTATGTCAGCAGACCACAAATGTTCGTAAATTAGTGAGAGAAAAATCAAGTACTCAATCATTTCTAAGCGGAAATTTTGTTTTAATTTTTTATTACTGTTCATAATTTAAATCACTTTTGTGAATAAGTTTATATAAGCTATGAAAAATAATTATTTCTTAATACTTTTTTCGTTTACACAGGTGATTATTTTTAATGATAATAAGTAACTTTAATTTCATTTATCAATAATAAAAAAATTAATTGCAGTAGAAATAAGAATATAATTTGCATCGAGTTCAGTTACAATTCCAGAGCAATTGTAACTGTAAGCCATTATCAATGCTTTATTATGAAGTCCATGTTGTTTTTATTGCAACAGTAGGGAGAATGTCGATGTCATATAGAAAGATTCGATAGGATGATCATTGCAAGACAACAGAAATGATGGTGCACACTTACTTATCATTTAACTGAGGATGGTAAACAGGAGACGTGATTATGCTGAAAGAATATCAACGCTTGCATACATACATATTAAATACGCTTGCATACAAAGTGCATGATAATAAAATATTATTTCATATCTACTGATGCACTGTCAAAGCGATTTCACCTTGGATCAAGTGTAAAATTTCTCTTTTCCGATTAAAAGGTCTTAGGTTCAATTCCAGTCATTGGGGAACATTTGGAGATGGATGCCGCGCTTGTGTTTTCTGTCTTTTAGGTAAATATTCAGAATATTTTCTGTGATTTCCATTTGTGTGACGCGTAAATAAATCCCCAAACTATGCAAAAACTTTCTTTAAAGCAGCATGAAGCAGATATTCAGCTGATTAATTTAAAATTAAATTTACAAAAAATATTTTTCGATTTAAAATTATAACATCAGATAAAAAAAACTATTTAATTTAAATTCTTTTTTATAAACAATTGAGACCTGTTGTCTACATCAAACATTTGAGATATAATTACAGTAAACATTTGAGATATAACTATAATAAACAGTTGAGATATTATTTTAATAAGAATCATATTTTGGGAAATTTCAAAAGATATCGATCGTCTTAAGCAGCGCACAATAAATATAATTGATATTCCATTAGACAAGCACTAGACAAAAATGTGTATGTAGGTGTGTGAGTCGAGTTTTTCTAATATCTTCCCGAACTAGCAATTTTAAAAGAAAAATTATTATAATTCACTTTTTTCTTGTGATTATAAAATTTGCCTCTTTTGTTTTGGATAATTAGAAAGGGTATTTGTTGAGAAATTGTGGTAAACAAAATAAATTAAGTATTCATGAACGACATTTTATGAAATATTCATGTGTAAACTTATTTAATTATCGATACGGTTGGTTATTATAAATACTGAGGAAATTTATTCTTGGCAATTAATTTAAACGTTAGTTTTGGTGACTTTATTAGACGGAGACTAAATAAAAATTACTGTCATGTTTTAAATATTTGATCCAATATTTTATTATTCCAAAATATATATAGCATCTCTAACTCATTCTCAATTAATATGCTGAAGAAAAGTACTCTTTAAAATATTCTTTTTATTGTCATAAAATAAGTTTTCGATTAAAATTTATATTTATCTTTATTTTCACCATCAAATTAATTTAATTTTCTCTGGGCTAAATTTACTCAGCTATATACTTAATATATATATTTATTTACTTTTTTAAAACCTAGATAACCTTGAATATAATTTATTTCGCTAATCTTTATAATTTATTTTATATGGGCCAAAAAGAAATTTTTATTTTTCTTATGATGATTTGAATTGATTTCTTTTTAAATTTCATAAAACTATTTCATTTTAAAAATAGTGTTTAATCTTTTTATTCTTTCATAATCATTCTTGTAATGTATTTTTTTAATTTTAAAAGAGTCACGCTTATGATTTTTTTTAAGAAATTACAAATAGGTTTATTATTTCAAAGCCAACATTTTTGCAGTTGTTTAAACAAATATTTTAAGGCAAAATTTTCAGAAAATTTTATTATGTGTTTCTTCTACATTAATTACATTGTATTTGTCATTAATCACAAACCCCATAACACATTGAACATTTTTCCATAATTCTCACAAGAGAATGAAAACAGAAGTCACTCAAAGGAGGTCACAGAAGTCACATGACGCCACATGAGGGCGCTGACTCTCATGGGATATCTCGAAACTGATATCCAATAAGCCAAAGATTGCACAACATATTGGATATCAATTTCGTAAACACAGTCTTAGCTTTACTTTTTCTGGTGACGAAATGATCTTTCATTTCTAAAGATACCACTGTTATAAGAGAAAAGATTTGATTTAGGTTTCTAACAAATATGTATAAAAAAATGGCTAGACATAAATATTGAGCAGCTGGATGTATCAATTTGCAAAATGAAACGAAAAGGCCGAGACACTTCAAAAGAAGTCCAATTTCAGTGTTTAGACATATATTGCATTTTACTTTAATTTTTCAGTATATTTGATGTAGTAAAGAAACATTCACGAAATCGTGGCTTTTGTGATTTATGGAATGTGAGAAATGTTGCCATATTTTATTTGTAATTTTCCTGCTTTCAATTCCATTTTACCCTGTCCTAAAAACGAATTGTACCGTGCAGTCAATAAGTTTCGAACATCCGCGAAAATAAAACCAGAACAATCTTCGAAATTGTCACGCAAAGATTTTTTTACGGACGAATGTTCTCTTGTGAGACAAACACAGAAAACGATATATCATCGATATCGTTCGTGTTTGCGGTATAAAAATGTGATTGCTTCCTGTGATAGCCAATTTGAAATGGAAAGTAATTACAAGTGAAAGGTATGCATGCAGCAGTAAACTAAAATTTAGACAATAGATGTCTAAAGCATTAAAAAAATGCAGACAACCGGATCATGAATTTATGCTAAGAAAGAAGGACAGTTTTTATAATGCATGAAAATAATATATTCTTTGGGAATAAAAATCTGAATCTGAAATAAATCTGAAATTTTTTATATAGCTAAAAATTCTAAAATTGCTCCGTTGACCAATTAATAAATGTTTTCCGAAATTCAAATCATAAAATAGAAATACTCTTAATGAAAACTAGAAATTTCTTTGAATTACTAGAAATACTTTGTACAATTATATTGGCACAATGAATTACATTTTTCAGCTTTTTAAAAATATGTCTCTAAAACGATGTTTTTTCATGATTAAATTGATGAAATATATAATATTATTTTCAATGCCTAAATTTAATGTACCTAAAAATTTGTTAACTTTTTGCTTTGTAGTCATTTTAGTAGCTTATGTGAAGAAATTTGACCATTGTCTACGACCGACTTTGGATTGCGAATTCACAAAGCATCAAGGCTTGAAGTAAATCGATCCGATGAATCGTTGAGCTGAAAACCTAATCTTAGCATTAGGCATCTCGTGATTCAATTGAAGAAATAAATTTTAAATTTAAATCGCAGTCAGACAATAGGGTTTACACTTCAGTTGACAATCTTCCAACAAATATTCCCACTCGTCCAATGGCAAAAACATTGGAAATAATGTAACAGTTAATATCTATAAGAGATCTATCAACACAATAATCTTCGGATGATTAATAATCAAAGATAGCAATGAAATTGTGTTTTGTCACTTTTTAAAAAATAAACAAGAAAGTTCTTGCAGAATTCACTTGCCATTAAATAAAGTGAGAATATGTATGCAATTCTCACTTTATTTAATGGCAAGTGAAATCTTAGTGTACGACGTGGTTGAGACACCGTTCAGTCTATAATAGGAACATCAGTCATTGTAAAATCAAGTCTACTGCGCAGTTTCAACAATCGTAACCCGTACAGAAACGAAGAGAAATGGACGCGTTGAATGAGCACGTACGGTGTTTGCTATTCGATTTCAAAGTGGGCTTATCAAGCAGCTGCATCAAGTCATCGAATGTGTAAAGCTTTTGGGGTTAGTGCTGGGAGTAAAATCAAGTTAAGTTTCAAAAGCTCATCTCAGGAGATTTATCCTTCTGTGATGAAGTTCACAGTGGACGATCACAGGGCTTGGATGACAGGCCCTGCAAGCGGCAACTGAGGAAGACAGTAGTCAAACGTGCGATGATGGTTTCCTCACACATTAGTGACAACCAGTGTTTAGAACACTTGGTTACCTAAGGATATTGTTCCGCACAGTGAAAGATCACTTATGAAACCACGCATCATTATGCTTTGTGTTCGGTGGATTGGTCATCAAGTAGTTCACTGTAAGCAGCTACCAATGGGCCAAATGGTCACTGTGTACCTGTGCTCGCAGCAATTGGAACGCGTACAACAGGCATTGCAGCAGAAGGAACCAGCACTGGTTAATCACAAGGGTGTACTATCACCTGCTGTTAACATGAGGTCGCATGTCGCGCGGATGGCCAGGAATACCAAACAGCGATGTGAGCGATTGACGATGGTTGGGAGACTTTGTGCCATCCTCTTTACTCATCTAACCTTGCACCATTAGATTACTAACTCTTCCATTTCCTGGACAATCATCTTAGAAAATCCTTCAATAATGAAAATCCTACACTAATGAAAATGAACTAGCTCAAAGAACAACCGGACTTCTTTGTGCCCAAAACATTTGAGTTTTACCACAAGAGGATTGCACAACTGGACGACACGATGGCAGAAGGTGCTGGATGCCGATGGTGATTATTTCGAAGACTAACAATAGGTTATACTTTCTGTAGGTCATATTCTTCTGGGTCATTAAAAACGGCAAGATATTTTTTGTTTACATTGTATCAAAAATCATATGGGAGCACAATTTTTAAAAAGGATCGTTTAATTCCTTTCTATTATTTGTTACTTGGTATAATGAAAGCCGAAAATATGTATGAATTTATATTATTTAAGTCCTCTCTATCTAATAAAAAAGCTCTTAGTTAAAAAAAGATTTATATGCACATTATCTACCAATAAGTAATTAATACCCATGCAAATATGAATATCTGCAGTCCTGATTGTATCACGTTTTCTGCATTTGAATATCGTGTAGAAAACAGTCTTGGCATTAGTCGCATTCAATGTGTCACGAAATTTGGAGCTGCTTGACTTGGGAAAGGGGTACTTTTCGAATATTACAGATATATCTCATCCTTTATAGACATACCTAGTGAGTTAAGCATTCCAATATTGACAGTGATTTTTGCTATTTGTGAAATCTGATTGCCAGAATGGGCTTCGACCTGGCAAACCCACGAAACTGAGTACTGTGATCGAAGTATAGAGGTTTTCTTTTAAAGAATAAGTCATGGTTATTTAATTTATGTTAAGGATGAATTCAGATGCTTAATCATGACACCAATTACTTGAATAATTTGTAAGTGCTTCTTTAAACATTTCCTGTTCAAAAAATTCAAAAGTTCGTTTATTTGCTTTCTTGGATTAGGTTTTCAGGTAGCTGTTCCATCAGCAATAACTGCGTCGTATTTTTGTAGAAGAATAAAGAAATGAAGTTGGAACCTCATAAGATATCTTCACTTCACTCCATCGATCATGAATTGTAGTTCCAATAAATATTCTCAATCTCGAGTTCTCATCATAACAACCTTAAACTGAATCTGGAATCTTAAGCATTTTCTGTGCAAACGTGAAAACGTCAACCCCTAACTGATTCAGCATTTCCTGTTTTTGCTTCTGTCCTTCTTTGAGCTATTCAAGTTTGATTCTTTGAGCGATTCCATGATTTTGAGTGATTTGATTCGATTTTTCTTAGAGCGATTTCACATTTCATCTTTATCTTTCATTTTTGATAAATTTAATTTAACTTTCTGATATTTATATTGATAAAGTATGTCTTATATCAATATATGGCTTTAATTTATTACATTTGGATCTGAAAAATACATTTCATTTGTAATCTCTGGACATGAAAACATATCAAGTTTGTAATTATTAATAAAAAAATTGTTTTGTTTGAAATCGTTTACATGAAAACATTTTATCTGTTGTTATTGCATATGAAAAACTGTCTTGCAGCTGACAGGAATACATTTTAGTAAACAAAATGAATACTTTGAAGATACTTTATTTACGTATAAAGCATTTATTAAAACTAAACATTTTTAAAAAATATTTCTGGCATTATTAATTAAGGTTCCAAAGTTATCACGATTTTTAAATGAAATATTTTGATTATAGAAGCTTTGATATTTTTTATGAAATATTTTTACTAGCATTATAATTATTCTATCTAATCAATGAGAGAGATATTTGAAAAAAACATCAGAAAGCAATTAAACTTGATGAAAAGATTTTAGAATTCAATAATAATATCTGAGAATAGAGTTTCAAGAAAAAGAAAGACATTTTTTCTAAATTTGTGCAAACCTGGCTTACATTTACTCTTGATTGTGAAATGTAAAGACAAATTTTAAAAAAGAAACATTAATTTATTTAGAAAATTTTCACTTCATACGAAAGAAAAAGTATGCTTATAGTATTATCTTGAATAAAAAGCTCATCTTATTACAATGAAATGAAACAATCCATGTTAAAATCGGTATCCACAGCATAAAACACTTATAAAAGGTTTTTAAGTCTTAAGCTAGTAATAATATAAAATTATTTTATTAATAAAATAGACTAAAAAATTTATAGCAATGGTTATTTCGTAACTGATGCAAAAGACCTTTTATTTTCTTTGCTTCTAGATTAATTTAAAGGAAAAACTTTTATAGCTATATATTATAAAGTAGCTTATATATTATAAAGTTTGCTTATTCAACTTTAAATTCATGTTAACTTTTTCAACCTAGTCTTGTAAATCTCTAACATTATTTCCTCTTGCATAATAATTAATTGCAAACAGAAAAAAATTATGATTCTGGAAACAATAGAATTTTTATTTACAAATATATAGATAAATTTACTTTATTATTTGAATTAGATAATCTATAATTCTGTAAAACAAATTTTTTAATGAATTTAGGACTAGCTAATTTAAAATTTTTTATTCATTAATATGCATTAAAAATCTCATTCAGTTGAAAACATTATCATATTTTACTTCATCCTTTTCAATAAGTGCTTTTAACAAATTCTAAATGAAAATAATTTGTAGTGTTATGAAGAATTACTGAAATCTTTGAATTCGGAAGAGGATTTCATATCTAAAAATATTCTAATCTTAATTCATTTTTCAAGGATTCGATTTTTTGTATCTGTACCAAAACATATTTTTGAAAGCTTTTTAAAAATTGTAATCGCAGTTATTTTTATGATTCTAACACAGTTTCTTTGCCAAGAGTAAAATATTATGTGAGAAACTTTTACTATTAACCTTTTATACATATCCCTATAACTTTCTTTCTAAGCCATGAAGGTTGAAGGATTAGATGCCAGCTCCTGTTTCAAACTGTAATGCTAAATGATTTCTGACAAAGGTATGCTTTGAAGGAGAATAATTAACACATTTAGCTTTACTATGTAAGATAGGCAATTAATAGTCGAAAGCTGAAAAATTGACAGATGATTAGAACCTGACAAACTTTTTCGTAAATAGTGGCTTGACATTGCAAAAAAATTTTCCTAACACTCCTTGACAAATGCAGCTCGAAAGTAGAAATACACTCCCCATCTTCGGTATTAGGTAGTGCTGAGAATTTAGGATGGGAAATTCGTCTCTAAACAGTGCTGCCTAACTAATAGGCTTTTTGAGGCCTTGCATGATTTACTCTTCGATACATTATTTTGACAATATGTAGTGGACAGTCTAACGGCCTAATGCCATTTTAAGCATTTTAATATTTACCGCGTAAATTGTTTTCTTTGAGTTGCAGTGGAGTCTTCATAGGTGATGGGTGATATTCACCAGTCTCATGGGTGGAACCCTTCAGAACACCCACGCACACACCCTGATGGAAATGGATACATAAGCAAGAAACGCAACCTCCATTAATTCACAAAGGGATAGAACCTTGGACCTTATGCTTAGAAGAACACTGACATATTTGGCCATGGTGAACCAGGTGATATATTTATAGATACGGTGCCTAATAAGACATTATATATTTATTGCTCTATTCCTGGGTTCAGTTCCTGACAGTTTTCGATTGCTTGAGAATCATTCTTTATCCCATGTTATTTATAATACATTAGAATATCACTGATTAATAATTTAGAAAACAGTTATTAATCTTCCTAAGCAATTGTTTGATCATCAGTTGAATATAACTGCTATCAACAATTCTGTTATCAGTCATTAACGACTTTTGCTTCCGGAAATTCGTACAGTTATGTATGTGATAAAATAGTTGTTCGAGACGAGTTTTATTCATTAATATTTCATTTCGTGACCACATTTTATTTATCAACAGTTGTTGTTATGCTAACATTTTATACCAGCAACAAATGAATTCCAATAGACGGAAAAACATTTCTCTTTAAGTGTGAGATCAGATAGTTAAATTACAAAGCCAGTGAATAGTAAATAATTAACGAGCTTCGAATTCTAATGATTTTTTGCCTTGATACAAATATTTTACATCCTCCATTTAAGCGTGAATGATTGTTTTAATTTTAAAGTGTCTTAAAAATATTTGCAAATGAAACTGTTCTCTTAAATCTTTATTAATTTAACATTTAATAACATGACTACGCGAGCGTACTCTTGATAATTTTCAATTAATATCGATCACATAGAAAATGTGATCGATGAAAGTGAGAAATTTTAAATTATCAAGCCATAATTACTGGTGAGTTTACTAAAAAGTGTGAGCTTTTTATTTATAAAAACTTTTGAACTGATGTTTAACTTGTATTTATTGCTTGATAACTGTTAAACTTAATAACTGAAATCTCGATGATTCAAAAAATTTCGGTTAAATTAAACAAGAAAACTGTTATCTATAAGACCTCATTTATTAAGAATTTTTGTTTATTTTATTGTTTAAATTATTTTAGGACTTCTAAACAAACATAAACCCTAATAAACGAAAAACAATTCTTAAAAAAATTCATCAGTTCAGAGAAAAAATTAGTAATGATAATACACAGTGAACAAATTATCACAACTTTGCTTATATTTACTTTTACAAAGCGTTTTCACTTAAATCTGTTACCTATAAAACTAAAAAATTTTATTTTACGAAATTGAAAAGATAAGTATTACTCAACACTTTACTTAAAAACTACAAAACAGTAATTTATGCGGATAGAATACAAATAAAAATATCAAACTGAAAATTTATTTTGGGAAGAATTTGGCATAAAATTGATATTCTCTAGCAAACTCAAACAATTTTGAAAAGTTTTATTTGTCCGCAATGAATCAAACAAGTAAATATTTAAATGTTACTTGTTTTTGTTGTTATAAACAATTTTAAAAATAAAGATTCGAGAATCACTAAATATTCAAATTCAAGAAAATCAAATTATGTATTCTATCTTTGATACTCCATCAAGAGAGTTAAGAAGAATGTTTTTGAAAGCTTCTTTCCAAGAAGTAGTAAACCACTTATATATAATAGATGAAAAGGGATCTCCCCCAAAAAATCAAGACTTCATGTCCAATAAGAAAAACCCACAAATCCCCAATACTTATCTTTTATTGTTCTCTGGTAGTTAAGACGGAACCTGTAGCCTTCCAATAAGAAGAACATTGTTCTCCCACCAGAAAAATGTGGAATAAGATTCATTCCACTTAATTTTTTTGCTTTGGTTCTAAGGATTAAAATAATGACAATATTCAAGATATTTTATTATACTTTTTTCAATATTAATGCATTTCGATTACTCGAGTGTTGAGCTGGAAGATGAAAAGTCAATGTAATACAGCAACAATTCGTACATTTGACGAACACCTAAGAAATGATAATTTTTCTTTATCCATTTAAAAATAATTATGTATTTTAGTTGAATAAGATCTTGTCTAATAAATAAGACAAAAAGTGACCTCAAAGAGCAAAATAATCAATCACACATTCAAAACTAGAACGGTCACCTTTAGGAAAGATTTGGTCAAACCTCTTTCGTAAAACATTTAGTCACTAATTACTGATAAGAATAATTTTGGAATGTATTTACCATACTATATACATTGTACGTAGCATGTTGAAGTCTTAAAGCCTTTTCCCTTATTAAGTGTGATATTGATTATGCACTTAAGGATTTTTCTTAAGAGTCACTGCAAAATCTTGCGGTGGTTGATATACATCTATAAAATATGATAGTTGATGTACATTTATTGAATGCATAATAATTCATAAAATAATAAAGATAAATTTAATTTAATATTATTAACAGTTAGAACTGAAAAAATTTATTGTTGTTGTACATGGACTTTCGTAGACATTTCTTTCATCGCATAAAGAATATCAAGGCAAAAGTTGACTTCACGCTAATTATGGGCGAACATGTCACTTATTACAAGTGTAATTCCACCGTCTTGATTTTCAAAACTATTATTTAACAAATTCTTTAAGCGATATCAAATTCCAGAAGTCCCGCTATATTATATCAAATGTTCTTGGTAATCATAGAATAAAGTTTAACTCATCTTCCAGTAAAATAATACATAAGAAAATTTAAAAAAATATTTGAATAGGAAAAAGAATTCTTTCATATCACCGAAAAAAAAATTGCTTTACTCTATGAATAAATTCCCAAATTTCATTACTTTATGAATTATGAAATATCAAAATGTGTCAGACATTTTATAGTTTAATTACGAAATTATCTTGAAATAATGTTACTAATTACGTTAACTTAAAATTGCATTTGATGCAATTAAATGCGAAAATTATCATAATTGGAATTTTTTGCATAATTATGCACAAAAAATCAAAAGTAAATATTTCATTAAAAGCACATACCTTCACTGTAGGGGATGATGTTTAGGATGTACTTGAGAAATTACGTAAAGATCAACTCTACAGGGAGAATTTCAATTTCCTTATTAGAAAGTTCGGGGCTTTCTGGTGAAAGTTGCTGTTTGTGGGAGGTCCGTGATACCAGCAGTGGGCGTCAGGTGATGGAGTGGGGAAAGATTACGAATGAACAGGATCGTTCATCTTTCGAACATGTATATATTTATCTGTTCAAGTTGTCTTCAGGAATTTCCCTTCAGACTGATAAGTATTCCTTAGAGGGAAACGAGGGTTGCTTTAAGATAACAGCATCGTGTATATATTGTTTATGATAATTCACATGGATCTTCTTGATAATTCACTTAAATCAAAATTGAAAAAAAAATTATATAAAGAATGTTTTGCAAGTTTCTAATGATATTTCTTTCTCGTAATGCTAAAAATGATCTTGCTCCAAGAAATCTCGTCATCATTTACCATGATAAAATTAAATGACATCAGAAGAAAATTTTGTATTAAAGAAACTTTAATATGAAGAACACTTTTATATTTCTAGTTAAACTTCTATGTAATCCAAAACAAAAATTCATTTAAAAACGAATTTCATTACCATTTGCAGTAGGATATTCGGATATCACATTAGGACAAAAAAGCAATACAAGGTAGATTTAAATAAAATGAACATTTCTCTGATGTAACATTAAATTTTAATTCCTTTAAAAAGAAGTTTATTCAAATAAACATTTCATTTATGAATTACTATACCATTCAGCTGACTTCCATAAGAATATATTGAAGCTTTATGGGAAAGAATATATATATATATATATATATATATATATATATATATATATATATATATATATATATATATATATATATATATATATATATATATATATATATATATATATATATATATATATATATATATATATATATATATATATATATATATATATATATATATATATATATATATATATATATATATATATATAAGATAAAATATGAAGAAAGGTGAAATCAGAAATATAAAATTGGAAAGATACTAAAGTATATGAAGCAAAAGACAAGAAGGCATAGGGACCACGTCTTCATCAGGAGGGAGATGACCAGCTATGCAAAAATGAACACTCTTTTCTGACGTGCTCGAAGGACAAAAAATGTCCTTTTGTCCTTTTAAAAAATCCTTTTAATGTGTAGCTAGAGATATAAAAACTGAAAATAAATAACACTTAATAGACGGCAACGAAAAAAAAAGACTTTTTTGAATCTTTTTTAGAATTTTAATCAGAAATTGACATTTCGAAAGATAAATTCAATTAAAACCATAATTATTTTTTATCTTCAAGCTTAATCGGAAAAATAAAATTGAAAATCGTTAACAAAAATATTTAAAATGCTTCACGAGAAACTTATATCGATAAAAAATAGAAACTGTCAAACAATAGAATAAATTCACACATGCTCATGTGAAAATTTTACAAGTTAATACCAATTAAGTGAATTTTTTTAATATTTACTATTTAATTAAGTAAAATATGCAGCTACACTTTTTCTAATAATGTTGCTAATATACACCAGTAACATTATTTAAAAAAATACGGGTATGTGATTGCGTGTGTGTCTGGGTGGGTGTACAGAAATGCATGTGCTTTTTAATTAATGATTTACATTCCTCTTTTATCAGTTGCCTAATAATTTTTTATCACCTTATATGATTGGCGAGAAAGACATCTGAGAAAGTGCTCTTATTTTCGTGTCATATTGCTAAATGAATATTAAGCAACACGAATATATAACTTGCGTCGATCCCTTTCTTTTAAGATCTCTGAATGAGTTAAAAATCATATATGATAAAATGTTCTACAATTTGGGCTTCTGCAGTTTTATGCCCGACAAAGGAGTAATTGATTGCTCTCTTAAATGCAGCATCCTGCTGTGACCTTGATTTTGGTGTTAGATGGGAAGTGGCATTTTTCGTTATACAAAGCTTGTAAGTGTTTTTTAAGGTATATACTTATGAAAGGTCAAAAAACCTTGAGGCATACACACTTCATGCGGTGATTGCCACTAAATTTTAAGATGTGTTCACATAGCAAATAAGAAATTATAAAAATACAAACGTTCAAAAATACTACCTTTTTACTTAAAAGTAATTACAGACTTATAACAAATTAGATAAGGTTATGAAATAATATGTATAAAAAAATGGAAAATGACATTTATTTCTGCAAGTTTTCTAAACTCAGTCATTCCAAGAATTTGTGGAATACGATTTCATTTAAATTTGAATTTGTCTGACATATATAACATTAAGTTGGAAATATTTATAAGGGTTGCTAGAATATGTTAGATTGGCATGTTTCTATAAAATTCAAAATTGTTAAGCTTTTTCAATTATCAAATAATAAGTTTCTTAACATAAATAGTTTAGTATAAATTTTCTAAACATTTGTCTCCTAACAAAATTCGTCCTCATCAAGACAATGACTAAGAACAAAACTAAAGTAATCAGAGTTCGAAAACTTTTGTGAAGATTTCTCGTTACCATTCGAGATTAAACAAGGATTTTGGCTCAAGGAATTTTTTTATATGAAATTATTAAGGGTTTCCTGATAGAAATATAATTATTGTCCACAGATAAATTAAAGAAAGTAGGTACACTCTGTGATGATATTCAAATAATTTACTTATCCATTTAACAACTACTTTTATTAGAAGTGAAAAAGCGAGATAAACGAAACGCGAGAGTATATTCTTCATTTAGTTTATATATTTCAAAGGAATGTAATAGACACAAAATAAATTAAGAAAATTAAAAAGAGCACAGGGTGGTTATAATTTCATCTGATGTTTTTGAGAAGCTCGTAACTCCTGGCTTTTCTGAATTTACTCGAAAGAAAATTTAAATATGTCCTTAGAGAGATTACGTAGTCAAGGTTTATTTCGGAAAACAAAAGAGTTTTTAAGTTTTCCCATCAGGTGGCTTTGAAAATAAGAAAAGCTATCCAAATTTCTACGAATTTGAAATATTTTTTTTACAATTATACTCTCCTACCTGAATGCTTATCATCGCATTATCAATTTTTATACGCAATCTATTAGTGGAAGCAAAAAAGAAATAGTAGATTGTGGTAGCTTTTAAATCCTCTCTGTACATAATATGCCCTTGATAAAATCGATATTTGATAAAGCTCCCATAGGCAGAAGTCAGATGATTCCAAGTCAAATATAAATCACGCTGACAAAGCAAGATGAAAAATATATGAAGTAGCATATTTATCTGCATAATTTGCTTGCATATCATTTTTACCATGTCTTGCTATATGAGCTGTTGCTCCATCTTGAATAATTACTTTGATTGCCAAACAGTTTTATTTTTGCCTTAATTCTGAAACAAGATGATCTTCCAGGAGCCAAAGTATAAAATTATAATTAGGATTATGAGATATTGGAGATGTCAGTCATCTTAAGCCAGCTTTTAGTTGTAAATCATAAATATTAGAGATATTTCCAAGGAGATATCTATCGGTTTCTTATGCCATGTTTAATTCCGAACATATATGTTGTTTTGTGATGCTTTAGCAAATAAATTAATATTAACATCTTAGTAATTTTATACGTGATTATTTTTTTCCAGTAACTTATCATTATTTTTTTCAAGAAATATTTGTGGGTTATTTCCAGAAGGAATGAAGAAATCTACTCAGTCTCTCAACTCCGTTACTTTACTGTAAATCATGAACGGACATGTCATTTCAAATTTTACAACTTTAAAAGCTCATTGAGCATTGTTTTGATGTAAATGGAGAAATCTATTTTATTCTCATAAAACTTTGAGAAGCTCCTTTCTCGTGATTACCTGACTTAAGATCATCAAAGTTATAGGTGAGAAATTCTGATACTCATTTTTCGTGGAAATGTTTTTGGCTCAATTGTATTTTAGAATGCGTCTCTGAGGGAAATGAGTACAAGTATCTGAACATATTATAATAGATGAAATTTTCCTTTGTCTCCAAGATTACTGTGCTAGAGATAGGCATCAGAGATTCATATGAACTAGTGGTAGAATGACATCCAGAAGTTGATCCTGGAAAAGCTTTTGGAATTGCATTCTGGTTTTCATCAAAAAGTTGTAGATGACATTTAGATAAATGCAAGGAGATAACAGTCTTAGCAGGACAACAATTTTCTAATAAAATAATGAGAAAAATGTTGAAAACATAGGAAGTTGTTATATCATACTTTGAGAAGCATCCAGTGATAAATGGCTATTTACAATAGTTACACACATAAAAATAATATAGTAGTCTCAGTATTTGATCTTTATCGAATTTGAAAACATCTTTAGACAAATTTATGTATAAAAATGATATCAAACAAATTTATAAAATATAATAAAATGTTTATAAAATCATTTTATAGTTACACTCTTGTAAACTTGTTTCAGTATTCTTTATAAATTAAATTATTTATTCTATTTCACATTAGTATCAATAGTAAAAATGTTTAAACTTGGAAATTTGACATTAAGACTAATGAACTAATTATGATTTTAGAAAAAAGTTCATTGTGTTTTTATATGCTTCTACAAACATATTTTTTTTTAAACTTAAAAATTTATTCATTTTGATTAGTGTTGTTATATTATTTATGCAATTTGCTGCGAAACATATTTATATTTTGAAATTTAAATTGTATACACACGTAAAAAGCTAATAAAATATATTATCGATTGAGTTACTATTTTTCATTGCAGGTTTCTTAAAAATTAAGAATAAAACTATTTCACCTCAAGGGAATATTATATATATATATATATATATATATATATATATATATATATATATATATATATATATATATATATATATATATATATATATATATATATATATATATATATATATATATATATATATATATATATATATATATATATATATATATATATATTTATCTCTCTCTTTATTCTAAGGCGCATTTCTATATGAAAGATTTTTATTCATTTACTTAATATATAAGCAAATGATAAAATTTAGCATTTTCCAATGCATTAAAATTTAATTGAATAAGACTATTAGGCATTTGAGAGAGAAGGTATAGATCAAACTATTTATATTATTTATAAGCACATTTCTTATATTATAAAACAATGCACTTTGGTTACTTTAGTAAAATGATCCTTGATATTATATAGTTTATAATGTATTCTTAATTTTTAAATTAACCAAATAGAATGCCTTATAAGCAAATTTAAATTTTCAGTTAGAGTATTTATATTTCTAAATTTTCACATCTCTCACCCACCAAGTTATAGTTACGAATGCATATTTTCCTTATTTAGTTAAAATTTGTAAGTACAATAAGAAAGTAACTTACAAAATAATACATCAAGTTAAAGTAACTTTGTTTTGATAACGTTAAAAAAAGTTAATTTATATTAAACTGTAAAAAAAATTAAAAATGCAAATTTACAAGCAAATATATTTTTGTTAATCGCAAGTGAAAAATCATATATATATATATATATATATATATATATATATATATATATATATATATATATGTGTGTGTGTGTGTGTGTATATATAATTCAAGATTAAATTACTTTATTTTCTTAATATTACTTTTTTCCTCCTTTATTTAACTTATCTGCAATTAAAATATTTTGCATGTTTACAAGATTTTAAAGCGACATCTTTTAAACGTGCAAACAGCAATCTCTCTCTCATTTTTACGGTATTAAGCATTAGCTAACTCAGTACATATTTTTGGTTCCGCATTGTCGAAACATAAATTATTATGCTATGTTTCCTTACGTTGATTTGCTTTTTATTAGAAACGCCCTTTTCTTCGCTTCTTTTATTCATATTTATTGATGTCTGGAGAAATCATGGATTGCGTGCAGTTAATTAAGAATCTTCGCCAATCTCTGCGGTGTTAATTGATTAAGTAATTAGTTGGCTTATTTTTTCTTGATTGGCACGTAAACTTAATTTTGACACGCCTTCTTCCATGGCATCTTTCCACAAATTTCAAACGAAATTATAAATAATTAATTTTAGATTCTTTTCAATCAATGTAAAATATTAATTTTAGCTTAATGCTAATTACCAAAAAAAAAATGCGTAGAAATTTGTTTATTTTTGCTTGCATTGAAATGTTAAAAATCTAATGTTTGAAATTGTACTTGTGTGTAATTTAGAATGCCTGTTAAGCATTGCGGGCATAACTATCACAAGTAAAATCGTTTCTACTTTTTAAAACTACCTAGATCCAAAATTCAACACTATTTTTGCACTTTAGAACAATTGCTATTTTTCCTGTTTGAATGCTTTTAATTTGCTTCATAATATTTTTGATCAATGTCATTTATTATTCAAATTTTATTTTTAAATTGAATTTTAGTTTAGTCAACAAACGTGATTTTAGCTTTAAGATCTTGGAACAATTAAAAAGTAAATTTTAAATATTCTATCTTTTTTATTAATTGGAGCTTTAGTTTTAAAATTGACCTGCAATCACTTATGAGAGAAAGTAAATTTATTGTATATTTTTTGGTAAATATTTTTATAATTGTATATGTTCTTGTATTGCATTTTGAAGTTATTATTCCACAGGAAAATAGAAAAATGCATTTTTATGATGCATGTAATTAAAAAGAGATTCACTAGCGTTATCCACCACTTACACAAAAAAACTTTTTTTCATTTTATTAAAAAAGTGGTATTTAATATAAAACGGTGTAGGAAATCATAAAAAAAATCTTGCCAGCATTGATAGCAAAACGTTATTTATAATTTATTTAAACATTTTTGACCTTTTTTTTAATTTAATCATACGGAAAAGTGTATTATATGTCAGAAAGGAAAAAATGGAAACCAATTGTGAAACCATTGCTACAAGAGACCAAGTGCACCATAATAATTTGTTATGAGAAAGAAATGTAGCACTTGATAAAATAAAATGGCGAAATAACTAGAGAAATAATAATTGAAATATACATAAAGTTTTGATAAATATAATGTGCAAGATTTTAATACCTTATATTAAATTACTATAAAGAAAAAAGAAATTTATCAGCAAATTCTGCTTGAAGGGAAAAAAGTTACGAATCTCCTAATCGTTTCATTTTTTACTGAGAAAATATCATTTGTTATCTCTAAACTCTTCCAGTGAATATATATTTTCTTCATTTATTTTCCGTTTTACTTTGGCTTTTTTAAAAATTTCTAAAAATTCATTAATTGAAGTAATCTTGCTCTTATAATTTGTTCCAATTGAATTTTCTTATGCAAATTTTAACATATTAAGACTTTCGACATTGTTAAATTTGGAAAAGAAGACCACTGCATTCATAGAATAGCTTTCAATGATTAAATCACCATTAATTTTCAAACAGTTTGTCTAATGTGAGATAAGTTTACATTGGGCAAACCATTTTCATGACATGTAAAAATATTCTCATATTGTAATTTTGTGTATTTTAAGCAATTTATTAATAGTTTTAAATAACTTTCACTTTGAATTTTAGAAACGTTAAATTATAAATTAAATGTAATGTAAGTTTAAACAGTAAAATTATAAGATTTTGTAAAATCTGCTTGAAAATTTTTCGGAGTTCGGAAAATTAAAAGCAAATTATTGTTATTAGTTATCAGCAAAATCGTAAGTACTGCAAGAGTTTGTATAAGAGTTTGAAAGAATCTTAGTAACAAAGGACAAAATTACCACGCACATTAAAATTCCTTTAAATGTGAATTATTTTTGAATGTTTACATTCAAGTCTCGCTGAAGCTGTCGGATGATTTCGGCGTGGATATACATAAGCAAATCTTTATATAATCCAGTGAAATTAAAAAATGCCTGAAAAAATGTTCATATAATTCATCATTTCTGTTTTGTTTTGTAAATCATAAATGCGAAGTGATTGGATGGGTGCAATAAAATAAAATATCCAAGATATGCTTTAGATATGAATTTAAAAATAGTTATTAAAAAAGAAATATAAAAATAGAATGGATTCATATTAATTGAAATATCTTTTGAAAGCCATTAAGTAATAGAATTTAAAGAAGGTTAATGTAAGAATAACGTCACAGTTTGGCGTGAATAATCCCAAGTTCATTCCTAGCCACTACTTAACAACGTATGAACTATTAACCATTTCTGGTCGGTTCTCTAAGAAGATATTGGATGTTTAAGAAATATATACAGCAGTAGTTACTGTCCAATGCATGGTATAACATGCTTGGATTAGAATTCATCATCTGCTAGTAGTTGCACTTTTATCTTTAAAGTTTAGATACCATACTCAATTCTAATTGTTAAACAATGGATGATGTATGTCCCGTTTCTGAATTCACATTGGTTGTTGTAGTTTTGTTTTCTAAGTAAACTCCTCCTCGTCATCGATTGATCACTTTCATTACCCATGAAAAATCTTTCCAGAAGACAGTGCATGAGTGTTATTAAAGTCTTAAAATTGACGTTAATCAAACGACTGTCTTCAAATCTAAAAGAATGTAATTATCAACATATAAATCGCATGTTAATGCGTGTTTAATTAAATAGTTATAAAGAAATTATTGAGATATCTTTTGAGAATAGTTCACGAATCAGTAAATTGTGTTTTGTCATATGACAGGAAATTCTGTCTTTTGGTTATATGAGCTTCAAAGACATCAAACTAGATACAGTTCAATAAATTATAAACTGCAAACTAATTAGAAGTAAATTCGAAAGTTTGAAGTGCAAAAATGACATTTGAAGTTTCATTTGTCACTGCATAAATTAAGAATTTCTCGTAAGGAAAAATGCAGCAAAAGCATGCCAGTTAATTTATTATACCTGCCCAATTATATCATACAGCAAAGGAGGATCTTACATTACACTTTCCGAAGAGAACGTTTTTGATATAAGCGATCGAGAATGTAGCAACACTCTTCTAACGGATAAACGTGACGATTTGCAAGTGATGAATAAGCATCACAGTTTCTAAAATAATTTTTCAAACGATTAGGAATGCTATAAAAATTGTTACTAAACTTATACTCGCAACGTGGTATTCAAAAGGAAAGAAGATTGGTGCTACTTACATTGAACCAAAGGAACAACGATAGCGGGTAATGAACATGAATAAGATTAATAGGTTTTGAGAAATTTTCTTTTTCAAAAATTGTGACAGGGGATGGATAATCGATATGTTATTACAAATCGAAACACAAAAAACATTGAGTGAATTAAACCGAATAATCAACATGACCGATATGAGCTATTTGCTAATAAATACTCAGTTTTGCATCTGGCGGGATGTAAAGAGTCAGGCCTCTTTCACACTAGACGACTTTTATCGTACGATAAAAAGTCGTCTAGTGTGAAACAGGCCTAATGCCTAAAATTGGAAGAATTTGTTCAAGTATAGGAAACATCGATTTTTGTGAAGATCCAAGAAAGTAGTTATTTTATTTTACGAATGGTTCAGTTAAATAGTTAATTTCCTCTATAGGGACTTTCATAAAATTTTCAATTGCTAATTTTAATTAAATTAATAAATGTATAGAAAATAAAAATTAAAAAATATATATACTTTTTACTTAAACATGTGTAAAACGCCTATATATACTGCAATGTTACAAAATAGATAACAACTCTGCTCAAAATCGTATTTACAAAGTTTATTTCTTTTTGTTAACATGATATGTAGGATTATGATGAAGGTACTTTAAATATCAGATTCAACGCTTGATTATGATTCAAAATTATTTGGCGGTTGCTGATGTATAGCATCTTTGAGTCAGGAGCAGAGATACAGGCAGCTGAGAATAATGATATTAAACAACTTATCTAACAATTATTAAATATTTCCTTATTAACGTTTTGCGAGTATATGTAAAACTTTTATTTCTTCTTTATTTCTACAATAATACTGATAAAATGTATTTTAAGGAATGCATGTTTAAACAATGTAAATAATTTTTTAGGGACTTTTATTAAGTTATTATAATTCTGTAGAATATAATAGCTTAAAAAATTGGCCTAAATAAAATAGTTAAGACAAAAGAATTTCAATATCGTTTACAGATTTTTTTTTCAAAAACTAAATTCATTAATTGAATAATTGAATCAAAATTGTATTAACGTTTAATGTAGCGAATTTTATTTAAATGTTATAAAAATAAATATTTATATTTTTAAGAACTGCCTTCCTTTATTTGTTTTCAAATTGATACAATCTTTAAATTATGTTCAAATTTAAAACTGCTTGTGGTTCAATGAATGTTATAATTTTAATACTTTTACATAAAAGATTGAAAGATTTGAAAACTAATGGAAAACTTTTACAATCCAAATTTTAAGAAATTTTAAATTTGTACTATTTTTAAACATATTTTCACGTTTAAAAATTATTTTCAGAAGATTATGTTTAAATTACAGCAATTTTCGTTGATTTTTAAGATCACCAAACATCCAGACTAATTTTACATTCAATTTTAAAATAGATTTTCAAAAGACGGATGTTTGTCATAATTGTAAACGAAGATTTAAAATAGTTTTACGAGGCTTTTGGGACACGTAATCCATCACACAGCTCTTATAAGCGGCTTGAAATAAAAAAAAAGATAATTTTCTAAAAATTCCTCTCTCTAGAAGGACAGTTTTCTTTCCAACTTTCCTTTTGCAGTTCAACCATCAAAAATTACCAGAAAGTGCCGCCATTGTGCATTTGAGCTCAAAAAAATTCGTCTGCGTAAAATACGATTCTTTGTCTTCAGTTCATTTCGTGGAAAAGGCTTAAAATGTCTGGAAAACGATACTGTATCGTGACAGTTTATTCACGTTGCAGTTATGTTTTCCTTGTGGTCTCACCGTAAAATTATGCACTGACTGAAGTAAATTAAAATTAGCAAAATGTTGTTCTAAAATGTTAAATAGAAAGTAAAATCAAAAATGTGTGGGTTCCATTTTAATTATTTTTAGAAACAGTCTCGAAGAATTAGGCGTAGAAATGAGTTATGACAAAGCTACAGAGAATTTACCCACGAAACGGCAGTTAAAGATAAAATATCCCCAACTAGAGTTCAATTATAGTTTAGCTGTTTACTGTGTAAATCAATCGAACTCAGAAGTGATTTAAAGAACAGATTTATTTTTGACATTTTTATTACGTTTCGAGAAACGATTATTATTATTTTTTTTTTGAAAATATGGATAAAAGTAAAATGAAACCAATTACAGTTTATTCTAACACGTGGATTTAAATTGAACATAAATTAAAAAATTTCTCTAAAATCAGTTTTTTCAAAAAATGTCTTTAATAATAATAATATAAAATAAGAAATAATATGAATTAAGTTTTTAAATTAATCGAGATTATACTCATTGGTTTCGATTCATTGTAAAATAATTCAAAATATTTTTTAAATATAAAGTTCTTAAATTTTTAAGAATATTTTTATAATTTTATAAAATGTTTGAATATTTTCAAAAAGTTACTTTATAAAAAATTGTGTTTTGTTTTCTGTTGAATATTAGTTCAAGCTTAGCACATTTCAATATATATCTGTGTTTCCTTATATATTTATCATTCCCAAATGAACTCATTAATTATTAATAAAACCTTTTTCACTGCGTCATTGAATATATGCAGTCTGAGAAAAAATCTTTTACCTCATTGACACAATTCTGAAATTTCGAAATAAAAATTGATTCTTACTCTTAAAATAGTATAAATGTTTATTGTTTCCAAGAATTGTGAAACACATTTTAACTTTTTGCATTATCACAGTCATACATTTACGATTGTAAACGCATAAAATTAAGTGCGATCACCGTATTAGTCATAAACTATATATCTGATATAAAAACATTTTTTATTCTCTTACGAAAATCTATTATCTATAATCCATTATTGTTTTATGTACTTTTCATTTAATATATGATATAAATATTAAAAGAAAAACAATTTTATTTCTCACTATGCATAATTTAAATTCTTCTGAACATATGATATTGAAGGAGGAAAATTGGTTAAGTCATATTTTAGTTCAATACTTGGCGAGAGCTGGAAAAATGGCGATAATCATTTTCTCGCTCTAACCAAAATGATGCGCTCATGTGATTGCGAATTCAAATATTTCATATATGATATACAAGATATGATTTTTTAAAAGAATTTCTTAATAAAAAATTGAGGTATTTTTGAAATTTTATAAATTTGAATGTCACGATTTTGAATTATCATGTATTTGTTTTTATTTGTATTTTTATGCGATTTCAATTAATTTTGAATATCGTAACTTCGAATATTTCTTATTATTTATATAATTACATGATTTTATGTAATTTCGAATATCGCGATTTCGAATTTTTCTTTTTACAGCCTGTCACATCAATGCAAGATGCT
Organism: Latrodectus hesperus; assembly: GCA_037975125.1. NCBI lineage: Eukaryota > Metazoa > Arthropoda > Arachnida > Araneae > Theridiidae > Latrodectus > Latrodectus hesperus. The sequence continues at coordinate 71,642,339 of CM075856.1, read as the reverse complement.
GAAAAGATAATTTTATCTAGTTAATGAGGATTTATATTCGAATATATTAAGAAATACAACGTAAAAAACAAATGACGTTTATACATGATTTAAAAAATAAAATACATGATTTCTTTTAGTATTTTGCATCAATTAATCATGCAATACAGCTATATCAATAATGTGATTAATATCGATTTTTTTCAAAAACTTTGCCTTTATTTAACAGGGCAGTAGTGCTGACAATTGAATCTTTTGTAATGTTCTGTCAGTGGTCAACAACCGGGGCAGAGTAAAACTAATGAGAATAACATTTTCAGATTCAGTTTTTGGGCACAGGTGCCATATAATCCATGATTTCAAAATTCTGAATTTTTTTGGCGATGAAGAAATGTTGCCAAGAGGACGTATCGTGACGTGCGCGATGACGTAAATACTAGGGTTACCAAAATAGAATTTTCTGCATAATTCTTATAGGTCTCCATATGTATGATGTAATAAAAACGAGATTACCAGATGCATAAGAAAATCCGCCAAAAAATCGCCAATCTCAGAATTTGGCATCATGGATTATACGGCACGTGTGCTATATTTGAAATATCATTAAGAATTTACAATTGTATCATCATTCATCGCATCTTGGATATTCATACTACGCGATTTGGAAATTAAATATCACACAGCATTTAACTATATATGTATGTCTAACCTCTATTATATTCAATAACGTGAAAAATTCGGCTGTGTATGCGCTCATGGTATTGGACCATATCTCAATATAAAACAATGTATTCTTTTAAAAAGGGCACAAGCTTTTTCATATTCTAAAACTAAACGATAACATTAAGTATAAATATTGTAATAATTTTTATTCTATTGAGTCGTATAGAATGAAAATCATCACATCAATATCACTAAGAATAAATAACATTTTTAACAGTGAAATATTTCTTATATCTTTTAATTCTAATTAACAAATTAATTTTCAAAATTTGACTCAGAAATATTAGAATACTATTACTTTTTATTGAAATTTCCAGATTTAATTAACTTCACTAAAATATCATTTTAATTTATTGTGAAAGAAAAAATTTTCGTCATCGTATTATTTTTAAAAGTGTTACGTAGTCTGGTTGCCAAAGAATCGCAACTAATAAAAGTGCACTTTGAAAATCGTCATATTAAAGACCAAAGAATAGACACTTTAAATTCGCTGTATTAAAGAACCCATCTTAGCGTCGTAATCTGCTGATTTGGCTCTGCATTTCATCGTTGTCGGTAAGGTGGGTCAAAATGAGATTCAACCAAAAAATTAATTTTTAAAATTATTAAAAAATGATATAAACAAGTTGATATACATATTGAAAGCAATATATATGAAATAAAGAATTGTTTTTAAAATTTCAGCAATATTTTCCTTACATACATGTATAAGAATAACACATAAAAAAGAATACAATTTTACGAAATTTAACAAAATTTTTGACCCCATACTTTACAAATCTGCTTTTTATTATTTCAGTAATATTAATTAAAATAAAATATTTATTGTTGGCTTAAGGAAGGCAATAGTCTTAAGAATCAAAAGAGATTGTTTACAAATATTACAATTATTAATTTAGAATTCGGTATTCTAGCATAAAGCTCCAAAAATGTACTTTGCAATAAAAAAAATTAGAATTCCATTAATAAAAAAATTTTTTAGGAATTTAAACCGTCTTTGCAAATTTAAACTAACTATAAAGTGGATGTTTTGTCATGTCTTTTTCATTTTGCTTTTCCTGCTGTTCTATTGTCCATGCGTTAATGGCTTGAATCAATGGAAAATGGCTTCTCAAACCGATGCTTTGCTCATATATAAGAAATCATTTTATTAAAAAAATGAACTTTGACAATATTTTCAAACATTCATTGGTGAATTTCGCCTTGTTTGCTACCGCTATAAGAATGTGATAAATTCGTCGACCAGTTGGATTTACAACGACGTCTTAATATGATGTGACATGGATGAAACGTTATCTGACATCATGGATATTTTAAACCAATGAGAATCGAATAAACTGACGTACTCAGGATTTCAACTGTAAAGAAAGAAACAACTATTTTATGGATAATAAAAATCAATCCGTAAAATAATAAATGTCGATAGAAATATATTTAAAAAAATCCGCAGTGACACTTAATGGTATAAATTTGAATGAAAGTTTACATTCGGGTATCCTTTTATTCTTTGGTGATTTTTTGACTAAGTTTTAATTAACAAGATGGCTGCTACACAAAAGCTATACAAAGATAGGTTTACCAGAAATTAAATTTAATGCCAAATTTTCTGCAAAGGGGTATTCGATTCTACATCGAACCCCGAATTTATGTTCTTTCTTTTATTCCGACCATTATTAATTTAATAAAATTCGTATAAGCAATTTTCTGGTTACTTGTAGAATATGTTATTTTTGTAAAGGACTTGAATTTGATGAATGATATTTTCTTCAGATTCACAACTAAATCAATAGAGTCCCGAAAGGAAGTAAAACTGAAACTGGGAAATATTTGATATATTACAAATTTTGAAACCCTCTTTTTTATTTTTAGGTTATTACAAGACTATATATAAAAATAAAAACTTAAATGAAAAAGTTTTTATTATAGATACATACTACCAAAAATTTGCACATTTTTTTTAATCTAAATAAATTTAATGCCGGATATATAATTTTAGGAATACATTCTATTGAAAGTGCTAATGTGTTTTTAGAATGAAGATTATTATTATAAATTTTCCCGTTTGTCCATCGATTTATTATCATTTATTATTCCATCATTTATTATTGGGGCAACATGAAGGTAGAGGAATGAAGACGTTTTTTTGCAAAAACAGCAACAGTAAAAGTAAGTAAAAGACTAAAATAAGTTTGTTAAATTGTTAATAATAGTAATAAAATTCATTCTATTACGCGCGATTTGTCAAGTGTAAAGTCGTTATTTGGTTTATTTTCTAAACTTCAGAATTTTTAAGGTGAAAATAAAATAGAGTTCTGAAGAATGACAAGGGCATCCAAAAACATTGGAATTAAAATGGTTCTTGGAAGTAAAAATTAAAAAAATTAATCTTTGAGTATTTTGAATTTACTTTTATTCTGTTTAAAAAAGAACATAATTTCTCAAATACAAAACGCCCAACGAAGAAAGAAGCATATTTGAGAATAATTATTTAAATTTCTCTGTTAAATTTTCTTTAAAAATCCGCTATTGAGAGAAATGCTTTTTAAGCATTTTTATTTTATATACAATGACTGTGCATAAGTGATGGAAATATTTCTTGGTTGGTTGGTTGGGTTTTATGGCGCAAGGTCCGAAATATTTCTTGATAATGGTTAGTTTTTATGTCGCAAATTTTTATTTTGTTTGGCTTGTCACTTTACGATTACTTTTCGGTCACGACAAACCTAATTTAAAGTGTACCGACAAACTAAAGTAGATTCGCAACAAGCAATTACAATCGAGGCTGCAATTAAAATCCCAAGCTTTCGAATTTAAGATCCGAATGACGACTATTTAGTTACTAATTTGGCTGTAAATTGTGGATTGTTAATGATCAGTTCATTTAAGTTAAATGAAAGTTAAAAATATATTTATTTATGTAAAAAAATTAGGTGTAAATAATGTTTGTTGGTAGGAAATAAAAGATGAAGTACGAGAAATAGAAGCGTTGCAATTGTAATGCATTATGCATGTGATTATTTTAAAAACGAATTGCTTTAGAATTATGATAATAACAATAATGATAACTAAAGTGATCAAATTATAAAAATGATTTCGTGGTATCCCTTTGAAAAATTCTATTAAAAAATTAGACCTTTAATAAATAGACAAAAGTGATTAGATGATTAAATGTCAGAATTTCTAAAAAATATCAAAACACTTCTAATTCATTTAATGACAAATTCTAACCATAAATTCGTTTTCTAAATTTTTTTAAACAAAAAAGGGGTTATGCAATATTTTTTGCATAGGTGGTATGGTTATTTGTATGAAAGAAAGTAACTAGTTCATCAATATCCAAAACTGTAATTGTAACCTTCATTTGTTATAGCCTTCTGTGACTTTAGCAAAGGTAGATCTTAGCAATCCAGCTGAGTTCTGATCGTTGCTGTAGCCACAGGAAAGTTGTAAAAAAGGGAGCTGAATGATTTGTACTCCTCCATCGCTTAATGATCATGGATTTGAATACAGTACATGGATGTTTTTAGGGACTTGAAGTACACTTTAAATTTTGCGTCTCGGCAAATTAGGCCTTATGTTTATGGCAAAATAATCAAAACAAGTTCAATGTTTTTATACCAATATTAAGACCATACTTAATAATCATGAATATATCAGTCACTTTTTTAAATTGCTTTATCATTTAAAATGAATAATAAATTTACAAGATTATAAATTATACAAATGAAGTTAAATAACCAAAATATTAATTTAAGTGAAAGCCAAACAAAATTGCTGTATCAGTCATTCATCTGAAACCTTCCTGTCTCAAAGATTTAATAATGTATTACATTGTTTCATTATTTTACACCAAACAGCCTAACAATTACAGAATTTTAAAATTAATGCTACATTTGTTAATATACAACATAACTCTGTTTTTAAATAATGATTAACACCATGCTTTTATATATTGCGAGTGTCAAAATAGGAATAAGATATTACCTGTGACTCTCAAAGTAATATAATTCTTAAAGTTCCGAACGATTTCTAAAGAAATTTTGTATGTATTCCGTACAAAAAAGAATTTTAAAATCATTGCTACAATAAATATATTTAATGATGAATATAAATCAATTAATTGATACTATGTGACAGTTTTCTTTACTTTATTTGAAGCTGTGTATCACTTAACTTTTATCAACTGCAATAAATGATGAATTTTAATTAACTTGCTATAATTTTTCGTTTTTGATTTATTATATTTCATGCACTAATAAATTTAAGTCTGTTTATACCAATTAAATGATGATTAAATTATGCTGTCTTTTTCAACATTCGTCTTTATTTGAAGAGGAAATATATTATTAAAAATACAATTGTGGGAATTTCACAACGATTTATGAGCCTCGTGAAAACAAACTTTTTGCCTCTCTACTTTAATAATATCATCTCAACATGTTTTCAGGGTGTTGTTTCCTTTATGAGGAATATCTGGTTTTATCTAAAAAAATTTTTTCTACTCATATTATTATAAGCTCAGGATTATTATTATTTTATTTGATAGCAACGAAGCATTTTCTATTTTGGCTTCCAAAATATATCAGATAAATGTTCATTATTTAATAATAATGTTCCAATACAAAGAATATAACATATTTTAGTATTATTAATGAAAAATTTCTTTTAGAATTCATATAAGTTATAGTAAGTAATGTAATGCTGAAACATTATTTTAAAAAGTTAATAGTAATGTTTCAGCATTAATTGTAAAATTAATTGACATTCATATAAATTAGCATTATATTGTTATCGTATTACTCAGCTTTAAAACATAATCATATTGCAAAAGTTTAAAGAATCATAAATCCTCTTGCAGAATAAGATTTTGACGAAGCTTTTAGTTTTAAATTGAGCACTTTTATGATGGAATTTGATAACCGTCATACGATGAAAAAAATCCGATGTGTGAACTTACCTTTCAAAGTGCGATCAGAAGCAAGCATGAGATAATTCGGGTACCATTATCCTCAGTTAAGCACATATGTCTTAAGAGTGAAAAAATGTATCAGGACATCTCTTTAGGTGAAGGCACATTCCCTATGTATAAAAGCATGAATGGTCAAGCTTTTAAATACAAAATACTTGACGTTTATGTATGCTTCTACCTCACGTCATGATTTCGACATAAATACGAAATGACAGAACGGGAACATATACAGCTCAAGGAACATTTTCTTCAGGAGTAAGCGATGCAAAGCATGAAGATTCTTGCTCAACATAAAGAGTAGAAAGCCGGCAGATGTTCCTAAAATATCCATTTTTGTAACTCACTTGCTTTTGAAACATTTGTTGCGCTTCAACAGTTCTATTTCCTTGCTAGTATAATATATCACTGTATCGAGGATTAAAAATTGTAGAAAAAATCTCTGATAACACTTCACTAACTGACTGATAAACGTAATTAATGAATTTTTCATTCATAATTGTATTTCTTATCACACATTATTAGACTTAATTTATGCATTACTTTAAGGATCCATGTGACTGAAAATGTTTCGTTTAAGTCGTAACTCATAACTTCTTTATTATTCGTTTATATATATTTTCATTCATCATAAAAGTAAGACTGTTTATAAGGATGTGTGTCATACTCGGCATTCAAATTTGATTCATTAGTGATTTCTTAATTTTATGACACATATATTTCAATGGGTACGAATTTTCCAAGCTCACTTTCGAATTATTTCATTCAATGTTGTGTTTGAAGAATTTACTAAAATTAATGCCATACATTTATAAAATTAGTTATGAATTAGTATATGATAAGATAGATTTTCAATATTTAAAAGCCTGTTTTAGAATGATAAGTGGAAAAATTCGTAAAAACCATAGAAATATATTCAGTTGAACGAATTGTAAAGAGAACTTCATGTCTGAAATATGTTATGCATATAAAGTTTATTTTGTCTTTCCAATATCTACTTCTTTTAAATAAAAATTATATTTATGGTTTAAAAATGAGAAATTCATGCATGCATTCAATATATAAGTTTTTTTAAGAATCTAGTAGTAAAGTATCCCGAAATTGAAGGTGATATTCTATTATTACCTTTTCAAAAGCTACAGAAAATTCAGGTATATCAATGGTCATGAATTGTTATGATGAGGCTTACTTGTTTCCACACAAATAAATCATTAAAAATCATTTTATTTCAGTGAGAATCACGTAGCTCATATTCAAAAAAAAAAAGCACAACGAAAATTTTCATCTGAAGAAAGATAGGTATTTGACTGTTTCCCTCGTTGCTTTCAATAGCTTAGATCTAAAGCCAAATTGGCTCTAATTAAAAATATAATTTATGATGAGAAAGGGAAAAATTTCAGACAATTTAAAATTATATGTTCCTTTTAGTCAAAGCAGGAAAACAGTTTTATAAATCATCAATTATGTCATTTTAAGGATGAAGATGTTCCTCACGAATACCAAATTCAAACCTAATCGATCTTTTGTTCGAACACGAAAGCTCTCGCTTGAAAACAATTCCCTGGTAAAGAAGCTTTTTATCTATGAGGAAAAAGGAGGAAAATGGTACTTTTTAGCGAAAAATGAAAGAACCGAGCAGACGATATTTTCCATTTCTGGCAATTTCTTCGTTTCTAAATGAGCGGAAAAAGCCTTTTGAATTCTGATATTGAGAAGGAAGCCGCCTAAGTGTTCCGATAGCCCACGAAAAGCGGCCTACCAATTATTCGGATGGCTTCTTCCTGTCGTGTAAGAAAGCGGTGTCAATAGCGGTCGTAAGGAAGTGGAAAAAAATACTTCGAAGATGGCTGATGATATTACGCTCAGCCGCATGGGTATTCGATGAGGTGTGACCTTTCCGCGGGGATATAAGAACTCGCGCGCCACTGTGACGTAACATTCGGAAGAAGAGTCAAGGAACTCATGGAACAGGTGAGTGGAGCATCTTTGTTTGGTGAACTCGGTTCTTTTCGAATGTTCTGGGGGAGTTGTTTTTCTCTGCGCTTCCGCTGTTTAAGGCCGTAGCTTTTCAAAACACTTAAAGTTCCATCTTAATTATATTTTTTTGGTTTTGAAGACAGTAATGCTGAATAGTAAATATTATGATTGAATTCTTTAGATAAATTAAACAATGCATTTTCGGTATTATTATTATTAATGAAAAACATGTTGCTATTTTATTCAGTGGTACGAGGCAAAATAGGTTCTTATTCCTTCTAAAAGATTTTGCTATTATTTTAAGAAATTTATGAAAGAGAAAATAATTAATTATAATTAAATTGATAGTTAAATAATATTGAAAAGATTTTGAATTTGCTAAGATATGTAGAAATTATTAATTAAAAATTGAGATCATTATAAATTCTGATACTCATAAGAATACTGAAAGACGCATTTTAAAAATCTATGCTCAATTTATAGCAAATTCATAGATTAATTATGAAATTAACAGTTTTAGAGGCTTTATAATAATTCGTATTATAAATTCTGATACTCATAAGAATACTGAAAGACGCATTTTAAAAATCTATGCTTATTTTATAGCAAATTCATAGATTAATTATGAATTTAACAGGTTTACAGGCTTTATAATTATTCGTAAAATTTGCATTCTAATTATAATATTTATTTTTCATCACTATTAATAATGCAAAAACACTATGCATGTTTACAAAAATGATTAAAAATTATGGTTTTTAAAGTATACTTAGACTTACTTAGCAATCTTACAAATAACTTAACTGTAACTAAATAAATTAAATCACTAATTTTTCAATTTCTAACTTTCCTAAATTATTTTTACCTACATTTCTTTCATTATAAAATCCAAAGTAAAAATTGTAGTTGCTATTTTGTAAGAGGAATTTATTATTGTCATGCTAGGTAATATTTTAAATATATAATTTATTTACAAATGTAATTCAGTATAGTTAAGAATGTAATATTATTACTCGCAGTAGTAAAAAATATTATTTATTTTTTTTTAAATTAATGTTATTACTTAAATTGAAACATTGATCGATTCATGATTTGGTGGTAATATTTTTAACTGCAATAAAGAATTCATTAAAATAAAAAAAATTCTTGCCAAACTGTGTTATTTATCCATAGAAATAATAATGAGCATACTTAGAAATAATTTTAAAATAATAACTTTTTGAACTTCGTTCTGTAAAATTTTATTCGTATACGTAAATAAGTTTTTATTTGACTTAATTAGTAATGTGTTTATATAAATAGAAATATATGTTAAAATAAAGGAAGCAAGTGAATTAAGGAATTTGAAAAAAAAATGGATAATATATTTAACTAAAATTAAGAATTAAAAAAGCAGGTAAAAAAATTCCTTAGAAATCTTGTATTATTTAATCAGAGAAAAAATATTTTACGTTCAGCAATAGAGTTCTACTGAGAGATAAATACATCAATATAAGAAATTTTATATATACATAATGATAATAATTTTTGATAGAAAATATAATATAGGATTGAAGTATATATCAAAATAAGAGTAAATTGAAGATTCCAAGAATTATCGATGAAATTGTGAATGCATTTTTTTATTATTTTGGAAGATCAAAATCAAGCCTAAGAATTCTTTCTATAGGTTAGGTCAACCGTTACAAAGATTAGAGAAGAGGCGCTTTTATCCGTAGACGAAGAAGTATTTAATGTTGACGTGAACTTTTTCTTGTACGAGTTTTTGCAAGAAATTAAAAAAAGAAGTAATCCTGTTAAATAAAAAATAATAAAATGTAAGCGAAACAGATCAGGAATATCTCTTAGATCTAGCATTCAGTTTTAGTTCTGCAAAATATGATTTCTTAATGAGTTGATAGATTGAGAAATAACATTATCTCATTTGTGAAAATAGTTATTTTATTTTAACAATTTGTTTTGTATTTTTTTATTTTTAAATGTGATTTCCGTATTTCCCTTAGTAATAGTTCCGAAAATATATTTAAACTCTGTGAATAATTTTATATGTTAGCTGAAATATACTTCATTTGACGATTTATAACAATTACATTCGCTGAAATCTTTCCAGTGAACGGTTTATTAATCCCCAAAACACGAGCAACAATTTTCTTATAACGGTAATAAGCTTTTTATATAGCTTTTTAAATAACTTTTTAATAAAGTGAAGTAAATCAAGCAAAAATTTGATTATTTACTTTACCATTTATGAAACGAATATAGAAAAAAATGGAAAATTTCTCTGACGAATGGTATAAAGAGAAAAACACTTTTTTGGAATTCTATTTATTATATAATTATATTACAATATCATTTTATATGAATCAAATCAAATATTATATGCTCAATTCCGATGGGGTTTCCATTTAAAATTAATCTTTACATCATTTGGTTTTCTATTTTACTGTGCTTGTGGTTTTGTTCTTTATTATTTCCTTTCTGGATTTTTACCTTCAAAATTGCTTACTAGTATTCAAAGATTCAGATGACCGAAACCTGAATGTACCAAGAAATCTTATTCACTAAACACAAATGAAAATTAATCTAAATATATTGAATTAATTATAAACTAATATTTATTTTCTTACTTTAGTCCACAAGATTAATTAAATGTCATGAGTTTGTCCATAACCAGCTAGATAATATTTAAGTGTTAGCCATTTTATTTTCCGTAATAATCTTAATACTGTGAGAAATATTGTTAAAATAAATTAGACATAAAAACAACGAAAATGTAAATGATATCCTTTAATTTGATGAAATTGAAAGATGAAATACGTGATCACATTTGAAGAATTCATCTCGACTTCAACTTCCTTCATATCATTCCCTAAAGAACGATTAACTAGATGCTTTCATGTCTAATTTTCAAAAAAGAATACTGCAGACAAGGCAGTTCCTGAACTTTCAATAATGCTATTTGTTTTATTCTTGAAAAATATGCTTCGATAGAATAAAATGAGAGGTATAAATTATTATAAGTTTGAATTTTTCAGCATACTATTTAGGTTACATCAAGAATTCGTTTATATACAGGTAAAATACAATATTTTTATGGTTGTGAATTAATGAATGAATCAGTTTGATGGTGTAAAGAATGAATTGACAATTCTATTCGATTAAGTGGTTAACAAGTGTGTTTAAAAAGGAATCCTGAATCTCGACCCCATAATTTTACAAGAATTATATTTGGCCCTCGAGGCTGGTCATTTCCATAATTTGTTACATTATGAGCTATGAGAAAAAGATCTAAATTACATATGCATGAACATCTCCAGTCAAACCAATGCAGTGAAAATCAGTACGCATGCAAAATATGTATGATCATTAAGGAATCTATGTATCATCGATATATAATATAGCGTATGTTTGTTTGAAAGAGAAATAATACTAGTAACAGGAGGTTAAACGACTTAATTTTAATCAGGAAAATTATGTTCTTTTCTTGTGTGGGAGCATTTTGTTAAAAATTAGTAAAATTAGCTTACATTCTTTGTTTTAAGAATTCAAAATATATATTTGTTACGAGCATATTTGAGAGATTACGTATATAAAAAGTTAATATCTGACGGTTTAAATGATGTATAGTTAATTAAAAAATTATTACTGCAAATTAATTATTTTAATTTTATTTTCAGCAATTGCTTTACCTAGCTGTAGGTTTTCTCCTGGTTGTCGTGACTTCTGGAGGACAATGGAGTTCCGGTGGAGGTGGCGGGGGAGGAGGTTGGAGCTCTGGCGGAGGTGGATCCAAAGGTGACACAGGAGGTGGGATAACAGTTCTTGCCATTCCACTAACACTCACAGCAACGACTAGCATGACTGGTGGCGGAGGAAAAGGAAAAGGTGGTGGCGGCGGTGGAGGATGGCCTTCAGGAGGCGGTGGTGGAAAAGGGGGTGGAGGAGGATGGCCTTCCGGCGGCGGAGGAGGAAAAGGTGGTGGTGGAGGAGGATGGCCCTCTGGTGGAGGAGGAGGAAAAGGAGGTGGTGGAGGAGGATGGCCATCTGGTGGTGGAGGTGGATGGCCATCTGGTGGTGGTGGTGGAAAAGGTGGAGGCGGAGGAAAAGGAGGAGGTGGTGGAGGAGCTGTGACACTTCTTACATTTACAATTCCCGCTGTTGCGACGAGTGGAGGTGGAGGTGGTAAAGGTGGTGGAAAAGGTAGTGGAGGAGGAGGAGGATGGCCATCAGGTGGCGGTGGAAAAGGCGGTGGTGGAGGAGGAGGATGGTCAGTTGGTGGTGGTGGAGGAGGTTGGCCATCTGGAGGTGGAGGAGGATGGCCTTCTGGGGGAGGAGGTGGTGGTAAAGGTGGAGGTGGCTGGCCATCTGGTGGAGGAGGAGGAGGGGGTAAAGGTGGTGGAAGCAGTGGTTGGTCTGCTGGTGGTGCTGCAGGTTGGCCAGCTGGTGGAGGTGGTGGTGGCTGGGAAGAAGCTGCTGAACCTGAAGATTGGTGGTGAGGTATGCCATTATAATACATTTTTTTCAAAACGATTCTTTTTACAAAGAGAAAACCACAGTAAATATAAACTCTTTCATATCATAACTGCTGATAAGTTTCACTTCCATTGATCAAATTGGTAAAAGATTTTACAGTTTACATTTTTAAACATAACAAAAAAAGTTTAAATTTCAATCTTTAATTATGTATACTATTATTTCTCTCACAAATTATTAAAATTTAAATATGTTTTATTTCCAAGTGATTTTTTGTATATATAAACAAAAATTATGAGAATTTAAGCCATAGCTTGAGAATGAGATAGGAATTTTAGAGCAACATTCTTTATTAAGTCTTCACGATAATAATAGAAATATTTCAGTGCTACGTGGATTCCGAAAAAAATTAATAATTGTAAAGGGAAATACTGATTGAATTCATTAATTCAGATCTTCTGAATCACTGATTAGAAAATTCAAATAAATATTTCACTTTTAAAAAATTTAGCTGTTATTTCTAAATCGAATTTCAATTAAATAACAATTTCACAAATTAATATTTGCAGCTACAAGTTATGACTATTCACTTTATATTATTCTGCTTCCGCTTTAATCTTAACGGCATTATCATTTGATCTAGGCGACTATCATGGCATAATGATTTTATGAATCTATCATGCCTGAATTTATCACTGTTTGTTAGCAATCAACTTTTATTTTGATGGTCTGAAATTATATCTTCAACTAGAAAGTATTGATACTTATAAAGCAAAAGAGATTTATGTTAAAACTGCAATATAATTAACAATATCATAAGCTTCAATCTGAAGTTTCAAACAGTTCCTTTAACTAATATTTTTTTGTGAATAGTGAACTATATCTCACCACAAGAATCATCACCTAATTATACCAAGCAAAAATGTTTATCAGGAATTGTTGCTCTTTAATCAATTTCAGGAAATATTTATCAGAATTCTAAGGAATAATATTTCATTTAAAAAGGAAAATTATTAACAAAGTGAAGTTTATCATAAAAATTTAAAAATATTATTAAATAATGAATTTCACCGCTGATTAGAATGTCCTCGAGTTAGATTCATGTTCATTTAGTGAGGCACAGTTATAGATGGAATCTTTCAACTAATTTGTTTTCAATTACAATACTCAACTTCTGCGGTTTTGCATTGTCATTGCTTTTTTGGATGTTGGGACGAATGGGCACACACACTATAATGAAGTTTTACCGAGTAATATAAGGAACAAATATCTTTTATTAAAGAAAAAATAAATGCTAATTTTTTTAAAAACGAAGCAGACATTTATTAATGTTTATTGTTCGAAGAAAAGGCGGATAAGAAGATTTTGATATGTGCGTTTTTAGTAGGGTAAATGGCGCTACTAAATAAAGCTATATTTTTCCGCAATGTTTTTGGCTTTTTTTTCAAATTCATTAATATAAAAACGTGGAACAAAAGTTTAATATATATATATGCCAAACATTGATAATCTAAGAATTAAAGATATCTTATAAACATTTAAAATGTAAGGGCGAAGATTTCAGCAGACTTTACTACTATTCGTTTTATTTAGCATAGTTTTACAAGCGCAAATGTAATTTCAAGACCTGTAAAATATTTAAAAAAATTTAATGAAAGAGTTCACTTATGAATTCAAACATTTTAATTTACAGGAGGATTTATTGTTTTAGCCAAATTACTTTTTCATCTTAAAATTTTGTTACTTTAAATTTTTTTGGAGAAATATACCATTCCTCATTTGATTTTAGTATTTAATTTATTCTTTATTATTCACTCTAAATCACAAAAGAAATTTTATTTCTCATTCCTGAGTGTATATACACAGTTTATTCAGAAGTTCTTATACCAAAATCATTTTCCAATTATGGTTGATTATTAAATATTTTGGATGCTCTTATAATAAATTTATGTAATCTTGTTAGAAATATGTATTTTGTTTAGTAATCATTTTTTTAATTCTACTTTTGAAAAATTTCCTTGTATTAAATTAGAATTAGATATATTTTACTGTTTTTTATTATTCAAAAAAGATAAAATTATTAAAAATTAAATTTCTGAAGCACTAAAATTTAATATTCCGTTTAATTTTATTTTTAAACTTTTTATTGTTATTCATTCCCATTTTGTCATATATATATATATATATATATATATATATATATATATATATATATATATATATATATATATATATATATATATATATATATATATATATATATATATATATATATATATATATATATATATATATGCTACAAAGTCATATAAAATTTAGTTTTTAGAACAAACTACGTTCATGTGTGTAATGGGATTATGGTGGTCTTTTAAGCAAGGGTGTTATATAAGAAATACAACAAGTTAGATACCTGCTTCAGTTACAGAGAGCAGCCTATTTGAGTAAATATCTTGAAGAGTGTTCCTATTTATTGGGTATTGATAGTGAAGAGGATAATTATCAGTTATTGTCCTGACCAGATAATAATTATTATGTATTACGAAAAAATCGAGTACATTTGGCAGTTAAATTTGAAAAACATATCTTTCTCGTAGCGTAATGTAATGAGAAAAAAATAGAAAGTGTGAGAAGTTTGTACAACAGATTGCGTAATGACAGTGACAAGGGAAGATATCGTTTTCGTCACAATGGGCTCGATTCCTAACCCAGCCAACGACCGTTGTGTTACCTATTATGAAATTACAGTAACTATGCACGTTAAAAATATCCATTGAGTTTATGTACCTTTGCTGTTGTGGTGCATTTTATTGAGGAAAGCTCATGAGTGAACTTCGTCACTTATTTAGGATTTAAAATTAAGTAGATATTAACTGAGTTTAATTGTTCTTATTGTTTTTATATTAAAGAAATGGACATCTTGAAACTAACCAAAAGGGCCATAGTAGTTTCATGGGGGAAAACATCATATTTATGACTGTGAAATCGCGATTTCTGTTCCTGAATCAGCCGAATCTCGTCATTATGAGAGAATGTGAGCACGATAAAAGAATAAAAAAGTACGGCAGAATCGAATGCTTTGGCGTAGAGAGGGATTTTGAGGTCAGTTCAAGTGTCGGTTTAACTAAAACTATGACTTGATTGAGATTATGCTAAGCGTCTTTACACTCGCTGGCTGTCGGGGAAGTATCACAATGACTTAATGAGTTTAAGAGTTAAAGTATCAATCTTTTAACTAAGAAACAGCCTCATCTCATACCTAATTCAACCGTTCTCCCATAACATAAGTTACCTCATTCATATCATTAAAATATGGAGCTTTTGAGACTAGAGTCATTTATTAACTTCGAACGTTTTGGAATTTTATGTAAACGAATAAAATTTTTCTGATTTTATTGCAAAAAACTCTATTTGATCCATTAAGTAAAATTTCAAAGAAATTTTCAGTAAAAATTAACTGGCCCTGCAGTTAAATCTTAACTATTTAACATGTAGGGGCATCTCAAACATTATACTTCTACTTTTTCTAAATTATATTTCTTTGTTAAATAAAAAAATATAATATTGTAGTATAATATGGTCATACTTTTTTGTTATTTTTCATGACAATTTTTTTCTTTAAAATTTTGCGAGTGTCAAAGTGGTTTTCTGTTGACATTAAGTAAATGAGCGAAATTAAAAATCAACATATTTGTAGGAATCGTTAATCGAAGTAGACTTTAATCAATTTTAAGTAATATAACTGAGAAAATCTACAGAACACAGCTAAAGAATTTATTAAATTTTTTGTGAAATACAGTTTTAAAATTCCTAATAATATCTGTTGACATATGCATTTATTGATTACTTGATTCACTTTCCTTCTTTTAAATAAAATTCTCAATTTTAGCTATGTGCCGATTTTTCTGATACTTAGGAAATCTACAGCGCTGTCATTTATCTGTTTCTACAGTCTAAAATAAATGACTGGGGCCAGTTTATGTATTCGTTCCAAAAGTAAAGCCTATTTTCTAAAACACATTTTATTTTGTACTCATTTGTTTTTCTCGTCCTTTTACTTGCAAAGCTAATCGATTAATATTCTCCTCTTTCAGTTAGGTGAATTAACTTTAAGCCATGCATTTCAATCGAATTACTATTCCTGACTATTGTGTGAGCTGAATATCCAAAATCAAAATTTTCCTTCGGTTTCATTAAAGTGATTTGCTGGTTTAGCACTGTGCAAAGTGAGCAACTGCTGAAAATAGCTGTTTTCCGAATTCATCGTGTAATATATTCCGGGAATGTTTTTACCAGTAGTGGGCCATATTCAGAAGGGAAGAAAGCTGGAAGGCTCTGAAGCACCCATCAGATAGATGTCAATGGAGAAAATATAAAAGGCAGAATTCCATTTTCCGTTATTATATAGTGCGTGGGATCGCATCAAGTAGCTTCCACTGCGAAGAACGTAATTCTACCATTATTTTCACGTATTCAAACAGAATTTATTTATTTGAATAAACATGAACTTTAATTTCTTTACATTATTTACGTAAAAAAACTACTTAAGTAAAATTAATTTAAACTACTATTTTCTGATTAATAGAATAAACGTTACACAACTGATTTCGGTAAATCTCTTCAACGACAAAAGTTCAATATTATATGCATTTAAAATCGCGTTCTAATTTGTCTCGTGCGATGCTGATTTCTATTTCTTCTTGCAGACCACAGCACCTTGGAAGACTTGCAACACGAAGTTCTGGACATCCTATGCATGGAAAACTCGCCCTACCACAATTTGTGCCCCGAAGAATTTCAGCGGAAGTGACGCATTCGATCTCCGTCTGGAACGGAGGGTCTTAGTAGTTGAGTGATTTCTCTTCAAGACACGCTTCTCGGCGTGTTCAGCTTGTGTAGCACTCTGTGTCCTCGTCTGTAGCTGCAGCTGGAGACTTCTGCTTCTTTGAAATGAGATGTATTTTTGTAATAAATGGATTATTTTCTTGTACCTGCTTGGTTCTTATTTCGATTGTAGTTCAATGATTGCCACCCTAGCTCTTCTTAAAAGTCATTTGAGGATAAACGCAGGTTGTGAAATATCATTCGAAAGAATTATTAACCGAAGTAGAAAACACCTATACGGCTTTTTTGAACATCCAATGACGAATGATATACGAAGGAACACTTTATACATAGTGGGTCGCCTTCATTCAGAGAAAATTATAACAATTTTCAATCCCGATCATTATGCTTGACAAAAGTATAAAATTCATCATTGTTTAACATTTAGTGCCATTGAACTTGAGGGTGATTTTATTTGTCGGCTATAATGCGAAACCTTTTAAATAATTACGCGTTGATATCATGTTATTATCTGGATTAATTTGATCATGATTAGATATTAGTTCGTATCATAGTAAGCTGTTAACAGTGTTGTGATCATGATCAACTTCTAATTAAGTATAAGCAGTAAGTATAAAAATAAAGGGATAAATGAAGAAAGTAACTGCAGAGATTTAGTAATAAATAAGTTTGAATTTTGAAAGAATTGTTTTTAATAATTCAATAATTAATAAGAGTTGTAGCTGAATGAGAATCTTCATAGGATTAATTTAATTATTTGTAGGTTTATTTCACATCTTATGAGAGTTTTCTGTCTTTTTGTGTGAAAAATTTTTAATTTACAGATAATTTAAAAAAACTTTTTGCTTAAACTTATTAAAATATGTGCACAGAAATCAAATGCTATCATATGCTCTCCTGAATAATATGCATAATATGATAATAATAAGCATGCCGACCGATTGGCTGAGTGGTTAGCGTTCCTGACACCTGAGCTGTTGGTACAGAGTTCGAATGCCGGTTCGGGTATGGATGTTTCTTTCCTTCTCTGTCCTTTCTTATGTAATGTATGAATGTGGCCCGCCCTATAAACGGGTTTGAGGTGGTATAGCGCGGGTAACGCTACTCGCCTCCTTGACTTGATTTGGTGACTTGGTGCCCGCTGGGTAACGACAAATGAGTAGCAGATTCTGGCCTTTTTGTGGCATAAGGTTCAACCCTCTTGTGCCCGCCATTGTAAAAAATAATAATAATAATAAGCATAGAAACTATAACCAAACATTATTGAAAATTATGAGATACATTTTGAGTTTTCATTTATATAAAAGCTTGTGTCATAATGAATGAGTTAACGTTTTTAATTAAAATAACTGACCATGGTAGTGTTTTTAAAAAGTCTTGTAGATATCTAAATACTTTTCACAAGATCTCTGTACCACTGATTTGCTTAATAGGCTCATTGAGTCCCAGTGAATCAATAGTATTCCTTGGATAATGATGGTTCTTGGTTAATCTTTGACACACTGTTAAAAAATGGGATCTGGTGAATATGTTTCAGCGAGCTTTTTATTCAAACATCTATCTGGGTGAGTTCCTATGAGTTTTAAAGGTTTTATTTTTTGCTACACTTGAATATAGCGCTCTATCAATGAAAAATTTTCCTGGATGATAAAAACAGAAAGAATTTTTAAAATAAAGGCTTATATTGCTTGATTTGTTTCAATATTTTGACAAGATTAAGTTGGCAGAATTGGCTTAGGAGTAGTTTTTATAATCAAATTGCATTTTAATAGCAATAATTTACGATTACAAGTTGTTACAAATATATTACCGGTTTTATATACCCTTAAAATTTCTGTAGTTTTGCACTATAATCTAGCAATGCAGTCGACATATAAGCAAATGATCTCTTTTCTATATCAAATGGAAGACACAAATTACGAATATTCAGTATGGATTTCTTAATTTAACAGTCCCCAATCAAATTCATACAATTTCTCAGTATGTGCTTGTTTGGAGTCAGTAAAGGACGATCAAAATTTTACAGTTATATTTACTTCTATACATATGTATAAATCTAAATAAATACCATACATATCTATACCTGTTTCTATGTATGTATACGCGCACAAATATATGTAGTTTTTTTTACCATTTACTTTTACCTTCTTCGGCAACGAACAGTTAACTTTTCCTAAGTGTTAGGGCCAACCATTTGTATTTAGACAAGAAACGAATTTAAATACTACTTTTCAATTCTCAACTGAATTACGTGGAAATGGACATTTTTATTTGAGCGATAGCAAAATTTTGTTCATTCACTTTAGGGGAAGATAGTTAACTACACTCGTGTCCATAAATTAAGGATAATGCAAGTTAAAGCAAAGAAAGAGACAGAAGCAAAACAAATGTGACTTATTTGTTAAGTGTATTTATTAAACAAAAGGTAAAGAGCAAAAAAGATACTATATGTTTGACATCATTAATAGAAATTGCCTTTTTTTCTCCCTGGAGCAAATTTTAAAAAGAACCTATTTACATAAACCAATATAACATGGTTGGAGTAAATTTCAAGCAAAAAAGAACCTATTTCCATAAACCAATATAACATAGTTGGAGCAAATTTCAAGCAAAAAAGAACCTATTTCCATAAACCAATATAACATGGTTGGAGCAAATTTCAAGCAAAAAAGAATCTATTTCCATAAACCAATATAACATGGTTGGTATGGTGAATAACATATAGTATGCTCTCCAACGATGCAATACAGACCGTACAATGTATAGGCATGCTGATATCAAATTATCGATCTGATCTTGGGGAATATTACACCACTCACATCAAGCAATGCTCTCCAAAGTTCCGGTAGATATGTGGGAGGGGGTTGATGGGCTACAATTCATCGGCCAAGCATGTCCCACACATGCTGTACTGGATTAAAGTTCGGTGAGTATGCTGGCCACTTCATACGGTTGATATCCTCCGATTGAAGACATTCGCTTACAATGTTTGCAAAGTGAGGACGGGGGTTGTCATCCATAAACAGAAATTCTGCACCCATGGCGCCCCAAAACAAACGTACACATTGTTCCAGAATTACATCCGAATAGATGAGGAATGTCATGGTTACAGTTTGAACACGCAGGTTAGTTCTGGAACCCAGAATAATTTCTCCATAAACGAGCAAGCCTGCACCACCGTAATGGTGTCGTTCAATGGTGTTTTCTTGGTGGTAAAGGGTACCTGGCACTCTCCACATGAAAGTCCGGCCAGAATCAGACTGAAAGCTACACCTTGACTCGTCGGAAAACATCCCACAAGACCATTGTTGCGGTGTTCACAATGCATGCTCTCTACTCCTGGCTAACCGTAGGTAATAGTGAGTTCCGGTAAGTGGAACACATCTGACAGGTCTACGAGCATATAGACCAATGTGCCCTAAGCGTCTGTACACGATCTGCTTTGATATAGTCGTATTGTCGTACCGGTAGCTGAAGAGAGCTGTCGAAACATGTCTGATGCTGTGCTCCATATGTTTCTTTTGGCAGTAACGCAAAAAGTATATATATATATATATATATATATATATATATATATATATATATATATATATATATATATATATATATATATATATATATAATAAAGTATAATAACAAATTATTACAAAAATACTTTTATTTTCAATCTATGATTTCATAGTTATTAAAAATCTTACATTTTAATGATTTTGATTGCCTGTGACGAAGTAAATTTTATTGGGTATTTAACATTTATACCAATTGTGTTTGACTATAATTTATAATGACTTTATGGCCATTTTTGCAACACTACAAGCTAAGAGGCTGCGGTAGCCTGATTGGTTAGTGTTTCGTTCTCATTATTGGAAAGGTAGTGAATTCGAATCCCAGCTTAATCGAAGATCAGTCGCTTTCGCTAAAGGCTACTGGAGCACGTTAAAACTGCTTAGGGTCGCAATGTCATCCAAGTGAAATGATACATGGAGGTGGTAGGCTAAGTGAAAGGGGTCTTCAGCTGAGTTCTTACTTCAAATCCCGAAGATTCCACACGGCTGCTGCTATCTATATGGCAGAGCCCAACTCAGGGCTAGGTGCACGGAAGCATGCTGGTGCAACAACAACTAAGCTAATTATAGCAGAAGTTTTGACTTCCTTTTCTCTAAGGGTAAACTTGGTAGTTATTAGAGAACCATATTTTTGTTGCACAAGTATATTTCCCTGCACCTAACCTTGAACTGGGCTCTACCAGGTTAGAGAAGAGTCACTACAAAAGTGTTTAAATGATAAAGGATTCCATGTGTTATCGATTCCATTCTATTTGTAAGACGACGAGTGAGTAGCTTAGATGAGGAAGAAAGAAGTTCTTAAATTTTTATATATATATATATATATATATATATATATATATATATATATATATATATATATATATATATATATATATATATATATATATACTAATATTTAAAGATTTATTTACAAATTGGATTATTTACAAACATCTTTAAGGTAGCTCCTTCATAGTGTGAGCTCCTTCACACAATCTCCTCTCTCAATTACTTCTACATCTCTCTAAGACGTGACATATTAAGCACTGCCATCTAGTGGCCACTCATTTTTTAAGTAATATTACAGCTTGATGTTAACACATGTTTGAGATTTCCAAGGCACCATACTGCAATAAGATATTGTTTTTCACAATGTGCACAGGAATATTTCAACTTAAATATCATTTTCATTGCTTGACAAAATTCACTGTGATCAATAAAAGCTGTGAAGTACATTTTTTTAAAATCAAATCTGTTTAACGGAATATTTTTAAATAAATATTGCGTTAAACAGATTTGATTTAAAAAACTTGTAAATTTAAAAAAATAAATAATAAAATGGAAAATTATTAAAATTCTTATCCTGTATTTGTTCTCTAGAACAATTTTGTATATAGACATCATTAATGAATAAAAAATTATTTTAAATTTCTGAATAAAGTTATCAATTTTGATTCCATATTAACGAAATATTTTGATATTTGTTGTAGAGGATCACTTTCACAGTAAAAAATTTTATTTAAAATGTATATGGGTGCTATTTTGGCTGGAAAAATTTCGGACGTTATACGAAAAGGCGAATAAGACAATATTCGATATTTTTAAGTAGATGTCATTTTATAATTAAATATTTTGCTTATAAACAGGATGTTTTTTTACTTTTAATCATATTTTACCAGAATATTATGGTGATATAATGTATGCTTCAAAACTTAAAATTTAGTAAACATAGATCAAAGTTTGATAACTTAGAACAAATCAATTAGTGCACAAACATTTTTTTTATCCAATGGCGGGCACAGTCACTGAACCCTATGCCCCAACAAGGTCAAAGACTTCTACTCATTTATCGTTACCCAGCGGGCACCTGTGAACCAAGTCACGGAGGCGAGTAGCGTTACCCGCGCCATACCACCACAAAGCCGTTTATAGGGCGGGCCATATTCATACATCGTCACAGAAGAAAGGACAGAGAGAACAGAGATGGAAAGAAACATCCATGCCCGAAACGGGATTCGAACCCGGGACCATCAGCTCAGGAGTCAGGAACGCTAACCACTCAGCCAATCGGTCGGCCTAGTGCACTAACATTTTAGTCTTAAAATTGCTATATTGCTTATTGAGGAAAAGCACCGCCAAACATACATTTTCTTGCATTCATTCAAATATCTAAATAGGATGATACTACGTAGTTTAGCTTTGCTTATCACTGCCCTACTTTCCTGATATTGCATATGATATCGGAATACAATATTCACACATCCTGTTCTAAGAATAATAGTACATAGCCAGTGAAACATTATTTTCTTGAAAACTTTTGACTTCTTAGATACTGCAAATAAAAGCGTAGATTATCTTATAATCTATCCATCCTTCTTTGTTGCGATGGTTAAAACTCTCGATTTAACCGATTAACAAAAAGAAATTACCATTGATTTTCGTGTTAAGGGTGATACTGAGATATTCAAAAACTGGTTGTGACGAGAAAGCCTACTCAACCTAATTTTCATCAAGATTCAATATCATCTCCATTGGTGTAGCGTTTAGAGGAAGATATGAGCTCAGATGTCTACCACGTCCGTCACTTTGGCTCCAAATAATGTATCTAATTTTTTCCAAATAATAAGGTGGTTGGCTTCTTCTTTAAGCAGCATTAATCTGCAGAAATATGTATCAGAATGATGTATATATGAATATGTATCTATATATTATGATAAACGAAGCTAATCTAATCAAACTAGTATTGGTACAGGTGCCGTATAATCCATGATGCCAAATTCTGAGATTGGCGATTTTTTGGCGGATTTTCTTATGCATCTGGCAACCTCGTTTTTACTACGTCATACATATGGAGACCTATAAAAATTTTATTAATAAATTTATAAAAATTTAATAAAAATTTTATTTTGGTGACCCAAGTATTTACGTCACTCCGCACGTCATCTTGGCAACATTTCTTCGTCGCCAAAAAAATTCAGAATTTGGGAATCCAGTATTATACGGCATCTGTGCCCTACCATTTTACATATCAGATGAGAATATCATAATTAAAATGACTTTTGGAAAAAAACACGGAAATAGATTTGTAAGCTCATCATCGACATATATTTAATTTTGCAACGAGAAGATATAGGAGGGAAACATTTATTGTTCACGAAGGACATCTGCGCTTCCTAAATCTTCTTTTATGGAGGAAACAGAGGCATTAGCGCTAAGAGCGGCGCCGTGGAACTTTTTCCTGAAATAAGCCACAAACACTTTTTACGTTCTAATAGCCCATCTTTCTCTCATTTTGGTTATTATCAACTATCTTTTCTATGACCTAAAATTTAAAAAGTTCAGATAATAGAAGAGTATCAGTTTAATTGTGCATGTAATTTTGCGATTTATACGACTAAAATGAAAATTAATGTAAAAATTTCATTTAAGGAGCTACATAAGAATGAGAATTTTCTTAGTTTTATAAAACAATTTCATTTATTGAAGCAAATAATCTTTTATCTTATTTTTGAAAACGTGTAGAAGAATGAATAAAATGTTAGAAATCAGATAACTCAGTTGTAATTATATGTCGAATCATATCCTTTTGAGCTTGGATATGAAAAAATACCAAATCGTGCTGCAAAGTATGGGTATATAATAACCTGTAGTTGAGGAAAAGTGTTTCACTTAATAATTTGAAGTTGCTACATCTGCTGATATAACTATCTGGTCCAAATTCTACATCACATCATTAAAAGCATACGAATCCAAGACAAGTTAACAGGTTATTTGATAAATTTTTGATTAATAAAATTTAGTTTTTATATAAGATCAATTAATTTATTCTTAGTTACAAATATAAAGAAAATAGCTTACGATTTTAAATTAATTAAAAGTTATCTTCATCTTCTTTTATTTTCTAAGAGAAATGCTTTAATAGTTAAAAAGTCAGTTATCTCACTATATTACATTTACAAGTTAAAATTAATAGATTCTAAGAATTTTAGATCTTAAATTTGAGATAAATTAAACAGTTATCCTGAAGTCAAATATAATTCTGAAAACTTTCATTAAGAAATGATTACATAAGCCACTGATGTGAGAAGAGATAAATTTTACCTTACACACTAACTCAAAATTAAATATAAGTTTAATAAGAATACGTCTATATTTTGTTTTTCATCAGTTATATATCATTTATATATAAACCTTATAAGATATAAAATTTCAAAAATTAATGGAGAAATAACTCGTAAACAATTTTAAACTATAAATACTTAGTTTAGTGACAAATGAATAAGGACAGAATCATCCCTGGAAAAAGTTCCCATCTTAGAGGTAAGTGACCTTATAAATCACCTTGTATTAAAAGCTGTTTGCTGTAAAATCAACTGAACAGTTTAGCACTTTGAGAATTAAGTACACAATTAGTTTGAGAAATAGCACGAAATGATCTTTAAAATACTTTTTGAAAGGTCAATTATTTTTATCGCTTTTAATCCACACACACACATGTCAGCTGTTTATATCATTACCTCAAATTGGGATTTACAAGTAAAATCAAAAGATAATGAGTCTAGAATATTTCGTGAAGGGTAATTTGCTTGAAGTAAAGCTATTTTAATTTAAATAATTGATTAGAAAGAATTAAATGAATTATTACTGTGTAAAGTTTTAAAGAAATCCTCCAATCATTTTTACTTGAAATAATTGTTCAAAATAATTTTACGTGAATTATTTCGTTAATTTTTAACACAAATCGTATTTGAGGTGCAAAATTTAAAAATAAATATGCATATAATTTATAAAAATTATACATCATGAAATAGAAAAATTTTAGTTTTTTTTTGTATTATTATAAAATTTCTTACATAAAATATTTAATTATTTTTTTTTTCATATCTTGAATATTTGCAAAGTAGTTCGGTTTAACACAGGTACTAAATAGACTAAAAAATTTCAAATAAGCAATTAGGATTGCATAAATTGATATTTATTATTCTTTATAGAATACTCCTATGATAGCCTAACATTTTGTATTGCCCAAAATTGTTCCAATACTTTTAAATACTCGTTCTAACTATTTTCAAATACAATTTAAAACTTATAAAAAATTCTTGTTGAAAATAATTGATGTAAAAGAAAGCGTAAATATTTGTTTAATTGAATTCATTTCTTGCAATTTTTAAACTCATTTCTTCTGTTAAAACTTCTAAACTAGCCAACAAACATAATTTTAAACCACTTACATTTGATGAAATTTCACATTTGAGTAAGCATTTTCATTTTCAAATTTAAATTTCTTCTGCAAATTGAAAAAGGTCATTAGATCCTACAAAAAAATTAAATAGTATTGCTCTAGCAGATTGACCTTCAGTACCTCAAATATCAAACTCGTTATTTTCTGCACATGATGCTCATTTTCGATCAGTCTGCCCAGACCATTTTGAAATAGAACACAGTTAGAAACTATGGAAGTCAATAAATCCAAAGCAATAGTGACTTTTAAATTCTTTACATTCTTCTTGAAAGGAAAGGAATAAAAATCCATAATTTGAAATGGAAGCTTGTATTGAATAATATAACATCTTAAGTAGCATCTTTAGCAAAATAAACGGATCCTACATAAAATTTAAAAAATAAATTGAAATAATTTGATTTTCATGATTATTTTGTGATTATTTTTAATTATTATCTTAAAAAGGAAGTGTCTTTTCTTACTTGGCTGATTTTACACTAATTTTGTTGGGATATAGGGAGTTAAAAATGAATGCCTCTAAAAATTTATATTTTCATTAAGATTATTATGAATGTAAGAAATATTTTAGAAATACAATTTCTTCTCTATTTCTGCTTATTATTAATTACATTACAATTTTGTAAGAAATTTCTTTTTATTTTTTATGTATGTAATATACTCGTACGTTGTCACATTCTATTGGACTTCCGGATTTGAAATACGCTTGATAAGTTGACAAATAGTATTTTATTCTCCAGTAATTTAGAATAAAGGAGAAACTTCATAATACTTTTACAAATATTAGTGTAACAAAGTGGAGCAAATATGTGGGAACATTCCATAATTATCAGATTTTAAGCCACAAGAGTAAACAAGCCTTCACAGCAAAACATTGTGTTGGGCAAATTTCAAACTTTCAACTACTTACATTTATTTGATTTAATCTAATCTCCTCCAGAAAATCCAGAAAGATCGGTCTACCTTTCTGCAGAGAATTCCCAGAAAATCCCAAAATATTCTCTAGAATTTGTTTTTGAAAGTTTTCGTCACTTACCAATTTTGTAATAAAATATGTCTTTAGTTGATATCTAACAATATTACCGTTTTCATTACTCCCTATATTAGATTTGATTAGGTGCCAATAAACTCAACTCTTTACGTTTCAGCCAATCTCGCAAAACCCCTCCCCTTCTCCGCCGGAGAAATAAGGATGCCAAATACAGAAGCGTAATAATCGTCTCTGCCACAGTTTTAATAGATTATAATCGAATTAACATTGTATTGTAAAAAAGAGTAATACTATCACTAAAGTACCATAAGCGCAAACAGAAATGTTAGTAAATCATATTTAATAAGACTTGTTCGGGTTCGGTGTAGAAGCGGGTACCTTTTGGTTTGGCAAAAAATTAGGTGATAAATACTGGCGATAAAATTTACTTTCTGGTAACCTTGGTATTTTTAGTGCTTTAACTAACGTAGTTTTAGGGTTGCCATTTTATTACTCATATTTTGGTACCTATCTTAGGATTATAAAATCGCCAAAAAATCAAGGGGTACCCGTAGTAAACTTTTACCGACTTGTTCTTTTTATTCGTTCATTTTTTGCTCTTTATATTTCTGATATACAAAGCTCTTAAGATATAGCAATAATCTTATAATATTGAACTGCTATCATTTATCGAGGTTAAAATACAAGTTAGTTCACATCAGTGGGAAAAAATCAGGCAACTTTAAGGAGATTTTAAAAGGCACTTTAATTTCCCTCTTTATTATCAATAGAATCTGCTGCTTTAAGGTACGAAAATAACGTCTTATACTACCTTACCATGAAGGTACCACACAATGTAAAATATTAAAATATTCACGAGAACGGATGTTTAAGCAAAACATAAAAATCCACTTAATATTGATGAGGGAAATATTAAGTTAATCACAATTTTTAATGATATATTGTTTAATCTAGTGAAACATGTAAAAGCGTATATAAGCTCTATCCCGATTTTTTTCCTAATATTCTCAATTATATAAAATATTCAGTTAATATATTAGAATAACTAAATAATCTGTATCACGCGAATAGTTTTGCAACAAAACATGCGGTAACTGTATATTTATATAAAAACATTAATTTTGTTTTTATTAAAATCAATCTCTCTTATATAAAAACTATTACTAATTTAATAAAATATCATTTCTGAATATTATTATTATTATTTCAAAATATATAAAATATTTTATATTGTGACAAAATATTTTAGGATATTTTTATTTCTAGAATTCAATTCGATAAAACAATTTATTTCAATATTATAAATTTAACAAAGGCAAAATATTTGCTTATAAGTTAAAATCCTATGAGGTTATTTTAAGGAATAAATTTATGATATATTATTTGGTTTGTCTTTAATTTGTTTTTCTCAGTCTTCTCACTTTGAATAATTTAATCAACATAAGCAATTATACATATAATAGCTCTTTTTTATAAGTAGAATATAATTATTTTGAATTTTATTGTGTATTAAATAGAGAAGTTTTAATTACTTAAACAGAAATGATTTGTAGTAGTCAAAGAAGTTAGTCGTGTAGTTTTAATTGAAAAAAATTGTTGTACGATATTATTCAAATTATAGAAGGATTCACATTAAAAAAATTAATTACTTCAGTTTTACAAATTCAATAAAACACAACATTGATAGCTTGTTATCAATGATAAGAAAAAGAACTTAATAATTAGTAAAAATTTAAGAAATTTAACTAAATAGGAAATTTTATTTATCAAAGAATTGATTTCGATTGCATGATTTTAAATTTAACAAATATGAAATGATAGTCATATCTTTAGAATTTTGAGCATTTTAAGATTAGCCTTTTATGAAAAGGAACTCTCTTATATTTTAAACATCATTTGGAAACTGCTTATCATAATTAAACGAATTCTTCTAAATTTATATCCGGAAATTAATTCTAAATATGGATTTCTATCAAAATAGTGTTTAATCACAGTTTATAAATGATATATAATGTTTTTCTTCTTTTCTCACGGAAATACTTGGCAATAAATTCTAAATGGTTACAACTTCCATGTTCCTGTTTTGACAAGAACATTTCCGAGCAGGTGTTAAAAGAACACGAAGTGAATGTCGATAGCATCTTATGCTAGAAATAGTGAACTGAAGCGAAGACATGTGTATTTTTTATTTTTGTAGACGACTGTTTTGGGTAAATATTTCCCTTTTTTACGAATTTCCTTTCCACGAATATATAACGATATGCACGCCATCACAACCGAAGGGACCTTAATAGCTGCCATTTGCAAAATAACCAAAATGGATCGGACATTTTAGAATGTCAGCGCACTTATTTTGTTTTGCCATGCTTGAGTTGGTACTTTTCGTATTCGTGCGGAATGTTTCGGGAAGGTTGACTGCAGCTAAAAATAATTTCCGACTTACAAAAAGGTAAGCACTCATATGCAGAACGTTTAATTTCGACAAGTAGTACACAAAAGCAGTTTTATCGTTTAACATTCCATTGGATTAAAATGTCGCCTACTTGGATATTTCGAAGAAAATTGGCATTAAAAGTTAGTATTCTTTAATTTGTTATCAATAATTTTTTAATTTTAAAACCATGTGTTTTCTGCTTAAGAAATTTTTCTTACCAAATGTGAATTTTCTCTCTACCATATAATTTTGTTTGTTGTAAATCTTATAAGATTATGTCTTTAAACATTGTTTGGTAATGCAGAAAAGTTTTCATAACATATAGTCTTCTGTGATAAATTATATAAAATTTCGCTGACTCTCCTTGACGATTAGTTTTTAAATTTTAAGAAAATTTAAGCATTAATATAATTTCATAATAGTTTTATTCCTAACTGCTAAAATTTACCTCGATCATTTTAATTTAAAAATTATATTATAAAGCGCCCTATTGAATTAAAATAGTTCAAGAAAATGACTAACTTTTCAAATTGTTTGTAATAAAATATGCCTTAGTGTTTCTTATTGTATTAAATTCATATTTGAAACTTAAATTCCTATTTTTAATTAAAAAAGTTGAAGTTAAAATTATAAAAAATCATTGGGATTTAAAAAAGGCACTATATTTTAAAAGTCTCTTTACAGAGTTTTCAAAATGTGAGTTTCTTTGATTGTTTAAGAGTAATTCAAACATTTAGCATGAGTTAATAATTGACCCTTTCTTGTTATTGGGATTAAATTTACCGCCAAATATTTTGCAAAAATCACAAGAAATTATTATTTACCATTTACATTTACTATTTTGAAACACAAATTTTGCCGGAATGGTTGTAATAATTATGAAACTCATAAATATTTCCCTGCTTCAATTGTTCCATCAAATATTAAATATTTAAGAATATCTGAATCAAGTCCCGATAACGAAAAAATATTTTTAAGGGAAGTTTCAAAGCTGCAAAATGAAATATCTTTTAGTTTTTTCCATATAACCTACAGTTACAAAAATTATCTGAAATGAAGCATTTTACTCATATAAATTCTAAATAAAAGACTCTAATAAATAACTGTTTAATGTATATTAAAGCTTAAAATTATGTTATGTGAACTCAGTTACCAAAACTGTTGGTTTATATTCAAGAGTGTTTTTAATTATTGATATTTATTCAGAAGACTATAATCTTCTAATAGAATTTATAATTACTATTTATAATATAAAAGTTTTAGCATAAAAAGTAACTGTTAATCTGTGGTTTGGGACCCCTTTCTCGCCAAATGGGCGATAGACGCGCCAAGCATGGTAACCATGTCTATTTAATTCTAAATGCACTCCTTGTGGCAATCCTGTCTTACTTATTAATTTTAAAAAATATGATATTTTTCTCCATATTGTAGTGTATTTTTTGTTATACAGTTAGTAAAAAAACCATTTGTTTTCATTGCCATACCAACGGTGAAATTCGTTAAAAACACGGATTTCGTTACGTCGACATAGAAACGACGTTTTTGCGTAGTGTCTCTCGGAGCATTCAAAGCCAAGACAACACGCAAAAACGAACCAGTTGGTGACTTTTGGAAAATGTGCCAAGCAGGGGACCCAAAGCATATTTTCACCAAAGTAACAAAATCAAAATTTTTTTAGCATTATTGTAGTAAGTTTGCTTCATACTTGAATCTATTTACTCTTAACTGTGAAAGGTTACAAATCTTTTCAAAAAGTTGCATTAAAATATTTGGCCTCTGTTATGTTGTTGGGAATCCATTTTTTCCTGAAAGTCTAGACAACAGGAGGAAATAAAGACCCCTCTTATTAAATAGAAATAGTTTTCCCATATTTCTGATATGATTTTAGCAAATTTTATTTCAATAAAACTTATGTGCTTAATTTTCATGTTTTTTAGCTTAATTTCTTAGTATTTACACAATCGAACTAGTATTATATCAAATGAACCACTTAGTTTTGAGGCAGAGAAGCCGTATAATGCAGGATGCCAAATCGTGATGTTGATGATTTTTTGGCGGATTTTCTTATGCATCTGGCAACCTAGTTTTTATTATGTTATAGATATGATGACCAATAAAAATTAAGCAGAAAATTCTATTTTGGTAACCCTAGTACTTACATCATCACGTACGTTTCAAAACGTCATCTTGGCAACATTTCTTCGTCGCCAAAAAAATTCAAAATTTGGAATCCTGGATTAGAGGTTATCTGTGTCTGTTTTGATTTTGATTTGCATTTTGGTAGTCCATAGTTAAAATAATATGGAATTCTCTTTGAAACCACAGATGTTATATTAATCATTCTTCTATGTAAAACATGTTCATTGAGTGAGATATGTGAAGCTTAAATAAATTAAACCCTATCTTTCCTAGTTTAGCTTATTTTTGGTTTTCCAATGCGTTATTGAATATGATGCCAAATTCTCCATTGATGCTTTGTTTACAGAGAATAACGAAGTATTAAAATTATTTGCAATTTAACTTAATCCATGAACTAATATTCCAAAATCGCTGACGATTTAGTTGATAAGAAGTTGGACAAATCTGTTTTCAGAGTGACAACAAAGTAAAAATACTTTCAAAAGATGTGAACTTTGTTTACGTAAGAAATATTGAATGATAGTAAGTTATCAAAATAAATAGGAAAATATTTTGCATTTGCCATCTTATTTGAATGTCTTAACAGTTTTTAAAGATATTTCCTCTTTAAAGACAATTTGAAATGCAAAAGTAATTTGTAAAATGTTTTGGAAATAAAATAGTAAGTAAAATTTACAAAGAATTACAATTCTAATATCAGGTGTTTTTTTAAAATTAACTTAATCAGAAAAATAATTGTGAAAATAAAATAAATGTTTTTAAGTGTACAATTATATTTTTATTAATATTTTATCAAATATTCAAAAGTGAATTCATCCACTATAATAGATTTTCTATATTGCTTCGACTCCCCATAGAATGCAAGGAACCAAGTTCGAATCCAGCCTCGATTAAACAACAAAATGTTCTGCTTTCCGGTTATATACACATCGATTTCAATTCCTTTTCCAAAACCTTTACTTTTTATTTAAAAAATATATGAAAATAAATTACTATAGTGTGCTAAATTATTCAATAAAGGCATTAAATTTGTTAACATAAAAATAATTCTACATAATTACATAAAAATTACGAATTACAAGTAGCTTAACAATTTGCTAAAGGAATTTAGAAATTCTAAGGAATTTTTTCTTTGCGAACAGTGAATCACATTCAGTAAAATCACTAATAAAACTAATGTCAACTCACTCGAAAATATTTAAAGAATTAAAAAAATTGAACAAACATTATATGTACGTTGTTGAAATTCTTATTTTCGTATTCCAATGCACAAAAATAAAAATTATATATTGTTTTAATGTATCATTGATTCTTTGTATTTTTTTCTCCTATTTTACAAACATATACATCAAAAGAAATGGATTAAAACATTTAATTAGTTTCGTAGGAGCAGAATTAACAAACAATAAGATGATTAGAATAAGATAGGAAATAAAATATCTATGCATAGGTTTAATAAGTACTTAATTTATTTGTTTTCAAGGGAAGAAAAAAAAAAGCAAAATCAAATTAAGGAAGCTTTCTACTGTTAATGATTCTGAGACTATAATTTTAATTCATGCGGATGCTATTGAAAGAATATACTTTAAAAGGAAATCTATAAACTTTAAATAGTTGGTATTTACTTAAGCGATGCATTTAATTAGAAATGCAAATTAAAATTCCAATTATTTTGAATTATTTCCTTTTTCGTTAATTTCATACTCAATCATATATTAAATAAATGCATTATTGTTTGTTAAAAAGGAAGCATTCTTTTAGTTTTTAATTGATGCATCATGTTAGTAAAGATACCAAAGCCACTTTCAAAATTAATCATGGCTTAAAATAAGCTTCGAAATTTTTTTATGAACATATATTTTCAGTCACAGTCTTTTGATCAACCTGAACTATCAGTGTGTGAAACTTCTATGTAAAAATCCATGACTATCTAGAATTCCATCCGTGAACAGACATCATAAAAATTTGAGTAAATACCTGCTTGAAGTTATTGAGAATGTTCTTTACATGAATTTGTGCTATTTTATATGGTTTTATAATGTGCTGGTTTTAATCCAAGTATTGATTCGGTTACAATATTTTTTTAAATGTATTTTATTTTTCCCATCTATTTTATTCTATTAATGTTTTTAAAATTATTTTTTTCTCATATCTTCTTTGTAAAGCAACCGCATATAAAATAATTATCATCGTGATTTTTAGGACAGATACGGCTCACACTAATCAACTGAATGAATTCATTGGATATAAAAATGAATATGAAGAATTACTTTATAATTTATAATATTACTTTCTGTATTAAATAATATAAATGAAAAATTACTATTCTTTCAAAAATATAATGAGAATCTTTCTAAACAACTCAAAAATTTCGATGATCACATCACGAATGACATGGTATGATTATATTAGTGATCATGTTTTTCGGATAGGAGATTCTAAGCTTTAAGTGAAATCCCTGTACAATTATATGTATATATATATATATATATATATATATATATATATATATATATATATATATATATATATATATATATATATATATATATATATATGTATATATGAGAAGATGAGGAATTAAGGCTTCAATTTGTTTCCTCTTCTGTGACCACTTTTCTCACATGAGGGTTAATTCATTTGAATCCTATCGCTTAAACTACAAACACCCAATCCCTGAGGGGCAGCTGAGCTTATGAGATGTTGAAATAAAGGTCAGAGAGCAAATTATTATTCAACTGTTGAAATACGCTAGAAAAATGGGCACAGATGCCGTATAATCTAGGATGCCAAATTCTAAGTTTGGTGATATTTTTGGCGGGTTTTCTTATGTATCTGGCAACCTGGTTTTTATTACGTCAAATATTTGGTGACCTATAAAAATTGTGAAGAAAATTCTATCTTGGCAAACCTAGTATTTATGTCACCTCGCACGTCGTAATACGGCATCTTGACAACATTTCTTCATCGCCAAAAAATTCAGAATTTGGAATCCTGGATTATACGGCATATGTGAAAAAATGTTGTATTTATTTTGTCCTGTCGGTATAAATGCTTGGGAAACTTCTGGGTTTTCTCCCTTGCTTCAAGATTATATAACCTTTATTTATGAAAAAGCCTTTTCAAACGAAACAGTAAGTGATAGTAAGGGAATCTTATAATACTTTTCCTTTATTATTTTTTTTATAAATGTTGATAAATAAGTTGTATTTCCAAAATAAATACATTCACTACATCCTCCTTATTTATCTTTTAAATAATTTTATTTGAATGAAAATATCCCTTTTATATTTCCTACAGGGCACTAATAATTTATGATAATCATAAATATAAGGACTTTCATATGACTATAAAATAATTAAGGCTTTTACATTAATATAGCTCTGAAAGGTTAATAGTAATAAATTTAAAAAGCTTGAATTAATGTTATATGTAAGTTAATATGTGTAATTCTGTATTGCATGAGACATTTTAATGTATTTCAATAAAATATATTTTAAATGCTTGGCCATCTAAGGTAGGGCGCTACATTTGGCCTGGCCATCCAACATCGCTATTTTTTTTTTGAGTCCGAGAGCATAAATATTGATCTTAAGTCTAAATAAAAAATCATTAAATATTATAGAGGGGAAGAAAAAGCGTATCAGATTTAGCTTCATATAGTGCATTACAAAAAGGGTTGTCGCATAATAGGTGCATTTTAATAAAATAGTATTGTTAAAAAGTTAACTACAAAAATTTTAAAATTACAGAATTTTACATTAAATTTCGAAATTTTAAAACAAAGATTTCAATATTCTAATTTATTTGACTGTAAAAAGATCATTTTTGATCACATTGTTTTGTACATACATGGAATCATATATTTGAACATTTTATTTTTATTTATTTTGACTTACGAGATTAATTATTACCTTTTATTTTTAAAAATAATTTTTAGCAAAAAAATTAAAAAATTTTAAATTATAATAAATATACATCAACCGAATTGAAGTTTTTTAATTTCTCAACCGTACGAATAATGAAGAAATTTGAAATAAAATTTTTGTAAGCAGAAACAAATAAAAATACTCATATTTCCAACCAACTTATCATGCATAAAAAAGTTTTTAAAGGAAAAGAAGAAAAATAAATTTTAAAATTAGAGTACAATGATTCTCAATTATTTCCTCAAATAAAAAAATTATTTCCTGATAAAAATTAAAATCTATATGCACCACGATTTTTTATTTATTGTGAAATAACGTTTA
Source organism: Latrodectus hesperus (assembly GCA_037975125.1). NCBI lineage: Eukaryota > Metazoa > Arthropoda > Arachnida > Araneae > Theridiidae > Latrodectus > Latrodectus hesperus. The sequence continues at coordinate 71,606,778 of CM075856.1, read as the reverse complement.
TATACCATTATTTCACCATAAAACAATATATATATAAATATATATATCTATATATATAAAAATTTCGTGTCACGATGTATGTTCCCGATAAACTCCGAAATTACTGAACGGATTATGATAAAATTTTGTAACCATTTATAATATGGTCCAACTTAAAAGATAGAATAGTTTTTATCTCTTAATTATTGATCTCAATATTTATTATACGACATTAGTGATTATTTATTGGTTAGTTCTGTAAGTTCCTAATAGATGGCGGTTTAGCATCTAAGTTGCACAGGTATTTGGCAGATGGCGACGTGTTTATTTTTCTAGATTATACCATCTTCGAGAAAATTATCGTGCGCGCGCAAGCGCGTGGTTAAATATAGAATTTACATATATTTTCATGATGTACAATGATACTATAACAATTTTTCGTGAATCATTTTCATAATTATACTTTGTATTGTATTATTATTGTGCAGTATTCAGTTTAAATATTTTTAATATTATAAATAGTAAAATAAAATTTTATTTATTACTGTTTTTCTCTACTAATTTTCATACCACCTCGAAAATATGTAAGTATTTCTTGATAGCCTTTTATTATTTTTTATTTTTATTTTATAATTTGATAATTATTAATTTATTCAGCAGTACATTTTGATCTAATTTATTTATTCAAATGATAAATTCTTTTAATTTTTTTATTTCAGTATAATACCGCGGAAAAATTTTTTAGTTTTAATATAATTTAAAATTAAAATAATAATAGTTCGATGTCAATGTTATCTACCTCATTTATAACAATTTATTTTTAGATGTCTTTAATTTATATAGTATATTTTATAAGTAAGTCACTGATTACAAACTATAATTTAATGATAAATGAAAATTTAATAATAAATGAATAAAATGTAAATTCAGAAAGTATATGTTGATTTGTGCTTAATTTCAAAATTTCGATACTTTACCTATTACTATTAAATTTTGGTGAAACGTTTTATTTTTAATCTCCTATGAATGAACCTATTCTAAATTTTTTAGAAAATATTAATTTGATTGAACCCAAGAATTAGTAAAAAATTGATTCAATGTATTTTAAAAACTCAGCCACTGCAACGCGTGGCTGGGTCAGCTTGTATATATATATATATATATATATATATATATATATATATATATATATATATATATATATATATATATATATATATATATATATATATATATATATATATATATATATATATATATATATATATATATATATATAATCTGTGTGTGTACATGCATATATATTTAGAAGCATTTTCTATTTAAATTTAAATTCTTTAAATCGATTACTTACTAGTTGAATTATTTTACGCTTTTCTGGTTTTCAAGAAATTGAAGCTTTCTGTCCAAAATTAAATTATTAGGCCTTATTATATTGGGCTTTGTTTTCTAATATCCATTACTGGTGACTTCCATAGTCTCGTAATTCATTTCTTCCATTTGAAGAACTTTTATTTTTTATATGTTTTTTTTTTATATAAATAGCGCTTTTTATTACGCTTTGATTTATTTGTAACAACTTGGCTTTCTGTGAAAGAGAAATTACTAATAAATAATGTTAACTCTTCTTCAAATTTTTCATGGTTAAGATAATAAATGTTCCTAATTTATTCTTCGCTTTTGTTTTATTCTTAATATCTATTCATATTGCTAAGAATATTCTATATATTATATTCTTTATTGGCGAGATTTTGAAACATGGATATAGTTATTTTCTACTTAGTTTGGATGGCTTGGTGGAATTAGTTATGGAATATTTAATAATGCTTAAGGTTTTTATAAATTTGTTAGATGTATCTACGCTAATGGAATTGGTTAGTCGACATTTTTTGATAATATAATTGGAAGACGCATATTGAGATTATAAAAAATTTGATTTTTATAAGAATCTGTCTCTTTTGCATTGTTGACTCAAAAGCCAAGAAACATATTTTCACATTCAATTATTCCTTTTATTTGAGTTATTCGTTAAAATTTGTATAAAAAACAGAAACATGTTTAAACTGAAAAATTGAAGAAATATTCTTAATTTAGATAACAAAATTACACTATGTAATTGCATACATTTAAATAATGCATTCGATACATTTTATTTCATTTTAAAATAAACTTCATTACAAGTCAAAAGTAAATATGTATGTGTATATAATAAAAATAGCTTTCTTTTAATCTGTTTCGTTGGTATTGGATTCAGATTATTATGATAAGCATAATTAACACATATGACAATATGATTCAATATTTTATATATTGTAGTATTGCTTTATATTTTGTAAAATGATATATGAATGAGTTGTACCATCTAAAGATAAAAACAAAACAAATTAAGTATTTATTAAAGTAATTTTCAGTTTTTTAAATACGAATAAGTAAAAATAACTCTTGAACAGATATGTTTAAACTAAACGAAATTATAATTTGTGTAGTTGCAGAATACAAGTTATACACATATATATTTTCCCAAATAAACGAATTTTAAATACGTTTTTTAAATACGAATAAGTAAAAATAACTCTTAAACAGATATGTTTAAACTAAGCGAAATTATAATTTATGAAGTTGCAGAATACAAGTTATACACATATATATTTTCCCAAATAAATTCTAAGTATTTTAAGATGCTATCATAGGACAGAAAACTATTATTTTTATGACTGATTGCTATAAGCTTTATAATGCTACTATGCTATAAGCATTAATTTTACCTGTCACTAATAAATATGAGAATGTAACCAGATTTCAGAAGTTTCAATTGCTGAAGTATTTTAATCTTTAAAAATATAATGAATTTACTGATAATAATTATTTTTCATTAAGCACTTTAATTTTTACTTTATTATTTTTTTGATATATTTTAAAAATATTCATATTTTACATTTGATTAAAATTTGTAAAAACACATTCTTCCCTTCTCAAATTTTGTTAAAACCTGTTAAATTGTTTTAAAGTAACCCTTAGCTTAATATACATCAAACTAAATATTCATTATTATTTCCATTTATTCGCTAACGAAAAAAATTTCTACATTTTACTGCTAATTTACGAAAAATATCAATTAGATTTTAACAATAAATGCACCTTACATATTATCCCATCGACCACTTTCCACAAAAAACATATTGCCAAATGTTGACTTTTAATGCCAGAAATCTTCGGTTTTCAATGGAAATCCGATTAATTCTAGATAAGCACTTTATGTTTTTGAATGAAAAATTTGCATTTATTACCAGGTTTATTACATAAGGTCGACTATTTCTTCTCAACTCATGGATGTTTCAAATTGATGATTGCGTTTTCTATAACACGTATTAGTATAAAAATTGGAACTAAATATAAAGTTCCCGTACAGAGAGTACATAAGTAAAAATAAATTAGTTAACTTATTTTAGTTGAAAAAAAAACATAAACATTCAATTTTTAATTCACATTTGAATTTTCATATGGTCCGATTACAGGTTACTTTGTCGCTAAATGGCCATTTTTTGTACACGAAGGCTAATTATAAATGAGTCTAGGTACCATCATATTTTCTGATAAATCTATGTTAATATCTCGGTAGTAATGGTACTCTGCGACTGATTCTTTTTCATTTTGATCTTCAAATGAACTCGAAACATATTTCGAACATTTCATAACAGATTTCTCCAATAATCCAATAAATACACTTATTTATTGTATGTATTGTATTATCCAATAGATATACTTATTTATTGTATTATTTGGTGGGATTTATTTTTGTATCTGTCAGTTTTATAATATGTTTCTGTTTGTAAGGGAAAATAGTTTGCGTATTTGGCAAGTTTCATTTGAATACACTAGATTGGTTTAGTTTAAAAGTGTCAGGGTGTCCTAAAATAGTAAGATTTTATATTTTGAATATTTTGAAATGGAAAGTTTCTTATTCGATTTTAAATAATAGGAGAGGAATATCAACTACGTGGTGAATAATCTAAGAGTTATAGATATTGTTGTAAGAGATTCAACCACATATTGGTTCTCTAGACGAAATTATTGCTTTTTGAAAATTTCTCACGTCTTGCAAGCAAGGAAATTTGAAAAGCTTCCAAAGACTCACTCATATAAATGTGCAAGTAGAGAGCAGAAATGCACTTATCTCTGTGTTTTTTTTACGGTGGATAGAACTTGATCCCGAGATCTCCGACAGAATATGATGTCCTTTCACTAAGCTCCAGTAACAGTCCAGTGAATCTAAAAAAGATTCATTTCATTTCAGAATTATTGTTTAGTTCAGAATATTCTGATTTTTTCCTAGAATAGGTATTATGGTCAATCACGTGTGAAAAATTTCGAGAAAATAAATATGTATTGAATGTTGTAAAACATTTTAGAAAGGCGTTAGACAGTAAGACGTCTTCCAAGGAAGACAGGTAATTAGTTATCTATGGGAAAATTTTGGAACTTTAAACTATCTTTCTTTTAAAAATTTTTTACTTCCAGCGGAAATATAAAACTAACATAGATTATAGTTAGATAGAAACTAGCATACATATATAGTTAGAATAGCATTTGAAAATGCGCAGATATTAATCAAATATCTTAATGACTATTATACAATAGTCAGTGAGCTATTTGATCTAATAACAGAATTAAAAAAGTTAACAAAAATGAGTAATAAATTTTACAAAAAATATTTTTTACAGAAATTCTACTATATCGTAATATTGATAATATCACATTAGAATTAAAATAGATCAAAATTTATTAATTCTAGAAAGAAAGATAATATAATTATGGTAAAATTAAGTATGTAAGTATGGTTGTAAAAGTATATTATTGTAATTATTCATGTAGTTCTTTCTTCTAAGTCCCTTATATGTCTAAATATAATATTTTTACTTTTTTTCAGAGATTTGTGCTGTTGTGTTTCTTGATTCTGTTCTCTTCCCCACTCATCTCTTGTGATGGTCCAGTGCGGCCGATGCTCATATCTTTACCCATCAACGTCCGGGCATCCATGCCCATGGGACAAAACCCTTTCTACGAGACGGAAGAAAGTGCCGAAGAGCAGAGGCTAGACCAGAGGGTCCTTCCTCGAGGTAACAGCGACTCACCCCAGGATGATCCTCAGGAAGACAACGATTCAGATGCTAGACCCCAGCCAGGTTTCATCACCTGGAACCCGGGTTCCAAATTCATGCTTCTCCAAATCAACGACTACATAGGGGCGAGGAGCAACAACGAGGACGAGAGCCCCCATGGCATGCCCGATTCTGAAGAGTTTGAGAAGGTGGAAGATACCCTTCCCAGAAAGCAAAAAAGAAAACTCTCCAAAAATTCGCAAGGCTTTCCAGATGCGGAAGACTATAGAAAAGTCCAAGAGACGAGGCGCAGGACAAGCGGCTCCTCGAAGAAGTCGAAAGCCATGGAGGGTGCAAGGAGGATGAAGTACGTGGAGCAGAGTGCAGAGGAAGAAGAAATGTACGATCCCGAGCCTCTGATTCATTATTTGAGGGAGAGCAAGAAGAGGAAGAACAAGCCTTCTGCTTACGAAGCCCTTCAAAAGGAAGAAAGTCAAGGCTTTAATTTAAGAGACTGGTGGGGTGATTATTAGTTAAAATTTTTGAAAAACTCTTTATTTCACCTAACTAATACATTGAACATTAGAAGATAGATGGGTCAATTAATCAGTACCTAACGGTTAACGAGTATTGTACCCCTTATATAGAACCATTCATTGAACTAAAGTATTAATGACTTCATATTACTCATGTACGCATTAATAGAGTATTATAAGGCCACATGTGTCTTGGAGTAATTCGCATTATATATGGCGTTAAGTTTCACATATTTTTTATAGAAAATTTTCCTCATTATAATTTTACTTATATTCTTCATTTTCATTAATGCTATCGTACGAGAAGGGAATGCAATGCTATCACTCAAGTCAAGTCAAATTGTTTGTAATAATAATTGTAGACATATAAATTTAATAGTGTTGAATGAAGCAGAATTATAAACATAAATATTAAATTAATTTATTACGATGGTTGTTATTAAAACAATAGAAATGTTACAAAAGCTCACTGGAAATAAAATTGAGCATAAAGATATTTGAAAGAAATTTCTTTAATTATAAAATTGTTAAATATAGAGAAAGTATTGAAACTATTTATTTTGACCAAATCAGAGTTTCAGGGATTTTTTTATTAAAACAGTTAACATATTGTTATAGCATAATATTACAATAAACAAATTTTTATGTATTTTAAAATATTAAAAAAATTAAATTTTCAAAGAATATAAAGAACTAAAATTATTTAAAAATCGCACAATTTTAAAGATCAAAACATTGTTGTTTGAAATCATGATTTCTTTCTTTATTGCAAAAAATAACAAATTATATTATTGGAAAATGTAAAAAAATGAATTGATTTTTTCGAAAAAATTTTCAAGGATGTCTTAAAGATTTACATTTTTATTGTTTAATGAATTTGTTTATATTCTACCAAATAGCATTGAATTAATTATTTCATTTCCATAATTGTTATAATTTATAACACTGTTTAACAAAAATTTAGGATTTTAATGTTAAATAATAAACTTTTTCATTTTTAGACTCATTTGTTAATGTGTTCTCATATTTGTGAAAGTTCATTTAAAAACCTTTTATGATTTGTCTGTAGAAAAATATAAAATAAACAATATTTTTGTACATAAAGTCTTTCTTCCTTTTATGTATTTTGTTAACTTGGTGTGGATGTTAATTTGTGTATGTGAGGAGCAAAAAATTTATTTTCATTTATTTTTGAGCTCAATTATTAACTAGGCTTATTACTTTAATATTAAATTTTGCATACAAATATTAATTAATATTCACATAAAAACTAAAAAACAAGAACAATGCATTCATAACTTTTCGAACACTTATGAATCGACAATACATTCAATTAATGCCGAACTCAATTCATAAAATCCCTAATATAATAATAGCGTTAGATTTATATGAGTAATAGATTTAGTCTCTGAAAAGAATTTGTAAAACCAAAAAATAGTTTTATAAATTGGATAATTTATCTTAATATTAAAAACTTTTGAAAATAAGGGTAAAATAGTTTTTAACGAATGAAATAATCAATTGCCATTAAAGAATTAAATTTTCGCTTAACGCTACATTTAGTTAAAAACTGAAGAAATGTTAAGGAGAAAAATATATTAATGAATAAGAAAACATAATTAATCTCTAATCTTTTGTTTTAATTTGAAAACTATATTTTTAAGAAGCCATATTGTTTTAACATCATTTTACTGAAATATAAACACTGATTATATATATATATATATATATATGTATATATATGTATATATATAACTCTGTAATAAGAAACTATATGAAGATAAATAAAAATAAATATGCTTCAATAAATTAGTAAACTGTGTCTATAAGAATATGTAAATTTGAAGAAGACATAACAATACTATATGTTTAAGAGGAATAATAATAACCAGTTTCTTTCTTTGTTTTGGTCAACATTTCACTTCCAGTTAACTGAATAACTGGTTGACTGGTTATTTTCGCGACTCTAATATTTGATTACAGTGATGTTTCCACAAAACTTTTAATTGATGAGAAATAAAATAATAATGTTTTAAATTCAAATTTTGTTTGCGACGAAAATTTGTTCCGCGCGCGCGAGACTGAATATTTTAATAATGAGAATTATAAAACAGAGACAAATCTCTTTTTTAATGTGAAAGCTTATTAGCTTTCTTTATAAGCAGAGAAATAGCATTACTCTATTGAGTATTTATGAACTATAAAGATATAGGTTGAACATAAAGATATAGGTCCTCGAAATAAATATCATTTAAAAAGAACATCTTTATTAAGTAATGTTATTCATTCATATTTATATGATTAATTTATTTTCATGGTACTGCATGCAGAATCGACATAGTCGAATGGTTAACATTCTGACTTAAGCCAACAATTTGTGAGTTAACTATTTTGATTTAACTTGCAATTGTTGGGAAACTTCTTTAACATATGCAGGTCCAGGTAGAATTCACTCTCTTATGAAAAAGTCAAAATGACAGAACTTATATCTGGCTTTTAAGTCATGATTCGTGGCTTGACACTGTATCTCATTTAAACACCAAGTAAAGGGTTACACTGCCTAATAATAGCTCCTTGTTTTTTCAGATAGAATATATTTATTTTTACTTAGATTATAGCTACTTTGAAACTGCAAGTTACGTTGATGCTTTTTACATGCAAATTTGATGTGCTTGCAGAATATCCATATTTTCGTTTTTGTACACATTAAAGGGGCACTTATTGATGAAAAATTCTTCTCTGAGGCAATGTCAAAATGAACTATATGTTGTATATTTGGGGTTATTTTCATTTAAGCAAACCAAAACATTCTCTTGCATTTAAAAGCACTTTAACAATAATCGAAATCTCCAACGGTATAGTTTCATTTTTAATGTTCAAATCATCGAAGTTTCAATCATAGATGACTGAAAAATCATTTTCCAAATTACTACTGTAACATATTTAGGGAATTTCAATTATTGCCATTTTGTTTTAAAATTGTGATTATTATTGTTTTAAAGTTACATATTGTTTTAAAATTTTACTTAACTAAGCTACTAAAGATAAAATTATTGAGATCTTCGAAGAGAGAAAAATGCTAAAGATTTGATTAAAAATGGTAAGGAAAAACTGCTTAGAAACGATGCAGAGAAAACAACTTAAGCAGTGGAATTATACCTGCTCGTCATTTCTCAATGTATTTGACTGATATTTCAAAAAACGTTTACTGACTGTTCTGTGATTATTTACTTAACATTTTATGAAGACTATTAGAATGCGGATATTTCTTTGGTGCAAATACAATAATAACTTTTCCTTTTTTTGAATTAACATAATTTGAGAGGTTTTGCACAATTGTTAAACACGAATGTTATATGCAATGTAATTTTTATTTTGAAGATTCTCAAATTGTAAAATAGACTTTACCAGATAATATTTATGAATTCTATGCAGACATCCTCCAAGACACTTTATTTTCAATCACAATAGTAAAACTCTTGCTTTATAAACAAAAACCTTGTGAACATCGTTGAAAAGTACTCAATACGTAATTATGGTTTTATTCAAAATTAGCCTATAAGTTAAGGTGGAAGGGAAAATGTGATGATGATGCACATTCCCGAATACAGTGCAGGCATATCAAATCAATGAATTTATTCACCCTTCAAAAATTCAAAACCAGAAAAGAATTAACATAAAGATCCTGCCTGGATAATCCCAGATACGATAAAATATGCCTTCAATATATCACTTGAAGCAGACTCGTAGGATTTAGAACCTCAGAGAAAGTCATACAACGAAAGTGTGCACTGAGAAAGTGGGTAATAATTGTCTGGCCCTTAAACAGCAAGCAAGAGTTAAAGAACTTCCCGATCGATAACTACCCTAGTAAAAAGTGTAAATAACCTTAAGTAAAAAAAGTTGAACGAAACTATTGTTTGTAGTTTGTTATATTTAATCATCAAGGATGTAAATAGATCTCAAATAGATACAATCATTGGATCATTGGAAGTAAATCTGTGAGCAGTCCTCCCACAATTTTAATGAAGATATGAAGAAGGTCCTTGCAATCTCTCTCTAATATTCGTAAATGTACAAACTTAATTAATATTGTACCAAATGCTTGAAACTTTAACAGTCATTTTAATAAACAAAGATTTAACTCAAGAAATTTTTTTTAAAAATTACTTAATGCACTCTATCTTCCCTACTTCTTCCTTTCATTACAATTTGGAAAAGGATACATAAAAGAAATATTGTTTTTATCATATGGAATGCAGATACAGTCAAATTTAATACTTATAAATTCAAAACTTTCAAAGCAGTTTTATTCTAGTTATCAAAATGTGACAAAGATTCATTTCTTCTTCAATTCCTTCAAGAGAGGATAAGAAGACTAAGGTAGATCTTATCGATAACACCAACAAGAAGAAATTTCAAATTAAACATCAAATTTTCTACTCAAATTGCTTCAGATTTCCGAGGAAAACTTGTAGCCAATCAGCAACACTCAACTCAAGTGCTCTCGAATTCATTTTCTATAACATTTCCAAACCATATAGGATGTCATTGTTTGAAGTGATTCAAAAAAATATTTTAAATAGTAACTATATTCTTGCCATCATGGCCAAATGGTAGAATATTGTTCATTGGAATAAAATTTTTCTAGTTCGATTCTAACCACTGTCGAACAAGGAAAATGAATGCTTCTGTTCTGCCTTCTGCATGCACATCTAACTAAGTGAGTGCATGAGAGTTTTCTGGTTGTCTACCATACAAAATGTGAATACAACTCAATACCTATAATAGGTCTTTCCGAAAAACCACTTAGCTGGTGGACAAAAAAAGAGACCTTCAACAGCATTAGGCTGTCTATTACGCGGTGTCAAAAACGTATGATCCGATTGATTGTTAAAAATTGTGTCAAATTAAATCATAATATGCGAATGCAAATACCACATTACATTTGATTTCAGAAAAAAGCTAATAAGTAAATAATTAGCCTTTGGCACTTCGAATAAACAATTCTATGGTATGATTTCTAGTTCGGATATAGATGTTTGTTATTCGGACTACACTTTAAACCAGTGTTTCTCAAACTTATTTCTTCTACCGCCCCCTTTGAAAATCAATTATTTTTCATCGCCCCCCCTTTTTTATACACTTCTAAAACTTAAAAACCACAATTTTATTATTTTAATTAATTTAGTTACAGTGTGTTATATTAATCGGTTCTGGTGTTTAAACTTACATTCTAAACTAGAAATTTTTACCAGTGAGAGCAATTAAAACGCAACTTTATAATATTAATAATATATTTTAATCAAATTAAAAGAAACAATATAGATAGGTAATCAATTTTAGTTTTTAAAGTAATCTAATGGGATGGATAAATTTGATGATTTTTAACAAGTTTGTTGATATTAGGTTCGATTTTACTCAAAAAGAGTAGTAAGTCACCGCGTTTGGTAACTTGCATATGATTTCTCATTTTAGTAAACAGCGTTGTCACAGCGCTAAATCCACGTTCACACATATATGATGATGGGAATGATATCAAAAATTGTTGAACGATCGACCACAATCCAGGGTACAACTGCGGAATTGACTTTTGTAGCCAAAATTGTTGGTAGCCATTTTTAAATTTGATTTTTATTTCCTCGTTCGTTGTCAGTTCTATAAGTTCTTCTTCCAGCTGGGGTGATATTGCTATGTTGACATTTGAAAAAAGATCTAACACCCAGTCTGGTATTTCCAATTTCAAAATGTCCTGGAATCTTTCAATGAAATCACTGTGAAGATTTTCCAAATGTTGGCAGTAGACGAGCAAGTCGTCTTTGTTGCAGGATACTGATAAATTAGGAAAATTATAGAACTCATGTCTGCCGATATTCTTCTTGTGTAAGAGCAGCTTGGCTACGAAAGCAGCGACGATATTTTTTGCTTTTATTAAGTTCAAGTCATCGCCTTGAAGTTGGAGATTCATATCATTAAACAATGTATAAAGGTCTGTCAGGTATGCGATATCATTCTTTGATGTGATGAGGTTTTCGCACAATGCTGTGTCTTTGTTTTCTAAGAAATCTATGACAGAGTCAAACAGATTGTAAAAACGAGCCTGACAGTTCCCTTTTGATAGCCAACGCACTTCTGTGTGAAAGATCAATCTGTTGAAATCTTCATCATTAGCAACACAAAGCTGATTAAATAATATGTCACTTAAAGAGTTATTTTGGATTTTATTGACTGCTCTAGTGACATGTTGCAATGATTGAAACAGTCGTTCACTTAAATTTCTAGCAACTAAATGCTGTCGATATATAACACAATGTACAGCAATCACATCAGGAATTTTGTTTTTTAAGTACGACATGAAGCCTTTTTGACACCCTGTCATAGCTGGAGCACCATCTGCAGCAGATGATATAATATTCTTCAAGGGAATTCCTTTTTCATTACAAAACTTTTCCAATGTTTTAAATATGGTTTCTCCTTTTGTGTCTGTCTCAAGATTTTTAGCAAATAAAAGTTCTTGACATATTTTTTCATCTTTAATGAACCTAACGTAAGGCAACAACAATGCTTCATTAGTTGGTAAAGTGGACTCATCCAACTGAATTGAAAATTGATTAGTCTTCAGATGATTGCACAATGACTCTTCAATGTTTTCAGTCATTTCATCAATTCGTCTTTGCACAGAATTATTGCTCAAAGGAATTTTTCGAATTATATCTGCCGCCGGTTTATGGAGCAAAGTAGTTATAACTTCTTTTATCGCCGGCAAAATTAACGTTTCTCTGATGGTGTGTGGTTTACCTGTTTGAGCAATTAACAGAGAGATATTGTATGAAGCTCGAAGTCCGTCATCGTCTTGCTTAGCTGCCATCGAAAAAAGTTTCGATACATTTGGCTGAGCATTATGCTTCTTTTCCAGATCTTGAAAATAGGCTACATTTTTGTTCTTCTTATCTGGATGGATTTTATATGAATGATCTTGAAGTCTTGAAGGCTTTTGAACAAAGAAGGCACAAAGGCAAAGATGAGTTTGTCGAATTTTCTATGAATTCATATTTAATATATTCTGCACTGTATTGCCGTTTCTTCTTTTTTGCTTGCGACATGGCATTTCTTTTCAAAAATATGTAAATAAAGTGTTGAACTTAAATACTCGTTTAAAGATAGCCCGTGAAGCCACTAATGAAAATATAAGAAAAATTACGAGCTTTTATATAGGATTTAAATACAGCAAGCACCGACAGGAATAAGACAAAGACGCACAAAGTCGTTTATCTTTTTCGACGCTCAATCGTACTGAGCAAGTTTGAACAAGTATCGATGAACCAGCCGATTGCTACCACGTAGAGTCCGTTTTCGTATTGCAAAACCACCACTTGTCGACGATTCTCTTCTGAAAAGGGGCGGTACGCTGAGATGGACTTTTTCCTCAGATCAGTTTTTCAGAAGAACGGAAGCACGCATGTTAAGTAAACATTTCTCTTTTGTCTCAACCCTATTTTGATGAACTCGAAGCAGACCTTACGCATGCGTAAAAGCACTGAGGGTTTCTCCAAACGAAAACGGACACAGTACCGTGACCTTCGAGACTACTAATTCTCGAAGGTCACGACAGTACGTCTACGGAGCACAACATCATAAGTGCACCGGCTCCGGCAGTTAGTCTTTTCTCCCGGAATGTTTACCACATTTGGCGATTCATGCATTTACACAGCTGTATGCTTTTCGTCATTTTACAATCTAAGCGCATACGGCGTGCGGGCTATATTACGAAATCTATGTTAAGTATTTTAAGTTTTTATACCATCATACAGGGTTGAAATATAAACTGAGTATTTGCTATAGTGTAGTAGGTAGGTTTTAATTCTAGTGAAATTTATATATAAAATACAAAGTAAATCAAATTACAAATCTATCATCGCCCCCTAACCCACGTCAACGCCCCCCATTTTTTTCTGGGCCCCTTAACGCCCCCTCTAGGTCTCAAACGCCCACAAGGGGGCGTTATCGCCCACTTTGGGAAAGACTGCTTTAAACGATAAAATCGAAGTTACCTTTGTATAAAAAAATGAGAAAATAGAAATCAGTCAATCCTCACCAAGACATTCCAGAAATTTCGGAATCAATACACTTATCTCAAAGTCTCAGTATCAAGAATTCTAATTAGTAGAAAAAGGAATTTTCATATGAAACATGCAAATGAGCTTGATAGAGCTCAAAGACAAAAGCTTTTTCACTTACTCCCTGAATATTCCTTTTTATATTAAATATGTTCATCAATTTTTGTAACATAGCTCAAATTCTAAAAGTCTGATAATTGAAACATAATAATTGTCGATGAAAAATGAAGCACAAATTTTACTACATAATAATTTAAATATACTGAAAAATCTGTTAGTGCTGACATCTATGTATCAAAATTAAAACTATTTCGCCAAGTTTCATTTCTGATGACTGGTTTCATTTCAAAAATATTTTTTAAATATTGAATCTAATAGAAGCCTTTCAATCTTCCTAGCTATATGAATGCTTAGGTAATAAGTAATAAATTAATAAGAATACTAAAAACCCACTTAGAGTTTAAATAGATCTTTTTTCTCAATTTAGGAAGAATTATGTTCATTCTCATTTCATATCATATGCTGAAGTTTTCCAGAAAAAAAGAGAGAGGAAATATTTTCAAGGATCCCCATGATGAAATTTAAATTTTTAATATAATATTAAATATTAGGAATTGAATTATTTTTATAATTAGATCTTTTTATTTTATAGTTACCAGTTCAAGAACTTTTTCAATTTCTTAAAAAAATATTTTTAAGATATTTTACAGACATATTTTAAAAGTATCATTTAAATAATGAACGTGATTGACGAACCTGATAAGTATGTTTTTTAGTTAATTTCAGTACTGGGTTTAGGTTTGATAAAACGTTAAACCATTGTGAGTAATAATGCCGAGTAACCAGTTTTAAGTATTTTTAAAATGAATGAATGCTTTATCAGGTATGAGATGATAACATAAAAAGGAATTGATTGTTTGGTTATATAAAAATTCGACTTGGCTGATATTTAAAATTGTCAATTCTTAAATACTACTGCTATAAATACTATAATTTAATATAGCAGTGCTGCTATCTATGAATAGACTTGAGAACTATGAAGCAATATTTCTACTAAATAAATGAAATAAAAAATATATAAACTGCTTTGTACAAACATCCACAAAATCCTCAGAACTATTTTCTTAAAAAAATATTTTAATCTTTACTTTCTTATATTATGTTGAATTTTAGATTTTTGGCTCATCAAGAAAACTACTAGCAATGTTGAATGATTTCACTGTAGGTTACAGAATATAATTGAGCAACGTTTTATGTGTACGTATTATAAACAAATTTTAAAAAAAGAGAAATATAGAAGAATATAGAAAATTATATGATGATAAATCATATTCTGATGATAAACCAACGCAAAACATCAAACGTGGATTTCAAGAATGCTCATACATTTATTAATAAATTTTAGTATGATCATATAAGATAATTTAAGTACACGTCATAGTACGATAATGTGGTATGAGATTAGATTAATTAAATATTGTGTGTGTCTGATTTAGAAAAATATAAATATCAGAGTTTACAGCAATACTTAAAGCTGTATCATATTCAAATTTTCAATAAATTTTTTACTGATAATTTAGTTGAATCTCTTATCTTGTTAAACTTTTACTTAAAAAAATTCTAGTAATTTGTAAGTTAGAAATATTGGAGGATTCAAATTAAAGTGAAAGATACTATTGTCGGACATCTTGAATCTTCGAGATTTTAACGCGTTGGCAGCTGTCTAGGATATCTAGAATTTATTGAAAGCAAATGCAATGCACAAAATACCATTACTGAAAAGTTTGCTAAATATTTATTGTGATGAATCATTACTAGTACCAGGCGTAATATCTGTGACAAATCACAAAAGTCACAGTTCAATTTTTTATATAAATTTCTCTGTAAAAGTTTCATTTTACAAATGTGTTGATTTTTTAACATTCTATATTAAAGTTGTTTATTCCATACTCTATCAATAACAATCACACTTATATTAATGCAAATTTGTTAGACTAGAATGATATACTTGACTACAAATGATTTATTTTTTCCAAAGGAGCATTTAAAATATTGCCTACAGTTATATGTTTATACCTTTGCAAAGTTTTAAATTTGTGAATGATTACACGAGTTCGCACTTAGTTCTCAAAATAAAATAAAAATTTGCTTATATAAAGTACTATAGAAACAAAACAGAATACGCTGTAGAAAATGAAAAGTCAAACATTTCAAAATTTTGTCTCTTCTAGTTGAATTTATGGTTGATTTGTATGCCACTTTATTTCCATATTTTGCTTTAGAAGACATACTCAGTTATGGCAGGAACAGATTAAATTGGACTCTGAATCTTTACAATTATCCATCTCCAAGACGTGACCGAAACTCAGGAAGAAAGACCACGTGATCATTTTACTGTTTGCTCAGAATGGAACAACAACAGTCCGCACTATGAAAACGTATCACGTGATGTGAAAATTTAATATGAAAAACTAAGTAAGACATGAAAAGAGATATTATACAATTCAAGTAATGTTATTAAAGATTACAAACAGAAAATTGGGGAATTATATTCCTTAAAAAGCAATATAAAAAATAAAAAAAATGTGTGCATTAAAAAATTTCTTTTTTTAAAAAATATAAACAGGTTGCCGTATGCTTTTGTGAATATAAATTTAATAATAAACTTATTCATAACAAAAGAGGTTTATTTTCTTAAAAACACTGTACTTTTTCTGGTAAAAATGAAGATTTTTCTCAGACACATATTTTATACATGTTATTCAATGTTTACTACACAATGTGTGTTGTATAAGAGGATTAAATTTCGACACACATTTGAAGGAAATAGTTTCCTCATAGACTTTATTTATAATAACCGACAGAACTAAGGATAATTATCATTAATTCCCATCTAAAATATTAATATCCAAAGATATACTTCAATTAATGTATTTATTCTTATAAATTTTGAATGAGATATTTATAGTAAATCAATTTCGTGACACAGTCATATAGTGAGAAAGGCAGTGCTCTGGTGTCAGAAACTAGCGGGTTTGATGCAAAATTTGTTAAAGACCTTCAAGTTCACAAAAGAATACTAAAGAGAATTATGAACATTAATCTTTCATAAATACAAAGATCATTCTGTGATATGGTGACAAACTTTAAGAGCTAGAGAAACAGGAAGCAAAATTAATTATTAAACAAAATTATAAAATGCAATATAACAAATTCCACACATTCTACAAAAGGTCAAAATATCTATATTAAAACAACAAAACCTGGGAGATTATTTATACTGAGATGTACAAATTATTTTGCATTGAGATAGTAACTCAAATTATAGGACGACCCAGTCTTAACCTCTTAAATAATGACACTTCTTGGGAAACATAACAACTCAGGTGTCAACTTCATTATTTGTCTGCTTTTCAAAAGCAAGAGGAAATTGAATGTGCTTAATGGTATAAGTTGACAGAAACATACAGTCTCAAAAATTCTTATCAATAACCTAACATAATTTAATTATAGTAATTTCCTTGCGATATCAGTCTTGATGAAATTTGTCAATTAAATTAAAAAGTTCATAAATATTTAAAATTAATGGGTTCATTCCAATAAAATGTAAGTATGTTTTAAAATTGTAACACACACTTTTTTCTTCCAAGTTACAATACAGAATATATTCATATTCTTCGAATGAGGAAATATGTCGTTGAGTAGGTGCGGCATTTCAACATTTCCATTTTATATTTTTAGCTTTCTTCGGAAATCAAACGATGCAAATGTTTCTTTTTTTGTCTCTGACCTACAACTGTCCATGATGGTAAGAAGAAATCATAATAGAGGGTGATAAATGGCACTTCGTTTCCTCATCTCACACATCATTAGAGCCTGAAGCGCACCTTGAATAAATCTCTGATTAGAATATCAAAACATCGAATTTTTTTTTTAACAAGAAAAATTTCCCATGAAATCTGAATTTACAGGAAAGCGATATGTAAATGTTATTAAAAAACTTTTCGAAGAACAATTACTAGAGTTTTATAGATTAAGAGAGCTGCTTATATTTGCACACACACGTATATATATATATATATATATATATATATATATATATATATATATATATATATATATATATATATATATATATATATATATATATATATATATATATATATACTACAATTAGAAATGAGCCGCCCAACTTGTCTAGTGGTCAGCGTGTCTGACTGAGGATAAGGAGGTCCTGGGTTCGAATCGCGGTTAAGACATGGATGTACTTTCTCTCTCTATCTATCCTGTCTTTGTCCTTTCCTTGTATGAATGAGGTGTGAATGGTTGCCTACCCTATAAACGGGTCTCTATGGCATGTGTGTAGAGCAAAGTCGTACTTTCATCTTCGTGGTGCTCTGATTAAAACGAAAGACGCTCCCAATTGACTTAAATTCGCATAGCCAAGGCATAGCGAGCTTGGCTTGTCCAAGTGTCATTCGTAACAACAATAATTACAATATAGCTTAAAGAAGTGATATAACAGAAACAGATTTTAACTAATACCAGTTCTATATATATATTTTGTCGCAGCGACATATTTTATTGTATAATGAATTATCAATAAATTTTTACAATTAGTACATATCCTTAAAGTAACATTGAATATGAATAGGATTCTTCACCAATCAATGAAGAAATTTATAACATTTACAAAATCAATCATAGTACATGATGGTATTCATAAAAGTACCATTTTCATATTAGAATATAGTATATAATTCTTTAATTTTCATTCAAACTGTCATTTCATTATAATTTGAATGAAAAATGTTATGAATCTTTATTATATATATATATATATATATATATATATATATATATATATATATATATATATATGCTCTAAAATATTATACACTGCCATTACTTTAAATCAGAGTATCTTTTTCATTTATAAATTTTTTTAACCTATATAGACATGCGACTCTGATGAAAGGATTTAAGGCGGTAGGAAAAATCTATGCTCTTTCGTGAAAACAGCAGACTGCAAGAAGTAAGGCAAATAAAATAAGAGCTATCTTTATATGAAAATCATTTAGCAAGATCCTTTCACAATGAAAAGATAGCAAATTTCCGCGAAAAGCATCAGCATTTACATGCCCGTCATCGTTTCGGGAGCGGTTAATGGCCTTTGAATAAATTACTGGCTGCTGAAATTCGGAACAGTAAACCACTGCTATTTACGAACTTGACCTCTCCCGCAGCAAACCTCGCACAATGACGTGACCTTAAAAAAGGGTGCTTTTACCTTTTCTTCTTAATTTGCAATCATAAAATGGCCCAACGTCAATATTAATAAAGAAAGGTCTCCCTCCTTTGCTTTTCTTAGCATTATCTGACTTCGCTTCAGGAAAACATAAGCTGTTAAAGCAACATTTACAGAAGAATTTTGCTGGAAGCTGAACTGGAATTTTAGAACTACTGTTAAAGAATCGGAACTCTGCGTTCTAATGGCGTTTTCACAGAACTCAAACGATTTGTTGATTTCATTGGAAAATTTCATGAAGAATATTATAAAAAAATATAAATAATCTTGTGATTTACTTGCGTTTTTATTTTAAAAATATACTATACTAATGAAATAATGTTATCATTGTATATGTGGTTGAAAAATTAACACCAAGTAATTATATTTAATTTAATTAGTAATTAAATGTATGATATGAATCCTCAAATTTTATTCAGATAATTCAAAAATTTATTGATATACATTTAAAAAAAATATTAAGTGACTGTATTTTGATAATTTCGTATTAACCTGACTGGATTTAGCTAATTTCAAACTCTCAATATTTTGTGGAATATCGGAAGCATCAGAATAGAATCTTAAAATCTTATATCAGTAATAGAAATTCTTATGAAATTAACTTTTTAGTCTCATAATTAGATTCTTTTCTATAGAGTGAAAAATCCTGGATTCAATCGGAATCAGTGTTGAAAAACGAGAGGTCCTGCTTTCTTCAAGCATGTTTATAAGAGTGCGTGCTCGAAAGTTTTCCAAGTTTTCTCTTTTGAGCCTGGAATACGATCGATTACGGTCGATTATCGAAGAAAAGTAACCTGGACGATTAACTTACATGGTGAACACAACATCTTTAAATCTGTTCACTACGCGATGCCACAATGTTTCTTGAAAAAAAAAAAAAAAAAAAAAAAAAAACAATGCCAACTTCGAATGAAAATTTTGGAAATTTCTACAAAATATTTCGTAACGAATATGACAGTGATAATCAAGGAATTTTAACACTTATTTTTAATTTTTATAAAATATTTAATCTTAATTATATATTATTATTAATTCCTGTAATTTGTGTGTGCTAAAATTCTTTCATAAATCGGCATTTCATGTAAATATAAATATAAAAATTTTCATAAAATAAATTGCTCTTCAGAACACATTAACTTAAATCCCTTGCATTACTTTTTCCAAGAATTTTTATAAAATAGTAAATTTATTGCCCAAAAAAACTTTTAATAATTTAAAAATGTAAATTATTGAATTTTTTCCTATAAAAATGTAAGTTTTGCATTTGTTGAGAAAAAGAAATTATTTCCTTTGTGAGGAGGAAAAAAATAATGATATTATTTTGTATATAAGTGTCTATTTTTCCTTATAAAATGAAGTGAAAGTTTTATTGTTATTAAAAACATGTATTCATTTTTCTGCTCTTAAAATTATAAGGTGAGAACATGATGTTTGAAAATCATCTCTCCTTAGAATAAATAAGGTTTATGATGTTCTAATTTTTCTATTTGAGCATGAAGTTTGCGTTAAAGTGGCGTATTAAATTTTTGGAAATAAAATTTTTGTTCTGTTTGCCCACTGAATTTGAGTCCGGTGTTAAACTGAGAACCGCTGCTAGGGATGGAATGAAAGGGAACATATATATGTGTGAGGGATGTAGATCACTGGCTAACTTAAAATGAAAATTATATTTCATTTCAAAAGATTCAATAACAGCGTTTGTATATAATTTAAAACGTAATTAACACTGATTTGAAGCCTTATTCAGTCACTTGTACCGCAGTGTCATTAAGAGGTGTAACATTCCGTTCCGGAACTCTTCTCGCTTCAAGAAGGATGCGTGAGGTTTTTTTTTTTTTTTTTTCTTTATAAAATTGTGTGTCCTCTTTAAATAACCCCTGGAGCAAAGAAAAAGTAATTACAATGTCCCCTCATTTTATTCTAAATTTAGGCAATTTTATTATAAATTTCTAAAATGAAAATTTTTTAAAAACTTTTCTTGTTTTTCTACGATTTTTGTAAAACTTTAGTTTGTTCCCTGTTTAGTAAACGTGTTTTGGCATTTCCTAATACGCCGCCAGTCGGAAATGCACGTGTACAAAAGAAATCCCACCTTCTTTATCTTATATCCTCATAACTGAAAGGTTATACGTTCAACATACTACTTTCAATTTACTTTAAGTTAATTTATAAGAGAGAATTCATTTTGTAATGCAAAGTAGCGGCTGGGAGCAAAACAAAGAAAACACATTGTTGAAAAATAATATAATTTGGGAAATTATGAATATTTTTCTAAATCACAATTATCTTCCGAAAAATGGGTACTACTTCCCCTCTTGAAGCTTCGACCCACGCGAAAGATAGCTTTCTTGTCTCATCGTATTTTGTATGAGTATGAGCTTAACCATGTTTCAATATTGTTAGCTTACAACTTCTTAAGAAAGTTATTAGGAATGAAAGCGATACATTCATTTTTACTTAGGACACAGATAATCAAATGGTAATTTTTTTTGTTTTGGTTGTGCATGCTACTCACACAAAAATTCTTAATTGTTAACAAATTTAACTCTATACCGATAAAAACATCCAGAGAAAATTAAAGTTTTTATAAAATAATTAAAAATGGATTTTTTTTACATGTGATGTACATAATACAACTTACGAGAATGAACTATGTATGTATTAGCTATTTTCTCAACTAACAGACATATATGCACTTTCAGTAGCTGAGTTACTTAAAAAATGATAAAATTTTATTTTAAGAGGTCTATAAATAATATAGAAAAACCACAAAATGTCAATTTTTTATACATTGTTGTTTTCTTATCCATATTTTTATTAAATAATTCTTCATCTTCTACTCTAAATAAATGAAAATATTCATTGTTATTAAACCAAACTAATCGAGTTACGAAACAGTGAATTTTCTAAAAATATATTTTTCATCTGAAAACAGAATGTCACGTGAGTTTAAAACAACTGTTGAATGAACGAACGCGTTTCATTTTATTTTTTGGCATACATTTTACTTCTACTTTTTCATAGGAGTATTTTAAATACTCTTTTTTTAGGTATTGCTTTAGTTGTATTATGGCGTATTTTAGCCTGGTTAGCAATAGGATCGTTCTCTTTTTCGTATAGCTTCATCTAATGTAGAAATCGTAAGCATATCTCGAACATCGAGTCAATTCAAAAACGAGATGCATTTTATTGAGATTTTAAGCATGAATTTAAAGAGTTTTGTTATTTTTATTTCAATTAACAAGGAAAATCTATATTGGCTTGAGAAAAAGTGAAGGAGAACTTCAATGGTCCCACACAAAATTATCTTGCCCATGTTTGCTGTTAAATTTCACATAACTCCGTATAAATGTCGAGGAATGAATATACAATTATCAAAAGGGACAAACGGAATCCTCATCAAATTTACAGTTATTCGGCTTTCATTTTTGTCTTTGTGCAATGTTTCGTTCTGCAAGAAAAACAAGAAGACAGAATTTTAAATACTAAAAGACGTATAATTATCTCAATCAAGTAAACGTCTAATAATCTCTCATTTCTAGTTTTCTTACAACCTTTTTCTGAGTCAATATAACAAAATGATGATACATTTACGGGAAATGACAACATAATTATCTCATCTAAATTGGTGGTTCAGATTCCTTTTGCAATTTCGAGCTGTGTTTCAATTTGATGAAATAGGAAGAGTCGAAGAAGAAATTAAAGAGTACCTCTGTTTATCTCATTCAAGTTAAGAGCCATTCATCTTTCTCTTTTGCTTTTGTGCAACATTTCGTTCCAGGCAAATTACAAATATAAAGAAATGATAGTATGATTACAGAATATAATAACTTGATTATGTACTATAAGGTACAAACTCATATATTTACAGAATTGTCTAGATAACTTTTTTGTATTTGCTCATCCATAAAATTGATGTTTCAATAATTGTTGTAAATACATAGAGCTATTTTTTAAAACAAATGTTAGGATATTTTACATAAATGACATAAAAACCATTTTTTCAACTGAAGGAAATGTAAAGTAGGTAAAACACAATATTTTCACCAGGCTCATTATTTCAAACTTGTGTTTTCGTTAAATAAGATATATTTGAGATCAATGTCAAATATGCACAGTTCATTCTTAAGTTGGAAGAAATTTACTCCAGAGAGCGCTGATGTCATTTCAATATTTGATTTTGATATTCAATTTCAAAGTCGAATTTTCTTCTTATGTGAAATTTCATAAAAGATTATTTATGTAATTTAATAATAATAAAATATCTATTTAATAATGATAATGAGTGATAATAAGAAAGTACAATACAAAATTGATTTTAGTATAAGGAAAGGGATTTCACAGTTTTTTCGCAATGAATTTCATATGGTAAGACAATGTTGAAAAATATCTCAAATTATGAAAATATTAATACTCGTGAAAAATAGTTGAAATGAGAAAATTCAACGAATTAATATTTAATTGTGCTTTATTCCAGCCTATTTTCCTATTTACGCACTGCATTCAACTCGGCCTCTTATTTTTTAAGTGTATTTACTTTCGTTAAATGCACTTATTTCATTTTTTGCCCTTTCATTTCATTAATGTAAACAAAAAATGAATTTCCTTTTTTGTTAAAGTTAATGACCTCGTTTTAAAAGTCGGTTATATTAAAGTATTGTCGCCGCTTACAATTATGTATTCAACGAGGAAAAGGCTATTAAAGATAAAGCCGTAAGTTTCTCTTCTAAAGAAACAGCTTTTTTGAATGTAGATAGTTGAATTTTCTGATTTTAAAAACATTGATCATCAGGTAAATAAAAATTATTTACACTTATTATAGATGGATTTTTGATTATCACGCGCATTGCAGTATTTGCTATATTTTAATATAATTATAATGAAACACAAATCAAAATATTTTTTTCAATTTACGGTTAATAATGTAAGCAATTTCTCACTGTAATTTAAAAATTTATCCAATTCGGAATTACAGCTTAATTTATTTCACCCTCTTTGATGATAAATATAATTTGGTGCAGAAAAACCTTCCTTTCAAACATTTTATTTCAGTTAATTGAGCATTTTCAAGTAACAAAGAGATCCTGGTAGTCTGGTAGGAAAAATGTCAGTCTCGAACTTGTTAGATAGTAGGTTCGATGTTTGATTCAACAAGAATGTTTAAATAACGAATTTTCTTCTATCGAGGAAAGATGCAAGCATTTTAACTTTTGAATGCAAGCATCCTTTCTTGTGACCTTAATCCATCTTAACTGGTTTCCTCCCTTGCAACACATGAATATGCTCATTTATCAATAAAAATGTCTTCCGGGATACAATTTTTACTGTGGGTACTAATATGCCTAACAACGACCTTCAACCATTGTCCTGTACACTGTACCACTACTTTGGTATCATTGCCCTGTGATATCAAAGCTATAATTTAGATTAAATTCGTTTTAAGTAATATTTTACGGCACTCTCTTTTGCTCTGAATAAGTTAGTACTTATTTCCCTTGGGTAATTGCATAGCATTGCTTTTTTTGCCAAATATTATAACGGTTCTTTTATATTCTCTTATTAAAATGGAGTTTATTTTCTTTGATTATACCTTTACATTACTTTGTAGTAATGGAATTATGTGTTGTGTGAAACTTTCAGTCACAATATCTATTTTTTACATATTTGCTACTTTTAATTATTTATTAATTAAAGGTAGCAAATAAATAAATCAAGGATTCAAGTTTGTAAGTATTAATTATTTTTAAGCTATTTTTCAATTAGCTTTCGTTAAATATTATTCTATTAAATATTATTCTATTATTTATTAATTAAAGGTAGCAAATATATAAATCAAGAATTCAAGTTTGTAAATATTAATTATTTTTAAGCTATTTTTCAATTAGCTTTCGTTAAATATTATTCTATTAAAACAATTTTTTAATATTTTTTGTGCCTCTGTAAAAAATTTTATTATATTAATTAAATTATTCATGTGGAATTGTTAATTTTACTTTTCCATTAAAAAATTAAACAAATAGTAATTTTAAATATCTTTCAATGCAGATAAATTATAATTCTTACACAGATATTAAACAGATATTTAAAAAATAATATATGTTTCATTAAATAATTACTATTTTTTAAATATTGGTTAAATTTGTATGTGTGTAATAGTTAAACATAACTTAAACTGTAATATGTATAATAATTAAACAGGTATTTAAAGATAAGCAGATTTTTGAAAAGAAAAAAATAGTTAAATTTGTTAATGTTGTTAAAATCTATGTTAACAGAAAAGTTCGAATTAACTATTTAGTTAAATATTGTTAAAATAATGCTGGTTGATTCTAAAATAATGATTGTGTACTTGTTATTTGTTCTACTTTATTTGAATACCTTTTCTTGCTATTTTTATCAAATATTTATATCTTATTTATCAACATAAAATAAAGTTATCTATCTATCTATCTATCTATCCATATATATATATATATATATATATATATATATATATATATATATATATATATATATATATATATATATATATATATATATATATATATATATATATATATATATATATATATATATATATATATATATATATATATATATATATATATATATATATATATATATATATATATATATATATATATGCTTCTTTCAATGCAGGATTTTATTTGCCAGTTTCATGAGTAATTTTGTATTAATCTTAATCCCAATTTAAGCTTTTACTGATTTTGACAGTCGTGATTTTAGTTTTCTAAACTCAGCATATCTGAAGAAACTATTGAACGTTGCTTCATTTTCCTTACATACAAAACAGTATTATAGGAACATCTCTAAGCCAAACCTTCTTCAGAAGTCATCCTATTTTCTTGTACAGAAAAATAAAAACATTTGAAAAGAAAATTTCATGTTAAAAAATTTTTTCTTTTATTGCAGATTTATTTTTCTCCTGTGGCAAAAGATTAAAATGCTTAACATTTTCAAGGATTCCTGAAATATTTTCATGTTTGATTGAATCAAATACATATTGTGTTTAATGAAATTGTAAATGAAACAATTCAAAGTAGTTACGAAAATACTCGCCCAGGAAATAAATTAAATTAAGGTGTGATATTAAATGTATTATTTTGTGTGAACTTTACAATAATTTCGTTCAGATGATAGAATCACACAAGCTGAATGAAATTGAGTCGTTTGATGCTATAAATATTCTACAGCTATTCCTTTGACAAGCCACCCTATAAATATAGCTCAAGAAACAAAAAATATAGTAAGACGAACAATATTTCACTGAAAATAGTTTAATTTTATAACTGAATTCTTGTGATTTTTAAGAAATGTAGCACTTTATTTGGCATTGAGAAATGTACTCAAAAATATTCATAATTTTACTTTCAGTATGCCTAGTTAAAGATGTTCTTTTTCATCGATAAATTGGGAATTAAAGTAAAATAATTTAAGTAACAAGTACTTTTTTAAATAATCGATTAATTTATGCAATGCATTGCATAAAATATTCATTTTGTTGCTGCTTATGATGTATTGAAATATTAAAAATTCAGTTTGTGTTGAGAATAAAAAGAAAAATTTTTTTAAATAATCTGAAGTGATATATTACCTTTCATTACTTTGAATAATGGATGAATTCCGTTATACTATATTGGATATTTTATTGGCTATAATTTTTAAATATATAACTTTCTAAATGTTGCTCCGCATTTTAAAGATGATAAAATACTATTTATTTAGGTAGTTAATAATTACATTCCATAAATTTTTTCAAAATTTTTTATTTGCTTCAAAAAGTTTTAAAATAATGAGACATTTTTACAACTGGAATTATACATATAATTAACAATTTTTGAAATAGAAACAGTTGATAGTAGATGGTATTTTCACCTGAAATTTAAAAAACATGGATTTAATAACAGGAACTTATAATTTAAGAGTTGACAATATACATTGCAGCATAACAGAAGGTTATGATAGTATATAAATGGTTCAAATTAAATTTTCTTCCTATAAAAAATTAAAAATGTGGGGAAGTTCTTAAAGTATCGGTATAATGCTGTTTAATATTTCTTATGAAATCAAGAAAGGGAAAACAAATGTTTATGAATACTGTTTCCACAAGCTTTATTCACCGTTTTAAATGTGCATTTCTGTGTGAAACCAAACTTCAGAAATATATTTTCAATGCGATGAAAAATCTTAAGAATATATAGTTTAAGAATTAAAACACATTTATAAAATATAATCATTACAAAAATTAAAAAAGTTTGGAAATAATAAAAAGAAAGCTTAACAGTTTATTTTTCTGAAAATATTCCAGAATTGTTTTTTAAATTTTAAAAGTATTTACTTGATTTTTAATCTTAATAGAAATATGACAATACCCATAACTCGAATTTATAACAGACGTATTTTTATTATTTTTATTTTGACCTTTTTAGTACATTTTCCATTAAAAATAATTTAATCAGGAAATATTTAATTGCATAATTTCTAAAGAATTTGCTGACGAATTAAAATTTTATTGAATTAAACTAGAGCATTCATTCAACATTAATTTTATATGACCTTTCCTCATGTTAAAGAATCTTTCATTCTTAAAAATCTTTTCTATAAATCTATTAAAGATCACTAATATCAACGGTAATTACAGATTTTAAAATTGTACTTAAATCTATTTAAATGTATAATTCTAATACTAAATTAAAATTTTAGATTCTTGAAAGATTAATAACTATTGTTACTAAAGCAGTATTTAAAACTAAAATGTGTGTTGAAGTAAATATTTCGCAAATGTTGTATTTTAAATAAAAATTTAAAAACTAGATTCAAATGTATAACAGTAATTGTAAAATTTGTATGCATAAAATTTTTATAATCTTTCTTTCTTTTCAAATATACATTTATTTATATTATACTAAAGCTTATTGAAAATTTCTAGGTATTTTTTTTAGATGTTATAAACTTTTTGACAAATCTTAACTAATTAATGTGTTTCTTATGTGTATATTATATAATAATTATTTCTTATGAGTAGTTTTAAAATTTTAACTCAAAATCTATTTTTGGTAATCAGCGAACGAAGGACTTAAAATATTAAATAAATCGAAACTTATGCAGTCTAAAATATTACCCAATTTGGTTTTATTTAAATAATTATATTAGAAATATTCATATAATTATTTAATAATTATATTTAACATTATTTAAATAATTATATTAGAAATATTCATATAAAAATATTCATATAATCTAAGCAATTTTAAAATTTTAATGTCTGATAAGATAACTGCTATCACTCAAAGGTAATCATACTTTTATTTGTGTATTATACAGTTGTCTAATTTTAGTAAAAAACTTACTGAGCGTAATAGTTCATAAGTCCATTTAGAATTCATACGAGTTTATTATGTTTTCTATTTTGCAGTCTATTGTCTGACCCATTTCGAAATATCCTTCTAGTTTCTCCTCCAAATCGATATCCGTTTTGATCTTGTCCATTCACTAGCCCATGGGCATTTAAAGGCCTCTGATGTGCCATATTAAAGCCATAATTGTTTCCATTGCTGTGAACGTGATTTCCATTAGCTTTCGCATGAGGAAATCTTAAATCGACCAAACGAAGATCTACCAGAGTTTCTTTTCCATTAAGCCGACCTGAAAAATATCAAAGATTCATTCGTTAAAAGCGTGAATTATTGGGAAAATGTAATTATTTTAAAAAAAGAGACATACCTGGATGATATTCTTCTCTCATAGTGTTTCTCCAGTTTTCTGGGAGTTTATTTCCTCTCGTCAAATCTTCAGCATGTCTGTAGAAATAGCTGTAAGTACCTAAATTAATTTGATTTTTTGTTCCAAAATTAGACTGTCCATTATTAATATGATTTCCGATATTTCTATCATTATTGTTTTCATTTAATTTTCCAAAATTACCAGGTATCTCTCTGAATCCTTGATCCCCCGTTAATTCTCTAATTCTACCATGTATTCTTTGATTTAGTACATCTAAAGGAATGGCAATGAAAAGTGTGGTTTGTCCATTGTTGCCATTGCTATGGAAGAATTCATTTGCCTCGTTACCAAAAACTCCATCAAAGTGTTTTCCACCAATTGTACTTTTCTCTTCGTTACCATTATACCCTTCTCCATTTTTGCCGTAATTGTCACTATGTCTTGCATCTTCCGACAACGAATGTCCACCGTTATATTCTCCACTTATTCCTTCATTTTTATCAACAAACTTACCGAATCCTTCTTCTGAACCAAGTCCAATGCTTTTACTGAAGGAGACGCTAACGCTTCGAGATCTACTCTCACTGCCCTGTTGTATTTTACTTCCAGAATATTTGTCATCATTTCTTGTGGCGTGGCAACAGCTCTGGTGATAAATAAACATATACAGAAGCAGCAGATATCTGTAATTCTAAAAAAAAGCAAAAATGTTACAAGAAAGAAAGTTTGAACATAATGTATATGTACATATAGTTTAATGAAAACGAGATATCTTTACAATTTTTTTAATTAGGTAGAGAAATAAACTGACTTTCAAAGATCACTTCTTGCATATGAGAATTATTTCAACTCGTATTTGTACTTAAAGTACATTGCTGTTCACCCAAATTGCAACACCAAGAAAGACAAGAGATATCACAACAAAATTTATTTTGTAGATAACATGTCATATATGAAATGATTAAATTTATAGACTTCTGTGAAGTGTGGTTCCTGCCAAAATCAGTAGCAATAGTACCCGCCATTGTTGCATATCACCATTGCCACACACCTCGGCACTGATTTAATGAGATTTTGGATGTGTTCTTGGGGTACAGCAAACCAAACAGCTTCAATGTGTTGCCAAAGTTTATCTGGTGTGGCAGCTGGGGATGTAATCTGGGTCAATCGTTGAGCAACCTTGGACCACATGTTTTTCTATAGGTGAAAGTTCCGGAGAGTGAGCCGACCAGGGAAACAATTAAATTCAGCAATTGACGAAGAGCGCTTGGACAATGCATGCCACGTTGTGGTTGCACACTATCCTATTGAAATATGGCTATGGGCAAGCCCTAAGGGTAAGGAAGGACAACTAGTTATAACACCTCGGAGATGTAACGCTGGCTGTTTAAAAGTACCTGCAATGCGTACTAGAGGAGGGTGAGAGTGATATCTAATACTGCTTCATAACATAATACCCGGTGTAGGACCAGTGTGACTGTGCATACTGCAGCTGTTCATCATTCTCTCTCCATGGTGTCTCCAGAGTCGAATGCGGCTGTCGTGGTGTTGCAGACAGAAGCTTGACTCGTCAGTAAAGACAATTTCATTCCATTCTGCTGCATAGATCCTTCTTTCATCGCACCATTGTCGGTGGAGGCGTCTGTGGTTCTGTATCAAGGGTAGAAAAAGCAATGGACGTCTTGCGGCCAGACTACTCTGGTGTAAATGGCGTCGAATGGTACACGCAGGTACTGGATGATGCGATACGGACTAAATGTGCTGTGTTATGGTTCGTGATGTGGCTGAGCGATCTGTCACTGCCAATTTACCTGTCATCACGTGAAATGATGCATTGAGGTAGATGCGATCGAACAATTCGGTCCGTCGTACCCTCCTGCATCCAATGATCACATACCTGCATTACAATTGCTTAGTTTCGTCCAACACCAGTACCGATTTCCCTGAAATATAATCCACAATCTCGGTAGGCCACTATCTTTCATCTGTCGAACTTGGATATTTGATAAAAAAAATGACTGCTGTTTTCTACAAGGCATAATTAATCATTTTTTATATCACAAAAAAATACTATTTCCGAACTTGAAATCGCCGAAATCTCTAAGTTTTAAATAGTGCTGTTAAGTGGCGCCAAAGGACCGCGTGAGGTGCATCTGCACTGAAATTCTAGTCATTCTCATATCTCACTTCCGCTAATGCATGTTGTAAATTTCATGTTATTTGCATGCTTCCTTCAGAGTGTTGCATTTGCGGTGCCCAGCAGTGTAGACTCAGAACCTCTGCAACTATGCAATCATTCGTTGAAAAAGAAATACCCGAACTGCTACAATAAAATCCTAGATATTTTCGAATTTCTTACCAGTTCAATTGGAATAATGAAAGATAAATGTAATGTTATGTATTGCAGAAACAAGTTGAAGGCGCAATCAGTTCTACCAGTTCTGTATTTAACAAAGGAATCAAATGCTCCGTAACGATGAATTAAAATTTTTAAGGACATCTCTATATTCTTACCAGGCTGTTGTTCAGTTATGAGTGATAGAAGTTACATTTTTGCTTTGTAGATTAAGTTTGATACAATGGGTGCTTGCGATATTCCCTAGTTTTCTACTTCAAGGCAATTGCAAGGACTTTAATATCTATTAATAATTGTTTTCCTTAAACACAAAAATAGTGCATTTTAAACTATAATTTATTAATCTATCTGTCGTCATGTGTAAACTATTATTTTTAGTATGAGATTTTATAGAGTTTTTATTTGAGAAGCAAAGGCAAGATTATTGCACCAATGACTGAGGAAGTTAACCTTTTAATTTATAAAATCTACAAAAAGATACATGTTCCTCAAAAATATTTTGTGAAAAAAAATCTTATCTCTAAACTTTAAAATATTTTATATCTAGGTTTTTAAACATTAAAATCGTGAACTCGAAGATTTAAATATGTTTAGGTACAGTGGCATCCATCAAGGAGGCAGAGCTATTTTCATACTTTTTTGGAAACAAAACTGCAAACAAAAAAGCTTATTAGATTGCATCAAATTTGCCACAAAATCTGTTATAGAATTTATTCTTAAAACCTTGTCACTTGTATAAAAAAAAAACAAGGTAAAATACCAATACCTTATAAAAGTTTTTAGAATAAATGTAGAAAAAAATTTCTAATAATGGAAAGCGTATGATGTTATTTAATTACTACAAAAAATTATTCATTAGATGATTATTTCACATACCCATTGCATAGGTTTAAATTCATTTTAAAATATAATGTGTATCTAAAAATATTGGAAACTAAATCATAAAAATGAATTAAAAAATATTTAATGACTTGAGATGTAAATTGATGTAGTGGTTAAATTTATAAAATTCCCTAGAGATTTAATAATAAATCTGGGATGTTTTCAGATTATATCAAGTTACTGGAATACTTTTCCGAACGCTTATTTCTTCCCTTGAAATTACTAAACCCGATCAGCAGCCTCTTAATTTTGAACCACAATCGGATAATGAAATAGGCACTTGAATAAGGACTCTTTTCTCCAAACTTTCCCGTCATACTAATGGTCGTACAATACATACTGTGATAAATATAAGGACAAGATGAAATTGGGCCAGGAGAGGGGGTTCACCAGGCAAGACCTGGATAAGATCCCCTATTGTTAACAGATCTTTCAGGGAAAATGAGCTCATGAACCTGATGTAGTTCTGCTGTCCAAAGGAATTAGAAAAAACAACAAATCTTATGGATAACTAAAATTAATAGGTCTTTTTAGTCTAACGAGTTTGCCTCAGTCTTCAGATGGATCACATATTGAAGTTTCTATCTTCAAAACGAGAATTCAACTGAGTTACCATGAATGCCTTCATTATTTTGGTAATTTCAAAATCAAAAATAATTTCAAAATTTAAAATAAAATTTTTTTAATAAAAAACTATATACAATAAATAATTGTTAGAAAATTAAAATGAATGACCTCTCTTTGAATGGCGTGGATATTTAAAATAAACGAACCATTGATTTCTTCTGCAAAGTGTTCTGATTAATTGAACGTCACCAAACTACAGTCCAGTTAGAGTAATGTGACTACCAGTCAAAAGCAAGAATAACCACCTTTCACAGAGGATGCTATTGCGAGACGCACAGGAAGAGAGTTAATTAGGTCTCTGAAGGTGTTCACTGAGATGTTGAGCTATTCTGATGCCAGATAGCTGTGCTACATTACGTGGCGAGGATCCATGCCACAAAAAACCAGATCTAGATGGACGCACAGATTCTCGACTGGGTTTAAGTCAGATGAATATGATCGGAAGTGGAAAATAACAAACTTACACTGTGCTCTCCGAGCCTAACACACATAATGCCAGCCATATGACAACTCGCATTGCCCTGCTATTACAAACCCTCATCATGAAGGAAAATAATGCGAATATAAAGGTATACATGGTCCCCAAGAACAGATGTGTATTTGTATTTATATTCTGAGCTTTTCACAATGATGAATAAACCCAAAGAATACCAGAAAAACATTTCCTAAACCAGCTTAAACCGTCCTGACAATGATTTCAATGTGCTTGATTCCAGAGGTTTAACGCCGTATAAGCAAACATCTATCTGCTGTTGTTGTTGTTCCTTATTCCACTTGATCTAGTACAATCTAGACCAAGTCCAGTAGATCGTTCGCCCAGAGAAAGTCACAAACCAGCGCAGGGTTTTCAAAAAAATCTCTCTTCTCCAAACCCAGACAGGAGAGCAGATGGTCCGGAGAAGCTTGGTGGAAATTACAACTGAAGCACACAGGGAACACTTTCTGACCCTGAACGAATGTAAGGGTGCAAGTAGGTCCAGTAATGAGCTTGGTAATGGTGGTTTGCAATTTCCTATTGCCCTTCAGCTCCGAGTTGCAGCAGCATTCGCTGAACACTAGTTTGGGAGACAATGTTGTTTGCCTCTTGGCTCATCTAAGCGGTCAGTTGCTCAACGGTAGCATGGCTATTCACTCGAACACATTACTGCAGCCGTTGTTCAACTCTGTCATCTATACCCTGTGGTAAATCACATTTGCTACGTTACTGATTTTGGATAATTCTATTTTGCCATGCAGGATAAACTTTTTACCATGGTGTCACGCGAACAGTTCACAAACTTAGCCATTCACCCCTAGCCCGCCAATGATTAGCCCATTTTGTAATCACTAATAATAACTTCGTTGATAAATCCTTTCGTTTCTGCATTGCCCAAATGTTTGCAATATTTTCCGAGCCCCACAGACCCCATGCTCAATTACATTGTACTACCACTTGTCTTCTGTGATTGGTTATTTAATATCGTCTTCGAAAGTAAATAATGGTCCCATTAATGTGACTGGACTTTATATATTTTTAAGTAAATGGAACCCTCAATTTCTGTCCATTTTCGAAATTTAAAATGAAATGATCTTAAGTACAGAGATATCTCCCAGTTACCTTGTTAAATTCTATTGAGTTCACAAGTTTGGTGTAAGCACACTTTTTTTTCGAAATGTGAAGCAAGTGCATTAAGAGAAACGTTCAGGCACTATCGCTTTACAGAGTACAATCGCAAATGCAATTTCATAACAAATAACTGCAACGTACGACTTTCAAATAACAATCTATAACTCCTTTGATGTAATCTTTTCCGCGAAAGCAGTTACTTATAAATTTTATCAACCCATCTGAAAAATTCAAGAAATTAATACCAAAATATACACAGTAGTTTTTACCTTCCACTGCAGCTGCCTAAAGTGAATTGTTAAGTGTTTCATTTTACCCATTACAACCAAGTTTTGCGGAAAAGAGTTTTAAAAGAAAGCCATTGTACACAATATATTGTTGCAGATGCGTAACATATTATTTTCATATGTAAATTTTTTCTTAAGAATATGAGACATAATGTTTCTACCTAAATAAATTATTGGTATAAATTAATAAGGAAATTGATGTCATAACCGAAAATTAATTGCTTGTATTGAAATATCGTTTGAGTAAAATAACGAATAAAGTTCTTGCCATTTTTGCTTTGCCATTGAATGAAGTGATTATTTATATGCGAATTAATCTTCATGTGGTTAAGAAATCTGTCATTTGAAAATAGAAACATCAATTGTTTTAAAAATAAGTCAAATTGTGCACTTTCACCAATAGTAGAAACTCATGCAGTAGCAAAGAGATATGGAAACGTCCAAAGTCCTCATTCAGAGATGTTTCCTTTACGACTTCAAAATAAACATATTAATAGCTGCATTAAATCGACGAATTTGTAAAATATTTGGAAATAGGACTGTGAAGAACTGTATTGCAAAGCTTTAGTTTCAAAAACATAGGTCGTGAGATTCAAGTCAACGAACACATTTGCACCAAGCACTCCCGGATTTTTTTATATCCAAAATCCTGGAATATTATTGGAAGGGGATTCTTTATGCCCAAAACCCTCGAGTGTTATTGGAAAGGAATTCTTTATGTCCAAAATTCTCTAGTACTGTTGGAAAACTTCGAGGATTATCCAAAACCCTGGAATCTTATTGGAAAGGGATTCTTTATGTCCAAAACCCTCGAATGTTATTGAAAGGGAATTCTTTATGTCCAAAATTCTTTAGTATTATTAGAAACCCTCGAGGATTATCCAAAGCCCTCAAGTATTATTCTGTATGTCAGAAACCCCAGAGTCTTATAGGAAAGGGATTACACTATTAGTGATACGTTTGCAGAAGATACTAGATGCAGATGGGATTATTATAAGGGATAACAATAGATTGTACTTCCAATAAATCATTTTCTTCTCAAGCATTCAAATGGGTAACTTTATAGGTTATTTTATAAAAAAAATTCAAGATACATTCTACCCTAGTTTATATAGACAGTAAGAAATTCTTGAAAATTGCTTCCAATATCATGAATTTCAACAGCATGGGTAAATTATTTGATATGGTAAAATTTAATGTTAAGATATATACGTTTCTTAGGGATAGAGGTAGATTGGGAGAGATTTGTGTCATTAAAATGGACGTTTTTCCTGAAGAAACTGATATCTAAGGCGAATCCCTGATTTTTTTCATTCATAGCAATTTTAAATAATGGGCTTTGTGCGTGTGTGTGTGATTAATTTCTATAATAAAAATATATTTAAATTACATTTTATGTTATTAAATGTAATTGAAATACATTATTACTTTTTTTTATCAAGTTTTCTCTTATAAGCAAAAGGAATAAAATATTATCTAAGCCGTTTTTAAGTAATAACTTTTATGAAATATATACTTGTAATAATTATTCTTATCACACAAAAAGAAAATTTGACTTTTATCATTCAAAACGTGTCTAACGAATATATATATATATATATATATATATATATATATATATATATATATATATATATATATATATATATATATACATAATTTTATTATTATCTTTTAAAACTTCAATAATCGAATGTATTCATAATTAACTTTTACAAAAATTAAAAATATTTTCATTCCTAACTTTTTAAATTCTTTTGCTTTGACGAAAAACTCAAATAAACCACTGCAATAGTCTTTTAAACATCACAATTTTTATGGATTAAACTACTTATGCATTTACGTATATCCCTCAACGTCATAATTTTCCCTAGTTGAGCCGGCGTTGAAAAATTAGCTCGCATATAATATTAATTTCGACAAGTAGCATTTTCTTTCTCTACATGCATGGGTTTTTAGGGGTTCTGAATCAATTTTATGTTTGTTTAGGTAAAAAGAGCCGACATTAGAAAACTGATCTTTACTTTTCCATACACTAAAGACAGATAATGAATATTCAATGTACATTATTTTCTCTTTTATTCTTACACAAAGGTTTACTAATATTTACGAAATTTGTAAAACATAATTCTAACTAAAGGCAAAGAAAATAAAACATAATCAATATTTCAGAACCGCATGATGTTTTATGCATTAAAATAATTAAGAAAAAAGTATGTTAATGCATTATTTGAATCCAATATTTTACTAAAATTATATATACATATATAATTTCCTTTCCTGATATGTATATATATATGTATATATTTATATATATACATATATGTATATATATATATATATATATATATATATATATATATATATATATATATATATATATAATATATATATATATATATATATATATATATATATATATATATATATATATATATATATATATATATATATATATATATATATATATATATATATATAGTATTAGTTTCTAAAGATTATCTAAAAAAATATTTTCCTTCATCTTGAGAATCTTTTAAGAAATAAATACACACACACAACAATGTATTTTAATGATCACTTTTTTAAATTATATTTCGTAGCTAAAATATGTACATGATATATTATATATATCAAGTTGTTTATATGAAGTCCTGCTGTAGGTACAACAATGGAGCGAAATGAGATTAATTGTTCAAATTTTTAAGCTAAAACTTATATATATATAAACACACGCAAAGACATAAGATCCATAGGAACAATATCCAAGAATGTTTTTAAGAAAATATGCATAAGCTGTAAAATAAAAAATTACGAACAAATATGAAAACATTTGTGAAAAATTAACAGCTATGTTCTTTTTAAACTAGAATGATAGAATTTTTTGGTTTAATTTCTTTCTAATGAAGTATGGCCGGATATTTTCCTTATGTTCGTCGAATATTAAAGGGGTATTTTCAGCAGGGTTTGAATATATTCCACAGAAATTGAAGTCTTAAGTTTCAAAATTACTCATCAAGAATTTTTTTAATTTCTAGTAATTTTTAATATACATTATGAATTACCTTCCTAACTATTTGAAAATATGTGTGAAATTTTTTTTAAAGGCAAAGTTTAAAATTTTATCCCATATTGCTTTACCCCTTAACATAAACATAATTTCGAAAAAAATTGCTTATTCTTTAAAATATATTAATTTACTTTTTATTCAGTTAATGACGATTCATAAAGTTATATAATAATATATATGTCGAAATTTATAATTAATTTTAAACTATTTAAGAATTTTGAATAAGTGATTTGTCGCTATTTTTAAAGATATTTTACTTATTAAACTATGGTTAACTGACTGGCTTACTTAACCCTTCATTTGATTTCGTTTGATATTCTTTTAGCTTATAAAATATTTTTCATTTTAATTTTAATTTTGAATAGAAAAATTTTTAACTGTAAGAAATTTGATTATAATAAAATTTATAAATATCCAATAAGATTCACGAATTTGAATCACAAAGGTTTTGACTATATACATAAAGTAGCGGAAACTGCAACACTTACCTTATTTACCGCCATCTTCTGATTGTAACGTTATGCCAATGATTGCTCTGGTTTTTATGCGCAATCTCAATGTTATCTTTCTCGAAAAATGGGTCGTATTGCCATTTGATTTGGTTTACACTTTTGTGGCACCTAGCTAATGTCAAATCATTTAAGTCTTATACAGAACTATCACTTTCACCTGGGCAAGAAAACGAACGACCTTAAGTAAATATGTTCATTGATACGCTTCAGCAATTTTCGTTTCAAAATTCCGGGATCAGTGGACTAATTTGCTTTTGCACAGGCTTTTTTTTCTTGATAGATAAATTGGCTTATCATAACTGCCAACTAACACTTGAAAATCTGAATGAAAAACATTGCATCAGTACTGCCTTCGAGAGCGAGCATGATTTTGTTGTGACAATGATTGAAGCTCATCAATAAACAAGTTTAGTGAACAGATTGTTTTTCTTTGAATTTTTATATCACAATTCTTTTCCCAGTGAACAAGTTTCTTAAGTGTTGTAGGGTAAAAATAATAATTTTCAATATTTTTCATAGACACTATACATAACAATTTCGTGTCAGATTTGTTTCTGATGGTTACCTTCCTGACACTTTTCTAACAACTATATTGTTTCGCTAGTAAAACAGAGTTGAATTTTCTGTGTTTTTAGAGATGTACGAAGGATTCCTTTTCCAAATCAATTTATTACCTACAATAAAAAGTTAGAAACTTATAAAATAGTAACTTTTTAAAATTAACTTTATTTATGCAATTTATATATGATTTTCATGGTGTTAATTCATATTACAAGAGTAATTTGTAAAGAGTAAAAGAGCTTTTTTACTAAAATTTAAATTAAATTCAGAAAGTGCAATAATTAACTAGGCATGTGATACATGCATAAAATACATCTCTTTTTAAGTAAATTTTATAAAATAATGTGACTTTAATAATATTCAATCAACTAATTATCCGGGAATCGATTCAGTTAAAAACCATCTTAGTGAATGAGACTACTAGTCTTTGGCTAAAATATCTTTCGATTCGAAACATGAAATTTGAAAAGAAGAATATTAATTCAGCTTTCAAATTATTAATTAAATTCTAGTTTAAAACTATTACGTGGCATCAGGTTCATAGATATTTTGCTTTATAAAAAGGCAAAATCTTAGGCATAATGTAATGATGCAGTGTCTTGTATCGAATGAAAAATAAACATTTTATCTGTTTAATTTTAAAGAAGGGCGAAATAGATAGTAGGATAACAATTCAGATTTCAAATTTATCATTTAACCATTGTTTAAAGTCACCAGGTAGTACAATATGTTTCGATATTTTAGTAAGAATTGAAGTCTGATGTGAACTGTAATTATAAAATACAATGTGTTGAACGTACTGTCTGCTCTCTTATTGTATTACTTGGGAATAGAAGCTGTTTCTCAACAGATGTCACTTGGCTCAATCAGAGATAATTCTAATAAGTGAGCATGCGCGCTTTAAGAA
The DNA here is from genome assembly GCA_037975125.1 of Latrodectus hesperus. Taxonomy (NCBI): domain Eukaryota; kingdom Metazoa; phylum Arthropoda; class Arachnida; order Araneae; family Theridiidae; genus Latrodectus; species Latrodectus hesperus. The sequence continues at coordinate 71,567,187 of CM075856.1, read as the reverse complement.
TTAAAATGATTGTATCACCTAATGCGTTACATATTTGTGTTACTGTGTAGAAGATGCAGCAGCTAGAGTGTAGTTATATCCTTTAACTAAGTTTCAAAAAAGGAAGAATATGTTGATAGCGAGATTAAGCCCTCTAGCCACTTAGAATATATTACATCCAGATTAATTTGTGTGAAAGTTAAAAATTTTTTTATTCATTGTAAATCGTTTTCACAGTTATCCTGCACTTTTTTACGTATCATATTTTTGCTAAGAAGTTGTCAACAAGTAATTAGGTTAATTTTAAATATATATAAAATTCAAAGTGGAGAAAATCATTGGAAATCCGGATATTTCAAATTCACAATGTTCTAAAAACTTGACAGTGGGAAAAGAAGTGGCTTTTTTCTCTCAAAAATTTTGTTTAGATGAAAAATTGTAGAAAATTTAATTAGCAGTGCACGCTGAAGCACCACTTTTTTACAATTTAAAATACAAAATTAAACCTGTTAAAAAGAAATTCTCGATAAAAAACAACGCGCGTGCGCGAGTCCTAATTTTACAACAAAAACCTGCCATACTTGAAGCAGCCAAAGATGTGATAGTGAAAGTCTAGAAATATTAAAAAGCAACTTAGGATATAGAGTACCTATTTTAGCATGTAGAAAGTGGTTCAAGCTCAGATGTCAATTTCTTCACATGAATGACATTCTTCACAATGGTGACGCTCAAAATTGTGAGTCAGATGGTTGTATTTAGCAATAACAGTTGGAAACATATTGCAATCATCTAACATAACTTATTCATATTGACATTTAAAATCACAGTTAAAATGCTTATCATATGGTTGAAGAGGAATAAAATGGAATGTACTTTATCTTTTATGTGTAGGCTTAGTATGAGATTATTAAATGATATTATAAATTTTTCAATGTTTTTTAAAATGTATTTTATATGCTTCATAGATAAAAAATTTCATATATAGAAGTTGAAAATACCATTACAAGTGTTACATTACCATTACAAGTGACAATACCATCATTAAGTGTACAGTGTTTGTACCATTAAACTTTAATATAATACTTTTAAATGAATATCTGAAAGCAGTTAGGATTTCACTATATTGGAAACTGTCTAATTTATTTTTACTAACGCAATTTTTTTTATAGTGACTTTTAATGTAGTAAAATTGATTCAATCAACGAAATCCATTTATAGAATTTTGTATTCACATTGGAATTGCTGCTACAATTGTATTTGAAATGCCATAGAAATATTTAAAAAGCAAATGTTTATTAAAATATGTTCTTCAATTGATGTGAAAATAAAGGTAAACAATCCATCGTAAGCATACTCTGAATGAGGTAAATTTTTTTGGGTAAGTTTATCCAAATATTAACATATATTCATGACTAAAAATAATTATGTAATGACAGATGATTAACAAAACGATTATATAATTGTAAATCATTTTAATTTTGTCCAGCGATTTCGGGAAATAACTTAAATTTACAATACGTCACTTTTGAAAATGCTCTACAAACTTAGAATCTAGTCTAAAACAGCCAAAGTCCAGAAATTTCTATTCTTAAGGCTATTTCTTTTTCAAAAAGTTAGATAATTTGAAGAGACAATTGAAAAGGGTAAAAGTAAGTACCTTGAATTTATACTGATGCAGAATTAAATGAATGGATCCAAAAATTCAAAGTAAAATCGAAACTTTTAAGCTTCGATTTTTCAAGAATTTATATAAAATTGACTATTTAGAATGGTTGTCGTGGTGTGGTAGATTAAAAGTTTTTACTAACGCGATTCATTAACGATGGTGGATATTATTTTACATTCAATTTTACGATTTACTCAAAGCAATCTGTGGGAAATGAAACTTGAATCAATTCGATACATTCCTTAAGTTTTGAATTAGGATTATGTTGCATTGTGCAGCACCAGTATCATTTGCGATATTTTGACAAAGTAGCAAGCAAATACATCTTGCTAGTCAGGCTTTCATGTGACATAAATTTCATTTACTTTCACGTTGAAAAATTTCTATACATATAGCCATTTTGTGTTCATTGATGTAATTAAAAAGTGAAAGTCCTTATAAACTCTTAATTTAAAAAAAAACATCGTTTTTAAGACATTTTTTTATTTCTTAAAATATCATGACATGTTTTAAATGTCATGAAAACTTTGAAGAGATGCATTGTAAATGAAATTTATACATCTATTCCAAGTTCGTGTTATAGTGTAAATGAGTGATATATTTATTTTATGTGCTTTATGTGATGTGTGTTTAGTTTATAAATCGCCATTTCATGACCTGACCGTGATCTTCATTTGACTTGAATTGACCGTGACTTGAATTGATGTCATAAATTCAAGAAGGTGTACAGAAAATGAGTTCTCGTATATTTGTCTATTGTGTTTGGAGTTTTCCTTACTTAGTATTTTAAGTGCAAAAATAAAAAATTAATTTAATAATATTTTACGTTTTTTTATCAGAATTTTTCAAAAAATTTAAAATTTTCCTCCTGTGTTATAATTTGCTAAATAAAAATTGAATTTAATTAAGTTTTGAACATATTAAATATGTTAATGCTTGTGTTAAAAATATAATAGTATGAAAAGCATAAATTTAATAATTTCTGCTGTTCCAGTAAAATCAAGAAAACGATAAAAAATATAATTTCGTTTAGAATAGTTCATTCTCCGACCTTTGGTTCAACATTTCTCGGTATAGTGAAACTATAGATTTTTGAAACAAGCAATTTTGTGTAACACAAAATCATGAAGTAAAAAACTCTGGACATTAAAATAACAAACTACTACAAAACTACTACAAAACATTGGCTACAGTTTAGTTTTCTACTGCGTTCCCACTTGATAAACTTTCCATCTCGGAAAGTGTCACAAGTGGCAACTGAAACTAAACGCAGCAACTGTCTACGTGTTAGAAAACACAAAACCGAGATCTTAAAATTGTAGATGGAACACTCTTACGTTCGTATTCAGAATGTATTGTGTGGTATACGTAGTTCAGAATTCACTTTAGACCGCTGTTACGCGTCTAATTATGTGCATAAAGATAACTGTTAATGGACAAAAATCATATTAAGCTAACCAACCTATAATTCCATTATTCAATAATAACTGTGATTCAATATAGATGTATTTATTCTGAAACAATGATAATAGGAAGAAATATTTTAGTAAAACCAGCTTTCTTCACAAATCAAATGAATGTTTATCCAAATAAACTGCATTTTAATAAAGCCAGTGACGATTATAGATTTAAAATTAATGCAATAATTTCCTGCTCTGCATTTACGTATTTAAATTATTCGCTGTATTTTGTGTGTGTGTTTGTCGTATTTAAATTTTTAGTGTTTTACTAAAATGTTGCGTTTACGTGATCTTAAGAAATCAAACTCTTCTTCATTAGTTTGAAATATAGTTCGGAAGTGCCTGTTAATGTGTGAAAATATGATTAATATTGTAAAATATGATATGAGTATTATTCATACGCTCTTCTTTTAGGATCGCTCATTCGTGAACTTCAATGTGTTGTCAAAATGTACTAGCCCTATTTCAAGTTTTGTTTTCATTATATACATTTTGACAACATATATGCCTTATTTTGTAGGATTTTAGTTGACAAGTTTGCGAATAAAATGCCACATTCTCGTAAAAAAACCGCTTGTAATTTTACATTAGGGGTGAGCTCACTTTCTTATTAGTTTTCTATGCAGTTTTATTCAGCTTATGTTATTTTTCTCAAACAAACTTTCTTTTATAGATTATTGTAATTATAATGGCATTGAATATATTTTAACATAACCAATTGTGTGTGTGCACTAATAAAGTTAGAAATAAAAGGAGAAGTAAAAAATATTTTAATAAAAACATTTATGTTGAAAAGAAAAGTAATAGTGATAAAAGTAGGATAAAATCATTTGTATTACATTAATTCTGAAAAAAGAGCAACGTAGAATTTAGGTGAATCATAACATTAAAGCATAAAAATATAAGTTAAACATCACAGCAATAATTTCGAAAACTTTCTTTGTGAAAAAGAAAATTTATAATAAAACTTAAAGGAAAATCTCAATTAAAGAACCTCTTTTAATAAAGTTTTTCATGTATCAACAATTACTTCCTGCTTTCAAAAAACCATATTTTCACATTCCAGGAAAATATTTGTTTGTGTGAATTCTTGCTGCGCTGTTTTCTTGACCTCATACTGACGATGAGAAAATGAAAACTTTGAAATAATTCCTTAAATCTTCATTCCCGATGGTTTTCTTAAATAAGTAGTTGAGATGAAGAGTATAAATTTTTGTGACTTAAATTATCTTAATTTTTTCCGCTATTAATGAATTTGTTTTTGATATTTCTCCGAAAACAAACTTAGTACAAGTTAAGAGCTACAACATAAAATTTTCTGAGTAACACAGAAAACAAGAAGTATTCAAGCAACTAATGAAATCATACCAATGACTAATTATAAATATCAATAATATATTTGCATGATAAAATCCTAAATATCAATGAATTATATACACTTTCAAATTTTCTTAGAATTAATAAGATAAGGATGAAAAGACTTCTAAAAATGTTCAAATATACTTGATTGATTCGTAATATAATTGATTAATTCATTGTACTTGCATCAAAGGAACACAAGAATTGACTTTTAATATATTTCTTGGGAATTATATGTTAAGAGATAGTGCCTAGAAAATTCTTAAAACTTTTCTTCGTAGAATAGTTTTTCCAATAATAACAAAAAATATTATTATAATTTACAAATAAAATATCCAGTATTATTTTGTAATTAAAAATAAATATTCTCATGTTTCAATAATCCAAGAACTTTGAAATTTTCTTTTAAAAACTCATTATTACCGTATACAAGTTATTCATGCATTTTAATTTCTCAATAAGTATTTTACTCATTAATTACTGTTATTAAATTTTTCTAATCATAACATAGTAATTAGATATAATTTTCTAGATTTAACTTGTAAGAAAATGTACTTTATGTAATATTAATAATAGGTAGTTAGTTACAATTTGATTAACCTAAAAATGTCTTAAATAATTAAAATTCAAGCATTTTTATTATCTTTTCCTAACACATTTCTTACTGGTTAAATAAACTTAATATTATCTCCATTTTTATTTAAATAAGTGAGGATGATAAGTAAAGTATAGTATAGTAAGGAAATATGGATGAAAATTTCTCAAAAGGCAAGTTAGTTTCGATATTGTATCAGTAAACTCTCCAAGATAAATAGGAACGACAAAGCTACTAGTTACCAAAATAACTGGACATGCAATCAATTAAAGACTAATGGAAAAATCCTATTCAGTGACTGATTTCATTAATGATTAAGCTAATGAAAATCAATCTAGTAAAATCACAGCGATTAACTTCAAAACTTTAGAACATCATTATCTTTATTGCTATTTAAGTACTTATACGATGAACTTACCAAGATCAGTTTTCATGATGGCCTCTTTATCACTCTTATCAAACACGACTGAGTTCCTGACTTATTTAAACAAATGACCTTGGAAATCATCAATAAAATTCCTCCGAAGGGTTTCACAATCTATGCTTATGGCAACAAAATAGGTAAACGTTCAGACAGTGGAATTTATACTGAAGCACCTCAGGGAAAACACTCTATAAAACAACATAACTCAGATTTCTTTTCCGTGTTTCGAAATGAATTAATTGCTATGAATATAGGACTAAAGATAATCATGAGCAGAAGCAACAACAAAGAACTTTGGATTCTATCTGACAGCCATAGATTAATTCAACATCCCAAAAACTGGGCCCCTATATGAGATAAAATTAGCTTATCTATCCTATGAAAAGTAAAGCTCGCCTTTCTCCAGCACAAAGTACATCTTCAATTTTTTCCATCCCATGTTAATATCTACGGAAATGAATTGGCCAGCACTTTTTCAAGGGAGAAGCTAGAACATCCTGGTCATTTCCTCTCGGAACTCACATATTTAGAGTTATTCTCAAGGCAAAAAGCCCAAGATAAAGAAAAAGGGTAAATATTTCCGTCTCAAAACTACTGTAAATGTAACTGTTGGCCAGAACTTTCTTTATCTCTCCCTTCTGACAAGCAGACCAATGCATTTTTGTCCCGATTTGCCAGTGAGCAGTCGAAAGGCTTAACATATTTGGGGGTAACAGTATGTTTCCTTTTGCTCTAAGTGCAGGAAATAACAAGCATCACCTTACTACTTCTTGCATTGCCTTAGACTGGACTCGGAAGATATCCATAATCGTCCACTTCTTGTATCAGGCTTCATTAATGTCAACGGCTTCATTGATCTGATCTGATAGAGTCAGACAAGATCGGAAATCAGAAACAACAACAAGATTAAAATTTATATTTGATCATTATTTATCATACTTTAGAAAATATACGGAAATGTTTTAGTTACATTTTTAGCTGAATGAAAGAGGATGCTCCTTGTAAACATTAAAACTTTTTTTATGAAAGTCAGTACTTTAACGTGGCTATTTATATGTTATAAATCTCTAATTTTAAGCAAATTAAAGTTTTATCTTAAAATAAACCAACAATTTTTTGAGAATCAAAAGCAAAAATTTTATAAAGTATATGAAATTTAATTATATGTATTTTTAATAATCGCAAAATATATGCATTACATTTTGAATGTATTAAAATAATTGCTTTCTTATAATTGTATTTTATGTGCATTAATAATAAAAATAAGAGTTAAGTTAACATAAAAGGATATGTTGAAGTATCATTAATGTAGAAACACTCCAAATCAAGGCGATATTTAATCTAAAGTGATATTTAAGGTAAATCCCTTATCTTATGAAAACTTTATATGAAAAATTATTTTTATTATTTTATTCAATGAAATTTTTGGCTGAGTTTGTTTCTCCTAACTCCTTTCATTATGAAAAATTAGTATGGATTTTCAAATATTATTCAAGATATTAACATAATTATATTTTATAAAACATAATTATCATATAATGTCCATAACAATTCTTTAATAAGATTTTTTTATTTTCCCTATTATACTTTGTGATAACATTCATGTTTAATCGTTAAGGAAATGGTGCTAACATTTGACCTTTATGAGACTAATCAAGAGAAAAATATCAAGAACATAACATATACTTGAATAAACATATCAAGGAAACAGGGAAGAGCTGAATGAAAATGCTACAGGATCAAATATTAAACATTTTAAGTCCTGAAATTTCAAATTCTAAAATCTGTACTTTCCAGAATATCTTCCTTAAATTAATTAAAAAACAAAATTTTCGAAGGAAACTTTTTTCTAATTTTTAATTAAATTTATCATTTGAATTTAATAAGACTTTTATAGATTAAATTAATGGAAATAATAAATTGATTTTGTAAAAATAGTAAATAAAAATGAGAGTAAAAGAATAATTATTTCTACAAAATTTTATATGTACACTTTATTTCATCAGAAAATACGATAACTTCTAACATTTAAATTGTAAACATCGAAGTAGACTGTAATAGTTAACAAAACATTGCTTGAATCTTCCTAGTTTCATCTTTGGTGATAGTTATAGAGGAATCTTTGCATGCAAGGCAAATTCGGAAAGCTTGGCAAGTTGCAGTTAGGCGAACACACATCTAAGCTCATTTACTTTTCTTCAGGTACACAAATCAACAGTTCTGAGGATTTATTTCCAGATCCTTCTATCTTCTCAATACCTCAATCTCATCCCTAAAATGAAAGTAGTGTCAAAATATTTTAAAATAAGAAGTAAATTATGTACAAAATTCTCTTTAAACTAATATGCCTAAGCAAAGAGGTATAACTAATTTATATTTCATGTAAATTAACTCTGAGAAATGTTAGAACATTATTTGTTACTAATAATCAATTAAAATCAATTAATATTTCTATTCGTTTACTTGCCCACGAAAAAGAAAAATGTGAATTTTATTTAATAACCCTGTTACGTAAAATATTTTCACAATTTCATCATGGTAATATTAATTCAATGAGGAATGCAATTATGAGTTTTGTAAAACGTCAAATCGTCTCTATATATTATTAGATTAAGTTATTAAATTATGTTGGCTGTCTATTTCTGCCAAATGAAAATACAATCAATGAATTCTTAATTTTTAACTATGAACAAATAATGAAGTTGACATGTGAGATGGCATTTTCCTTTTCATACTACAAACCATCAGTAGAAAGAAATTATACCCAATAAAACATATTACACACACCGATCCTATTAGCCTCGAAAGATTTTGATTGTCTTGAGCCTTGGAACGTTTACGTTTTTAACGAAAACAGCCTTTTCTGAGCAAGCTGATACCTCTAAGGCCTCTCGTAATAAATGTATTATATCATAATCGTAATCGCTTTTTTATATGCTTTAGATTCTTCCCAAAGCAGTTAATTTAAATTTAACATTTAGTTGTCTTGATTCTTGAATGAAGTTATTTTCAGGATTGTTATAATTGTTTTCAAAGTGAAAATAATAATTGAATTTTAAATTCAGTAATGAATTGTATCGCTAATTAAATGCTGAAAAATAACTACAAGTAAAAACTATATAAATCTCTGGATATTTTCACTGTTTTTCCTTTAATAGAATTACATATATTTTAGTCAACATTTTAAGATAAAAATATTTTACAAAGTATTTTAAGTCAAATACTAAATATTAATATATTTGTTGAGAGTATATGAGACTATGTCAAAATCTTCCTGATCAGTAAAAAAATCGAAATAATTTAGATATAAATAATGGCTTACTTTAAAAATACTTCAATTTTTAAGCTGAATTCTTCAGGAATTATTGCAAGCAATTACAGATTATTTTATCATATTCTTTTGTTTAATAAAACTAAAAACTATCTTAGTCTCTTTATTTATATAAATAATATTCTAAAAAATTTACCTAGACCTATATTTGTCACTTTAACACTGAGCAAAATCTAAATAGTGAGCGTAATTTTAATGTCAATAAATTTTCCTTTTTTAACTCTAATGACTTATTTATAATATACATATATATTAAAAATATTTGGCTTGACTCACTTTTTTTCATTCTTAATAACCGCCTCCGCCTCCTAATCCTTTGCTACCTCCAAAACCTCCGCCGCCAAATCCTCCTTTGCCTCCTCCATATCCTCCTCCACCAAATCCTCCTTTGCCTCCTCCAAATCCTCCTCCACCAAATCCTCCTTTACCTCCTCCAAATCCTCCTTTGCCTCCTCCAAATCCTCCACCACCAAATCCTCCTCCACCAAGACCCTTACCGCTGCCGAATCCACCACCGCCATATCCACCATCAATTCCACCACCATATCCTCCTCCACCATTGCCTCCTCCACTTCCTCCACTAACACCAGCTACGCTAATTTTCAGAATGGCTACGTTTCCTCCTCCACCACCTGCTTTGCCACCTCCTGAAATAAAAAATCGTGTATTTACTAATTCAAAAGTTTGACACATTTTTTAAAATCAAATCTGGTTTTAATGCTCCATTTTTTACACTTCTGAGATAATATTAATTTTCGGATCAGAGTATGGTCAATAGGTTCAATTATTGTTAGCAACGTTGCAAATAGTTTTATTAAATACTAGCACTTTTAATAAAAATGATTATTGGAATTTTATATAAATTGGTAGAAAGATTATTGATAAGATAAGAATTGTGTGTTCATTAGTGGCCTTATTGACTGTACGAAAATAATAAAATATTAAAATGCTTGTGATTTTCTAATCACTTGTCTTTTAAATACTGGACCAATATCAATAGAATTGTTCATTTACAATAAAATATTTTTTAGAAAAGGAAACAAATTATTTCTTGAAAAAATGCATTATATAGTTTGAGTAAGACAATTTTCAACTATATATACAAAATATTTTGCTTAAAATTATATAAACTGGTTGTTTAAAACTATCAACAAAAATTTTAGTTTAGTATTTCCATCAAATATATTTCAATAACTGATTAGTTCTTAATAGTTATATTAAAATGCATTCAGCAATAACTTAACAGAAATAAATGTAACTTAAAACTATATCACACACCCTTTACAACATAAATAACTGATTTTTAACATGAAATAAACAGCTGTGAAAATGATTTCAATAAATTAAATAATTAACATTATTTTTTCAAATTTCCTAATTTAATCTTCAAACAAGAATTGATTTTCACAATTTAAATTTATTATATATCTATATGTATGTATATATAGATTGTATGACTTTTAGAAGCAAATGAATTTAGTTTCTGAAAATGAGATTTTAGTTTTTAATCTTAATTAATAAAAATTATAAAATTCGACTCTTAAAATTATTTACTAAATGTTTAACTACTTTTTTTAATAATGGACCAAATGAATTTTACTATGCCATGTAAAATAAATGAATAATTTTAAGAATCTATTTCAAAATTATTTTTTAAAAAACTATAAAAAATATTTAAAAAATAACTTTACCGAATCCTCCAGCTCCACCACCATAACCACCACTTCCACCACCTCCTCCTCCTTTTCCACCAAAGCCACCTCCAAATCCGCTACCACCTTTGCCTCCAAATCCACCTCCTCCATATCCTCCTCCACTTCCACCTTTACCTCCAAATCCGCCTCCGAATCCACTACTTCCTTTTCCACCGAATCCACCTCCACCATAACCTCCTACACCGAATCCACTACCACCAAAACCGCCACCACCCTTACCACCAAAACCACCTCCAAATCCTCCTTTACCACCAAAGCCAATTCCACTGAATCCTCCACCGTAACTGCCGCCTCCAAAGTTAAAACCACCATCTCCTCCACTCCCGTATCCACCTCCACTACCACCACTTCCACCTCCGCCTCCACCAGTCTTTATTGGTACTGCAATTAGAATAGTATCTCCTTTACCACCTCCTCCACCACCACCACCACCATGTCCTCCTGCACCGCCACCACTTCCTCCATAACCACCACCACCACTTCCTCCACCTCCTCCATAACCACCACCACCACTTCCTCCACCAAGGCTATGGTAAGTACCGGAAACCGAGAATATCAAACAACTCAACAGAGTCCATGGTACAAATTTCTGAAAAAGAAAAAGTACTAAATGTAATTTTAAATATATAAACATGATCATTTTTAAAAGTAGAAATCTTTAAGTAAATAATAGCAGTTTATGCATATATAATTATGATATTAATAATCATAAATTTCAAATTTAAAAATATTACAACTTAATCTTTATAATTTGGTTGAAAATCATAATCATTTTAAATCATAATTATTTCGCTAAAAATATGTCAGATTCAATATAATATTAAGCAAATTTTTTTTAATTTCTTAACTAATTTTATTTTTTGACTGTATTGTATGATTCTTAAATATTTTGTCATTTAAAAGTTCTTCATCACCCTTAGTATTCGATGGAATAAAAGAGAGAACTCTTAAATCACATATACAAGACATTCTGTTATAGTAATATTAATTAAAGATAATAACTCTCTTCAGTTTGAAAGCTGCAGCATTCAGAATCTCTACTGTGATAAGCTTTCAAAAATTAAATGATATTATTTAACAATAAATTTAGTTTTTAAAAATTTTCAGACGTTCCGCAATCTGATCATAAAAGGAATAAGTTGACAAAAAAAAAACTGAACAATGTTATTATTTATGTTCTTATCATTCTCATCATTACCGCAATCATGCATTAGTATTTTGAAAACCACATTTCAGATACCAATATTTTTTCTTTATTATTTTTCTATTTAATACGTTTCAATTTGTATTAAAATAGTATGTTTATCAAGCAACCTTTAAGCAATTAAAGCTAAGTGATTTGTGTATTCTTAAATAATGAATACATTCTTAAGATTGTTATAATAATATTCATGAATATGAAAGCCAGGGCTGCCTTCCACAGCTTCGAAGACATTTAGGGTTTTTGCACGTATTCCTTGGACAAGACATCATCATCATCAGGAATATGAAAACTTCATTAAAAATAATATGTTAATACACATTTTAAACATTTATTATACATTTTAATTTTTTTACTAATTATAATTTAACATTTATTACGTATTTTAATTCTGTTTCTTTTAAATAATGACAATTTAAAAATTTTACAGGCATTTCTTGGTTTATAAGTTAAAAAGGATCTAAATTTAAAAATCTGCGCCCTAAACATTGTTATATTTAATATTAATTTCTTAAAAGTATTTTACTATATCCTTAACATATCATACATTTTTGTAATTTTTATAAAATTTTAGTAAAAATGAACGAAATAAATACTCGTGTACTTCTTTAATACCAGGAATTATAACTGAAATATAAGGCCTTTAATATTATTAACTGAATTGAAATAGGAATAATTATAGAAATAAATGTGTGCTAAAGAAAAATAATAATTAAACAAATACAATAAAAATATATTATTTAAGTTAAAGAAAAAAATTACTTTAAATTATTCATTTTAAAAATTATTTTGTTCATTTACGGTATAAATTGTTAAAAATATTGCATTTCTCTTAAAAATTATTTGAATTAATAATATCACAATGAATGTAATGCTGACTTGAATAATTGATAAAAAATATAAACAAAAATCCTTATAAAAGTTTTGATGCAAATTTTACGACTCATATAGACTAGATGCATTGTATTTTATGATATATGATTAAATTCATATATTTTGATTGCTAATATTAAATTGTTTTTAAAAAATTTTAAAAACTAAGTGAAAATTACTTTTATCGTAAATACCTAATTATATCATGAGAAAATTTTGTAGAAAATAAGAAAATGAATTAATCTTTAAAATTGCAATTCTTAAATAAAAGTAAATTGAATAAATATTTCATAACATTAAAAAAACTACCTTTTCAATAACAAAAATATTTCTGTTAAAGTTTCAAGTTAAAACATACATCTAATTTAAATTTAGGATTCAAATCAATCAAATCATATGTAGAAGCGTAAATTGTCAAGAATTTTGGGAAATTTTTGGCAACTAATAAAACGGATTCATTAATATTTCAAAAAGAAAATATTTTAAAAAAGGATCTCTTTTGTGTAAAATGTAGTTGAATAATTAATATAATTATTATTGTCTGAATTTTAATATTTAAGATTTATTACATTATAATTTAATAATGAAAAAAATTCCATTACATCAATTAAGTTATAATTAATAGAGTTGCCATTTGTTAATAAATGCCTGTTTTGAAAAATATCGGCTCTATAGAATGCTTTATCTTTTCGCAAGGCATACGGACATTTCACGAGTAACTTAAGACAGGTGTCGGTAACCGGCTAGGAGAGAAAGAGAGAATATTTTACCTTCGCAGCTCCCATGGTGGCGAACGGTCGAGATGCCCCCTCGTTAACTGCGACCGTCTTTTATACCTATGGGGACGACATGGAAATCAGGTTAGTTGGACTCTTCTTTGTTTTCTTTCTCGAGTTTCCTTTCCGCACAAGATTTCCCGTTTTAGTCATCTTTCTTTTTGGTTTCGTTTTCCACCATCCAGATAAAATCAACAGCCTTTCCATCAACGCATCATTTGCCTGCACATCAGGAAGAGTTTAAAACTTTCCCATGATTTATATTCAGAAAGTTAAGAAGCTACATTTCAGAAATGCTTGAAAGAATAATTTTAGCTCTGCCGCACCATTTGCTACTTTTAAAAATAGAAATGTCAATAGTAACCTTGAAGAGTGTAATTTGAACTATTACCTAATTTTAGTAATGAAATCTGTCCTCTTAAATTGACCTTATGTCTAAGCTGTTATGCCTCAAAGCGACTGATTAAATAAGTTGGACTAAAATAATATTTGAATTCAGTTATGCAATGGATTGCATTTTATCTTTAAATTAAGAACATGCATTTCTTTTAAAATACATGCTCTTATTTCATTAAAAGATATCGTATCTGAATCCATAAATGTCACAAATTAAAAACAGCATTCGAAATTGAGAAAATACAAATCTGGGCATCTCCATTTCAGATTTAACACATTTGAATATTTTGCCTAGGTATTCAAGATTCGAAATATAATGTCCAAAACCAGAGTCTGATCATTCATATGTCCATTTTTTTAGTTATTTCCAGCGGTATTTGAGGTTTGACAAAAAAATTGAAATCAAATTAATTTTTTACTCTCATTTTAAAATTAGTAAACTAACACCAAAATCTGGAATATTTTGGAAACTGAATAATTCATTCAAATTCAATATTTTTTAACTATCCCCAATATCTTCGTGTTACGAAAGGAAAAGAAACTAAATTGAACATAAATAATTGTATTTCCATTTCGAGGCTACTGGATTATCACTGAAATTTACCAAATTGATTCTCATTTTCAATTCGAGGACTTCAAATTACCAAAAATTGATTTCTTTTCCAAATCCATTTATTCATCCAATGCATTTTCCATTATATTTTATTTTATTTCCCCAATTTATCGAGATTTTAATCAGAAAATTCAGTGTTATCACATTTTTGTTTTGAAAAAAATATTATACATCCAAATTTTCCTAATGTAATAAACTAAATAATTAAACATTGTGTTTATTTAAGCATTTGAATTTCATTTTTAATAGTTAATATTGAACGATATTTATTTAATGCTAAATCACAAAAATTAATAAAAATCAATCAATCATAAAAAATCATGGAAACTATATACGGCTACTTCATAAATTTACTGAATTTGTAATAACAATTTTTATATACTTTAGTGCTATGTTTAATATTTACACACAGAAGGTACTCTATTATTTAGAATTTAATTAATAAAATAATGTAAGCACTTATATAATTTAAACATGTAAAACTTTACCATAAAAAAACTTGATTCTAAATTAATCGACTCACTTATACTACAGAATAATACCTATAAATTGAGTCAAGGTACATAATCAAACTACTCTTATCATTTATATTCAAAATTCAGTATAAAAATTGTATTTTCAATTTAAAAGAGTAAAATATAAGACTGCAGTTGAGAAAATTAAGTATACATGCTATGTAAATATATTATTACATATTATATTTAATGTAACTTTCTTTCATTTTTTGTTACAAAAAGCATCAGATGCAAAAATGTAACGTGGTGGTCTAGAGTGATCTTTACAAACCATACTTGACACGCTCACTGATTGGAAGAAACTACTGATCTTTTGTGGACTTACTATAGTAGTCATTTCTTGAAAAATTAATTCACGAAGATGTCTCAGATGTATGGCTGGTCTCATTCAGGGTCAACACACACAACACTCCAGCTTCATCGCTCTCATTTAACTTTTATTTATACACTATGTATCTTTATATGATGTCTGTATATCTAAATAAATGACTGACTTAAGCAATGTCCGGCTTAATAGTGTCTGGACATATATATATCCAAATGCAAATAAACCGAATAATAAGCTGTTATTTGCGTTTGGATACAATTATGAGTTAATTCTGAATTAGTGATTGGCGTGGAAATTAACAGAGACATGAAAGTTCTGAAATCTCAAGGTGCACAAAGGCGATTCAATCTGATATTTTCCAGTTTAGTCTGAATTGACCCTATGCCACTATTGTCCCTTAAGATATACTATATTAGAGCCTCTTCAATGCCACTTATGCTAACGATCTGAAAGATATTGGCTGACGTCGGATTACTGCTACATGGATCTATTAGACCATAACATAGATGGAATCATCTACAACTGCATTGAAGTTAATCATTTGGATGATTGTGAGCAGATTAACAGCAGACAGCGCTTAGCGATGAATCCGTTCATCTTCCTCTTGGATAAATTGATCATCTCATTCATGTATGGATATCTCGGAATCGGAGAAGAAAAATAAATCAACCTTTGTTTTCCAAACGCATACAGAAATTACTCATGGTGTGATGAAGTGAATAATTACCTCCTACGAGATAGTAAGTCATCTTCAGTCATCCTCTGTATAAGAGTGAATGGAGAAGGATATCCATAGGTAGAACTAAGATGTGGCTTTACTATAAAAATAGTGCATTAACATGTTCAGATTCTGTCTTATCTCTGGTGACATAATATTCCTGAGATATTTCTTGGCATATCATCCTGTAACAATTTTCAACAATATAATGTCAAGATTATATACTGCTTTCATACTTGTGTTAACGGTTTACATAGTTAATTATTTTAGCTGGCCAACAAGGTAACTAGACCTTTCACCAATCAATAATGTCTGCAATATGGTACACTACCTGATACCAACAATATAAAGTATCCCGAGTATGAAGCACGAATTGATGAATGCCTGTCAAAATAAATCGATAACTCTGTGGGATTAGGAAATTTTATATCTCATTACCTAGACATGCAGTAGCAAAGGCTGATTGCACCAACTACTGATGTGAACACTTTATGTGCAAATGCTTGTTTCGACATTCAACATAGGACATTCGGAAGTAAAATTTGAATCATTTCATTATCTGTAGTATTGCAACACGCATATTAAAAATTATAGTTATTTTTCCAATCTGATTAACCATTATGCAAAGGAGTACATAAAAATAGTTTAAAAAAATGTTTCTACTCTGTTTGAATTAATCTACTTTTCAAAATAATAACAGATATTGTATTGGTGTAAATAAATAAAGATATTGGATTAGTGGTGAGATGAAATAAAGTCTGAAGTTGTCCCTAGAGTTCATAGACTATTGTCTATTAAATGCCATGACACTTATACCCAGAATCCATTAAATTTATGTCGGTCTCTTCTGGCTCCTGATGAAAATTCCCACCAATCACGCTTGATGCCTATATATCCCAGTTAAACTTATCCTACCAAAAGTTGAAATTCTGTTAAGACGTGTAACAGCATGAAAATATACAACTGTAATGAATATATAATTCTTAGAAATATTATTTCAAATGCATTTTACTCTAGTATATGCCTTTCCATTTTGTTATATGTGCATATATTTATTTCTACATGCTTTTTCATGATTGCATAGGACAGCTGAGGATGCAACGCTCTTTATTGGATGAGTCAATGAGCCCACTATTTTACTGTTACAATAAAAACGCTTTTATGTATCTTCATATGTAAAAAGGGTGACAAACAGGAAAATAGAGCAAAAATATTCGGTAACAATTCCTTGAAATGTTTGCATTTTTAGTGGATGCTTAAAAAGAAAAGTAAACATTTGTTTATTGTATTCAAACGAGATCTGTATCGATAAAGAATCACATCATGTTCCTTATCGAATTAGTTCTATTTTCCACAATTAATGATAATGGAATAAGAACTCGTCTGGGTCATCTAAGTTCTATTTTCTTCTTCCAGAGAAATTAACACTTAGCCAGTTTATGATCACAAGGCATACCTGTTATGTTCAACTTCCCGCTATAGATGACATTTCAAAAAAGCGTGCTAGTTCTTTTTTTGATTGATGATAAATTTTGATTTTGTTGTGTTTGTTGTCTGCTCAGTTGGTATTTTTATTTGTTGCCACTTAAATTCTTATCTGATTGGAGAACCAATTGTTAGTTGAAATTCTTCTTATTGTTTTTTTTTTCTAAAATTGTAATTTCTCTGTAATTTTGTGTTTAATACTCATATTTAAAATGTAATTTAAATGTGTAAAGGTACAAAATTTATGGATTTAAAACACTTAAGCTGAGACAAGTGATTATTTCTACATTTTTAAATATCCCATACCTTCACAACGAAGACTGCAGAGAAATTATATTTCAGTTAACTAGTTCAGTGACCTAATTGCTGGAGATACACATGAGCAGGGAAAAAAACGTTTGCTTATTCATTAAAACTGAACTATTTGCTTAAAAATACATTCTTAAGTACCTTTTTTGTTTGTTTGACACTTTGAATATTTTAAATGACTTTAGTCCTTTGGATATTTTTGAATTTTACATATAGGTTTGTAAAAGTATGAATTCAAAAATATTGAATTAGTATTATTTATTATATATTTGGAAATGTGTGTGTCAAATAGAACAGTTGATAAATATATGAAAGTATCGAACTGCATTGGTTCATTAACACTTGTTATCAAATAAAATGTTACCTTCGTAAAGATTCGGGCTGATTCCAAAATTTTCATTTACTTACTATAATGTTGGTATATAAAAATTTTCGTGTGTTGTGCTCATGTTTATTTTCATTATCGGAAAATAATGAATTCGAAATTCAGTTGAACCCAATATCCTACATGTTCATAAAAAGGCGGTCATAGCATGCTAAAGAGGTCTCAACATCCTCTAAGTAAAATAAATGAGATTGTCAGATCAAGCATTGAGGGGTTTTTTGGTTCGCTTCCTGGTTCTAAATTACGAAGAATTCCTCCCGCAGTTTTCATATAACTGCTAGAGACCAATTCTGGATTAGGTACAGGAATGAATGCAGGTCCACACATGTTGATATATGAATTACATGCTATTTGATAAAGTTACTCAATAACAATTAAATGTGAAGTATTCACTGTAAAAATTAAATTTATCGAATAGACATTTGTTAGTTGAATTCATATGTGACGTTCGAAACACTGAAGTGTCACTATTAATGACCTTTTTGGTAAATGCAAAACATATAAAGTAACCCAAACAACTAGTGGGACTGTTTCAGCAAGACCCTATTTGCAGGAAATGTCATACGCAAGAGGAAACGGCCAAGCATATCATTTACGAATGCGAGGCTCTTACCCTCCCTAGATTAACTTCTTTAGGCATCATCCATACTAGAGAGTTACACCTAGACTCCATTGAAGGGTTATCGGACTTTATTAATAAAGTGGGTGACCCGAGCAACTGGAACTAGGAAACATTGGGTTTGGAGTTAATAGCACAAAATGCTGATAAAAGCAGAGGTGCCCAATGACATACAAACCCAACTCTAAGAAGAAAAAGAAGAAGAACCCAAACAACTACAGGGTTTTCCAATATCTTTGAGTGGCTAATTTGTCCTGAAGATTACTCTTAGCAGTGACTGGGAAAAAACTCGAGTAACACTCCAGATGGATCAATATATAACACAGTATTTGAAATGAGATCTCAGAATACAGAAATAATCATTGCCAGGTGTTTATGTAATACAACACTTACAAACAATTTACAGTAATATTCAACTTATGCTGCAATTGAGGAATGGCACTAAAACAAATTAAGCAGTGGCAACAAATGTGTCTTTTGGTTGTTCATTATATCTGCTTGTTTCATTCATACTTGGAACAAAACATATTTTTTATAATGCATCATCTCATTAGGGTTTTATAATTTTTTGACACCGCGTTGTGTGGACTACCAAATGTATTTTGTTGTTGTAAGCCACTTTAAAGTGCAACCTCTAATTGTCTTTTGGGAGCACTTTTCATGTGCTTTGGGTTCTATTCACGGATTGCAAGGGAGGAAACTCGGAAACTCCCAAGCAACCACATCGTCGAACGTGCTTGCATTAATCAAATGCACATTCCACGTGCATCATGTCTTTTGTAGTTCTTTGCAATTTGTTATTCTTTGGATGGCCATTTCACAGGAAGTTGGATTAGGTAAAATGATCTAATTCTTCAACAATCCAAAACCACCTGATGTTATGCGATTGAATAATTTGTTCTGGAGATTATAAGATATATAGTTTACAAGAGTAAATGAAGGAAATTGATAATTCTGACTTTAAGGTCAGGATTATAACTGTGATAATCTGTTGTCTGCCTTTGTCGATAGTAAAATCCATTTTACTTGATATTCAAAATGTGACGAAGGGTGCTCAAGTAGAAATTCTTTAACAAGGATCATAAAAATGTTTTGAACGTATCTAATCATTAATGTTATTATTTTAATCTATTTTTTATTATATTTATGAATCTATTTTTATTATATTTATGGTATTCACAAAAGTTCTGACTTATGAGAAATATATTAGAACTTTCGTGGATACCCTTTACTATAAGGTAACCATTCCATTTACCCATTCTAATGTGATACTTTAATGAGTTCTGAAACATATTTTCTTACATAAAGCAATGTTTAACTGTTAGTAAAAGAAAAAGTATCCAGAAAAGCATTTACTACAGCAATCTAAATGTCATAATTCCAAGTTGCCTTTCGTAAGTTTTCGTAACTACTTGTGCATGCGAAACAAACGCGAGATGGTATTATTGATCCACTCTACCGTTCTTTCGACGCGTAATTACAAGAATATTTCTGCTTGATTTTCTGTAAGCTAATTTATTAAATTGCTGTTGGCAGAACTTGCTTTACGCATGAAGAAACGTGTTTATAATTTCTAAATACTTTTTCAGGAAATCCACCGATTTTATGACATAAGGCATGTTTCTAATAGCATGTGAATTGAAAGTAAAAATGTTAAAGAAAATTTTAGAAAAAAATATATTAAAAGCAATGGGAATTTATTATATATTTTTTATTTATTTTTTATAAAATTTCAACGTATTTTGCAATAAATAAAATATCAAAATTTTATTTTTATAATGATCATCACGAGTTTTGGAGTAAAAATTTCTTATTATTTTAATAAAACATTTTTCCTTAAATGAAAATTTTTATTTAATTAAGTAAACTAAAAATTAAAAGTTACGAGGAAGTAAGATTTTGACTTTTTAAACTAAGGAAAGTTTATACTAGATAAAAATAAAACTGAATGTACCTCAAAGCTATTTACATTTTAAAATAAAATATTTTATGATTGTTCACATTTTTATATACATAAAAACAGATGAGATTTGCTAATAATATTTAATATTTTATAACATTCTGCTTTTAAATTACAATTAATTTGATGTAAAATGGATAATATAGAAAATCAACAATCCTTATTTGAGGTGTGAGAAAATGTCTCTCTCAATTGTATATTTTTGTTACTTTATCGGAATTTCTGCCATGATAAAATGTTCACCATATACCATTATCCGTTTCCTCTCAGAAAGAATTCAGCAATAAAAGGAAATAATAAAGGCAGAAACATTCTAGTATACTTTTCGTTGTTGCTACATTAATAATTGTAAATTAATACAAGTTACTCAAAATAAAGAAAAAAATGTATCAACAAAATCGCAAGCAAAAAACTGTGCAGATTGGGAAATAAATGGAGCAGACATAGACGTGTGGGTGTATATCGCATGTTTGATGCATGTGTGCATATTATCTTGGTGACTATTAATTTGTCTCTTTCGGGATTGTTGAATATGGATAACTTTGCATTGAAAATTGCTTTGATGGTAATACTTGTGGCAGATTTTTAACTATCATCAGTTGTCTAAAGGTATCTAAAAATTCATTTGCTGTTAGTAAAGAAAATTCCCTCAAATTTAATATTGGTTCCTTTTGAATTTTCTTCCACTTCAGATTATCTAGAACCCAGATTAACTTTTTAAACGAAAATTGTTAGTAATAACAATTCTGACATATATATATACATACATATATATATATATATATATATATATATATATATATATATATATATATATATATATATGTATGTATGTATGTATGTATGTATGTATGTATGTATGTATGTATGCATATATATATAACAAATTGATTTTTAAAATAACTTTAATTATCTTTAAGTTTTTAATATTTATTAATTTATATTTAATTTCATTTGCCATCTTCAAATTTTTAAATTTAATTTTTAGAAAAGTTGTATTCCACATATGAACATCTGCAATTTATTGCTTTGTGGAAAGTTTTATCGTGAACACTAAGCTGTATTTAAATGGTACAGAATAAATAAGAAACTAAACTAAACTAGTGGCAGTACAGCTCATATGTGGGTTAAAGCTATAGTGCCCATGTAGGTTTTTCCGACACGGGGCTCTGAGATGTGAAGCATATATGCTGATTAGGTGATCAGCCTAATGCGAAACTCTCATTGTTAAGTTCCCAAGGATGTTTGGTACTCAGTTTATCGTCCCACTGAAGAAATAAAAGGCTGAGTCAACTTTTCCCAGCCTAAGGATTAAACTTTGAATCTAGTGACTTGTGAACACGAAGCGCTACCATTAAGCCACCGGGATTCATCCAGAAGAGATAACATGGAAAATTCTAAAGTATCCAATCTGTTAGACTTAATAGAGGAAACAAAATGCAGCATTTATCTCTTGAGATTGAACCTGGAACTTCTCACTCATAGATACTTATCATAGTTTCTAATTCATGGCGAGTCTTCAGAAAGAGCATACGGTTTTTGGGTGAAAACTTGTGTCAGCAATGTTAAGCACATTGCATATAAATGATCTAAAAAGTCCAGGAAAGTTTTCAAGCATTCACCTTGCATAGGTGCTTGTGAAAAGAATAAATGCAATATCCAGCTGCTAAAGTTTTCAGTAGTGTTGAAGATCAAATTTGGACCTTTAATTTCAAGAGACTTCTTTCCATTAGTATAGAATGTTTTTAGTAGTTCATTACGTTAAACATTACAGATTAGATAGTTTACCTGCGGATGACTAGTGCAAAATAGTTGAATAACCATGTATTACTTTCAATAAAGACTTTTTTAAGAACAATTAATTATTTTAACCCAACCACATGGAATCAATATTTGAAAATTATTAAATGACTCATTGCAGATGCAAATGGAAAATCGCAGTATCGCTAAGGCTGCCATCTGAATTTCCATTGTAGCCAGAGAACCAAATCTTTCTCTCAGAAGAGTTGTAATCTTATATTTAGACAAGAATGAACTTATTAACCCATTCAGTTATCCATTGGAAGATATTTGTTTGCTCTGATGAGGATATATTTTCTCTGTTCTCTAGGTTTCACTCTAACAGTTGCTCTCGAAATATATTTTATCCGAATTATCCATATAAGCACCTCTTAAGTATATATAGTACAGAATTTTAAGTCCTTTCTTATGAATAATTATATTCCTACCATGAAAGCGTTAGTATTTCAAACGACTCGATTAATATCTGATGAATTCTGTTTTGATATAAATTGTTGAACTTGTTTTACATTAAATGTAAACAAGACATTTTTAGATCATTTAAATAGGAGTTGTGCATTCTCTTAAATGATTTCTGTCTTATTTCTTTTAGCTTATTGGGAAGAAAGGCTCTCATTCATAGAAAGTAACAAGTTCGATACCAGACTCATTCTAAGACCCTCAACCTAAAAAGGCTAATGTTAATTATTTCATAGAGCTATCAGCACATACTAATTTGCTGTTGCAATATGAAGATGGAATCCAGCTCTAACTTTATCACTTGAAATTGGTTAGGAATTGTTGGTAAGCTTGAAATTGGTTACAAAACTTCAAAATTACGTGGTCTGTCTATATTTAGCTGCTTTGGTCTGTAAGAAAATAGCGGAAAACATGTTTTAATAATCTAATCTAACCAATTTAATTTTTTTAAAAATGAAGAAGTTTTATATTAATATTTAATTTAAAGAAAATTATATTATTTAAATATGTATCTAAAAATTGAATTTTTTAAATCGAATCTAAAAGTTAATTCGGATGAATTAATGATATACATTTTATGTGCAATTTATAATAAATTTTGTAGTGTTTTTTAAATTGAATTTCAGTTTTTGAGTTTAGTCAAACATTGATTTTATGACCAAGTTTTTTTTATGAATACAAAATTCAACAAAAATTTGAAATGCATCCCAATGCAATTTTACTTTTTCTTAAGGATTGAGTTGCCAATTTACTTACGATAATTCTCTACACAGGAAGCCTAATTTGAGGTTTGAGGACCTGCATATTACAGTTATTTCCCATCAGATGAGGGAATCGAACTTACAAACTCTTGAACAACAGACATCCAATAAACCAGATACCATCTCAGTACAATATTATCAGCAGCAGGAATGCAAGCAGAAGATACATTTAATCATATGCTATTTTCAAAAGAGACAGAAGATATATCTGTATTTAGGTAAAGCGAAAGATACATTTACTCATATAATTAGAATATGTAATTTTCAATCTATATTGTACTATAACCAAATTATTGTAAAATGAATAATAATTTATTCATATTAATTACATACATAGTATGTCACGTTTATCTGTGGCATCTAAAGTCCATCAGCCAGTCGGGCATGGATGTAGAGAGGAGGAGGATGCCAACTCAGTTAATGACCTCGTCATCTGAAAATAGTTCAGCTCTTGGTGATAGGGGAGTATTCTAAATCTGTTAACCTTAAGGTACAATACGGGGCTCGCTTACACTGCTATGTATGTATATATAATAAATAGGCTATAGTTTAACATTTGTGCTATAATCTTCCTTGAAGAGTATTATGTGTTGCAATCTCTTTTATTTGTACTTGCTGCTATCGCTGTGAAAAAAATATACACCTCTGAAAAAATCTATTTATATGAATTATCAATATTATAAAAAAGAAAATAAAATATACACTAAAAAATATGCACTAAATATATTAAAGCAGAAAATTCTTAAGAACTTAAAAATCAGATGTGTTGACAGAAATATATTTAGTCCTAGGATTACAAGCTCCAGGCTGAGAAGATCTCAGTTTAGAAAAAAACAGAAACTGAGAATATCGAGGATGTGTGCTTTTAAGTTATTAAATACACAGTTATTTTCTCTAATTATTTGCACCGAAAAAAGAGTAAAAAAAAAATGAAAAGTACTATACCAACGTTACTCTATAAAAGGTGTTTTGGAATATTCTCTTTCTATTAAGAACAGTGACAGTGATTAAATAATCTGGCTTAAAAGGAAGGAAAATAATTAAAAAAAATTTTTTGTGAATCACATATTGTGTGTATTGTACTTTTAATTGAATTCAATGTTATGTCAAATTAACAATGTGTTAAGTTAATTCGGTGTCTTTTTATATAACACGATGAATGTTTAATTATTTAAAAATTCATGGTGTAAACAAATTTTCAAAAAAAAATTTTTTTTATGTTTTTAAATATGTAATATTATTTTTATTTTCCCCACGATATTTGTATTAATTTATTATTATTTTTATTGAAAATTTTAAATTATTTTGATTAATATATCTGGAATATTTAAGTATATTTCATTACTACGTCTGAGAGAATTTTTCTTATGAAAAGTGTCACTTAAAAAGGGACAATTCTTTGCTTGTATTGAATATAAATTATGGTGAAATTTACATGTACCTAATAATTCAGGATGCCTCAAATAAATTGTGGAAAACGGGAGATATTACATGTTTAATTTACATATAAATAAGAAATATTCATAAAAAGCCTATTTATGAATCAAATTTTCTTCTTGGTTGTCTAAGTCAGAGTATGCAAGCATAAATTACAATGAGGATTGATTAAATAAATTATTATCAATTAAAAATAATTTCGTATCAATTTTGTAAATTATAGTGGCTTTTTAATTTTATTTTCAGTGCCGCTTAATCAAATTATTCATTATGAAATAGTAACTTTAAAAAAATATTTAAAGGATTTCTATTGTCTTGAAACAGTATTCGATTTGAATTTTTTTTCCTGACAAGGGATTAAATCTCTTTATTTAACAAGATAACATAAACAGTATAAGTAAACATGGGATTTGCACCAAAATTCTTAACAATTAATTACTAATTATTCTTTTAAACTTGAAACTGCTTCCTCCAGAATATTCATTAATACTTTTGAATATAACAACAAAATCAACAAGCAAAATACCTGGGCTAACATTGAATTAAATTTTTTTTATCAAAATTCGTGTAGGGATGCTGTTTCCATGATTGCTTGGCACAACATCTAAATAAAATAGGCATCCTTTTATGTATTCACGCAGAACATCTTCTTGAATGTCCAAAATTTGATAAAGTTTCCCAAAAACGGAATAAGATACGTAAATTGTACAGGAATGTCAACTGTCATGAGCTGCTTTTAAAGATTGAACTTCTTATTTTCTTTTCCATGTCAAATTTCTTTTTAATTTTTACTTCTATTTTCATGTTATTTTTCTCTAGTTATTACTTTAAATGTTTGTCTTTTTTTTTACATTTGTCCTTCTGTGATACTTGAGTAGTCTTGTATTTTGGATTGATTTTTCGAATATTGTCATGAGTAACAGCAGTTATTCTTTTAAATTTCAAATGTCTGAAGTAATTGAAAGGATTTCTATAGTTTTGCTAACAAGGCAAATATTTATCGGAATTTTTTTTTATTTTTCACTTCAAAATTATGACTCTTTGATTTACTACGAATCCATAACTGTCTCAATTTCAATGAATTTTTTTAAATTAATGTAAATTATTGTAAAATCTAAATATTTCATAAAAAAATTCATTTTTAAACTATCCTGTTGTTTACTAAGCAATTTTTATAAATAAAATAATTGTGTACCTCATCATACCTATCTTTTTCAAATAATTCCTGCTTTATAAATACTGTAATTTCTAAATGAATATGAGTGATTAAGATGACATTATCTTTATTAATGAACTTTTTTACAGTTTTCAAATGTAATCAAAAATTTTGCATTGTTAAAATATGCTTGAATATTGAAATTTCTATAGTAAAATTCATTATTAGGTGAAATATATTAGGAATTCATTGTAAAAATGTCTAGAATTTAATATTCAATTAGGAAAAACAATTTACAGCTTTGCTAGACATACAAAATTATCAAAAGATTCATAAAGATGATAGCATTGTAAATGGGAATGTATATTTAAAAAAAAATTTAGGATATTTTTATATTGACATGGAAACAACACTTTTCGTGTTATTTACATCAAAATAAAATTAACTTTCTATCTAAATTCTCCTACTCAGTCCTAAAAGACGGGTAATAATTGCTTAAAATCTATAACATCAGAAGAGGCGGAATTATTTTTCATGTACGTTAAATCAGAAGCCATGTTAATTTTAGATTAAAATTGAATTCGTTTTCAATTTTTGGACGAAAAAAACATTTTTCGTTACAAATTTAAATAATCTTATTCAAAATACGAAAAATAATTATAAATTTAAAAATTTTAACTTGTAAAAAATATGAATAATACAACATTCACTATTTTTCAAACTAAATATATATAAACTATCAAAAATAAAGTTTTCTCAATATTTTATAAAAGAAGGTCTTCACATTTCTTATGGCCTGGGGTTTTAATATTATTAGTTCAGAGACTGGATAAGGAATAAGAATTAATTTTCAAACTAAATGAAAGCTTACCATAAACCAATGTACTTCTAAAGTGAACAGTTTTATTTAAAAATAATGCACACCTCTCCTGAAATCCTCATTTTCAAGATTATTAATTGATTATTATTTTCCTGGCTTTGTATTTTATATTTCAATGAATTTGTGTTTTTGAATTTGTTGTTTTAAACTATCGATCAAAAAATATTGACATTATTCCTTTGGTATTTTTAACACAATTTCATTTGTATTACATAAATTTATATTCTATTGTTAATGAAACTGTTGAAAGTTTAAATTTTATTGCTTCATAATAACTAGCTCAATAAATTATTGGTGAAAACATTTCAAAGTAAATATATATAAGATATTTCTTAGCATTTAAATCCAGTTAAATTTCTAAATGTACTGAATTTTATTCTGGATTTCTTTTAAAATCGAATTAAAAAATTGATTTGAAACATTTGATGCAAAGCTAAATATGAAATTAAAAGCGCGAGCTAATTTGAAGATCATTTTTTAACGGAAGAAATGTTTGAAGTATTTGTAATATTTAGGCAGTTTATATATAAAATATATACTAATAAAGGATAATAACACAAAATTTCCAGTCAAATATGACATCACTAAATATACGGTAGTTAAATAAAGACATGCCAATATACAATTAGGTATAATAGAACTAATAACCAAAAGTTTTTTTGTTTTTTTATAATTATTGTATCTAAAGATTCATAAATGAGTCTTGTATTTCACTCTAAAATTTTGGAAACAGCATTTATTCAGTGAGCAAAGTAGTGCACTTAATACTAATTTGTGAATTTTTGGCACGTTCACGGAAAAAGTTCGCCAAAGTCGGTGTATTACATGTATCTCATCAAAATATAACCTTTGGGCTCAAGAATTATGTTAAAAACATTAAATTGAAAGAATAAAAATTCGTAACTCGCCATTTGAATTTGTTGAATATAAAATAAACTTATTTTTTTGGAGCAACATAGACAAAACCCACTGGATATGGAAAAATAATGAAAAAGCCTTCAGCTTCTACGTGTTCTAAAAACCATTTTACGTGACCAAAAAAATACCTAGAAAACCTTTTTATATGCAAATAGATTCTTATTAAATACATATATAATTAAATACGTGTTACAATTAGAGATAAGAAACTCTGTTCTACAATTTTTTACGACATTTTGATAAATATGAGGTTTTACAAAATACTAAGCTAATGCAACGTTAAAATCTTTTAACATAATGCTACACAAGGATTAATTTTATGAAGTTTCTGCATAAATATTCATTAAATTTATGCAACACTAAACCGTGAACTAAATATTCATTTTGTGTAAAATATAAAGAATTGTGATAATAAAAAGTATTAAAGTGTGAATAAATTAGTGATTTGTTTTGTTAATTAAAAATAAATTTTTAATTTGTAAATTCTTCTTTTCCTTAACCAGAGTACTAAAAAACTTCAAAATCAGAAAATTGCCAATAATTTGAATGAAAATGCATTAATGTGTTAACTGAGAGGGTCTATGTAATACTCAATGAATCATAAGTTTTCATATTTTCAATTTTTGGCTTTTTCTGTTATAAAAAGTAATATAACATTAAAATAACAAAAGATGTCATACGTCATTGCATAATGTAGCTCCATTTAGGTTCTTGTATTTAAATCTTCGAGTAAGCTGTTTTAAAATGCATATAATTTTTTTAAAATATTTTTTTCACCTTCAGCTCAAAGCGATATTTCGTATGATATTGCAATGCATATGATTTAATTACCTCAGAATTATAGATATACTCGAATCATATCTTAAAGTTTGAAATAATTTATTAAAAATATAAAATTACTTTTAAAACTTATTTAAATAAAAGTTTATAAATAAAAAGTATGTTGAAACCTTTAAAATATATAATCTAAGTAAACATTTAATTTGCAAGAATTTTTGTTTCCTTTGATGTCAAAAAAGATTTCTAATTCAATAATACATTAGAGACATTGATGATGTGTATATATATATATATATATATATATATATATATATATATATATATATATATATATATATATATATATATATATATATATATATATATATATATATATATATATATATATATATATGCCGTATTCATTCATCATCATCTCAGAAGAAAGTACAAAGAAACACAGAGAGAAAGAAACATCTATGCTCAAACACCAAAACTCTTATCCGGGACTTTTGGAATCAGGAAAACTAACTACTCAGACATCATCTGATAAATATTTTATTGGACCCTCTTTCGCACAGACAACAGTTTTTATTCATTTCTGCACTGTGTCTTAACGCTTCTAAGTGCATTTAGCTTTTATTTCTAAATAATAATACACTGGTTAAGCAGAGTTTTATGCATTGCAAATTAAAT
Organism: Latrodectus hesperus; assembly: GCA_037975125.1. Taxonomy (NCBI): domain Eukaryota; kingdom Metazoa; phylum Arthropoda; class Arachnida; order Araneae; family Theridiidae; genus Latrodectus; species Latrodectus hesperus. The sequence goes on along the minus strand of CM075856.1, from coordinate 71,537,614 downwards.
TTTCAAAGAAGAATGAAGTTAGCGATGCGCTTTTATAGCATTTACCCCATTTTTTATCCTGGCTCTGTGGTTAGGAAAGACGGTAAAAATCAGACTGATATTCAACAAAAAAAGTTTTGAACACTTCTGGAAATTCTGGGAATAAAAAGATGTTCAACTATAATAGCATGAAATATATTGTACCGAGCTTCGGGGTTTGTTTTGATTGAGAGTCGATAAAATGAACTCTTTAAAATTCACAAGACTTTTATTCGTAGCAAATTGAACTAAATTCAGAAAATTCCAGCAGTAGAAATTACAATTCCACAGATCTAATACAGCTAATACTACAGGAAACAGCTTCCAATTACTGAAAGCTCTAATATCTCCAATAAACAACAGCTTCTATGCTCTAAACTAGCATTCAAGACTGATCGTCTTCACTAACTTCTCTTTGCCACAGGAAAAACTCAGCAACTGGCTAGTGTATGTGGAACGATGGTATTTATAGCTTACTTGGCGTGAAAGTCTAGGTCTTTCTCCAAGGTTCTGGAAGCTTCCAGGCCATCTCGCTCAATAATGACCCTAGGGCTTAGGTGGTGAAAGTTTCTAGAATTATCTATTTCTTGCCAAATCTCGCCAAGTCGCTAATTATCTTGTCAAATGTTCACCAAGAATCTCGCCAAATAAGCCATAAATACCACGTTACAAAGTTTGTAAAAAACATTTACAAACTTTGTACCAATATATCTCCATAAGAGTAAAAGTGCATTGACGAATGCACACCATTAACGAATATATCTAGGTATCTCATGACCATTTTTTACCCTCAATGAACATCAGGACGCCGTTTCCATGCCAAAAAAGCTTGCCCAATGTATCATGACACTCTCACCAGAATCATATAGTGTACGAGTAAGACAAAAGGGATTTGTGAGGTTTTAACAAGATTCGAGATTTTGAATAAGTGCAAAATAAAATATACCGTGATTCTTCCGACCATATTATCCATTCTCAATCTTAGATATCTAGTATCTTGTTTCCCTTTCAAACGAATTTTTTCATTTCGTAAAAAAATGAATGGTTTTCTTATAATTACCCAACTATATACTTCTATCCTCTGTAATTTTCTAAGTGTGGTGCGAACTGAAATTTGTTCGAGTAATTTTGTTTGACATTTTTTGTCATTTGAACTACTGTAGAGTCGTTGTTCTGCAATACAATTCGTCAAAAACGACTCCTAGCACCCTCAGGGTTAGCTGCTCTAACCGCAATTGTATCTTCTAGACAAAAAGTGTTGATTATTATTCTAAATTTTGAGGATCTTTCATATGGCTGCTTTTGAAAACTCAGTAAGATTTGTTATTTTCGAAATCGAGTCCCCTGCTAAACGAGTACCAACAATAAGCACTTTTTAAAATAAAAAAATAGGCCATTTTTTTCCATTTTATGTCATTAATCAGGAAATACATGCTTCTACTTATGTTAACATTCTAACGTGTAATCCACATTCGAAAAAATATATAATAAATATTTAAATGGAATCTCAAAGATTTCTAAATCATTGTTCAGTGCATATATATAACGTACGCATAATGTTATTTCTGATTTAAAGTCATATAATTTAAAATATGGACATTTTCAAATAGTAAAAAATATTTTTGTGTTTATGTTTCTCTAGTCTGAAAGCTTAGCTCAGCTGCAATTCTGAAAGTTAATATTTTAAAAATAAATTTTAAATAAAATATCAGACTAAAATTTTCTTTCTTATGGGGAAAATATTAAAAAAATTTCTAAAACTTTTATAAAAATTCTAAATTTGGAATTTAAAATTTATGTTTCAATTTTGGAAATTGGACGGTATTACACAGCATTGGATTATCCGGGAAGAAAAATGGACGATCAAAGTTTTAAATGAAATTTAATAATTAGCAAAGTATTTTGAAAGTCTTGTTGTTTAGTTAAAAGACATAAAGCATCATTTAATTTCCCGTTATTAAATTACTTCAAAATCTGAGAAAAATCGGTACGTAATCTAATTTATGAATAACTGTGCATCTCCAATTAACTGACTCTTTTTTCAATGATCTTCTTTGTTTTCTTATTTGCTGATTGTAAATTGTTAATTCGGTATTCTGATTTTTTGATAATAACTTAAAATTGTTTCTTACTTATTTCAAATTTTGTTGGTAAAATGGAATTATTCGTTTACTAATACTTTTTAAGCAAAATTATTCAGAAATTTCATACAAAAGCGCTGAAATATTATAAATACAGTATCAATACCGACATATCCACTTTCATTTTGGAGTGCTCCAATGATAAAGTCTCAGTATAGCATTAGTAAATGTATACACAAGTATAGCCTATTGTTAAGGGATGGTGACATAGATATATAGACCAGAATTAATTTTTTTATATAAACGTTTTTATGCAAATATAGTTCATTTCTTTAAAATTTTAGATTTATTTTATTTTATTTTTTATTTTTGAATTTTTTTCTTCATGGAAATATCGATAAAAATTGAGATTTTTTTACATAAATTCACAAATAACTAGATTATATCTATAATAAACAGAATGTAGAACTAATGCAACAAAAATTTAACCAATATCAACCTATTTTCTATTGAATACATAATAATAATAATAACTTGATACAGAAATTATGCAGCAAAAATTTAACCAACAACAACCTATTTTCTTATGATATTAGATTGTTTCAACTTCACCCAGAAGTAAATGCTATTTGAAAGTAAAATTTATTTAAACAATTTCAATACATAGGAAAATTGTCGAGAATATTTTTAAGAAATCTAAATATTTTCACTTTACTCTGTATAAGAATACGATGACCCTTTCAGTATTTAGAATCTTCCCAACCAGCCATGAAAATCATTGAATTGGAAACGAGAATGGCAACAATTGACGAAATTTACGGCAAGGTTTTGTTTTTTCAGTGCCATATGGTTTCTCACCCGGAAATGGCAACAGTTTCACCCACAAAGTTATCTATCTTCACTTCAGTTCATGCTGACTTTGGAACTGTTATTTCACACGCATAATTTATGTCACATAAACAAAAAGCATTTTAAGTTTCAGTGAGGAAATATGAATAAGCTTTGACAATGACGAATGATCCAGATTACAAAAGTGGATTCCGAACATCGTTTATTTTCCTTGTTTTAATTTTAACGTCACTAACGATCTAAAGTGAAATAGGCAAATGTAATTTTGAAACAAATGTTTGTAATTTATGTTTGACACCTAACATTTAACAATTCATTTCGATATAAAGTGATTTCTTCTATATAACTCCATATACCTTGCGTCTTATATATCTTAAATTGAGATAAAATTGCATTTTAACGATATGCCGACATTGAAATTGGTCTCCATTTTCATTAGATCAAAATCGTTACAATAAACAAGTAGATAAAAATTTTCAAGAAATTAGGTGAATTGAAGAATATCTTTAAAATATGTTTCTAATAAAAAATATGTAAAATATATTTCCAAAAATAAGATATGCAAAATATGCTTTTATTAAAAAGGGAGGAATTAGTGAAACAACGGTATTAGGATCTTAAAAATTTACTTATTTAAATACATATTGAAAGTTAAAAGCTCAGAAAAGTAGAAACAAAATTAATCAGAAACTTTAAAATTAAATTCCTCTGTTAAAATGAATAGGTAAATAAACTAAGTTGATTTTAACAATGATACCGACATTTTTTTCTACAAGTTTCTATATTAATTAGTCTTAGAATATATATATGAATAAATAAGTTCTTTATATCTTCCAATGTTATTTACTCAATAAAACTATTTTTAAATGAACCTTTTTAAAATCGTGATAAAATATAATACTTCATTCAATATTAAACCACTCACACAATTTTAAATATGAAAATATTTTCTTGAAAACCTTATTTCTTATCTGAAAGTGCACAAAAATAGTACAATGCAAAAGAAAAGTCATTCGAATTATAAGTAAACGTAAATAAATTTGCTATATTTTAAACAATTATATGCTGTTTAAAAAATATGATAACAAATAAAATTTAAACACAACAAAGTGATAATTCAGCTTAATATTAAACAGAACAATTGCAAAATTTTAGTAATGTATTATTTGATTGCAATTCAAAACTCAATATTTTTTGTTACTTTAAATTTCAGAATATATTAACGAATTAAATAAAAAGAACAAATTAAAAAGTAAAAAAGAACTGATAAATAAATGAATTAATCAAAATTAGTTTTTTCATTATATCTGTAGAAAATTTAATCTCTTAAGTGAAGTAAAATTTTAAATTAAAATTAAAATACGAAATGAATAAAATGATACTATTTCTCTACAATATCATGGCAATTTTTATAATATAAGTTTGATCTCTTGCAGTTTTAAAAATTGATATTTATTAGTAAATTTTTGATTTAACAAGCTTTAAACTATAGGTCCTGGTCTAATTAGCTCTAGTGTACAAATAATGATCTCTGAGTGGAAAACAAACCTAATCGAATACTTCGAAATAGCACAGAGCCTCCCTATATGTCTTAGCAGGGTACAGGTGCATTATAATCTATGATTCCAAATTCTGAGTTTTTTGGTGATGAAGAAATGTTGCCAAGATGACATATCGTGACGTGCGCGATGACGTAAATACTAGGGTTACCAAAATAGAATTTTCTGCATAATTCTTACAGGTCTTTATACGTATGACATAATAAAAACGAGGTTGCCAGATACATAAGAAAATTTGCCAAAAAATCGACAATTTCAGAATTTGGCATCATGGATTATACGGCACCTGTGCCCTTAGTAGGTTACTGGATGAATACATGATTGGTATTTGACATAACACAATGTTACATATTATTTTACAACTTAAAATAATAAAAAAATTCTTTTCTGAAAAATGATTTTGAATTTTTATAAATTGAATTTGACGATAATTTTTATTTACATATTTGTCAATGTTAGGGAGATAAAATAAAGCATCTTAATTGGAAATGATAAATAATCAGGATATTGATGTGAGAAAGCAATTTAAAGGATTGTTTATCTCCTTTCATGAGGAAATATAATTTTCTTATGATATCTGAGTAGTTAAATATTGTTTATTGTTATATAAAGGTAGAAATTATAAAATTCCTTAATTTTGTACATAATTCTATGAATATATGGAACGTTTTTATGTTTTAGCGGTGAATTTTAAAGTAAAAGGAAAACATTTTACACTCCAAATACCCATTCCAACATATTTGTATTCAGGGAAAGTTTTTCATATAGTAGTTAATTAAGTTTTTCATATAACTTGAATTGAACTCTAGATCTTCGACTCTGAAGAACACCACTAAACTACAATAGGTCTAAAAAATTAAGAAAAGTTTTACAGCACGTCGAAAAGGAAGAAAATTTTACTAACTAAATAGTAAAATCTTAAATAAATTACTAGAAGAACTATTATATGATTAAAGAAGAAATAAGTTGTGGAAAAGACATCAGGAAATTAAAAATTCTATAACATTTGTTAACGAATTAAACTCAAAAATAAAATTTATTTTATCACTCTATATTACTAAAAACAAAAAGTTAAAGTTATATATATTTTTTAATTGACCATTCATGTCAATCCTTAGCATTAAAATTGATATGCAAAATATGTTAATAATATTTTATCCTTAATATTAATAAATTTGTTGATAAAGTTTTATCCTTAAATATATTTTAATTTTAAAATAATCATAGTCATTCTTATATTATTTCGATAATCATCAGCGTATTAAATATGAATCGTATTTGTGCTTCTACCATGAAATACAATTTCATTTCATAATAAAATTATGCTTCTAAAAGAAAGATTAAATATGGGAATAACTTTTGCTTTGTGTTTCACTAATTTTTTATATGATGTATCCATATGCTCTGTGTACTGCAGCATTTCTACATGGAAGTGACAATAGATCAGCACGATTATCATTCATAGTTAGATATAGACGAACATAATCTTGGAATTCAAGAGCACAAGAAAAAATAATATTCGAAGTAACAGGTATCTCTAAAATACAAGGCTCCTCTATTGAGAGAACATATTCGAAGTAACAGATATATCTCAAATACAAGTCTATTGAGTGAACATAAAGATTGTCATCAAAATTATCATCCTTCAGTAATAAGTCACGGACATGTTAAGACCTAAAAAAATTGACTCGAAGAAAATTTTAAAAAAGTAATATTTAGTGTAAATAAAAACCAAAAGCCTTGAATGAAATAAGTTAAAATATTTTAGTCACCTCTCTAAATAAAAAGTTTGAATGATTAAGAATATCCATAAATAAACAAATTTTCTTAAATAAATAATGACTTAAAAAATAAATAAAAATAAAGTTAGGTAAATATTTCAGCATTTATTTTCTAGGTATATAAGAAACATGAAACTTAATATTAATTATATACATATAAAAAAAAGAAACTTAAATGGTATAATGATAATAAAATTTGTTTTCATTTGTGTCTATGTGTGTGTGCGGAAAAAAATAAGAAAATAAGGAATAGATATTTTATCTATTTATTGATTGAAATAGAGCTTTATAAATATTTTCTCATTTATTCTGTTAAAAATAAATTCCTTTAACCATAAATGATTAAATTATATATCAATATTGGTATTTTGTTTTTATTTTTTTAGAAATTAAAGCATAAGATTTTAAAAAATTCCAAAAAGAAAAAAAGAGAATAATCAAAGTTTTGTCATGAATTGATAAATATTTCTATACTATTAATGATTAAAGGCAAAACATTTTCGCATCAAAATAAATAAAAGATCATTAATCAGGGAATTAAAACGAGCATATTTTTTTCAAGTTATTAAATCTTAATCTTATAAAGCGAAATTCAGAATAAAAACTAATCAGAGAGCAAGAAATGCTAAGAAAAGTTACAATGCCCTTTTGTAAGTTATTTTCTTGAATATATATCAAAATAAAATAGATGCAAGAAATATAAAAATCTAATGATACATGATTTATATAGTAAGCAATTTTATAATTTGGTTTGTTTGTTCTCAACAATCATTTTTTACATAAAAGGCCTAAGTAGATAGGGATTTACAGTGTGTGTAAAGTAGATAGGGTTTCGACTGGAACTGAAAAGATTGGATAAGTTATCAATCGCATTTCCATTTGAACACAAAATGCGACTTTTCTCTGGTAATGTTCATATTTACGCTTATATACACTATTTTCCTGGAGGTAGTATTAATTAAATAATCTACTTTTTTGGCTACCGTAAATGCAACACACCGAAGGAAGCATGCAAATAACATGAAATTTACAACATGCATTAGCGGAGGAGAGATGTGCAAATGATTAGAATTTCAGCGCAGACGCACATCTCGTGTGCCTGTGGCGCCAATTCAAAGCACCATTTAAGGCTTGGGGATTTTGACTATTTCCGGTTCGGCAATTGTGTTTTTCTTGTGGTGTTTTCAAAACAACGATCAATTATGACTCATAGAAAACAGCGATCATTCTTTGATCAAGTATCCGAGTTCGACAGATGAAGGACAGTGGCCTACCGAGATTGTGCATTATCTTTCAGGGAAATCAGTAGTCGTTTTGGACGAAACCAAACAACTGTAATGTGGATATGTGATCGTTGGATGCAGGAGGGTACGAAGGACTGACCTGCTCAATCGCATCTACCTGAGGATGATGACACGCAAATTCTTCACATGATGACAAGCAAATTGTGCGAATGGCAGTAATGGATCCCTCAGTCATATCAGGAAACATAGCACAGCACATTCAGTCTTCAACGCATCATCCAGTGTCTTCGCGTACTATTCGAAGCCGTTTACACTAGAATGGTCAGTCCGCAAGACGTCCATTGCTTCATCTACCTTTGACGCAGAACCACATACGCCTCCACCACCAATGGTACGATGAAAGAAGTGTGTAGACAGCAGAATTGAATGAAATTGTCTTTACTGACGAGTCACGCTTCTGCCTGCAGCATCACTATTCGAGTCTAGAGATATCGTGGAAAGAGGGTGCACATCAGCTGCGTTATGCACCGCCATACTTGTTCTGCACTGGGTATTATGGTATGGGGCGGTACTGGATATTACTCTCGCACTCCTCTAATATGCATTTACGGTACTTTAAACAGACAGTGCTTCATCTTCAAGGGTTGGAGCCAGTTTTTCTCCGTTACCTTCAGGACTTGCCCACAATCATATTTCCACAGGATACTGCGTGACCGCACGTGGCACGCATTGTCCGAGGGTTCTTCATCAATCGCCAGATTGAAATGCTTCTTTGCCGGCTCAATCTCCAGATCTTTCAAAAATGAAAAACATGTGATCCATGATTGATCAACGATTGACCCAGATTACATCCCCAGCTGCCACATCAGATCAACTGCTTGGTCTGCTGTACCCCAAGAACACATCCAAAGTCTCATTGAATCAACGCTGAGGCGTGTGGCAGCGGTGATCTCCAACAATGGTAGCTACTCTGGCTACTGATTTTGGCAGGAACCACACTTCACAGAAGTCTATAAATTTAATCATTTGATACTTGGTAAACATGTTATCTACAAAAAATTTTTTTGTGATACTTCTTGTCTTTCTTGGTTTGCAATTTGGATGGCCAGCAGTGTAATATCACGAACTGAGTATTTATTGATTACTATCTTTAAAGTTAAGTATAATTTTGAAAGAATGATCCAGTGTAACAGCTGTGGTGTTATTCTAAGATAGATGGCATTTTCAGCTGTATAAATAGCAGCATCTCATTCGGTATGGGAACAGTAAATACTGTCATCATATAAGTTTTATGAGATTAAATTCTGTCTATCGGATTATTTAAAAATATATTTATTTGTATCATGATAGTGAATCAATTTAAATATTTATATAAATTAATTGGAATAGTATCAGTATCTATAATAATATAACGCTTGTTTAGTTGAAGTAAGTAAAATGAATATTATATCATTTTTTCAGATTTATAAATCGTAAGCTCATGAATATGATAATAAGTAATAAAAAATAAAGAATTTGTAAAAACAAATGAAATTGCTTTCATCATTTTAAAGTAAATTATGTGTAACAGATAAAATTTAACTAATTTAGAAGTGAACACTTGTTATTAGAATTTGTTTTTAAGACAGTATCTTTGCTGTCATTTTTTAGCATATTTTAATTGGGTGAAAGTTTTGGCTAATTTTACCGTTTTTTTTAACAATTTTATATTTTTTTATTGCGTCATAAAGATTAAGAATACTAAGCATATTTAACACAACATTTTACTTCGCTAACCCTAGCTTATATATATCATGGCAGCACGATGCATTAAATTTTGTTTTAACTACTTTCTTTTATTTCTTTTGATGATCATTTAATTATTTTTAAGGAATCTTAGTATTTCTTAATTTTAGTTATGTTTTTATACTTAATCAAATTTATAATTAACTCATTTAGAAGGAATAAAATGTCGTAATAATTACGTTGAACTTGGTAGCAATTTTTAATTGCCAAAAATTCAAATATACACTCATTATAACGCAACTGTGTCATTTTTGTATACAGAATTTTAATTTATTGCACGTCAAAGACTTTTTAAAATAATAAAAGAAAGGTTAGTTGATTCCACTTTGTTATTAAAAATCCTATTGAATTTTAAATCTCAGTAAAAATTTAAAACAGATTTTTTTGTTATAGAATTAATTTTGCTACCTATTGTTTTAGAGAAAAAAGGATTTTTTTTGTAATGCCAGTTACAAAATTCTTTCTAAGTGTCTAGTTTCAAGTTTATTTACCATAAGTACAAAATAAAGATTGTCTGCACATTAAACTCATATTTTATTTACATATAGCCTTCAATCACATCGTAAAAATAAATTTGTCATGGAAGACTTGTAATCGATAACTTTTATCCAAAGTTGTCTGAATTCTTTTATTAAATGTCTTTTATATTCTTGTATTGGAAGACCTTTTCTTGTTTCCAGAGTCCATTACTTTTACGAATAAAAGATATTTAGAGGATTAAAAATCACAGAAATTATACTTCATCATGGAGACTGTATAGGTACCATTACATACACTGTTTAAATTTTCACTCTGTAAAAGAAATAAATTAGCATGAATTTATATATTATGTATGTATTTTACAAAAAGATAAATAACTCTTATATATTAAATGCACTAAGAACAATGCCAAAAAGAAGAAATATCACTAGCTTCATAAAATTATAATTATTCATCATAAAATTATAACTATTTTAACAATATTTATATGCGCATGTGTTATTTGTATTTAATTCCTAAAATATATTCAAATACACTGATTTCTACTGCAAAATAAATAATGAAATTAAACAAAATTGCAAAAAAAAGTTTTAAAATATAGCATACTTCTAAAATTCTTGAAACAAGCATAGGAATTGTACAATTTATAAATTTTAAACATTACAGTATATTACAAACATTTTCTAGAGAGACAGTTGCTATTTGCAAAACTTTTCATAATTTTATTATTATGAAATAATATTATGCCATTAATAATAAAAGTAAATTGTCAAAATGAATATTTGTCCCCTAAAAATAAAACTTTTTTTATTAAATTATTGTAAATTATATGCATTATTATTAAATGGTAGTAAACTATATACAAGGCAAATTTTATTTATTGAGTTAAAAATGAACCTTTAAATGCGTGTAGATAAAATGCTAATAATTTTATTTTTAATAATTCTTACAACTTGTAGTTATTTATTACTTATCATTAATAAATAATATGCAACTTAAAAGTATTTAGGTAAACATATATTTTAGGCTTGGAAACCATAAATTTTTGCTTCTTCGATATCTATTAATTCATATCTAATAAAACAACTTAATTAGAGGATGCTAAATAAGTAATTAAATTTTTATGAAAAATATATTTGTTTTAATTCATCTTTTTCAGAATAATTTTAAAAATTTATTATAAAAACTTAAAATTGATTTCTGTTGTGTGTGTGAGAATATTTTTCTGATATGAATAATATTTATTGTCTATTCTAAGCAAAAATGTTTCAGCAAATAGTTTGAAAACTTGTTGGTATGTTATAATAAGAAGATATGTTAATTATGCTATACAATTATTGGTCTATATAATCTATAACTCACGAAATCAATACATTAAAGAGATCATTTTCAATATTTTTTTTAAATTGTAAAGAGGCTCAAATATACAAGGCTTGCGGTATTTTCATATATTTATAAACTAAATTAAATAAATATTTCATTTCTCACTTTTACATAAAACATGTGTACGTTTCAAAATAAATTATGTTTATCTATGTCAATTCTGAAAAGGAATAATGATGGGGGGGGGGAAACACCAAACAATAAAATGCAATATTTATAAATACTTAAAAGACCAAAAAGATCGCAGTAAAAAATCGCTTAAAAGAGATCGCAGTAATCATAAAACACAAAAATAAAATTTTAATCAAAAATCACAAATTCAACATACTTTGAAACATTTAGTAATATCCACCACCTCCAAATCCTTCTCCTCCATAACTGGCTCCACCTTTTCCACCTCCTCCGAATCCACCAGCCCCAAATCCTCCTAAATCCCCTCCATATCCCCCACTGGATCCACCACCAAATCCTCCTATACCACCTCCATATCCTCCACTGGATCCACCACCAAATCCTCCTATACCACCTCCATATCCCCCGCTAGATCCACCACCAAATCCTCCTGAACCACCTCCATATCCCCCACTGGATCCACCACCAAATCCTCCTGAACCATCTCCATATCCACCATTCGATCCACCACCAAATCCTCCTAAGCCAACTCCATATCCACCATTCGATCCACCACCAAATCCTCCTAAGCCATTTCCATATCCACCACTGGATCCTCCACCATATCCTCCTCCATCACTTCCACCCTGGCCAAATCCAGATCCTCCTCCAAATCCTTTGCCATTACCGGATCCTCCATCACCACCACCACCAAGACTAGTTAAAGTAATTCCAACAATAGCTGTATCACCTCCACCCATTTTTCCACTACCTCCACCTGTAATGAAAGAAAGATGTGACAGTAAAATATTTCTAAAAAGATAGTTAGCAATATCCGATATTTGCCAAAAAGTATTATCAAAATAAATGAAATATTTGAAATTATACTTTCGAAAATAATTTAATATTATTTTATTTAAAGTATGTTATTCTCTAAAAAAATTTTCAAAAATTTAAGAATATTGTACATATCTAAATAACCATTATTTTTGAAATCAACCTTTTTTTTTACTTTATCATTTTTTAATAAATTCGTAAATTCTTAAATCCTAGTTATGAATTTATTAAATTATGAAACTGATCAATGTTATTGAAATCTTGTTTTAAAAATATTGCAGTGGATTTTCATATGACCCAAATTAAATTTAAATTTCATATCATTCCACTAATGCAACTATATTTTCTTTATTTCTCACACTTAAACGAGGAAACAGACATTAGCTTATTACATCATTTAAAAAATTACTTTTTTATTTAGATACTGTAGAAACACAAATTATGTTTCTCTATTAAATTAGTGAAGCATTTTCTTGTCACAATTTTAAATTCAATTTATTTAAGAATTGAAAAAGAAACATTTTATTCTTGAATGTCTGGAATGATCTTATAAGGTTCCCTTTCTCTTATGACTCAGCCATGTGAAAAAAACCAGCGTTTAGTTTATGGCAGCCCTGGAGAAAAGCATTATTGACAAGATTATTTAATTAAGGGACAAAATTAACGATAATATGCTCAGATTTCAAGATCTCTGATATTTAACTTGAGATTTATTCTTATTTTCGATAGCATCACGTTCTACCTGTCGCTTATCTTGATTTTTCTTAAGCTTTCCTCTTCAGAAGAAAACCAAAATCTCTGCATATCCTCCATTCCAACAAAAGTAATTACGATTAAATTTCAGATTAACAGTTAACGATGGTGCTTTGCTGTACAGGTGTGATAACTGCAGTAACTTAATGGCTAATACTTTTGATTTCTTTAGAGCATTTGCCTTCCTTTTATGGTATACATGGAAGTACATTGAAAATATTTTTCGTTTACTTTTTAAACATTAACTAGTAAAATGAGTTTGTCGATAATTAGGAATATTGATTTAAAATCCACTTATTAAATAAAAAGTAAAAATATTGAGAATAAATCTTAAATTTAAAATGTATGTTATGGCCATTAGCCAAATAAAAATTGAGGATTTTACATAAAATAATTGGAGCAAAAATTAACAAAAAAATTCAATTATGCATTAATTAAATATATATTTACCATATCCTCCTCCCTGATTACCACCACCAAATGATCCACCTCCATTTCCTCCTCCACCGTTACCATAGCCACCAGCTCCTAAGTTACTCATTCCACTGTTTCCACCATATTCGCCTCCGCCATTTCCACCATATCCTCTTCCACTTCCTCCATTACCTCCACCACCTCCACTTTGAATAGGAACAGAAATGAAAAACGCATTTCCACCTTTTCCACCGTCATTACCTCCGCCTAATTCTCCTCCTCCACTTCCACCATATCCACCTCTTCCACTTCCACCATAACCACCTCCTCCACTTCCACCATAGCCTCCATTTTCTTTTCCTAGATTAATATACGTTCCGGAAGCAGAAAGATGAAAGCAACTTAGAATAACCCAAAGGGACCATTTCTGTAAAAGAAAAAAATTCAGTTAAATTTCAAGAAATATACTTAAATGTTTCAACATGTTCACTGCATATCAAAGGCTTTTCATTTTTAATTTGATTTTGAATTATTTTCTATGTATTAAAAATTTTCTGTAAATTAAACATCATTTTTAAAATTCTCTCTAATCCTATCATAGATTCTTTGATATACTTACTGTTATAAATAACTCACATTAAATTTTATGTTATAAAAAGAAATGTATTATGCCAATCTCAAAAGAATTTTCTCATTTCCCCCTCAATATTATTCTCAACAAAACATACTATATTTTGTTAAATCATAGAAAGTTTTTAATTATTTTGATTTAAAATTTCTCATTTCAATAACATATTTACAAAATTTAGAGAAATGAAGGTAAATATAACAAATATCCTTATTAGAATTTTTTTGTTCTATAATAACATGTTAACAAACAGCACAGCAATATTGAATACATTCTTTATAGATTAGACACCGTTACGAAAATGTATGATAAAAATCTTCCATATTTAGTTACTCTACTTAAAAGATACATTTTGTAACAATGTGGTTATATATAATCTATGTGGTAATAAAATGCCTACCTAAAATAACTTGGAAAATTTTAACTTTGATTAATGAGATGATAAGAATGAAACGTTATAAATTTTTTAAAATTCATTTCAATGTAATTTATTCCACAGTCAACACTGAAATATGTATACAAGTTTAAAAACATATTAATTATGCTTCTTACATGGCAAAGTAGTTCATATTCAGTCATGTTTTAACGTGTTCAATAAATTGATAGCCAGTTCTTATTTAAAAAATTATCGCAACAGAATTTTCTTAAAATTGAACTTTTGATTTAATTATTTTTTGAATAACTTGTTTAAACTCTTTTAAAATCGAAACTTGTTATGGGTTTAAAATTTAAAGCGAGTTTCTTTTATTTAATTTAATAATTTACCTATTTTACATTAAAAATACTTATTGAAATTGAGGCTAGTTGCAACTAATTAAAGAGAAGTAAAATTAACCATTTTTTTTCAGGTGATAGTTAAATTTAACCTAAGTTTTTTCACACAGAATACTTTGCTAGAGGATCAAAAAAATTTGCAATTAAAAAAAACAGTTCATATATATATTTTTTATTGAAAATGAACGATATATATTTTAATAGGAATGGCATGTAATATAGTCTTGAATAGCTTCAAACTGATCAGTTTTATTGACTGAATTAATTTGATTTCTCTCAATAAAAATTTATTGCATTTGCTCCGGAAAAGCATGTAACTATAGATTCTTAAAACTGTAATTCTTTCTATAACTAAACCTTTTCTATAAAAAATTCTGTTAAGTAAAAAATTAAAACCGAATATTTTAAATAATAATATTGTGTTTTGTAACCCAGTTATTTTTTTAATATTGGAACAAGAGAGATCGAACACAAGAGAGATTGTGATTAAACTTTATATTATGAAGTTGTAAGTTTCACATGATAATATTGTGATATACTCCCTCACATGCAGTGTTCCTATGAAGTTTATTTCGTCATTTTGCAGTGGATTCCGAAACCACAACATTCATCCACTTTCTTTGAGAGATTTAAAATCACTACCACTAAGAAGTAAAGGCCAGGAAGCTGAACATTAAGTTGCTTGAAGTGCATCAATGTTGCCAGATTCCTTTATATCAGTGATTTGTAAATGATATTTGTAAATTTAAGTGACAAGCGATATCTAATTGTAAAATTTAAATTTTTACGATTTATTAAATGAAAACTTTTATTAGATCCCATTGAAAATATTTTCTGCAAAAAATTATAATAGAACACGAAATAAGTAAAAAAATAACTTTTACTGTAAATTTTAATAGTTTTTTAGCACATCACTTATAAAACTTTATGAATAGTGCTATTATCAAACGATTTGATATCATAAAAAGGAAGACTGAAAGGGTGATCTTACCTTCAAAACTCCCATGATGAATGTTAAAAGACGAGATGCCCCCTCTTGGGAATTGGTGATGCTTTTATACCAGTGTTCGCTGAAGAAATCAGGTTACTTAGTTTCTGATATAGCTCTTATTATTTAAATTTTCCCTCTTTTCTTTCTTCCACCCTCTGAACGTCTTTTTTCTCTCACTTTAGTCCACCCCACCCCGTTTCCTATAAGGAAGATGATGAAAAAGATAGTCTGCACGCGAGCTGGATCTTCGTCGTCACTTGGCTTAACGGAATTGATTGTGACCGTGGGATTTTTGCAAATGTATTCCAAAGATGTTTATAAATTTGAATTAATGTATATTAATGAAAAAGAGTGCTATTTGAAGTCAAATAACATGATTATGTGAAAGATTCTTACAGTAATATTATATTTTATTTGGTATACCTGCAGAAAAAAGAACATATTTTCCCCATCATTTTAAAATCATATTAATATAAATCTTGATTTGAAACACGATTTGGAAGAGGTATATTAAGGACTTGAAAGTATTTCTTTTTTTGTTCAGAATAATTTTATTCTATTCTGTTCTAAAATTTAAACTTTCTAAAGTCTTCTAAATATGAGTTTCTAATGCTTTCCAGGCACGTTGTTAATGTACAAGAGTGCAAACTATACAAAATGATGCAATTCATATCATATATAATTATTCATCAGGATGTGTGATTATCAAGAAAAAAAGTTTCGATAGGAACGCGCATTAGCATATTGTTAATAATTTTTATTTGCAAAATACTTGGCCACATAGTATTCTAATATGAACTCAATGTAAGTACTCAATGTTGACGTAAGTACTCAATATTGAAAGCCAGTGCCAATATTTCAATAAAGAGCAAATCATGATGAATGTTGATATTAAGCTACAAATCAAGATATGTATAGACGATAGTCCTTTCGTTTATCGAAATACTACTGGGATATAGTTTGGCTGTGTAAAATAGATTTTCTAACATCCAATGAACCTTGTTAAGTTTTTGAACAAGTACAACATGTTTTATTTACCGAAGGACTTCTCATACACATTTGATAATATGTATGTGCTTCAAAAATGGAAACATGGAAAACTCCAGATCCATGGAAAACACCAAATTTCCTATCCTCACCGACAAACATGTAAAAAGCAGAAGCAAAAAATCTGTATTTATTGTCCGGAAGTAACAAAATCTGAATTTAGGCATTTTTATAACAAGTCCAAAAATTTAAGCATTTTTGCACTTTATCATTAGACCGTAATTTTTAACACTCTGCAATGGATAACCTAACAAGAGAAAAAGATAACTTAAAGCCTAAAAACAGATTTTCTGAATTGCTTCTCTTGCTATATACCTATGAAAATTTCTACTAAAATTTAATTACAAACAACTAAATTAAGAGTGTCTTCAGTCAGATTTTAGAAAATCTTACCAAAGATGTTTTTAAAATATTTGCATGTTATTAACTTCTAATAGGAATTTTCACAGGTAGACAAATGAGTAGTAAAAGAATAAATTTGTGTAATTCTCAAGTACCCACTCTAAGAGATAAGTTCATGCAAAACGCAATAAGCATTTCTTGCGCTTTGACAGTTTCTATGATCGAACAAGGAACCTTCTCTTCCCAAAAGCACAAATGCATTTCCCCCAGGCTTTTTTTAGTTACACTTGTAGCCTTCAAGAAATTATAACCCATATTGAAGGAACAATATGACCTCTAATTTCCGGTTCATATAAACATGTATTTGAAATTGTAATGCATCAAGGACAAAGATTTAAATCATCCAAAAATACAGCACGTTCAAAGACCTCGTTGAGAATTTTGACTGTGAGATCTATAATAAAGATTTATCTTCCAAAAAAATCACATTTGACATAAAACCAAGATTCATCATGGAGAAAATATTTAATCGAAGTTATCATATTCAGAATGTACATTCACCTTTGGGAGCAGTAATTGGAGCCAATTAAAAGTTCTAAAAATTTTATTAATGCTTTCATTCCATTAAGGCACCGTTTGGTAGTTGTTGTAGACAGAACTGAAACTTCAAAGTTTGATATGTCATGTAGAATTTCACTAGAAATACGTTATGGCTGATTAGAGTTATTCTAGCCCATGGAAGCGACAAGAAAAATATGCGCTTCCTATCATTGTTTTATTATCATCAGGTTTCATTGTCACTATAATATCGATCTGGATATAAAATGTTTAGAGCTTATACCAATCTAATCTAGTGGTTAATTCAATGTTTCTTAATTAAAGAATATTTTCATTTCTATTTAACATTAGTGTTTTGATATATGATATGTTCTGAAACATTCCAGGCTGTTCTGGAACTTTCTAGATCCATGAGAAGTTCCATAATCGAATCATTTAATTTGATTTCTAAATTTTCTTTTTAAGGGTAAAAATAATAATCGTACAGTGTAATACATAATGATGATAAATATATATACACTACTGGCCATTAAAATTGCTACACCAAGAAGGAATGCAAATAACAGAACGATATTTATTGGACACATACATTATAGTGGAAAGAACAAGTGATTAGATTTACAGGGAATTAGGATGTATAGACCTTGAGAAATCAGTACCCAGAGCAGCCACCTCTGGCTGCAATAAGAGCATTTATCCGCCTAGGCATGGAGTATACAGAGATTGTACGGCATGTACGGGGATCTCAGTCCATGCAGCTTCAACAGTATGCCACAGTTCATCGACAGTAGTGGATGGTGAGTGATAGCGTGCCAATCACTCGGCAACCATTGACCGCACGTTCTCAATTGGTGACAGATTAGGAGAACGTGCTGGCCAGGGTAATAGTCGAACCTGTTCTGTATCAAGGAAGCTCAGAACAGTACGGGCAACATGCGGTTGTGCATTATCCTGTTGAAACAAAGCATTAGGAAGGCCTCAAAGATAGGGCAGAGCCACGGGCCTTAACACATCGGAAATGTAATGGTTGCTGTTCAAAGTGCCGGTAATGCGAACAAGAGGTGATCGAGACGTGTATCCAATGGCACCCCATACCATCACTCCAGCAGATGGGCCCCTATGGCGATGTCCAATGCAAGCTGGCTATGAGCGTTCTCCCCGATGCCTCCAAACACGAATGCGGCCATCATGGTCCTGTATACAGAACCAAGATTCATCTGTAAAGATGACGTGATGCCATTCCCGCGTCCAGGTTCATCGCTGATCACACCATTGAAGGCGCTCCTGTCTGTGACGCAACTTCAATGGTAGCCGAAGCCATGGTCGCCGTGCAGACAATTCATGCTGCTGCAAACGTCGTCGAACTGTTCGAGCAGAAACTTGTTGCCTTGCAAAGGACTCCATTTCTCGACTCAGGGCTCGTGACGTGGCTGTACGATCCGTTGTGACCATGTGGATAAGATGTCTGTCTTCTCTGCTGTTAGTGAATGAGGGGTCGCTGAGATCCTGTATGACGTTCCGTATGATTGTCCTGAACCCATCGATTCCATATTCTGCTAACAGTCATAGGGTCTCGACCAACACGAGCAGCAATATTGCAGTACGATAAACCGCAATCCCGGTAGGCTGTAATCTTTCCTCGATCAAAGTCAGACACGTGCTGATAGGCATTTCTTCTTCTTACACGAGGCATTACAACAACTTTCTTTGCCGAAAACAACGTTGAAACGGAAAATGAGAATGAGAAAACTGCTGTCAAATCTTTGGTTTTATACACATTGTAGATGTCGCTACTGTCGCCTGCTTTGTATAAATGCGCTGAAAATCTAATCACTTGCATATCACAGCACGTTCTACCTGTCATGCAAATTTCACGTGTGTGGTGTGCCGCTTTCCTGGTGTAGCAATTTTAATGGCCAGTAGTGTATCATATATATATATATATATATATATATATATATATATATATATATATATATATATATATATATATATATATATATATATATATATATATATATATATATATATATATATATTATAGATAAATTTAGTCATTTTCATATCTTAGCAATTTTAAATTTGCAAAAGCATATTGCTTTAATTTCTTGAATCTTTGTGTGTTAAATAAGCACCCCATTGAAATATTGAACTCTTCTACAGCAATAAATTCAAAAAATATGCTAATCAGATTTCTTTCATATTCCGAAAAATATTGAAAGTCTCAATTTTCCTAATTTTTTTCAAATAAAACATACGAAATCATCACTAAATAGAGAAAATCCTGGTTTATTATTTTCTGCTGTTCATCCTGCTATTATAACAACTCAGGTTTTATATGGTCAAATTTAATAAATAAAATATATTAAATATTTATTGATTTGTGTTGTTGTTACTTATGACACTTGGACAAGCCAATCTCGCTATGCCTTGGCTATACGAATTTAAGTCAATAGAATGCGTCTTTTGCTTAATCAGAGCACCACGAAGATAGAAGTACGGCTTCGCTCTTCAAATCTTCCGATAGAGGGCACCACCAGAGAATCCACTTCCTCAATTTTGATATTGACTTGAAGGGAGAGAAAATAATGTTGATTTTATTTTATTCGTCCTCATGATTTACTTGTGAGAGAAGAATGGTAGCTTTTGCGTAAATTCCCGTCATTTGTTCGAGATTTAAATTTGCAAAGAATATACTTACGTTCAGATACTTCTATCAATAAATATGAATATTGGATATGAACTCCACTAAAATGAATTTTAATTAACTTTTAGAAAAAATTATTTTATAAGATTTGGTATTATGTAGATTTAGAATCCCGATCCATGTCAAAATAAAAACATGAATATTATAACGATATATAAAAACAATACTTAAAATTAATAAACTCTATTGATATTATTCGTTTTTTTAACATTAATACTTTTTACACAATCATACGGTATTTTATTACGACTCAGGTTTCTTACAGGGAATTTTTTAAAATAAGCCATAAAAATTTTTAAAAATTCTATTAATTTAAAGCTTTAGATGTATTAATATTTTTTGATAATGTGCTGGAACCATCAATAGCAGTAACACTTAGTCCACATTAATTTATGTAGCGAATAGATAGAGCTATAAAATTAAAGTAGAAAATATTTGTTAATTCAAAAAAATAATTTTCTTATGTGCATAATAATATTTGTTTAATTTCAGAAGTTTATTATACAACAATGGGTTTTTAGAACGTTCCATACATTTGTTAAACCGTTGCCTTTAGAATTATTAGGTATAAAATGAAAAATAATTTGTTCCAAAGTAAAATAACTAGTTTTAAAATATTCGTTACAGCTTGTAAACATTAACTCAATACTGATTTTTTAGAAATTAATTATATTTTTTACTATAAAAAATTCCACTTTTCAAGTATTTAATTTTGGTATAAGGTAATTTAATCTTGAATTATATATATATATATATATATATATATATATATATATATATATATATATATATATATATATATATATATATATATATATATATATATATATATATATATATATATATATATATATATATTATATATATATTATATATATATTATATATATATATATATATATATATATATTATATATATATATATTATATATATATATATATATATATATATATATATATATATATATATATATATATATATTATATATATATATATATATATATATATATATATATATATATATATATATATATATATATATATATATATATATATATATATATATATATATATAATTTGTTTAATTACTTATTAAATGTCTAATATATTTTGGTTTTCAAAACCAAGCCTTCAATTAATTGCAGAATAAATGGCATAAAAATAATTTAAAAATCTTAAAATCTTCTTTCAAAGGTATATTTGTTGGATGAATAAAATATTACATCGAATAGAATTATATATAAAAATGATACAACCGGTCTTCTTACTGAAATACTATACAGCTTAAACACTTATAATGCGACTGCTTATAATTAACGTAATTAATTTAACGTCAATGTTAATAAGTATTTCAAAAATAGCTGATATATAAGAAAGACTTCAAACCAGCATTTCCAGCAAAACATTTTTACAAAAACATACATCGTTTTTGCTACATCTTCGTTTACTTAGAACGAAATCTACGACAAGAATGACATTGGGGATTACTAAATATCGACTGTTTCACTAATAGTCGAGTATGTAGTAGATCTCCCATAGATGTTTCAGCTACACAAAATGTTTCAAAGAGTTTACCTGCTTTTTGCTGTTATCTAATATTTGCGATTTGATGCATATTTCAGAACAACCACGGCTCCAATTCAACTTAACTAAGAACTAATTTCAATAATAGGAATCACAGTGTGAGACCAAATATCTTGTAGAATGTTGCATATTCTATGACCGATTTCATGCGTCCCACTTACTTTTGTTACTTACTCATAAAGAGCTGTTTTGAAAAGTAAAATACATTGAAAAATTGATGTAGATCGGAGTTCAATTCTCTTATCCAGAAAATGAAAAACAACTGTCTTAAAAGTGATGTACGGCTGTCTAGCCATTTTTATTCTGATCACTCATGCTATATTGATGGCCTGGCTCCAAATACTAGAAGTATGGTTTTCAGCTAAAACTAACCGGCCCGGAACTTGATTTAAGAGTTGGAAATAGAAATGACCGGAATGTGTTAACCAACAAATTACAATGCATTTAATTTGTAGCAATACAAATAAAATTTTATTAGTATTAATTAAATTATTACTTTCGAAACATATTCATGAACTAATTATTTTTATTTGCTGAATAAGAATGGAATTGAACTTTTCTTAGTTCAATTGATATTTTTCCTGTCCAGCTGCTATATTTGCTATCTGCATTGTTATTTTTTCCTTTTCAAAATTAATATCATTACTCTTCGTATTTTGAATTTTAAATGATCTAATAAATAAGTTTGGTAATTGTAAATCACATTCTAGTGTTCTTCTTAGTTTTTTTCCTTGATTTAAAAACTATTTATTCATATTTTTATGAGGTAATTTAATTTTATTAAAGTTAATTACTTTTATTGATACTGATTTTTGATGAAATGTAGCCTTTTACCTAAACTTATTTCCTTACGAAAAGTTCTTAAGTCACTTAAGGAAAGTTTCTCTTTTTAAGAATCATGTTTAACAGAAATTAAAAACCATTTCCACCATTAATATCACTTTTTACTAAAGTAGTCTTTAGTAACTGATTGCCATAAGGGCAGATCTTACCCTTTACCTCAAACAGTTAGTCCCCTAGAAGGTAATCAACATATTCTCTGACTATAAATCTGCTCTGGGGGCCATTAAAGGAGGTAAAACGAGACTTTCCGAAGACAACAACGCTCGTGTGTCCACCATAGTTACAAGGGAGAAAACCTGCACCATCCAATGAGTCCCCTGTACATGTTAACATCGACGGAAATGAACAGGCGATCTCCCTCGCCAAGGAGGCGATCAATCCCTCTCCCACGACTACCACTTGCTTCGATGAAAACATCGTCGCCAGGCAGAGGACTACGGAAAAAATGGTGCCTACGGGAGCTTAATTCTGACCCTGATATCACCTCTACCATCAGCAGAATGTGGACACATGAGGGGTATAAAAATCATGCCCAACGGATCTAGAACCTCCGCAGAATGCAGGCACTGCACAGGAATTCCGTTAGATCCAAGACATCTCTTCAACTGCATCTCTGTAGGTCACGTAAAAGTGATGTATAAATAATAGAGAATAATTATTGTTGATGAAGCATTTTCTTTATTGTAATAATAGCATGAAGATATCAATTGAAAAAATTGGTTATTGTAAAAACAGCACGAATAAATCAACCAGAAAAAATTTTTTGACTTTCTTTTATAAAATTTTTTAATTATTCAGAAGTTTATAAAGTTTTTAATTTTTTGAGCATTCTCTGAGCGAAGGTCTTAAATTCTTCATGCAATATGATATTTGGTTAACTGATCACATCATCAGTATTTTTCTGCACCAAGCAAGCGAAACATTTTCAATTTATATTTAGTAAACATGCAAATATTGCACATACTTACCAAATTATTTATATAGTTTAAACAATAAATATGATATCGAATGAATATTCTATATAATAATTATAATTATTTATATTGAAATTAATTAAAAATGTTAATATATTTTATTTTTTGTGGATTGATCTAATGTGTTTAACTTATAACAAAATATTCATGTTTCTTTGAAAATGGGAAAGATTATTTTAAAAATACCGCTGTTTTTTCATCTAAATTGAATTAATATCATTCATTGACCAGTCATTTATTTAAAATCAAAATTGCGAGCAGTTTTGTTAGCTTAATTGTGTAATTAAAGCTGTTGAACATTTTCAAAAGTGGTTCTCTTCCTCTTTGAATAAAATCAAATAGCAGTTAATTTACATGAATTTTTTCCTCGCCAAGGAAATATTATATAATATTTTTAGTGTATACTATGAGTAGGTAAATAGTAGCTATTATAAGCAATTAAGTACTAATGAATTTGCAGTTGGTAATGAATATAATATTTAGTTTCTAAATTCAAATTTAATTGCTAAGCAATTTGCTGCATTTATTTGCATTTTGAACAATGTATTATAAATAAGTGCTGCCTCTTTTTAATATTAATTATGTCGATAATAAATTACTGTACCTTAAGTATTGTTTTTTATTACTAAAAATCGAATCCATTTTTACTATTTTACTTATTAAGATTGTCTTTTGATATTTTTATGTTTCCTTCTTCAGAAAATTAAATACTTCTTTTCAATGAAAGAAAATTTTGACTAAACATATAAACATTATAAGAAGTTATATGTATAAAGAGAAAAAACGGATTTTTTGGCCGAGAAATTAATGATTATGCACGAATGTGTTTAAAATTGCCAAAATAAATTTTCAAAACTCATTAAAGTTGCCAAAAATGTAATCATGCTTTCAATTTCTTGACCGCTATTTTTTATCTGAAAGACTTACTTGTAAAAGATAAATATTCCAATAATACAGGTCAAAATTTTGAAAATAAAGTGAAGTAAATGTGAAATGAAAAGAAATTCCGAACTTTTTGTATTTTTCACTAAAGAAATACTTTTATTGCTTTGCATTCTTCGACAAAGTCATACAAATAAATTAAAGATATCGAAGACTTGTAGCATTCAACTTTGTTTTAGAGTTGGCTGAAATCCTTTTTATGAAGTTCTTTGGTATCTGTGTGAGGTTTTGTATATTCTTTTCTTTGTTACTCAAATCCATCACTTCCGGAAGTAAAAGACAGGTTGTGGATTACAAATCACAGTAGTCCTACACCTATATGTTGTGCTGCAACTTTTACTGTGTCTTCATCATTTCTAGCTGTAAAGAGAGTAAATTTTTATTGAACCATTTAACTTTAGCTGTATTTATTTAGTAAAAAATGAACTTTAAAAATTGCAGTTTCTGAATGTATGAT
Source organism: Latrodectus hesperus (assembly GCA_037975125.1). Lineage (NCBI taxonomy): Eukaryota > Metazoa > Arthropoda > Arachnida > Araneae > Theridiidae > Latrodectus > Latrodectus hesperus. The sequence goes on along the minus strand of CM075856.1, from coordinate 71,512,472 downwards.
CATATATATATATATATATATATATATATATATATATATATATATATATATATATATATATATATATATATATATATATATATATATATATATATATATATATTGGTGGCCAGTCATGATGATTAAAGGAAGATTTTTTTACAAAATGGGTTCCGGCACAAATGGAACGGGATTTATAAAATCTGTTGAACATCATGTGTGAAACATACTTTTCAGTGGATAATGAATTAATGCATAATGAGTACTAAAACATGTCGGTACTCAGCAAAATCAAACCTTCCTCAATATATGATACATTTAACTGGTATGATTTATTTAATATATTATCCACCGTGTTTTCATTCTGAACAATCTAATTTTAAAAGAACATATTTTTGTACGTGGCTAAAAAGCGAGTTCTGTTACTCCAGAATGGTATTTTAAACTTTTCTGCCAGACTGTATAGTACTAGCTTTCCAATAAAGATTTCCAATGCTTTTACGCATGTGTTGCCATGTTAAATGTTTCACCTTACCAAAACATTTCTCCGAAACCTTCCCCTGAAGATGAAGAGGAAGTGTGAGCAGAGAATATAAATTTACTTGATCCCCACTATTGGCAAACCTGATTTCGGTTGACATTTGTTTCTGCGCATGTCTGAAATTTTCGAAAGCTCCATGAATCTGCAGACTCTTTAGTGGAACAGGAAGATACCATTCGACAGGGCATTATAGGAGTCAAAGCTGATAAGCTCAGTTGCAACATGCATATTTATGCTCCTCGTATGCTTAATACGTGTTGTTTGTCAGGTTCAGCATACTTTACAATAAAATGCGTTGTTTAATGTTATTGTGATCTATTTGATTCCTTATTTACGTTTACCTAGTAAATATACATCATCTCAAGTTCATGTATGATCGTCATTTATTGATCATTTCTTTAATCATTGATATTTGACGAGGAAAAATCCTGCTTAGTTGAAATAGTGAATCAAAATATTAAATCTTTATGTATTAATACTTATCACTAAACTATTAATATGTAGCTTAAATTAATTTGTATAATAATCATAACAAAGGAAATTAAATGTAATTATTTTGTAAAAAATTCTTTTTAATTAAAAAATAAAAATTTCTGTTTTACTTAGGAATTTTTATTTTTAAATTTGCCTAATTAATAATGTAATTGTTTCATCAAAATGTTTAATTTTTTATTTATTTAATCTACTTGTTTTAATTCATAATCAAATAAAATTTCTGACATTGATATATTATTACGCTTGTTTCATGAGGTTCATGAACGCAGAAAAATATAATGAAATTAATAAATTCTAGATACTAGTAAAACGTGTCAGTAATCAAAAATGATAACTTACTTTGAATCATTAGTATCCTCCACCTCCTCCTTTTCCACCACCTCCACCGTATCCGCCTCCACCTTTTCCTCCTCCTCCAAATCCACCACCACCACCGTATCCACCTGAACCACCTCCATGTCCCCCACCGAATCCTCCTCCACCACCAATTTCATGGCCACTTCCTAGATTAGTCAAGCTAATACCAACAATGGCAACACCTCCGCCATTACCACCTTTTCCATTTCCTCCACCTGTAATGAGAAATGATAGGATGGTATGAATTCTACAAAAGAGTTGCTAGCAGCGTTTGCAATTTACTGCAAAACAATACCATAAAAATAAAATTTTACCATACAAATGCTAGAACCTATTATTATCATTTAAATGTATCGTTAATTTTAGTTTAACAAAAGTGTTGCGGCCACACATTTATAAAATAATTTATTATAGTACATTTTAAGTTACAAAAGCGATTGTTTATCGCCTTTTTCAGTAATTGATATGAACAATCATTGTATGCTGAAGGCATAAATTTATTACTCAATATGATAAATACAAAAATTTAAACTTAAAAGCGTATATCATAAGGATATTTATTCAAAAATATCAAATAAATATTCATATGATTAATATATAATAAAGCCTCATTTTTCTCAACTGGTTCTATAATATCCTCGAGAAAATATATGAGTTAGATTAAAAACTGATAGAGAGAGAGAAAAGAGAGAGAGATTTCCTGCAACTATTCTATTATTTCTTTTTGATAATTTATATCTGTCATTGGTTTTATAATGTAATATGCTGTAAAAGTCAGTTGCTATTTTAAGTAATTTTGACAATACACAAAATATAATAAGTTTTTTCTACATTTAAGAGAAGGGAAGCTAAATTTTAGTTCCTTTCTTTGTATCCTGTCTTTCACTTACTAGAAAATAGATAAATATTAAAAGTTTTATTTCGAAATGTAATATTGTTTTTTAATAATTGGGCAAAGCATTAAAAACAGGAATGCTCAAGATTCTTGTAATAAATATTTTCTAAAAAGAGAAAAATAAAAATTTTGTAAAGATATAAATAATTTTATTAAATATATGTTTACCATATCCTCCTCCTCCTCCTCCACCATGGCCTCCATTACCAATTCCACCACCACCACCTCCTCCACCTTGTCCTCCACCTCCATATCCGCCTCCGCCATGTCCTCCTCCTCCTCCGTTTTGAATGGGAACAGCAAGTAAGATTGTGTTTCCCCCTTTTCCACCATTTCCACCTCCACCATAACCTCCTCCGCCACCTCCTAGTTTAAATCCACCTTTTCCTCCTCCTCCACCACCGCCACCATATCCTCCTCCACCACCACTGCCACCATATCCTCCTCCTCCACCACCGCCACCATATCCTCCTCCTCCACCACCACCACCACCATATCCTCCTCCGCCACCATTTCCACCGTGTCCGCCACCACCATTCTCAATTGGTACTGCAATGAAGATGGTGTCTCCACCTTTACCACCACCTCCTCCTCCTCCATATCCGCCACCACCACCTCCTCCATATCCGCCTCCTCCGCCACCACCATTTCCATAACCACCTGCTCTGCCACCGCCTTTTCCACCCCCAAGTGCACCTCCACCTCCTCCAAGATTATAAGTTCCAGAGACAGAAAGGAGCAAACAACACAGAGTCACGCAACTGGTCCATTTCTGTAATAAATAAATAATTAATGCTCTAGAATATATCCTAAAATATATTAACATATGTATCAATAAGTAAAAACATTTGAATTCATTATTCAGTTTGAAATTATTATAATGTTTTTGTAAATTATATAGTTTATATTTTATCGTTTCATTTTTTAATTATTTATGCTATTCACTTGTTTCATTTATAGTGAATTACTAAAAAAGTATTATTGAGTCCTTGTAAATAAAATTGAATTATATAATAATTTAAAAAAAATTCCTACAAAAATTTCGGAAATGATATTTTAGTTTTTCGACAAACCATATCAATAGCTTTTGCAATGAATTAGGCATAATAATCTTTAAAGTATTACAACGAAGCTTTTAGTTCTCAACAACAAGTTAATAAATTACACAGTAGTAAACTTAGAATTCCATTAAACATTACGTATAATTTTTTTTAAATTATACTTACAAATTTATATAAAAAAATAGAACATAATGAGTTAAAAGCCATTGTTTAGAAATTTTTTATTTCTTAATGATTAACTAAAAATTATTATTTAGTGCTAATTTGATGTTAATATTAAATGAAAATATTAAATATTTCTCAATTAATTCTTTCTGTGTTCTTTTTACCAGTAAATTGAACAGAGAAAAAAGAAACAAATATTTTTTAATTAATTTTTGTATTAAAAAAGCTTATTTCTGATTTTTAGTTAACTTAATAAATTTTTAAATTAGTGTATTATCTTTAATCAAGCATTTGTCGTAGTTTTTTAAATACAAAATATTAGAAATTTTAATTAATAACAAACATTCTCAATCAACAATAATTTTAAAACAATTTTAAAAAGTGTGTCAAAAATAAAACATTCGAATATCAACTCAAAAAAGATTTTTTTTTTATAAATATGAATTAAAAAAATTTTTAAATATAAATTATGCGTTGTACGAAAAGTACTGTGCATATCTTAAATATAGCTTTTTATTATAGTTTTTATATATTTTTTTCATTGAGGTCTTTAGAAAATAGTTTTTTCTCGCAAGCTAGGTTCATTTTTAAAATGATGTTAATGTGCCTTTTAGTGGACATGTATCATACTAAATTTCAAAAATATGAAAGAACTGTTTCTTGAGTTAATAATACTGTTTGGAGAAAATTTTCATATATTTATTTTTTGTTTCATTTTATTTATTTTTTCTATTATTTATAACCTTTAAGATTTATTATTAACAGTGCGTCTATTGTAGTTCTGACAGGTATGGATTAAATAAATAAAAGAAAACAGAGAATATTTCTCTTTTTTTATTTTCATTTAATTCAAAAGGAATTAGGAATATTAATCTTAACAATTACTATAGATTTTAGCTTTTTCTAAACACACCAACTAGGAAAAAATAAGTAATTTGCATTTATTTTGAAATATATATAATGATTTCATTAAAAATGATTAACTGTTGCTAAAAAGAAAAAAATTTATAAATTTCAGTCATTATGAAACATATAATTGTGAAAGTGTCTTTTACAAATTAAAATTATAGAATTTTACCTATGCTCCATTTTCAGGATTTTTAAAATAGAAGCCCCTAGAATCTAGCAAATGTGATTATATATATATATATTAAAAATGATGTAGCATGAAGCTTAAAGAATATAGAGATTGAAAAATTATAGAAGTTTTTATTTAAATAAAAATTAAGAAGCAAAATAACGTTTAAATCGCAACGGAGCAATATAAGAAAATTTAATTGAAAGAAATCAAAATAACTTTAAGGAAACAGAGCACAAAGAAAATGTATAAGAAATTTACTTATTTTTTTTATAAATGCTTAAAACTGGGAAATACCCCAATGTGTGAAACTTAAAAAATGTAGAACTTGAAATATTTAAAAAATGTTGCTTTTTAAAACATGATCAGAATTTCATGAGATTGGAATTACTCCTAGCTGAGTGAATAAAGCTTTGGAAAATTAATGTCAGTAGTTTAAATATTTAAAAACGTATGCAATAATATTGGGTAAAGTTTCGTTCGAAATATTTAGGATTTTTAAAAATTAATCCAGTTATTATATCAATATAATACTAATTACTGAACTGAATTAAAAATGTTAAATTGTTTTATACTCTAAATGTAATAAAGTTTAAAAAGACTACAATGTTTCTTAATTGAATAAAATTTAAACTATAAAATTATTTAAAAAAATTAAGAAAAATTTGTTAATTGCTTAAAACAAAAGAGAAAACAATTATTTTCATATTATTTCATTTATTTAAAAAATATATTGGTAAATTTTAGTAGCATTCATTGAAACTTTTAATTGAAAATATATAGTTTTATTCATTAATACAAATATTAGAGTAAATTTTAAATTTGGTATTAAGAAAAATTAAGAAAATTTAAAAATTGACGTTTATGATTACTAAAAACTTTCAATTAATTTATTTGCAAACTTTTTACTATAATGAGCCATCAGTCGAAGATATTATGATTTTAAATAAATTCAAAATTCATAATTTTCTGCAATAACTTAATTAAAATTTATTTATTTTTACGAATTCTATATAAACCTTATGTTATTCAAGTCCTTTTAAAGATGCTAGAATTAAGCATTGCTTCTTAATATCACAAAAAAATTAAGCATTTTGGTATTTTTATCAAAGGATTTCAGAAGACAAGAATCTAAATAATTAATTTATATGTTTCAAATTTGAAATTTGATTCGGTTGTTTCGAAATGAAATAAGGGGATTAAAATTTGTACAATAATATTAAAAGTAATCGTTCTATATAACATAAATATGAAAAGAAATTGGATAAAATTCTTTATATTTAATGATTTAACCATAGATTTTATAATTAATCAATTATTAAAAAGTAAAAGAATGTAATGTAAAATAGCATGAAATTATAAAGTTTTAAAAATTGCGTTTAAAAAAATAGAATTTAAATAGAAAAGTTAAAGGCACTGTTGCAACAACTTTTAAATACAAATATCAGCAAACGATAGAGAAAGGATATAAAAAAAGTCATAGATAAAAAACTACTCACCTTCGAAACACCCATGATGAACAGAGTGAAAAAAGAGATACCCTTTCTTCGAAGTCGATGAAGCTTTTATACGAGTGATTCCGCTAACGAAATCAGGTTAGTTAGCCTTGTAGAAATAATTGCTTTAATTAATTTCTCACTTTCCTCTCTTCCCTCCAATCAATTGCCTCCTTCATTTTCCTTTCATTTCAGCCCATCCCTCTTTCCAATCGGAAAGTTTGGAGCAAATCGTCTGCACGCAAGTCAGATCTCTCATTTTGATTTTCGTTGCTAATGGATTATAAGGAATCGTTTGCTGCTCAAAGAATGTCACAAGCGATCACATAAAAAAAAATAAGAATCCAGTTTGAATATTTGAAATCAAGCAAGTTTAAAAAAATATTTAGAAACGTTTATTTGAACGGTACGGTATGTGTGTATGTATGTTTTTACTGAACAATATTATTTTTAGGAAAGATATCTATATTTTTCTTTCTGTTTTTTAAGTTAAATGTTTTCGTAAATCAATAATAGAATTTTTGCCTTGAAATGTATCTTTAAAATTAGCTTTGTTTTACTAAGACATTCATGCCTATTCTTATGATCGCTTGAAATAATTTTATTTGTAAGGAAAATTTGTAATTTTCAAACTTCCTTTACCAAAATACTTTTCTTAATTCAGGTTCTTCCATAAAAAAATGATAATGCTAGATATTTTTTATCTTTCTGTAAATTGTAGATGATTATTTATAATTCTGTTTGTTGTTAAAACAGAAGCTTAAATGTTTAGTATTTTAATTCAAGGTTTACAAAGGCGAATTTACTGTTAAAGCAATGAATTTATTTTATGAAATATCAAATAACGATTTTTTAATACTATTTTTAGTCATCTTTTATTATTGAAGGAAATTTTCACTTGTTTCTTCTTTCTAATAATAACGCATTATTTGTTTTTGAATGGAAAGTTTTTAGTCCAAGAGAATACGTATAATAATAACAAAATGTAAATATCCTACGTATATATAAAAAACTAATTTTCCAATTTACTTGCCGTATTTCGTAAAATATAATTCTCAAACTATCAGAAAATAAGAAAGTCGAAAAATATTAATTGTTGTTAACACATCTTTTACCAAAAAATTCCCCAGTTTTAATCTCTCGTAATGTAAAATTTTTAAATTTAATTTAAAAAATCTAAATCTCTCGTAAATTTAATTTTAAAAAATGTTTTAAAATACTTTATAACAACATCTGAGTAAAACACGCTTCTAGCAATTATCTAAATTTAAACTAATTTAAGAATAGGATTATATAATTTTTGGAGAATGTATTTAATTTCGGAATTCGTTCGTTGCTAGTGATTTGTCACTCAAAATACAAGATTCTCTCTATAAATGTGTTTTTTTACATTAAAGTTTTTAACGTAAAGAAAGTAATCGCGTTTTTTATTTTGTTTTGTTTTTTTCTCACACAAATTTTGTTATTTAATACTTACATCACCTGTTTCTAAAAACTAATTACCTTTTCATGATTTTAAAATTTTATACAATAATATCATTAAGTTTTTGATGAAATTAAACATATATTTGCTCTAAAAAATTAATAAATGAAGCCAGCGGATTGTTTAAGTTATTTTGGCAAAATTTATCCGAAGATATTTTAAGTCCAATAATAAAAATAACTTTATAAATTTGCCTTAAAGAAATAATTTACCTACTTACAAAAACATATGGAATGAATAAATTAGATTTTGAAATGAAAATAAAACAATTCAGGCTCATTTTGAGTGTAGAAAATTAGTTTTTTAAATTTGAATGCAAATCAGCTTATAGAGAATTCGAACTAATTCTGCAGCAGCATATTTATATAATTGATGTCCTATTTTATAAAATTCATACCTGAATCTCCAGGAAAAATTTGGAAATTAATTCATATTATTATAAAACGTTAATTAATTACTTAGATTAAAAAATAATTGAAGTATGAATTTTTTTTAATTTCCAATAACCTGAATGAAGCCCGTAATATTTTGAACAATTTTTTACAGTGCCTACTAAAATACAATTTTGACTCTTACATTAATTTATTAAATAACTTTCTTAATATTTCCGATTAAAAGTTTCTATGACTTTCTTAATTATGAGATACATCTATGAATTTATGTACTTATTACAATAATTATCAACTAATATTTCTAAATGTATGTATCTTAGATTCAATAGGAATCTGAATTCCTAATATCATCTTAAACACAAATCTGAAAATCAGCTGCTGATCCGGAAGTGTAGCCAATAGTTTCATTCTGACGCCTCTTTCATCGTCGTATAGCTCAAAATCCGTATTTATTTTTAATGATGCTCTTACTCCATTTATGATATGATTTAATAAAAGTAATAAAAAATAAATTTTGACAATGTATCTTGCTTAATATAATGATTGGATGCCATCACTAATATCATCACTGTCAATATGGAGCAAAAAACAATGGTCATCCATAGTTGAAAATAAGATACAGCACATGTTAACACATGTGCTGTATCTCAGCAGCAACGAAATGAAGCTCTACAAAATTAAAACAATAACATTACTTCTACCTACACCATTTCAATGACTATACTGTATCGACATTGAAAAAAGTAATGTGATTTTACTATGTATAACGCCATTTAGGATCACAAGTATAGAAAATAACAAAACATTTATCAAGAATTGAATAATGAGAAAATTATCATTATTGTGGTAGTTCTGTCTTATCACCAATAAATATAGTAAAAAACATATTTTCCGGGCTTATAATTTCATAGGTTGCAAGAAAATATACAAGAAGTATCATCTATGCTTACTGAACAAACCAAAGAGCACTACATGAATCAACATTGGTATACGAAGGATTGGTCTTTTGGGGAGAAACAATTAATGATAAAAAAATTAGTTCAGCCAGCTTTCGTTCTCCTTTCAAGAATGTTTTTCCTCATATTCTAAAATGAATTTCAGATAGCGATATAAAGTAGGCAAAGCAGGATCCTAAATTCTTGCTTTGTTCCCTTCATTGGCAGTCTTTCGTTATGAAGTGAAGTGAAGCGTCATGCTTGATCAGAATTAATTCGGATGGTTGCATGCACAAATGTCTAAGAGATATAAAATCTTTCGAGACGCATAAAAAATGAGATGTTGTGTTAAAATTAGTAGAAAAAAATTTAATTGGAAAAAATGTCATAACTTTCAGAGTGTTTTATTCACAAAAAGAAATTTTATTATAAAGTGGGTCACAAAATTTTAAAATAAGAATTAGGGTATACTTTCAAAGCAGTAAATTTTTTTAAAAATTATATAAATTTGAATTTTTTAAAAAATATAAAATTTAAATTATTTTGAAAATGTAAAGCTCTTAATTTAGTTTTTTATATTGAGAATTCTTTCATTAACATAGTCATTTAGAATATTTTCATGGTAAACTTGCGCAAATTAAGGATAATACAAATTTTAAAATTTGTTATTTAATTATTGATAAGAAATAATAAAATTCGTTATTTTTATTGCAAAAAAGTATGGATATGAATACGTAAGATTGTCGATTATTGTTTGGGATAATAATTTTTACATGCCAAAAACTGTTATTTAATATAAAGCATTAATATAGGAAGTAAAAAATATAAATCATCTGTATATTCACTTACCTGGGGATAAAAATGTATCTAGTAAATTTCATTAAGCCATCTTACTTTTAATACGAGGCAGCATGTTTTTAAAATGTCTTGTAAAGTACCGTCTTATCTTTATAATATCGACAGTTGTATAATAAAAAGCAGCTGCCCATGTACGGAGAAGAGGTTATGAATTATAAGGTGAAACAAATTGCAGTGTTTCTGTCTATAATAAATTCTAAAGTACTGATTCTGTCAAGAAATCAGAAACAGATAATGTAAAAAGTTAACTCTAAAGTTGTAGAGTAGCAATGATTAAATATCAAAAACGTCTAGTACATAGAAATGCAAAGAAAATTGCGCGAGATCCAACGCAATCATATTACTAAACATGCCTAAAAGAGCAAATCATTGTCTCTCGAAGCATTAAACAATGATTCTCTAACTGTTAAACATCAAGACTGAAATGAATCTCAGGCAGCACATTTTGCAGTTGAGAGCTTACTTGCAATACAAGCAACCGTTCTATAAATAATACTCTCGAAACAGATTTTCTTACCATGGTATTTTAATTCCTAACCTGAGAAGCTCAGATAGAACTTTTCCGACACCTAGCTTATGTATGTATATATTTATATTTACGTTTGCGCCGTGTGCATAAAAAAAGAATAATTAAAAGTATATACACTAATCTTTATTTACTTTAAAAAATTCTTTCACTTTATAAATTTAAACATACCTTTAAATGTGGTGAAAATAATAATATTAAAAAAATCATATTTAAATACAAATAAAAAAGTCCGGTGGTTCAGTGGTAGTGCTTCAAGGCACAGATCTGAAGTTCAATCCTCGGGCAGGACGAGCTCGTCTCAGCCTTTCATCCCTTCTGTGGGTTGATAAACTGAGTACCAAGCATGCTTGAGAACTAAGCAATGCGGGTTTCACATACACACATAGCGGCGCTGGCGAGCCCCGTACTGTATCTTTAAGTTAACGGGTTTGAATACTCACTCATCACCAAATGTCTCTAATTTAGAACCACGGTCAGGTGATGAGGTCACACCTGAGCTGGCATCCTGCTCTCCACATCCCCGCCACACCAGTGGAAGGATAATGGACGTCACATATTAACGTGTACACGTCCACAATCTCCGGAGCTTTAGCAACTCAATGAGGGAGATACGTGGTCACCCTTCCAATCACTGCCCACTGAAAATGACACTTATGGGGATTTCACATTATACTGATCACCTAACCAGAATATATTCTTTGTATCCCAGAACCCAGAGTCAGGAAAACAGATATGGGACTTGAAAGCGTTGGCCCACATAAGCTCTCGTGCCACAGATTTAATTTTAGTTTACAAATAAAAACATTCTAGCTAACATCACTCAAAGAACATTGATTCAATTAATATATATTAATCAACAAAAACAAATCTTTGTGATCTTGAGATAAAAAAATACAGCATTAAAGGAAATAATTCCTTATCAAATCAAGAATAAAATAAAATTTCAAATTAAATTGGAACAAATAAATATTACAAAATTTGAGCATTTTTCCAAAGGTAAAAGTTTAGAGAGAAAATTTATCTACTGAAAAAAATTCACAAAAGTACGAGAATTAAAATCAAATATTTATTACACAATTAACATAAAAAGCAATAAACTTATATTTTATCAGGAATTTTGCATTTGATAGAAATATATCCACAAATGATAGAATTTGATTTACTAAAAAGCTCAACGTTATGAAAGTAATCAGGTATTTGAAAAATATTCTTTAATATTTTATTTAAATTTAAAGAAAAAATTTTTCTATGAAGTTAAGGCATTATATTAAAACCAATCAATAAAAAGATGTGTAAAATTTAAGACAAAATATTCAACTAATAAAGCTAAAGAAATTATTGATAAAATGCAGAATGAAAAATTAAACTGTGCTTTCATTTGCTGAGATTTGAAATTCCTTTACTTTTTGCTATTTTGTGGAAAACCATCAGACAGCAAGAAGGTGGTACAGATAAGGGTATAATTTTTTCTTCAATCCACTAATTAGATTATTCTATTTTGGAATAATCAAGTTGAATTCCAGTGGCCCCATATACTTGTCTTCGTTTTATTAAGTGCTATTTTATAAATTTGTTTTCCTATTTAAGTATTTTCATACAGTTGAAACTCATTTAATAACCTTCAATTTTCCATCAATCAATAAAAAAAATGCGAATTCTATTTCTATAGAAGAACTCGCAGAGTAATAAATTAAAGTTTATAGAAAAAGTTAAAAACAAGGACAGAAAAAATGGTTGCATCAGCAAAGTGACCGCAAGCAATTGACAATCAGAAAAAATTCAGCAACAAAAAGATTTGTGATTACAAAGCGATTTATTGGTATAATTTTATCAATATAATTTTTGATACTGGTTTTTCAATTTCTAAATAATTGCTGTTTACTCTGATAACAGATCTAAAATATATATTTTAAGAAAGTAGGAAAATAATTACTTGGAAAAAAGCCTATTGGCTTAAATATTTCATGTTTATAAATTTTATAAAAAAAGAGAATAATTTTAAAAAATGTATGCAAAGGAATTAATGCATAAAACTTATTAAAATTCCTTTTCATGATGTTGATTTGCAATTTGACGTTATATTGTTTTTGATTTTCATTTTCAATTGTTTTTGATTTTCGAAATGAGAAAATGAAGAAAAATAAATACTGAAAATATTGCCAAAAGTTATTTATAATTCAATAACCGAATAATATGATTGAAAGAAAACAATTTAGTATAATCTAATTGTAAGCATAATGGAATCGCTTGAAATGTGTATACAATATTTAAGTTGAAATTAAAATTTATAGCAATTTTAATGAAATTAATTTTAAAAAATCTGCTCTAATTATATGCGATGATGCACAAGATGTACTAAAACGATTGTACCTTAACTCTAAAGACAAGGCAATTTAACTAAATTGGTTCAATAAATAAATGGGAAGGCATTTCTGAAAAAGATTTTACATGTATTATGAAAATGTTTGTTTGATTTGATTTTTTTGGTCTCTCTATAGGCACTTTGTGTATACGAGGATTAAATCAAATAGAAACTTTAGATATGGAGTAGATTTCAATCCATAAACATCCACACTCGAGATGGGAACTGAACCAACGAGCTGCTGAATTCCTTAAATGATATTACCTTGAATATCCAAATGATATCTGCCTATTAGATGAAATAGAAGCTACCTTGAAACTTCATCTCATTATTATATCCCAGAAACTAGCAAAATTTCTTTTTATTTAAATGTGAATAATAATAAGTAAATTTGTTCCATTTATTAAAATGCTAAGTTTGTTTTTCTAAAATAAATTAATATAATTTTTTTTCAAAAAATAAAAATATGATTATTACTTATACATTTAGATTTATTTAAAATTAAACAACTTATACTTTTAGAAATAACATTCCTTTATCTATTGATAAGTGGTCACTTAGTTTATTTAAATTTATAATGAATATTATTAATGAAATTTTATCATACTAATAATTTATAATCTCATAAAATTATAATAAATTTGTAATAGTAAATAAAAAAGAATATATAAGAATTTAAAATGTTTTTTCAAAAGATGTTAAAAAGATGAAATAGAGAAGTTAAATCTTATTTTTTTAAATGTTAGATTTATTGTTTTAAAATTGATGCAGATTATTTTAAATTTATGAAGAGATTAAGCTTAAGTGCAGATATTATGTACCCTATAAATAATTTTTCTTCATTACGCTTTATTCTTTTTCTTTCTTTATGCATAAATTTTGCTTAAAAATATAATAAGTCGTGGAGAATGAATAAATGTTATATAAATAGGTTTTGTATTTCTTTCCTTTATATGATATGACCCTAATGAAGCAAATATATTTGCCAGTTGCAATGCCATCTCTAAACTCAACCGAAATTCCCATTAAAATTTCAACTCAGAAGTCACATGAAAATTTAGAATCTTGTGTTATTTAAAATTTTAGCAACAATCATTACCTGAAGTGTTTCCGCTTTTTCACTTCATATCTTTTCTAATTCTATTTTTCAATGTCTGATTTGAAGATAGTTAGGATTGAAATAAAGAAACATATTTTGTTTTGGTCTGTACAGAATCACATTTTATTGCCACAAACGCTTCGACTATATCATACAAATAAATTAAAGACATCGAAAACTTGTAGTAATATTGTATTAAAATCTGTTTTAAATCTGTTCCATAAAGTCTTTTTTGGTATTCTGATGTTGGAAATTCTGTTTTGTTCCTCTGTCTCTTTCTCTTTTTCCAATCATAAACATTTTGTGTTTTTGAAATCACAGAAAATTTTCCTCCCTTTTGAGGATGCAGGAGGATTCTACTGCTTGTACCTTGTTCATCTTTTCAATCTGCAAAAAGAGAAAATCGTTGTAAATTTATGTAATTTATTTTGCATTAATTAGTTTGCTAAATATAAAGGATTTATGCAGAATTTTTTCCAAGAAACAATTTGTCATTTTAGAATAATAACAAAAGAAATAATCTTCTTTTTCCATTATAATTCTTATGCTAATTTAATATAAAAAGAACCACTTATGGTTTGTTTATTGTATTTATACATTATATAATATGTTATTATGTATAGAGAGATATTAAAAAAATTTTAATGATAATCAAATCATTGATTTCTACTGTAAATTCGGGTGGGGAATTCAATTATTGAGTTTTTGTAAAACAATAAATAAGTTTGTCAGGAAATTACATGAATATATATTCTTTAAAAAAGTTTCCAGAATAAAGAACAATAAAATTAAATTTTATAATTTTGTTATAATACGTCAATAATAAATTGATAAAGTAGGAAATTTGCAGGAAATAAATCACATATTTATTTTATTTGTTTATTGTAGTACATATTTTTCATTTTATAAAGCAAATTCTAAATTTTACCTTACGTATTTCTTATCTATAGTTTGTCTATATTATTATTGCTAATACATAAAGTAGTTGGAACAACGTTCTTACGTATGATACTCTAAAGCTTCCAAATGCAATGAACTTAAAATAATATTCGAAAATCAGTTAACTTTTATAAAAATTATATTTCTTATTTAATGCCATGCATATCCGAATACTTTAAATGCTAACACATGGAAAACAAACATAAGCAACTTAAGAGGATTTTCAGATGATATGTGCGTCGAATTAAAATTACATTTTATTTACGGTTTTGAGCAACAAAATTTTCCGTTTCTGCTTGAAATATACATAAATTAGCACATTATTAATGAAAGTCATAATTTCTATTAAAATATTAAGCTTTCATACATGCTTTAATTAGAAAATTATGAATGTTCACTGAAATAAAATATTTTTCTACCTGTAAATTTACGCCAACCATATGATTTATTTTTTGGAATGCAAAAGAACAATATCAAAATTGTGAATTAGCAGCTTATGAATTTTTTTCTAGAAACAAATAACGGCATTACATACTTGGAGTTATTCACTCAGTAGTATCCACCACCACCACTTCCTTTTCCAGCTCCTCCAAATCCACCACCACCATATCCTCCTGAACCACCTCCATATCCACCTCCAGATCCTCCACCTAATCCTTTGCCACCTCCGAATCCTCCACCTGATCCACCACCGTATCCTCCTGAACCACCTCCATATCCACCTCCAGATCCTCCACCAAATCCTTTGCCACCTCCGAACCCTCCACCAGATCCACCACCGTATCCTCCACCGCCGCTACCTCCATGGCCACCTCCAAGACTAGTTAAGCTGATTCCTACAATGGCAACTCCACCGTTCCCACCTTTTCCTCCTCCGCCACCTATAAATGGAACGAATGCATTGATAAAAAAAGTCATTGAAAGAACAGTTTACAGCATGTTATCAGTCGTAAAAGGTAACACAATAATGAATAAATATTTAAAGAAATGGAAAAGTAGGCTTAATTTTTGAGAATGACTTTTTCGTTTCATCAAATTAATTTTATTAGCTTACATTTAATATATTAAAGAGCTTAGAGAATTTTTATTTTTTATTATTTTTATTTTATAAAATATTAGTCATTAAATTAAAAGTTTTAAATGTATTTCTTTAGTAATTAAATTTTAAGAAATTAACATATAACTTATAAAAAGATTGCTTATAAATTTCGTCATGAATTTTCAGTGGATTCAATCTGAAGTTAAGTATTATATGTTTCAATGTTTGCCTCTAGAAAATTAAGGTATTACATTCATCTGGAAAGTAAATTTAAAAATAAAAAATATTCAGCTTAGTATGTAATTACCATATCCTCCTCCACTTCCTCCGTGGCCACCACCTCCAAATCCTCCTCCTCCATATCCTCCTCCACCACCACCTTTTCCAAAGCCACCATCTCCATATCCACCACCACCTCCTAAACTAAATCCACCTTTTCCACCACCTCCACCGTATCCTCCTCCTCCACTACCTCCGTATCCTCCTCCTCCACTACCCCCGTATCCTCCTCCCCCACTTCCTCCACCGTGTCCTCCACCTCCGCTTTGAATTGGAACGGCAATAAGGATTGTGTCTCCACCTTTTCCACCACCACCACCTCCACCATGTCCTCCTCCAAAGCCACCGCCACTTCCACCACCATATCCACCTCCTCCACCACTTCCACCACCATATCCACCTCCTCCACCACTTCCTTTACCACCACCTCCACCACCATAACCACCACTTCCTCCTCCTAAACTAAGATAAGTTCCAGAAACGGAAAGGCACAAGCAGCTCAGAGTGGCCCAAACGGCCCATTTCTGTAAAGAAAGCAAATATAGGTTATTAAATATTTACAGAATATATGCACCTTAAAATTTTACAGGAAATTTAACATCTTTAATTTAGCAAAAAATATTATATATGTATATATATCCAAGATCTTGAATAGCATTTTTCTTTAAAAGAAGTTATAATTTAAATGTGAATCTGATTATTGCATATATATATGAGAAATCCCTATTGTAAATTATTTTAATAAATAAATTCCTTTTTATTTTAATACATAAAAAGTTGAAAGCGCCTTCTTTTCCACAATTTTAAAGAAATTATTTCAAATTTTATCCTAAATATGAATATATAATAATATTTTAAATAAATCAGGAGTCAAAGCACATAAAAATTTTTATTGTTAGTGAAATTTAATTTACCAAAAATTCAGTGCTTTCATGTTCCAAAATTAAGATTTTAAAATGCAAAACCACATTTGTAAACAGTATTAATTTTTATAAGCAAATGTTAATTAATTTTAATTGTATAAATACCATAAGGAAAGACTTAACTGAAGTTTATTAATTATTTTATCTTTTTTTTTAGAAAATAGCGTGAAATGTAATTATTTTAATTTTACATTTTGAGTCTCTGAGCAAGGAATCTAAACTTTTTTTTGGTATTTAAAATAAGTGGTTCTCTTTAATTAGTATTATGATTAAGGATTTGTTATAAGTAGAAAGGATAGTTTTAGAGAATTAATAAACATTTTAACAAAAATTGAATTAGTTTGTTTTAAAAAAATTCGACTTCACATTCAAATTCTAAATTTTTTTATAAAATTAAACTTTCAAGGAGGAGCTCTCCGTACTTTTTCTATACTTAAACTGTATTATTATAACATGAATTCTGAATTAAAAAATATAAGATTTTATCAGCATACAATTATTAATTTTCATAATGAATGTGAACTAAGTAAGATAAACCAAATTTTTTTATCAAAAGTTAATTTTATTTTTCATGTATGTTTCTTAATCTCTTTTCCATTATCTTTATATTCTGAATAAATACAATTTCTTCTAGTGTCAAAATAAAGGAGAAACATTTTGTAATTATTAATTCATAAATTATTTCTCTTGAAATTTATATCTTGGATATAAGGAAAATTGAAATAAATGTATGCATTACAATTTAAGATTATTAAGTTAATTTAAGCAATTTCAATTGTTTATTTATATAATTCATTGTTAAGGTAAGATAAATTCTCCATATAAAATTATGCAATTTACATGAAATAAATATTAAGTAAATCATATTTATAATTTTAAAAAAATATTTATATAGGAAACTTATAAAAATCTATAGTTCACTGTTATATGCATAGACGTATTTAATAGGTTTTCTTTTATAATAAATATCAGAAGTTACTATTATAAAAAAGATATGTACATACCAGTTTTTTTATAGGAATGTGATTTAATAATTTAATTGAGACATAATAGTCATATAATATTATTGATTTTAGCTATAACTTCTACATTTGAGGAATATAATATATTAACAGAACTATTATCTATATTAATTATTTATTAAAGTAACTAATTAATATCTATAATAGTTCTGTTATTGTAGGAGTATCAACCATGATACATTTATATTATTTATTTCAAATTTATTTTACAAAATTGAAATGCTTATAGATTTAAAATACGAAACTAAACTCCGCGGCACGACAGCCCATGTGGGCCAAAGCCTACAGTGCCCATAACTGTTTTCATGACCGATGGCCCTGGGATGTGAAACGTATGTCCCAGTTAGGTGGTCAGCCTAACGCGAAATTTCCAGTGTTTAGTTCCCAAGCATGCTTGGTACTCAGTTTATCTACCCGCTGAAGGAATGAAAGGCTGAATCGACCTTGCCCGGCCCGAGGATTCAACCTCGGACCTGTGCCTTGCGTAGCAAGTCGAATAAAACATTATAAGCAGTTGAATGAAATATTATCAGGAATTTAAAATGAACTTCAGAACTGAAATAATTAAATAGAAATTCAAAACTTAATTTAGAATTAGTGATAATGCAGAACACATTGGCAAATATAAGCAAAGGAAACACTGAAGACATTCTTAATTGAAAGGAATTTGAAAAATAGTTATTTTATTTAAAAATTTCCTTATAATGTATGGAATAAAATATTTTTATTATTTAATAGAACGAAATCACTTGAGTTTTTATTTATATATCATCCTTGTACAGTAGAAGAAAACAATACGAAACAATTTATTTAATAATTTTTTAATAAATGTAAAATTTCGAAAATTAGATTCAAAAATAATATGACTACATGTAGTTAGGAATTGATCAAATTATATTGATTTTTCGTTGATTGAATATTTAACTCAAAATACAATTAATTGTTAGTTCAGATCAAATCATTTTTCGTTTTCACAATTCCAACCGCAAAGCAAAATATTGAATTCAAAAGCTTTAAATATTATAGAATATATTACTAGCTCAAGAGAAAATATTGCCAAATATTAATATTAAAGAAACGGAACAATTCAAAAGATTTAGTTTCAAAATTTCAAGGAAATTATTATCAGTACACAAAAAATGTACATTCAAATGTTCCACAACACAGAGCCATCATACGGCAATATTAAGAAATCACATTAAATTAATGATCACTAACTGATCACTCTGAATAAAATTAAAATTTAATTTAAAATTTAGATTAAAATTGAATTGCATATAGTCTTATGAAATTTTTGAGATCGCAAATTTCTTTGTTTTTCATTTATTGGAAGCTATCACTATGAAGAAAAAAATGTAAAACCTTTTTACTGGGGACTTAAGAACACCTTTTTTTTATTTAAATTAGTAAGTAAAGCTAATTTTGGTTTCAAGATTTTAACTGTTGGATTTTGATTTAAGTATTTCTAGCTTAAGTTCAGGTATTAACCTTAATAAGCAATAATAAGTTCAATTATTAAAATGTTTCATAAAAATTTGTAAAAATCATAACCAGAGAATCAAAAACTTAGAAATTCCAAAAGTACTAAGAAAATTTCTCCGACTACCAGAAAAATGTAGTGATCCCAACTCGGCATCAGCTACAATGGGAAATTCTAAGCAAAACCATCACCCAACAGAGAGAAGACCATCGGTGAAAGGGACGGAATGATTGAGACAAAGAAAAGAACTTACCTTGGATACTCCCATGACGACAGATGAAAAAGAAGATGCCCCATGCTGGAAGTGGAGGAGCTTTTATACAAGTATCTCCAGATAACGAAATCAGGTTAGCTACTCTCGAAGACCATTTTTCTTTTTTAATTATTTTCTCTTTTCAGTTTCTTCCACCGACTTGCATCCTCTTTTTTTATTTTTACTAGTCTTATTCTTTTCGAAACAGGAAGATCATCTGCACGCTAGGCAGGCAGATCCCTCATTCCGACTTTTATTGTCATTTGGATAGGTGAACACGTTTGCTGGAGGGAGAATTTCGCAAGTGAAGACAGATTTATTTCAATTTTCAAAATTTAATGAGCGTAAATTGCTTAGAAACCTATATTCCAAATCAGCTCGTATATTTTTGATGTAGTTTTAATTCTAACATTATGGTTTGAATAATGTATGTGTTCATATTTTGATTATATTCTTAGATGATCAGTTCCAGTATATGAATTACTTTCATTATACCATTCTTGTGCAGGATCATCTGAGTAGAGGAAAGTCCTGTAGTACTAACAAGAATTGTTTCCTGTGTGTGTGTTAGTAAATTAAAAACATTTTTGCTTGGAGAAGAAAATCAATAAAATGCATTTTAATAGAATCCCTTATTCGTTATCTTGTGGATGTTTACGTAGACACTTGTGGTTGATATATGGTATTAACAACTTTCCTGTTGTACGGTAAGGATCGCAAACATTGTTCTTCTCCATTGGCAATTCAACAGACTAAATTCCTCCTCATACTGTGAATAACATTCTTATTAATTTTGGTCAAAAATATGGGAAATTACATTAAATCATGCTGGCATTTATTTCTAATTTCCTACCAATTATCTGGAATTATAAATTAATTTCTCTTAAACAAAAGATTCTATATTTTATAATGCGCTATAGATAATAATTCTATTTTGCAGAACTCAAAGCCTCAAACAAAATTTAACAAGACTCATTTATATTCTTAAAATTTGTATAAATGAAAATTCCAGTTCTGTTTTCTTCTATACATAATTAAGCTTTCTTATATTCTATAGCGTATCTGCAATTTGGATACTTCGTGCATTTCTGTTATCTGATAAAAGTATTTTAAAGCTTGATTTGGGTTGTTGCAGTTTTAACCCTGAGAGGTAAATCTTTCTGTTGTGTGTGTTGTGGCTTATCCTCCTTTTGTCTGACTTCGTCAGACAAGGAGTCCATAAGACCACTGACCCAAAGAATATCTGATACAAAAAGGGGGAAGAATAAAGGTCCTTCTTGGTGAGCCCCATGCAGTCAAGAACATGTTCAGGGGAGGCCTGTTGGGCTTGGCATTTTGTGCATAATG
The DNA here is from genome assembly GCA_037975125.1 of Latrodectus hesperus. Classification (NCBI taxonomy): domain Eukaryota; kingdom Metazoa; phylum Arthropoda; class Arachnida; order Araneae; family Theridiidae; genus Latrodectus; species Latrodectus hesperus. The sequence goes on along the minus strand of CM075856.1, from coordinate 71,491,465 downwards.
AGTAGGTCTTCCTCCCTTCTAAAAATGTGAGACTTTTTGTGTGGCCGCTTTTGAGTCTTGTTATTGCAGTTCGGGTGGCTCTGTCTCAGTTGAGACTGAATCCAGGTTCACTGCTCCCATACTAATGGTGCCTGGGTGGGTTTCTCCATTCCTTCGAAATATCACAAACAACTTTGGAATGAAGTTCTGCAAAGGGTGAATCTTCCTTAATATAATCACTGCATAAAATATCCAATTATTTATGTTACAGAGTAGAATAATTATTTGATATAATTAAATCCATTATGTTTTCGATAACAGAATAAAATTTATTATATCCTCAATATATTCCCGTTTTAGCAGGTATAATGGTTTTTCTGGGTGAAGTTAAGAAGTCACATTTTGTTAAAGTTTAAAATATAAATAAATGTTTTAAACTGTTCTATCTCACAAATTTATTTCTAAAATATGTGTCCTTAAACCTTGAACGATAAAAGTATTTTAGGTTTATATTCCTTATAAATTAATAGAAAGACAATTTTTTCTTCTTCAATATTATTGTACTTCCAAATATCATTAGTTGTTATGTGAACTTACATTTAAAAATAATTATTTTCAACAAGCCAAAATATAACAAAATATGAGCATTATTATAAGAAAAATAAGTAAAAAGTACAAGTAAAGTTGCTTTAATTTGATCAAAGAAAGTAAATGTTGCTTTCCAAAAAGAATTGATAATCCCTTTTCGGTAATGTAATCAAAATCTTTTATGACCATAGAAATAAAAATTCTTTACATATTTGCATTTAATAATCTTAATAGAATAAAATATGGATTGATTTAAGCATTAATTTAACATTTTTTGTAATTTTTTTTATTTTCTGTTTTTGAGGGATAGGAATCTAAGATTATCATTTTAGTTTCATTGAATTTTCTTGCATTCTAGACAAGAAGTCTTGAAATAATATTTATTATAGTTCTGTTATTAAAAGCACGTTTGTTCATTAGTCAAGCATTATAATGAATACAAACAAAATTCTTCATCAGTAGATAGTGAACATTTCTTGTTTATAATCTTAAATAATAAGTTTATTTTTTGTTTATTGTTGCACAAAAACAAATAAAGACAGTTTAAATGATTTCTCAGACAAATTTCCCTCGTCACCAAATTTTTTTAAATGTTATAAATTCTATGATGATTTTTTTGTGTGTTCATTTGGAGTTTTCTTCCTAATTGATGTTATAATTGATAAATATCTAAGAGCAATAGCAGTCCAATCAACATGCTTGTTATTTTGTATTTGAACATTTTCTTACAGTTCATATCACTGTTATTTCTTATATTATTGAAATAAAGATTTCTTGCTCAGGAAATTTATTTTTGGTCTACAAATTGACTAATTCATTTTAAAACATTAATTTAAAAATATTTAAAGTAAAAATTTTAACTTAAATAATTAGATATCGACAATTCGTTTATCTATTAGTCCTATTGTCCCATTTTGTACGTGAAAATTTGCTCAAACGGGATCTGCAGTTACTGTGTAAACATATTCTCTGAATGAACTGAAAATGAATGATTCATCTATACCGAAGTTGAGTTAAGGATTCATCTACTAACTTTTCTCAGATGTTAGAGCTTTTCTTATGCATTCTTATTCTATAATTTCTTTACTAAAATCATTCTAAGAACAACACAGAATTTCCTGTATCATCACGCTCGAAAAACATTTTAAGACAATTTAAGATCTGATTCTTGAAACTCTTGCTTAGGTTTTAGATTAATGCACTACGTTCTTGTAAGAAATTATTTGAAGTTAAATTATTTCTTTGATTCTGGAAGTGAAAAAAGAAGAAATATATTTCTGTAAGTGATGAGTAAAAATTAAATATTTCTTTTCATACATCACGTATTTCTTAGAAATTCAAATTAAACTTTTTAAATGTACACAATATTAAAATAAATAGCTTAATTTTTATTAATCTAATCATAGTCTTGTAAATATTTTTATAAAGCAAGGTTTTTTTAATATAATATTAAAATATTGAAAATAAATAGGGGATGTTATTAATATTTAATTTTAAAATATAAGAATATTTCCAACAAAATATCTTATAAAATTATAAATAACAATCGTGGCTCTTAATTTATGATTATTATAGCATTAATTTCCTTTTAATTTTATTGTTTGAAAATCATTTTATTTCTAAGAGAATTAATTATTTAGATTTAAAGAAATGCTTCTTTTTACGAAATTTTATGAACTTTATTAATCAAATCTAAAATAAAATGTCTATGATAAAGGTGAAACATTTTATTTAGTTATATATTTCTTGATTGATTTTAAAATGTAAAGATTAGGCATTCATAATTTGTTACGTTTCAAGAAAATGTATGGAGAATTCATGTTCTCTGTGCAAAGATAATCACGTGGTGATCAACATACGAATATTAAAAAGTTGCTGTTGAGGAAGTAATATGAAATGTAGAAAAGTGTTCTCAAATAATCTTTTGATCTTTTGCCCATAGCGTCATTCTGTATCACTTTTTGAATAGACTTGGAAACGTTTTGCATAAAGAAGGTGGTATTTTGCGCACTTTTATTATTTTTTCTTGAAATTTTGTGAGACTAGAATTTTTAAAAACAAATTATATCTTTTTAATAAAAATGATGTAAGAAAAATAAATATTTAGATTAAGAGATTTTTTGATAGCTGAAAAATAAAGTAGTCTCAAAATCATTGGAATGAAAAGTTATTTGACGAAATGTTTTCTATTAAATTTATTTTTTTTCAGCTTTTTGTAGAAACAAAAAAAAATGGTGATTTGAAAGTTCATAACACTTTCTAGAATATTTAGTCCATCTGAAGCAAAAAACTGTCAAAATCAAAGAAAATGCTTATGTCCTCTTTTTGATCAGATAATTTTAATAAAAAGAATAAACGGATGAATATTTAGAAAATGCGATATAGCTATATAAATGATTTGACTAACATGTTCAAAAGTCAAGTTTCCTTAAAATCGTAACACTTCGAATCTTATATTATACCATGGTAAATTTCAAATCATAAGGGTGCTTTGACAGTAGAGAAATCTTCCTTTCCTTTAGATTCAGAATCAGAAAACTTACTGAAGAGCTTTAACAAAATATTAAACAAGCAAAATTTATACACTTATCATAAGGAAACATTTACATAATCACGTGTTGTTGACAGTTACTTCCGTTCGAAAGAAGAAGAATCGGAAGCTTTCCAAGTAAATAAAAAGTTTTCAAATCCTTTCCCCCTTTATAAGAAAGGAGGAGGTTTAAAAACTTATAGAGCATAAACTTACATGTCAATAACTATTTTCACATGAAAATTGTGTTACTAAGGATCATTTTAGTTGATTTCTAAATTACATAGTCCAAATAGTGATATCAATGATTTTTTTTTATTTTCAGTTTTAAATTCCCAACTCGAACATGCTTTTAAATGCTTTCAAAATAAAACAACGACAAAAATGCTTTTAAAACAAAATAAATTATTATTTTAACAATGAAAAATTTCCTTAAAATACTTATATTTGTGTGTTTTACATAAGAAAATCATGAAATATATTTAAATAATTCATATTAGGTATTTTAAGTTTATTACATTCCTGACCTTAATCCAGTAAAATGCAGTCACTCTCCAACATCAAATATGACACTATATCCTACATTACCACTACCCATTACCATACCCACCTTCAAGAATGGTTGAAATGATTCCTACAATGCCTATTATTTTAATAACGGCGGGCACTGGGTGACTAACCCCCTTCGCCACAACAAGGCCGGAAACTGCTACTCATCTGTCGTTACCCAGTGGGCACCTGTGAACCAAATCACGGAGACAAGCAGCATTACCCACTTTATACTATCACAAACCCGTTTATAGGATGGGCCACATTCATACATTACATAGAAAAAAGGACCGAGAAACACAGAAAGAAAGTAACATCCATGCCTGAACCGGTATTCGAACCCTAGATCCACAGCTCAATAGTCAGAAGCGCTAACAAAAGAAAAATAGTGTCATAAAAGAAAAATCTTTTATGACACATTTTATGAAAAACGTAAGCAAAATTAAATATGGAAATTATAAGTACTAAATGTTCGTTGGTTATAGATAATACTTTGCCTAATTTTCCATGTTATTCCTTTGCCTAATTTTCCTTGATTTATTTTTATTAGAAAAGAGCGCTTAAGAATTTTTTTAAATATATCAATTATTTATGTCTTGTAAGGTTGTAGATTTCAATGTTTCCTGGGAAATATTTATCATTCCAAATAGGAATTAGAAAATTATCATATATATTTCAAACTATATTTTTCTCAAATTAATTTCAATGTCAAATTTTTAATGTGCTTTTATATATATTAAGCTAAAATGCATTTCAATTAATTTAAAATTAATTTATAAAAAGCGCAATTTAGCTTTTAATATAATTGATAAAGAATAAAATATATGTTTATTTTTGCATTGAAAAAAACTTAATTTTTCTCTTACATTTTGAACTCCTAACAAAATAAAACAGTTTAGTTTTCATAAAATGCACAATAAATAAGAAATATAAACTAAATTCCTTAAAACTTAGAAAATTTCTGGTAGGATGGTGCTTTATTTATCCTAATATCATATTATATTAGGTTTATAATAATAAGCTTCTATTATTCTTAAAATAAAAATGAAAATAATTTAACAACGATGAAAAAAGATTTTAAGCAAAATATACTCAATAAATAACGGATTTTTTTAACTCAAGATTTCTTAAAAAAGAATCTAGACACAATTCATTTTTTAAATTATTTATTATTATAATACGATTAACTTACTATTTTACTCTCATCAAGAACATGTTGATTAGTTAAATATTTTTTGCATATATGCGTTTATTATAAAATGGTGAATGTAATATTAGTTAAATTGAACTTAAAAATTTCTCTCTTTCAGAAAACAACTTTTCATAGCTATCTTGTTCAAATTTAACTTTACTTAATTCGTTATTAACAAAGTTAAATTTTCAATGTTGTCGTTTGTCCAAAGTTATTATCACAGAGGAAAAATAATGTACCATATTTTAAATAACCTTATTTTAATTTGGTATACTTTTAAATCCTAAAATGCTTACACTTTTAATTAAATAAGCATAGAAATTTTTCTTTAAAGTCATGATATTGCTAAAAATGTATTTGTAAATTGAGACCTATATTATTTTTAACCTAATGTATTAATTTTCCTTTACCAGATTTCCTGATGCTCTAAAAAATATTAAATCAAAATCTACAGTCCAAAACTTATAAAATGCCCTACTATAGATTTTTTGGGCCAAAAAGATCTTTCTTTTATACATATTCCCTTTAAAAATTCATGCAGAGTTTAAAAATCTTAAAAAGCTAAGGAATGGGACATTTCTATACCTATAAGCCGTTTAAATGAATGAGACTAACATTTCAAATAGAAGTATAAAAACCGAGAGAGTCATGTAAAATGTGAAACGTGAATATGGAAAATGACAAGAAATATGGAAAATATAGAACAGTCGTTGAACTATATCGATCTTTTTATGAAAAATATATTTTATTTAGTTTTAATTTTAAAAATATTGTGTGTTTCACACTTTCGTCTCAGTTTTGAAAGGAACAAAAAAGAAAATTTGAAAACAAAGAACTTCCATACCAGTGTATTTAAACACATTTGCGTACGAAGGGCAAATTTTTTGCGCAACTTTTTCCCGCCTTTGTAAAAATACTTATATTTTTAACTAATTTTCACTTCTTAACTTTCGAATCATCTTCATTCCACTTATCAAATTAACATATTTTTATTTTTCATTTTGAATCAATTCTTGAGCTATTTTATTCATTTATATTAAAATCGAGAAATTGAAAAAATTACATAGCTAATACTACAAAAACAATTAATTATTGATTCAAAGTTTCAAATGCTTTGCTTAAATGTTTCCTAGTTTTAATGCATGGTATTACTCTTATTTTTTTACTATATACCTAATTGTAATGTTAAATAACAAAATTAATCTTTTCTAACCGGACTAATGAAGCTTCTTAACACACACACACACACATATCTTCCTTTTTACTTCAATTTAATTCTCCCTCAAAGCGACGAAACGGTAACTTTCTAAGCGATTGGTTTGGCTTGTTTGTCGCTCAACGATCACTTTTTGCACACGAGGACTAATAACACAGGCACTTGCGGTTCAAAATGGATACCAATGCACTACAAACATCCAAGCCCAAGACTGGATTCAAACCCACGAGCAGTTGAACCGAAGGCAAGAGCACTGATTACTAAGCAACTAGCTCGGCACTTTCTAAGATGAATTAACTTTTTGATATTAGGAGAAAAATTCGCATAAACTCTACTATAATTTTATATGCAGTTTCCCTTTGTACTTTCAAATAAAATAGAAATAATATCTAGAAAAATTCATAAAATCATCCGACAAATTTAATAAAACTTCAGAATTATTTTTAAATACATTCATTCATATTTTAAAAAAATAATCTTGCAAAGTTTGATTTTTTTATAATTTTACTCATTTAAAATAATGTAATAGGTCATTACTAACCTTTTTCAATTAATTAACGTGGAAATAAATCAATATTAAAACTGGTCACTTATATGATTTATAAAAATAATTAAGCACATTTAAGGAAGCTTAAAGTTGTGATACAAAGAATATTTTATGCTCCTCACTTGTGTGTGAGACATTAATTCTAATATTCTACTTTCTGCTGCCCAGTGTGTAATAAATTTTCTATTATTTATCAGTATCATTTTAATACTACCTTCAAAGTTTTTGTATTTATTTAATTAGAATATTTTTATAAAATAAGTCATTTTTTTCTAGAAATAGTTAAATTTTCAAAAATAAAGTTAAAAATATTTCATTTTGAAACAAGAATATTTAAATCTAATTCACTACCAACGGAAGCAACTCAACAAGCAATCATACTATGACAAACGACAGGAAATGGGTCATAATTTTGACGTCCTATTTCATTTGTGACTTTAATTGAACGATATTTTTTGAGAAAATCAAAACGATATTTTTCACCACATTTATTTCTTTGATACTTGCTAACTTAGACTAACTTAGTTTTCATTGTCATATCCAGCAACAGTATACGAGAAGATGAAATATTTGGTAGTTGTGATGAAATCACACACAATCAGTGAAAACAATTGAACTATTTTCATGCTGAAATAAAATCGTGAAGTAATACTAATTCGAACTAGTGAAGCTCTATTCTTCATAAATGCTTTTTTTTAAGAAACCAAGAATTATTATACATTTTTTCTATTTTAATACATGCATTTTCTATGGTGCTTCTATTTCTAATTCCCATAAATTTGAATTTAATTCGACATTTCTTCTTCTTCTGCACGGCAGCCAGGGATGGGCCAAAACTTTCCTTGGAACATTCCTCCATTGTGCTCGCCGGGAGGCGACAGTTCTCCAATTTGTCACTTTCAGCACTTTAAAGTCCTCTACACAATCAGTTCATCTAAGTTTGGGCCGACCCCTAGATCTGTTTGCAATGGGCCTATAATTAAAAATTCTTGAAATCAAAGACGAGGGGTCCATTCGACAAATATGGTTCTCAAATCTCAAGCGATATATTTTAATAAAATTGACGATGTCCACTTCCTTAAAAAGTCTGTAGAGCTCGAAATTGTATTTGTGCCTCCAAACCCAATTCTCATTTACAGCACCAAAAATCTTCCTTAAGACCTTTCGTTCAAATATTACAATTTGATTTGACTGAGTCTTTGTCAGAGTCCAGGTTTCGCATCCATAAGTGAGAACAGGTCTTATGATGGTTTTGTATAACGTGATTTTTGTAGATTTTTTAATCAGTTTCGATTTTAAGAAAGTTCCCAGACCATATAAGAAACGATTAACAGCAAGAATTCTTCGCTTTACTACAGAACTTATGTCATTATGAGAATCAACGTTTGAACCTCTAGGTATATAAAATAATTCAACAATTATTTGTGTGTATTATTTTTCTTTCAATAAAAAGCTGTTAAGTGCTGATGAACAGGAGTTAAATAATAAAACTTAAAATTGTTAAAATCTCTGAATTTTTATCATTGCTTCTGAAAAATAATACAGACTGAATAAATATAAAAAAAATAGAAACTTTTTGGGAATGATAAACAAATTTTAAAACAAAAAACACATATAAACATTACCAAATTACATTTTACATACCCTGGAAATTTTGATTCGTTTATAAAATCATTATAAATAGTAAATTTACATCTAAATACAAAATTAATTATAGATATATCATTAAAATTGTCTATAAGAATTTTACAGGATTCTTCAAATTAACAGATAAATAAAATAAGAATTATAAAAATTTCAAAAAAAAATTTTAGATTAATTTTGATTCAATATACAAAACTAACTTATGATAATTTAGATATACCCTACTGGTTGTTCTTAATTACACTTTTGTGTGTGTGAGTAAATAACTTTAATTAAATCAAATATTTAAAATATTTTGTTGAATTTCGTTAATATTTATTTTCTCAAATAATTTCATAAGGATATCTCATTTTTCATTTCATTTCATAACAAAAGAGTTAAAATCTATGTATGAAGAATTCAAACACAAAGTATTAATTGAAAATATGCTCCAAAGCTTGAATAAAAATTAACATTCTCCTTTTTTTTACTTAGGCTGCTTGCACGTTCCGAATATGCTGAACTTTTGTCTTGTTGGTAACTTATTCTGCAGCTTTTGCCACTGACTGCTGCTCATTGGAAGAGAAACTTCTCAGATTCCAAATTTCCGGGTGTCCAGATGTATCTCAGTGGTCCGGAACTCCTACATGAATTTATCCGTTTCGTTCCAGTCTGAGACCAATGCTGATAAAGTCTTAGTGAAACTTTCAGCATCCTATTTAGCTACAGGAATTCCTCTCATATCGAACAGAAATGCTTGCGCAATAGGCCTAGATAGTCCCATTCAAAAGGGAGAAACCTATAAGTTTAATTATTTGCTCTACCTCTCAGAAAAAAGAGTTCCGAAAATTCCATAAAGGAAGAATATTTTAGGGTACTATTCGAACTAAAACAAAACTTATGTTTATATATTATTTCCAAAATATTCTTATATTACTCGAAAAATATTAAAGGTATTCAAAGAGTTTTGTGCACATTTATTTTTACATGTTTCACTTATTATTAGTTTTCATTTAATCAGTAATTATTTTTCCATTGTTTGACAGTTTAATATGCAAATTAAATGCCTTACATGGATCGATTATCATTTTAAAATTAAAGTGTCCTTCATCACATCTATTATTGGGAAAATATGACATTGATCATACTACTTATATAATTTTTAACAGTTTAATTTTCATCTACAAATTAATCATTAGTGTTTTGCCAATTCAATTCATAGAAAAAATGTAATGAAACTTAATTTTTTATTGGCACATTAATTTAAAAAAATGAGCCTGATATTAATCATACTTTAAAATAAAGGACAGAAATAATGATCAATAAAATAACCGATAATGGTTGTAAAGGCATTTACAACTTAACAGAAAATATTTTAAGCAAATATTTAAATAAAATAAAATTTTATAAATGTAAATTTGTGGCTATAAAATAAATTAATCAAAGATTCAAAAAATAGTATTACATAAATGGTAAAAAATTAAGGAATATTTCTTCTATTAAAGACATCTGTAAAATTATGTAGTAATGTTAGATATACTATTATATAATAATGCAATAAAAAATTATTTAATCGTGGAAAAAGGGTGAGAAAGCATTCAGTCTTGATAGTTATATATTAACAACTAGAAATATGGAAATAAATTTCCCTTTGTAATTTAATAGATCAAAATATGTGTATAAAAGTTCAATGCTTATTAAAAAAGTGAATTAGGCAAACGAAAATAAATATCGAAATAAGTGACCACTGGCAAGAAAATAGGAAATAAAAAGCAATTTTGAAGTAATTTTTTTCTGTTTTTGATCGTGTTTCTATTTAGTATTCCTATTCATTGACTTGAAAATGCAGTTGGGAGGGAAAAGAATGCTTTCAGTTTGTGCAATTTTTCCTTCACATGTTTTCTCAGATCAGAGTAAAGAAAAACGGCTAAATGCAAGAGCAACCTAAAAAGAAATAAATGTAAAAGTGAAGAGACACACACATCATTAATTTACATCAAACGAATAATAATAAGCTGGTGAAAAATAATTTGATATAAATTCTGATTGCAGTAAAAATTTAGATCTGAAAACATTTTCTCTCAAATTAATATATTCGTATTTTCAAATTGTAAAAAAACTTGAGCAGAGGAGGAATAAAATTTTCCTGAATTTTATGTAAATATGAAGTAAAAAATTTGTCATGTTTATATGATCGAAAAATTTATGTATATAATCTGCTTTGATGTAGAAAATCGAATGAAAAAAATTAAATACATAAAAAATAAAATTTTAAGATCGAAATATACAAAGAAATTATAAATGTGAAAATGTTAACTTTTTACCAAAAAGTAAAAAAGTTCGCCATAAATCGGAAATGTTAAAATTTCCAAGAGAGTTAGGAGAGTATGCATTTAATTTGAAAATATAAAAGTAAAAGGTAGCTTTTTGAATACATATGAATTATTAGCAAACAGAGAAAGCACCATCTATCAAAGGGATGAAGTGATTGAATAAAGAACGGGATTTACCTTCGATGCTGCCATGATGACAGGTGAGAGAACAGATGCTCCATCTTGGAAGTGGAGGAGCTTTTATACAAGCAACCCCCGCTAACGAAATTAAGTTAGTTTGTCTAGGGGATTATTTTTCTTCCTTAGTTACGTTACACTTTCTTGGTATCTCTATTTTGAGTTCACTTCAATTCTTATCCCTTTTCCGAACAGGAAGATGAGAAGAAAGATTGTCAGCACACTATATATATATATATATATATATATATATATATATATATATATATATATATATATATATATATATATATATATATATATATATATATATATATATATATATATATATATATATATATATATATATATATATATATATATATATATATATATATATTATATATATATATAATATATATATGTATATATATATATGTATATATATATATATATATAGACAGATCCTTCCTTCCGATCTTTATCTTCATTTGAATGAATTGAATGAACTGAATCCTCTGCTGCTGTAGAAACTGTTGAAGAGAACACAAAAAAAATATTTTTCAATTCTTAAAACTGAATGGGTTCAAAAATGATTTGATTCGCAAATTTGAAATCATTTTAAACTTCTTAATAAGAAATTTTTTATTGTGAGCTACTATATATTAAATAATGGATTGCGTAAATTATCTGTATTTCAGTTACTCTTTCTCTAAATTAAAAGGGCTTCATTGCGTTTTATTGGTTAAATTGCGTCTATTACTATTTTAGTGTCATATGTGGAATATATATATTCAATGATGAAGTGGATATTTCTTCCTATTATGATAGGATAAATTCCACGCTGATGTTGGTACTGTCAGTCTTGGTAATTTGAGATCTATAACATAGCTGTCTTTTGATATTTGACTCATTGTGGTGTACCTATGAATTTAACATTTGAATAAATGCTATAGAAGCTTTTCAAATTTTACTAATGATACAATATGGGTCACCGTAAATCTTTCTGCAAATCCGACAAATACAACAAATATTCATTTCTATCATATTAATAATTATGAACTGAGATACCTAAAAAGGTATCTCAGTTCATAAGTATTCGATCAAATTTTATGAAATCAACATGAAATATTAACCACATTTGATTTTTAAGCACCTTACAATGCACTATAGCAATAAATCTGCATTCTGATCATTTAAACGATTCAACATTTTCCTGTATACTTTGCATAGTTGCAAATTCTTCATATTATTTTACGCATCAGATATTAAAAAAATTCCTAGCAATTTTATATTTTTTTTTACCAGACAAATGTTGCATCAGGTTAACATTATACCTTTTAACTAATCTTTGTATACTTTTAATTGAGGACAAAACTGTACAATATCCACCCAACGCTTGTCTTAAAGATACATGCAAATCCAAGAACCTGTGTTTAGCCTTTCTTAATAGTTTTGTAATTACAGTGTTGGAAAATATATTTCATTGAGAAACTTAATAAAACAATTGTACATGTTCTTATAAGACTTTTATGACATGAAAAAAAATATTGTAGATATAATATATTCTAGAATGATTTCATTATGCTTTTTAAAATGTAAAATTTAATTTGACTTTTTTAATGTTCTGTTTGATAAATTTTATTTTATATTTGTAAATACATCTAAAACTTTTCTGATAAAATGAATCATAAAGAAGATTAATAAAATTTGTTCATTAATGCTGTCTTATACTGTTTTTTAACTGTATTTGTGGTTTTATAAGATTTTGTCTCTCTCTTTTTCTGATAATCTTGTTTTGAACCAAGAATACAAGAATTAAAAAAATCATTCTTCTGATACTAAATATTGAAAAACCTTTTAAATTGTAATGATAGGTAAATGTATAGTAAAAGATTAGTTACAATTATTGCTAGATATGAACTTTACATAAAATTACTAAGTCCATCATTAGTTTCAAATTCTTCAACAAAAGAAGACAAACATTTTTTAAACTGCAAATTAATCTTTCATTTCTTATTTGTTTAAATGACACACTTAAATAAGGGCACTAAATTAATTTCTAATTCACGCATACATTTTCAGTTGCAATCAAATATTTTTTTCACACACAATATACAAATAGTATAAATTTTTTCGGGTATTTATTTCTAGCTAGTATTGATTCATTTTCAATAAATAACAATGCGAATGCCTCATATTCGGCAGCTATAAATTTTTAAGCATTTAAATTGTGATGAAATAAATGCATGTTAAATTATACATACTTAACGGTGTAATGAAAGAATCCTCCTTCACTTTTTACGATAAAATGTCTATTTTTTAGTATACATCATTTACAGGTAATATTTCGAAAAATTCAACGATTCGAAATTTAAAAAGAAACGATTAAGTAACAAGCTAGAATCCGATATTTTAATGCTTACTGAAAATATTCTCTTATTTAGTCTTTTATAGAATTGAGCTAAAATGTAGAATTGTATTCAGTATCTGTGTATAACATTGATCAAACATTTAAAATGTTCCGAACATGAGAGCTAAGTCTTAAATGTTTTCTAAAATTCAAGCTCAATTGAATTTCAAGAAATTGTTTTCAGCACTAAATCTCAGGTTTGGTTTGCTTTTTGCTCAATTTTCATCTTTTTTACCAACGAGAGCTAAATAGATAATGACTAAAGGTGATTCTGGACAGCTTGTAAGCACCCAAGATCGAAATGGAAATCGAGCCCAAAAGCTGTTGAACTGAAGGCCAGAGCACTTACTATTCAGCTACGATCTCGGCGTAAATCCTTATAAGTGTCGCAACAATTAACATTTTTGAAAATGATGAGGGAAAAGCCATTATTATTTATTCTGTTCCTCATATTTAATAAGAGATCAATTTTACATTCTATAAAAATTTAATAAATTGAAATAAATAAACTTTTATTTAAAATAAAAAAGCAGGCAAAATTCTTAATGTATTATCATATCATTTTAAATCCTATTTATTTCTAAAGAAACTGCTACTATAATTCCCCAACAAAGTCTCTTAATTTAAAATTTAAATAAATTATAGGTTTAACTTATAAATTATAGGTTTTACTTAAAAGTTATTTTAAGTAAAACCTCTATAACTATATTTTATAAAAAAAAATTAAAATCTTTATACAAGATATTTTTAGCATTCAATTAACTTATAAATATTGAATTTTAATTAATGATACAAAATGTCCAATTTTTTAAATAATTTACTAATACTCATACCTAGCTAAATAAAAACCAATTAAGCTAAAAGTAATAATTTAGTATAGTTTTCACTAAGACAATAACTTTTAACAAAACTTCCTCAGGTACTTAAATTATGATTAATGTGGAAATATTTCAATTCACACTTGGGTTACATAGTTTGTAATTTTATCTTACAAACACATCTATTGGAAAGACCCCTTTTACATTCTGCAGAATTAGTTACTTAAACGAAACTTGTTGGTCTCTCCTAATATATTATAATGCACTGACATTCAACATTCGCTCCAATTTTTAATAAAAACCAGTGACTATCCTATGGTGCAAATTGAATAAATAATGTGTTTTACATTGAATGCATTGTATATAATAAATAATCTGTTACACACACACACAATATATATATATATATATATATATATATATATATATATATATATATATATATATATATATATATATATATATATATATATATATATATATATATATATATATATATATATATATATATATATATATATATATATATATATATATATATATATATATATATATATATATAAACTCTGTGCACGACAGCCCATATAGGCCAAGGCCTACACAGCCCATCTCTGCTTTCCCAGACTGAGAGGCCCATATGAGTGCAACTTCTTTAAGGGTACAACTTCATATAGTGGTAGGACAGGTCCTTCAGAACGAAATCTGCTGTGGTCCATCCCGACATACATATGAGTATTCCGCTTTTGCATGGTAGAGGTATTCTGCTTTTGAAAGTATATCTGCAGTAGTAGAAGCATGGGAGATATCCATGTTTCTTTCACTTTTGGTATGTGAATAGGGCCTGTAATCTATGGAAAGTACTCTCGTTTGAATTAAAATTACTACAAATATAGGCCGTAAGTCTTCAAAGTCCTTCGAGTGCTTTTTAATGATTGAATGTTTTCATTTTCATGCCTTATTGAGATTATACTACTTGCAGATTTAGTGAAATTAATAACAGTATAAAAGGTAAACTCAGTGGCAAGACAACCCATAGGGTCAAGGCTTATGTAGCCCATATCTATTTTTCTGACTGGAGCCGTGGTGTGCGAAGTACATGCCTTGGTTAGATGGTCAGCCTAACGCAAAATCCTCAGTATTAAATTCCCAAACATGCTTGGTACTCAGTGTTATCGATCTAATGAAGGGATGAAAGGCTGAGTTGACCTTGCCCAATCCGAGGATCGAATCTCGAACTTGCGCCTAGGGAGCGTGTACCCACCGGGTTTCGAATAACGAAATATGATTTTAATACTTTTATAGACAAATTAAAGCTAGACACCTGTATCGTGCATCTGAATGAATGCATGTTGCTGGCAGGTGAAGTAGGATATTGGATGTTATACTATAAAAAGAAACGTAGAATATAAAACTTTACAGGATATTCATAAATCACAGTTATTTTAAAAAAATATTTTCATTAAACAATCAAGTAATGAACTGCGTAAGCAGTTTTGTCAATGCAATTTTTTGTTACATGAAAATCAATCTTTGTTTAACATCAATCGCTTCGCTAAAACATTAAAATCAGCATCATAGAAAAGCGATTTCTGTATTCCAAGATTCAAAAATCTGTAAACATTTTTGTAATATATTATGTAAAATGTGCATTGATATTTTCTGTAATATACAATACAATTATATTATTTATAAAAATTTAGTCTCAGATAGAAGTCAAAAATTAATAAAAAGCAGATGTTAAGATTTTTTTATTTTAATAAGAAAACATGTAACATTTGACACTTTATTTGAAGTTTATTTAAGTCTGTTACACAACATATTTTAGTTCTGCTATAAGAAATGGAAGTCAATTACTGAGAGTACCTTACAAATAACTTATAATTTGGTCTCTCTCTCTCTCTCTCTCTTCAAATATTTAGTATTTGAATAATAGTATCAATAACTGATAGTGACAAATAAGAACATTTTTAAATAGGAATATCACTGACAGGAATATTCTAGGTATTACGCATTAATTTCGTAATGCTGTTACGAAACCAACTATTGTAAGATTATCTAGTTTTCCCGATAAAGTGTGAGATAGCTTTCAAAAATAAAGTGTTTACGAAGTCCTAAAATTGTGCTTATTGTTTCATAAATCAGTAATCTGATGCAATAAATATGTTCAAACCTAAAACGTAATCATTGCAAAGCCGGTGCCTATGCCAAATGAATTGAAAACTGTTAAAATTATTTAAAATGGATTCGATAAGTGAAACATACCTTTTAATTAAAAACTTCTTACATAATATAATATTAAACACAGTAAACTTTTGCCTTAAAAATTGAAACTTTTATCTGTATTTCCCAGATGCATTAATATCATTCCCCAAGAAGCATGACATACGTTGTTGTTGTTTCTCATCCCCTTGAACAACAGAGCTAGATCAAATCCATGAGCTCGTTTACTTTGAAAAGGTTCATTACCAATAAGGGATCTTGAACCAGGTCCTGCTTGATGATCCCCAGACACGATAAAATGTGGCAAGGTGAGGCCTGTGCAGAAGATCACTTAGCGCAAATTTTGAAATGCTTATTACCACCAACAAAAGTCATTGATGACAGGGGACCACTAAGGAATTAAGTAAAAGCAGTTTATAATCTTGTCCACGGCCACACGGAATGAAGAGGCCGCCAGGGCAGCTCATGGTATCCCTGGTACTCTGATACCATGGGTGTACCACTGGGACCATCCAAATGGCGTTATTCTTTGGCTTATATTTAGAAAATAGCTCCATATAAGCAGCAGAAGTGGTGGGCACTGTTACCTCGCCAGCACCAATTCTAGCCAGACTGTGCCGCAATTTCATATCCAACAACGCCGACTTGAGACGAAATCTACTAGAAGTGGATCCGATGAGAAAGGGAAGGTTGTGTTAGTTTCCTGAGGATGTCTGCACCTGTAGTGTCCCTCGCGTTATGCAGATTAACCAATTGCTGGATGGCACTTCTGCTGTCCGAAAAGATCCAGATATCTTTAAACTGCGGTAGAAACACGAGGGAATTCAGACCCTCTAAAATAGCATGATATATTGTTAAAACCAGATTTCTAGAACACTGCAAATAGAGTTTCCTTTTATGATGATGCGGCTATGGACAGTCAGGGAAAACTCTACTTGATGGGAACAATAAAATCTCTGGCTCCTTAACACGATCTGTTGATGTCGCTTGTTTCCAGGTGACAATTGGACATGACTACTTGTAAAATCATCTGCATCGAATAGGTGTAATGAACTATGCTCGTTCTCCATATGTGCAATAATGGTAATATGGAACTCACCTCAAGAACTGCCCTGAAGATTTAATGTTTATGATTGACAATTCTTTTGAGACTACTAAAAGGTCTTTACTCTTGTTTTTATAATTGTTCATCTTTTTATAAGGCTGCTCGTCGATTAATGGCAGAGAGGCCGAGGTCGTGCGTGAGATAAAAAAAAAAAGATTACTGCAAATGCTCAATACATAAAAAATGTGAAAGGCTTTTATGAAAAATTTTGTGTATGCCTTTTAATTTACTGCTAATTATGGTACTCCAAAAAGAAATTCTATTAAACTAAGATTTAAAACTCTTTTATAATTTAGCATTTAATAAGAATTATTTTTCAGTATTTATAATAATAAATAACTTGATACCATTTCTTTAAATGTTAATAAATATGTTCCTGTCTTAAAAAGTCTTTCATTTGTATCTCTAAAAT
Organism: Latrodectus hesperus; assembly: GCA_037975125.1. NCBI lineage: Eukaryota > Metazoa > Arthropoda > Arachnida > Araneae > Theridiidae > Latrodectus > Latrodectus hesperus. The sequence continues at coordinate 71,473,784 of CM075856.1, read as the reverse complement.
GTGTTGATAGCATTTTAGAATTAATTTGAATGCAAAGTTGTGAATTCTTTTTATAGAAGTTACTACTATGATAAAATCCATAATTAATAATTGTTAATAATTTAATTCATATTTGTCTAAGATAGGACTCTCACATTTTATCTTACACATCTTAAATTTTTATTATTCTCTCTTATCTTAAAGATTGTAAAATTTTATAGATTATAAAATTCACATATATGTAAATATATAATGTTTAAAATTTTGTTAATTTGGTTTTCATGCTAAAACAAAACATCAAGAACTTTATCAGTAAAATGTAACTTTATTTATTTTTCAAATTTATATTATTTGTTTATTTTTCCAAAACACAAAACAATTGCATTCCCTTTCGATTAATGAAAAGGATTTCTTGTGCTAGTATCATTATTCTATTATTAGCTTGGAAGAAATATTTTCATTATATTGTTATCTTTTCGTGCCTTTTCCTACAAATTTTTATTTAATTTAAGAAATAAGTAATCCCAGTAGGAGAAAAAAGATGTTTCATAATGATGTAAATTAGATTACTCGTTAATTTGTTCAAAAAATAACTTCGAATATATATATATATATATATATATATATATATATATATATATATATATATATATATATATATATATATATAGATAGATAGATAGATAGATAGATAGATAGATAAATAGATAGATAGATAGAGAGAGAGAGATTAGAATGTTTCTCAAATATTTTGAAGTCCTTAAAATTCACTAAATATTTCACTGGATTCTAATTTAGAGCATACTAAATATGTACTGAAATATTATGATTATACTGTAAAGAAAGAAAGTTTTTTATGGATTTCTTTGCAGAGTATATCTAATTTAGAATTAATTGAAAATAAGTGTAAAATAAAAGACACAGTTTATATTTGTCAGTACAAATTCACATTTTATTGCCACTCCGACCATATCATACAAATAAATTAAAGACGTCGAAGATTTGTAGCTAGTTAACTTTTATCCAAAGTTGGCTGAAATCTTTTCAAATTTCTTTGGTATCCTGATGTTGGAATGATGATGGTTTCTCTTTCTACCCAGATTCCTTCACTTCTTTGGAGTAAGAGACATTTTTTGTATTAAAATACACAAGACATGATTTCTCACCATTGAGACTTACAATGGGTGTCTGTTTAACCTGTAAAGAGAGAATATTATTTGAAGTATATTTAAAGCTAATTCCACATTACAATTGGGAATCAGGAAATTTTTTCCTCTGATAAATTTCGTACTGTTTTTCTATATTTAATCCTTTTACTTTACAGAAATGTTGAAAATATATTCACTGAATAATTAGCCATATCTTATTTTAAACATATTTAAAACTGTGTTTTTTATATTTAAATACCGAAAAAGTATATTATTAATAATTAGAAAATTCATATTCCAAATAACTTATTTATAACAAAAACTAGTTGCGAGTGATTTTGCAAATATTTCATCTAGAATATAAATAGTATCTTCTATTAAACTCTCTGGGAATTATCAGCAACAAAACAACTAACGAAATGTACTTAAAAGTTTCAGTAATATTGAAAAGCAGTTAAAACCGCGGTCAATATTATAAAATTCATTATATTTGTCTTAAAATATTTGATATATTAATAAATGCAAATAAGTATTTTACGATGATTTTCCCACATTTAATATTTTCCTACAATTTGAATAAATAATTTAATTTTCATTCTTAACAAAATATTGAAAATCGATTATAAATTTTAAAGAAGGCACTTATTACAGTTAAAAAATTTATTTGCGTACTTTTATTCATTAATGTGCAACAAAAAATATGCATTTCCGATGTATAAATTATCTTAATTTTTGATGGGAAAATTATATTTAAATAGCGAAATAAAAAAAAGTCGAGAGATTGTATATTTCTCATATAATATTATATTTTTTCGTAATATAAAGACATTACATTCAGTTCTGAAAATATTTACAATTTAAAATCACAAAAAATATGATGACATACTTTAATTTACTCAGTAGTATCCACCATCACCTCCTTTTCCGCCTTCTCCAAATCCTCCTCCTCCATAACCACCACCACCTTTTCCACCTCCTCCGAAACCACCACCACCATATCCCCCGGAACCACTACCGTATCCACTTCCAGATCCTCCACCGAATCCTTTACCACTTCCGGAACCGCTACCGTATCCACTTCCAGATCCTCCACCGAATCCTTTACCACTTCCGGAACCGCTACCGTATCCACTTCCAGATCCTCCACCAAATCCTTTACCACCTCCGAATCCTCCGCCGCTACCACTTCCATATCCTCCACCACCGGAACCTCCACCATATCCTCCTCCACCGCCGCCACCTCCATGGCCACCTCCAAGACTACTTAAATTGATTCCTACAATAGCTACTCCACCACCACTGCCACCTTTTCCTGCTCCTCCACCTATAATAAAAAAGATGAATGATAAAAGAACAAGTTGGAGAGAAACAGTTTGCAATATGCAATATATATTACTAAATGAATGATAATAAATTTAGACATAAAAATAATGAATAAGACATTCAAAATTAAAAAGTCATGTTATTTTTGATAAATCATTAAATTTCTAGTTTAATCTATAAACTTACATGCTTACTCACACACAAGTGTGGAGGAATAGTTTTCATTTTTTAAATTGTCCCTTATGATAATTATAATTTAAATTTATAATCTTCTAATTTATTACACTTGATTCACTATATTTTTACAAAATAAATGCTAGAAGATTTTTTTATAAATTTATCCCAGTTTTCAAATGATATCATAGGACTCAACCTGTGTGAAACTCCAAAACATTTATGTACTAAGTTTAACAATGTAGTAAAAATTAATTAATTGAATGTATACTTACCATATCCTCCACCGCTTCCTCCATGGCCACCACCTCCGAATCCTCCGCCTCCATATCCTCCTCCACCGCCACCTTTTCCGAAACCTCCATATCCTCCACCACCACCGCCATATCCACCACCTCCTAAGCTAAATCCACCTTTTCCGAATCCTCCACCGTAACCTCCTCCGGCTCCTCCACCACCGTATCCTCCTCCACCACCACCGTGTCCTCCCCCTCCGCTTTGAATGGGAACAGCAATATAGATAGTGTCTCCGCCTTTTCCGCTGCCACCACCTCCACCGTACCCTCCTCCTCCACCACCGCCACCATATCCGCCTCCTCCACCACCATAGCCTCCACTTCCTTCCCCGAGGCTAATGTAACCACCAGAAACCGAAAGGATCAAACAACCTAGCATGGCCCATGTAGCCCATTTCTGCAAAGACATAATTAAAATTCAGTAAAATATACAAGTTAAGTATTTTGAAACATGTATGAAAGAAAAATACTGTCTTAAGCTCAAAAACTAAGTTCTAAATATTTAACTATTTTTCATTAAAAAATATGTTATCGTTAATAGTAGGATTTTCTTTAGTAGTAGTTGGACTTAATGACTTACTCTATTTAATATTGAAAATAATGGCTTCCATTGGTTAAAACAAGTATTATGAATTATTGAAAAAAATTTTTATTTAAAACAATCGGAATTGTTGTCCGGAAATCCAGTTATGAAGAAATATCATATTAATGAATCAGTTTTTCTTCCTTATTATTGAACTTTGAAACATATTATTTGAAATAGAATTTAAAGAGCTGGTAAAAAAGGAAATTGTTCTTTCATGAATAGATTGGACTAAGAAATTTAACGTGAAATAAATGTCACTTGACTAAGAGAATTAAAATAATTTTAAAAAGACTATAACAATAAGTTTTTTCAAAATTTTAGCAATTATGAACCTTAAATAATTAAATGTATAAAATAAAAGGAAATGGATCTTAAGAAAAATATAGCTAATGTTTAAAATTATGCTTAAAATTAGATTTTTAAAATTATATTTTCATTTATTTAAAAGTATCAATTAAAACACATTTTTATTTTATCAGGTTTACACATTAATTTAAATTAATATAACTTATTCTTATATTATCATTTTTAACAGAAATAAAGTACAAGAGAAAAACAGTGTGAATTATAACTAAAAATATTCAACATTAAAATAGTTTCCATTTTGGAAGTATATTGAATATTAAATTTGCAGGTTTAGTTTTTCTTATTAATGTATTTAACTTCATCTGACAAACTGTTTTTTAATATTTAAAAATATTTTAAAGTTATAAAATTAAAAACACCGTATGATTAAAGAAAAGTATTCACTGCAGTTAAGAAAAGTTTTAAGTTTTATTTTAAAGTTAAAAAATAAAAATGCGAATGAATGTAAATAGATTTGTTTGATTCAAAAATTGCCATATTTTACCTAATGGAAATTTATAAATTATATTTATTTAATCACCCAGATAAATAGATTCAAGTTAGAAAAAAAGATTTTCAACCATGAGTTAAATCCTTCAAATTATTAAATATTATCTCGTACATAATGTAATTTTAATATATTACTAAACCTACTGACAATTTAAGGAAAGAAAAATTTTCTGTTATTATTGTTAAAATAGACATAAAAATTCAAGATTTGGTTCTGAATATCATTGATAAGATAAACAAACTGTACAGTTGCTACAGGATTGCAACAGGCATATGTTTCAGCAAACAACACCACCCTAGACGTTTGGTGTTGTACTAAGCTAATTAGCAGTAATTTTTTTACAGTAAATTATGTTAAGGTTTTAATCGTGTCCATGCTAAATAAACACTTAACGATGCAGTTTTAACTTTTTTCTCTTATTTAACGGATTTCACTAAAATATTTCTTAAAAAAGGTTTGTTACTTGAGTGTATATTTTTAAATGATAGAACCAAAAAAAAGATACTTGAATTTTATGAATTAGAATTTCTAATCCTGATTTGAATTTTTAAGTTTAAATAAAACCTTACACAAATCTTCAGAAATAATTATAAAGTCTCATATTTTAAATTATTAAAAAAAATTGTAAAATCCTTAACTATTTTCAACTATAACTATACTGAAAAGATGAACTATTGAAGGATTTTTTAAGTGAACAATAGATTAAAGAACAATAAAATGGGAATAATAAATATTATAAGAGAATTTAGAAAATATGCTTTTAGTTTAAAATATGAAAGGGAAAGCATGGCTTCGAAGATAGTTTAACTATTTACAAGCAGAGAAAACGTCAATCGTTAAAAGAGACAAAGTGATTGTTGCAGAGAAGAAAACTTACCTTAGACATTCCCATGACGACAGCTGAGAGAGCAGATGTCACTTCTTGGAAGTGGAGGAGCTTTTATACAAGTATCCCCAATCAACGAAATCAGGTTAGACAGTCTAGGGGACTGTTTTTCTTTCTTAATTGCGTTTCACTTTCTTTGTATCTTCTCTTTTACTTTTACTTCTGCTATTACCCCTTTCGAAACAGGAAGATGTGAAGAAAAATTATCAGCACGCAAGGCATATCCCTCCTTCCGATTTTCATCGTCATTTAGAATCGTTTGCTATTCTGGAAGTTGTAATGAACATAAAAAAACTAATATTATTTATTTCTAAAAACTGAATGTATGTAAAATGATTTGATAAGTAAATTTGAAATAATTTTAAATGTCTTAATATGTTATTTTTATTAGACTAATATTTTAAATAACGGATAGGAAAAAATATTTATATATATGTGACTTCTTGCCAATAACTCATGCTAGATACGAGATTCAATGTTAAGGGGATATTTCTAAATTGTAGAATAAATTCCACATGGCTGTAAGTATTGAAAATTTTTCGTGTTTGTAATTTCAATTGAATAGCTGTAGCTGGATATTTGGCTCATTATGATGCAATTATGTTTTTTTCTTTTGAGAAAATGCTATTAAATCTTTTCAAATTTTACAAATATTACAATATGGACCACAGTAAACATTTTTGCACAAATTCGACAAACACAACAAGTATTATTTTCTGCTGTATTTTTCGGATATTTCAGCTCATAATTATTCGATCAAATTATATGAAACTGACATGAAATATTATTTACATTTATATTTTAAGCACCTAACAATGCATCGGAATAATTAACCAGTACTCTTCTCATTTAAAATGTAGTTCAAGATTTTTTTCTATTCAATGCATAAACGTAAATCCATCATATTGTTATATAACATCAGACATCAAAAATATTCATGAGACATAACAATTTTTATTTTTTCTCTCAGACAGAAATTGCAATTGCATCGTTTGTATACATTTAACCTTTTCTAGTACAGTTTTAACTGGCGACAAAAATGTAAAATATTAGCCCAGTGCATATCTGAAAAATGCAAATGTATAATCTTTCTTAATAGGTTTGTAATTACGATGTTGAGAAATATGCTACACTTTGAGACTTAATAAAGCATCTGTATGCAACGATATCCATTCAATAGATTCTTATGACATAAAAAGAGATGTTGATTGTAAACTGAATTTTTAGAGTGATTTTTCAATGCCCGTACAAAGTAAAATTCAGTTTTATTTTTTTAAATATATATTAGATAAATTTTATATCTCCTCCTGAATATCATAAGCTATCTATGAGGAAAGGGAAGATGAAAAAGAGATTAAAGATTCCACTCAATTTTTCTATCAATGCTGTTTCACCATGTATATTTTTACAAAATTTCTTGGCGTTATACTCTTTGCTGTTTTTGTTGGCAACATTTTTTTTGCTTCTGATGTTATGTAAAGACTTTAAAATAGAAAAAAAATTTTAACATTCAATCTGACGAGTTTATTTCTAAACTATTTTTATTTTTCGAGCATTTTATATTTAAAGGCTTACGTAAAAATTGCTCTTTCACTTCATTTCCAAAACAAAAATGGAAGATTTGTTCATATAAAACAATCTTTTCTCTTTCAGAAGTCCAAAACCAGAAGAATCCAAAATAATAGTCAGATAATTTACCAAGAAAATGGCTTAATTCAAACAAAAAATACAAAAGCTGCTTTGAAAGTATGATTAATTAATATTTTTTGTTCTTCTTTAGATTTTGTAAATTAATATTATGTAAAGAAAATGAAATTTCTACTTTAAATATCTTTTTAACGTAAGATATTTTTTTTGTAAAATATATGAAATATTGATTTAATATTTTTCGTTATCGCACTAATAATTAGATTCTCAATCTAAAAGAACTTAAGACTACTCTAATTTGAAATCTCTTCTGAAGCTTTTTTCCGAATAGATATCAAATTAAAAAGTCATTTTTTAAGGTACTATCAATAATAAAAAACCTTGTAATTGCGTATGTGTGTTGATCCAGTTAATTGAGAGAGAATACTTCCTTTATTGAAATAAATTAGTTGCAATTATATCTAAGCGAATCGCTTTCTCAAAAATTTGTACAAAATGCATTGTTTGATTCAAGTTCTTCAACAAACAATAACAAACATTTTTTAAGTAGTAAATTAATCTTTCATTGTTTTTTGTTGCAGCAAACAGATATAAATAAGGACATCAAATTGATTTTTAATTCGTAGTTTTCTATTGGCATTAAATATTTTAATTCACACAAAACAGCAGTAGTATAAATTTATTCTGACTATTTACTTTGAGTTCCCATTGACAAATTTTCAAAGAATGACAATTCAAATGTGAATTTCTCATGATTGGCAGTTAGAAATTTTTAATCAGCTAACTTGTGAAATAGCGTTACAATAAAAATGAATTGTTAAATAATGTTCAAATGTACAGAAAAAATCTATAGTTTATAGTTTAAAACTGAAACATTTATTTTGTTTCTGAAGAACATTGATCAAACATTTTAAAGCTTCTTAATTTGAGTGCTAAGTTTTAAATGTTTCCGAAAATCCAGCTAAGTTAATTTTCAGGAAGATGTGTACATCGCTGATTCTCTGGATTTTTTGTTTCAATAGTCATTTTTTGAACACGATAGCTAATAATATGATGACTAGAGAGTAGTTCTGAAATACTATAAGTATCAAAGGTCGAGATGGAAATCGAACCCACGAACTAGTGAACTGAAGGGCAGAGAACTCACCATTCAGCTACGATCTCAGGGTAAATCGCTATAAGTGTGGAAGCAGTTGCCATTTTTGAAAGCGATATTGAAAAAGTCATTGTTTAAATTTTTTACTGTTATTCATATTATTCAAATTTATATTGTGTAAACATTTAATGAACTTAAAATTTATTGAAAATAAAAAGGAGTCCAAGACTGATAATTTAGTATCATCCAATTTTAAGCCCTATTTTATTTATTCGTTAGGAAACTGCAATTATATAAGAGGTGATCAAATGAAAAGGTACGAAACGACGTAAAAATGTAGCAGTTAAATATTTGCATATTCCGCCATGGGAAAACGTAGCGAGTCATCTCGGGATGTGATTGGAGTGTCTGATTGGGATCGGAGCATGCGTGGAGCACCCGCGTGCGCAGGAGAGAGCAGAGGCTCTTATCAAAAGCGGCGTCCAAATGATGCGGCAGTCCGTATGAGGACAGGGTGTAGTTCGCATTGCAATATTCGACGGTTGAGGAGCAGCGAGGTGTTATCCAATTTCTGTCAGTGGAAGCATGCGTCGTCACCTCCCCCTAAAAGGTTCAAAGCCGTACCGTCACCAGGAAAGGTGTTTCTCACCATCTTTTTCAACGTTTAAGGTCCGATACTTGTGGAATTCCAAAAGCACAGAAAAACCATAAGCTCCCATGTGTAGTGTGAGACACTTCGACGCTTACGCAGGTCAATCAAAAACAAAACACTGGAGCTGCTCACGAAGGGTGTGGTTCTGCTCCATTATAACGCGCGTTCACACGTCTCCAGAATCACACACATGGAACAGGACAAGTTCAAGTGGGAGACGTTGGACCATCCGACCTACAGTCCGGACATGTCGCCCTGCGATTTCCATATGCTTGGTCCACTGAAGAAACACCTGAAAGGGAAGCGCTTCAACTCGGACGACGTACTCAATGACGCTGTGGAAGACTGGATCTCGTCACGGCCACAGGAATTCTGGGAACAAGGAATCCTGCTGCTTGTTCATCAGTCCGATTGTTGTGCTCAAGCCTATGCTGTATATTTTGAATAAAGTCTACATTTGTACCCACCGTGTCGTTTCGTACCTTTTCATTTCATCATCCCTTATAAATACAATTCTAAATATAAATGTTCAAATTGAATTTAGTGATTTTCTTTTTAATTAACTTCCTTCAAAATTTTTAGACGTTACATATCAGATAGCAAAATTGAAATGAAATATTTTGTCTCAAAAAAAAATATTTTTAATTAATTCTAATCTGAATCATGAAAAATTTTTGGTTAAGTCAAATACGAAATAAATCTTTATAGAGTTTGGAATTGATTTGGAAGTTAACCAAACATCGCAATATAATTCTGGAATATTTAATCCATTTTAAAAAGATTATATATATATATATATATATACTATATATATATATATATATATATATATATATATATATATATATATATATATAGCATACTTTCAAATATCTGTTTCTACATTATTTTGAAAAAAGTATTTTATTTATCAGTATTCTTTTGCTTTTAGATATATTAGTGATTTTATTATTTTGAATAATTCAAATTTTGAAGATAGTTCTAGATCTATTTACTCCAGTGAACTTTCTCTAATTAAAACAAATTTATTTGATAATAGCGCTAAATTTTTAGATTTATTCATCAGTATTAAAATTCGATAACTTAAGTCGACACTTTTGACAAAACGAATCAATTTAATTTAAATGTCAAGAAATTAATATACTGGAACTCCTATATCTTTTAAAATATAGAATATTATATTTAATGAACTAAATTGCATTTACAATATCTGCATTAATCATAAATTCACTAAAAACCAAATGAAACGTTTAATTGATCATCTGAAAGAAATAATATTCCACCAATTTTATTTTAAAATATGTGAGAAGTAGGGTATCACTTGTAAAATAAATATAATGCGTAGTTTTTACAACTACAAAAGGGCCACCGTAACAGTGAAGTTCTTACAAGAATCCCGCGAAAACACCTACTTTTACCTTAAGTCACTTAAATATAAATCTCTTTAACTATAATTTAACTTTAAACCTCTTTAAAGACAATTTTATTTAAAATTTACTGCGTATTTCTTAACTACTTGAACTTTTTAAAATTTACTAGTAATTTTTCAAATTACTCTTGAAAACTATATCTGTATGTCAATTTTGGATTTATTTTGGCAACTTTGACTTAATTCTGATATTTAAATCGGTTAAATAGGTTCTGATTTGTTGGCATTGATATTTTGAAAGTATGTCTGTAGTTCTTTATGCGAGTTTGCTTACTTTTCTTTGATATAATTTTTTACTTTAATTTTTGATAGGAATATCTCTATGCTTCGTTTATTTAATACAAACACTTTTCGGGGGAATTGCTCGAAGATATTAACACATTTGTTTGTGTGCATTTCAAAAAGATTGTTTAATTTGCATAGCTGACCATCTCATTCATGCTGAAGACATGGTCCTTATGCTCTCCTCCTATTCTTTGTATTGTATGTACTAATATATATATATATATATATATATATATATATATATATATATATATATATATATATATATATATATATATATATATATATATATATATATATATATATATATATATATATTATTTATATATATATATATATATATATTATTATTTATATATATATATATATTATTTATATACATATATATATATATATATATATATATATATATATATATATTATTATATATATATATATATATATATATATATTATTTATATATATATATATTATTTATATACATATATATATATATATATATATATATATATATATATATATATATATATATATATATATAGATAGATAGATAGATAGATAGATAGATATTTGAATCCACCTTATACTGTGGATCCCGGTCTAATTAGCATTTGTGTGCAAAAGATGACTGTTGAAAAACCTCGAGCAAAGAGAAAGTATTCTTTCGCAAAAGTAATATATTATTACCAAGAAATATAGGAATAACATGCCTTTATAAATTCATAGATAAAATGCTGCATATGAAAGTTAAATAATAACTAAGCACATGTAAGATAGGCGAAAAAATGAACATTGCAATGGGTGATCATTGATGAAGAAGTGTTGAAAGTTTTTGACGTTATATTTTCAATACTTTATCATGGTCAACATGATTTATATTGACAAACTTGAAAATGCTGTAAAACGAAGAGGAAAGTGTTTGGAGCATTTGCAAATTTTTTTCACGTGTTCTCCCAAGTTAGATTGAATTAAAGCATTTTAACTTGAAATAAAATAATTATATAAGAGACAAGACTCTAAACATTTTTATATTAAACAATTAATAACAAGTTAAAACAATTTGATGTAAATGTTTTGGAGTGAAAATTTAACTAGTAAAACATTTTCTCTTAAATTGTTATTTTCACACTTCCAAACTAAAAAAAAGTTTTCATTCCGGAGAAATATAAAATTTTCCTGAATTCTCAGTCCAGGGCTAGTATAAAATTTGTCATGTTCAGATAAACGTGAAATGTTTGTGCGCCCTCATTGGATTAGAAAATAAAAGAAAAAGAGAATAAATATATAGTAGCATCTATATAAAAGTAATCTCTTACATTGATTCTTTCATATTTTCAAATTTATTAAAAATATTCTCTCCAGAGAAATTAAAATTTTTTACGAATTTTCAGTCCAGAGATGCTGTAAAAATTTGTCATGTGCAGATGAACGCAAGATATATGTTTGTGTGTGTGCCCTTTGGTGGACTAGAAAATATAAGAAAATTAAATAAGCAGATAAATATTTAGTAACATGTGATATAAATATAACTGTTGGCATTTTCTATAATGCAACAAAGTATGGCACACATGCCGTATAATCTAATGTGTCAAATTCTGAATACTTTTGGCTACAAAGAAATGTTACCAAAATGAAGTATTGAAACGTCTCGCGGTGACGTAAATACTAGGATTGTCAAAATAAAATTTTCTAAATTCTTATTGGTCTTCATCTCTATGACGCAATAAAAGCCAGGTTCCTAGATAAACAGAAAATCCGACAAAAATCACCAAATTCAGAATTTGGCATGCTGGATTATACGGCATCTGCGCCAAAAGGATTTTTAAAACTTCCATAACAGTTCCAATTACAAATTAATCGTATGTAATACCGTGAAAATCTTCAATCTGTTCTGGTGATCACCGTGTTTTTACTGTGGGGCAGTACTCTTCGGGGAGAAAGTTCGCCTTTAATTGCTGAATAAGGGGAGGAGGATGCTCTATTTTTGCTTTCTCATGTATGTCTATAAATGTAGATGATCGGACGTTTTGTGGATTTATTACCGCCTGAGATATGTGAATATGGTCCATTATCAATTAAAAACCTCCCCAAGTTTCAAATAATGTAAAATAGTAAATAAAGCTGTTTATTATATATACATAGTTTCCAAGGCATTTAGAAGCTCTCATAAATAAAAGGTTTTCATTTATTTCATACTTCAAGTTTGTTTAGATTATTTTACATTCATTCTTAAAGAAATAAATAACAGAATATAATTTCACTACATCTTTTAAAAGTTAAATGCTTATATAATGGAACATTTACAGGACTGCGTATTACAGATAAGAAGTCACATACCGGTTATTGTGCTAATAGAAGAAAAAGGAAAAAAACATATAAAATTTTACATGTGAGTATTGATATCCTCAAAACAATTTCCACATAAATATTTTACTTTAACCCTCAAGTAATTCAAAATTAAGTAGCGCTATCAACACATCTTTTTGCATCAATAACAGCTTTTGATTAACGACTATAACATTGATAAAACATTTAGCGTCATTGAAAAGAAAATAAATTCTTTATTTGAAGAGCAAAAAATCTCGTACATCATTCCTGTAATTATATACGGTAATAAAACTTGGACTTTAACGAAAAATGAGGAAATCAATTTATTAATATTTGAAAGAAAATTTTTACGAAACATTTTTGACAGATAAATTAGGTTAACAAAGAAGAATAAAATAAAATAACAAATTTAATTATCCAATTTAACAGAGAAAACATCATTTCATTTATTAAAATTGTGGAATTAAAAGGTAAAGGGGAAAATTTGACAGCTTCTGTTGATCTGGAGACCTGGAGCTCCTTGTCCTATGTTAGAACCTAAGGTAGAAATCTGACTTGGCTTCTATGCCTCCAGACCTTAGCTGAGCATATTGGAACACATCAGACGACACTTTCTCGACTATCTACTGGCCACATGAAGTGTATGATCTTTGAAGACGGTGAAAGAGAATACCCATCATGCCCCAAGTGCGACAATGCTCCGTTTTGCCCGCAACACATATTGAAAGGCTTGGGGTTTTCTCGTGAAGAGGCTGTGAAAAGTCCACATCTGCTTTTGGACTTTTTGGCTATCTATTATCTCATGGATCTGGTCTAGTTCCACTAAACCAGATGGGGATTAGTCCCACCACCACCATGGAATTAAGAAGTAATGTCAGCAAGAGAAAATTTGCTACATAATGTGATGTGTGATTATATGGGTTGGTTTTTTTTTAAAAAAAACTGATATCGAGTCTTGCATATTTCTCAATTATAATTTATTTTCCTTAACGTTTTCAAAATATAAAATTGAATTTTTAATTTACAAGGCACAAAATATGTTTTTATGTGCTAAAGAATATTATAGTTTACCCCTATAAGTAATTTTTCTTAATTTCCTTGCAGAACATATCTAATTTGAAGACGATTGAAAATAACAGTAAAATAAAGATACATTTGTGTTATTCTGTACGAAATCACGTTTTATTGCCACTCCGACCATATCATACAAATAAAGACGTCGAAGATTTGTAATTTAGTTAACTTTTATCCAAAGTTGGGTGAAAACTTTTCTATAAAATCTTTTGGTGTCCAGATGTTGGAAATTCTATTTTTTTTCGGAGTCCATCACTATTTTTAGTAAAAGACATTTTGCAGTTTAAAAAATCACAGGAATTCTTCCTCACCATTGAGGTGTAAGAAGAGGGGCTTCTGTTTACAATGAGTTTATCTTTTTAACCTGTAAAGAGAATGCATTACCTAAAATACATTTCATCTAAATTGGGTTCGTTATTTTTCTTAATATTAAAGAAGTGTCTTTACGAAATATTAGTTTAAATTTGAGAGGAATACATAGTAAAATATATTCACATTAAAATTGCAATTAAAGAAAAGACTTTCATTGCTAAGTTTCTCGTTATTTTTTGCATATTAAATGATTTTATTATCATGCGAAGTTAAAAATTTACGTGAATTTAATCACATGATACATAAATATGTAAGAAATTGTATTTCCTAGATAGTTAAGCACAGAAAAAAATAATAGAAAAGAAACAATAGTTTAAATTTCTTAATACGTTATATATTTTTAAAAAATTATAATATTTTAAAAAACAGATTATAGAGATAAAAAAATATTGATATTTATGCTACTTCTTTTCTTAAATTAAAATAATTTCACTACGCTTTATTGTTTGAATTCTGTATGTTGTTATTATAATGCCAGATGGAAGATTCGATGTTAAGAGGATATTTCTAAATTATATAATAAATTCCACACTACTGTAAGTACCGAAAATTTTTTGACTTTGTAGTTTTAGTTGAATAAAATATTTGTAGCTTGGTATTTGACTCAATATGGCGCAACTATGTATTTATTTTTTGAGCAAATGCTACTGAATTTTTTCAAAATTTTGTAATAGCGCAAAAGAGGACCATGGTTTTCCTTGCTGTACAGATTAGACAAACACAACAAGTATTCATTTCTGCTGAATTTTTTGGATATCTCAACTCATAAGTATTGGATCAAATTATATGAAACCGACATGAAATATGAACAACATTTGATTTTCAGCACCTAATAATGCACTGGGATATGCAAATGCACCAGAACTCTCTTCATTCAAAAGGTGGATCAAGATTTTCTTTTATTCGATGCATACAGGTAAATCCATCCTATTGTTACCAAACATCAGATATCAAATACATTCGTAAGACATAATAGTTTTTACATGAGTCTACCAGACAAAAAATTGCAAATTCATCAGGTTTCATACCCTTTAACCTTTTTTTGTATAGACTTAATTGAGCACAAAAATGTACAGTATTAACCCAATGTATAGCTAAAGATACATCAGCACAATATTACCTCATAGTTTTTTAATTAAGATGTTGCGAAATATGCTACACTTACAAACTTTATATAAAACTCTTGTATATTACGATATCTGCTTAATAGGCTTCTTTGACATAAATAGATATGTTGATTGTACAAAGAATTTTTCAAAATGATTTTTCAATGCCTTTACAAAGTCAAATCTATCTTTATTGTAAATAACTATTCTTCTAATATAGAAAAGCTAATATTTATTTTGTAAAGACATTGAATGAAAAATTAACTATTGTTTAATTAAAGTAAAATTTACCTTGTAAAAAATATTCTAAATCTCTACTAGATAAATTTTATTTTACCCTGAATATCCAAAACTATCTTTGATGAAAGAAACAATGAAAAAGAGATAAAATAATAATTTCGTATATTTTTTTATTGCTGTTTCACAATATATATTTTTACTACACTTCTTAGCGTTGTATTGTTCCTTTTTTTTTCAACATTTTATTTTACTTCTGATGTTATATAAAAAGTTTAAAACGGGCATTTTTTAATATTCAGTCTCACGACTTTGCTTTAGAATTGTGATTATTTTGCGAGCGATTTATGTTTAAAGACTTCATAAAAAATTTCTCTTTCACAATATTTCCAATACAAATATAGATTGTTTGTTCATATACATTGGTAGACAGAAATTTGACTGTTAATGTTCTAGGAATTACGAAATAATTTCGTTATTCTGATTCAAAATATGATATTGTAAAAATAGCTCTAATGTGTTAGATAAAATGTATGTTATTTCAATAATAAATTAGGAAATTTTAAAACTATCTTTATTGTTTCATAAATTAAGAGTCCTAATTAATTTAATTAACTTAATTGATGCAATAAATCCGTTTAAATTTTAAGGTTAATCAATACATGAAAAAATAACTAAATTGAAAATTAATGTCAAATAAACGGAACATAAATTAATTGTTTATTTTTAAAAACGAATTGAATAAATGGAACAAATTTTTTAACAAAAGATTTATAACACAATATAATATAAAACAAAGTGAACTTTTTATGTTAAAAATATAAGCAATTATCTTTGCAGTAATCAGATGCATTAACATCTTTTCTCCACCAGGATAATGTGCTTTTAAATTAAATGTCAGATTACTGAGTCTGCTCCATTACATGGAAAATGGGAAAGAAGTTTATGATAGGCGTTGGGTATGCTCTTTTATTTATTTTTTATTTATTTTTTGAAATTATTTTATTATTTGTTTATTTTCCCAAAAAGCAAAACAATTGCATTCCCTTTCGATACACAAAAAGAATTTCTTGCTCTAATATTATTATTCTGCTGATATATTATTCGATTTTTTCGTATGTTATAAATCAAGGGAATTTTCACATTACATTTTTTATCATTTCAAGCTATTTGCTACAAATTTTCATTAAAACTAAGAAATTTTAATTTCTGTTAAAGAAAAGATGCTACATAATAAATTAGTTACATTATGCGTTAATTCTTTCAAAAAAAAAAAAGAAAACAGAAATAGAGTCTAAAATATTTTTGAGTTATGTTGCATATTCCTTAATATTGACAAAATATACCATTAAATTCTTAATTTAAAAGACACTAAATATGTTTTTCATGTGCTAAAGAGTATTATGGTTAGACTATAAGCGATTTTTGTGAGTTTCTTTGCAGAGCATACTTGATTTGAAGATGATTGAAAATAACTGAAAAACAAAGAGACAAAGTTTACATTCTTCTGTACAAAATCATATTTTATTGCTGCTGACACTTCGAACATATCATACAAATAAATTAAAGATGTTGAAGACTTGTAGTTAGTTAACTTTTATCCAAAGTTGGCTGAAAACTTTTCTATAAATTTCTTTGGTATCCTGATGTTGGAAATTCTATTTTTCCCCGGAGTCCATCACTTTTTTGGAGTAAAAGACATTCTGCAGTTTAAAAAAATCACAGGAATTTTTCATCACAATTGAAGCTGAAGAAGAGGGGCTTCTGTTTACACTGAGTTTATCCTTTCAACCTGTAAAGAGAATATATTACTTAAAATGCATTTAATCTGAATTGGGTTCGATATTTTTCTTAATATAAAAGAAGAAATGCTTTTACGAAAAATAGTTTAAATTTGGGAATAATACACTGTAAAATATATAAACAATGAAATTGTGATTAAGGAAAAGTATTTCATTGCTAAGTTTCTTATTAATTTTACATACTAAATGATATTATTATCATGCGAGCTTAAAAATTTACATGATATTAATCATGTGATACTTAATTACATAAAAAATAGTGTATTTTATTGATAACAAAGCACCGAAAAAAATATAATTAAAATTAAAGGAATTGTTGTTTTTAAGAACATATTATAAGAAACATTTATCAAATAATTGGTGAACTTTTTCACATATATTCCTAAGAATAAATATTCCTATGAAATTGTGATTTATTATTTGCAAAATAACATAGTACATAAAATCCTCTCGTTTAATTTATTACATTAAATATTATGAGTATTTAATCTAATGAAAAATAAATAATTAGAAATTTGATTTTTAATTTATATTTAATTTAGTAAACCTAACTCTATTTTAAGATGTATTATTTCCAATTTATTCAAAAGGGCTTAGCAACAAAAAATATTAAAGTTTTACAACTTATAATACTAATATTTTTTTTTCAGGAAAAACTATAATATTTAGATATATAAACATAAAGCAACAAGAATTTTTTTTGTTTATTCAAGTGGTTGGTTCTGAATTCAGAATTTGTATAAAAATATTTCTTATAATTATATATTCTTTGAGTATATTAAGAGACTACATTCGGTCCTGGAATATTTTGCAATTTTAAATAAAAAAACATGATAACTTACTTTGAGATATTCAGTAGTATCCACCACCGCCGCCACCTCCTTTTCCACCACCTCCAAATCCTCCTCCTCCATAACCACCGCCACCTTTTCCACCTCCTCCGAATCCACCGTATCCACCAGAGCCACCTCCATATCCACCTCCTGATCCTCCACCAAATCCTTTGCCTCCTCCGAATCCACCGCCACCTCCATATCCTCCACCACTGGAACTTCCACCATAACCTCCTCCGCTACTGCCACCTCCATGGCCACCTCCAAGTCCAGTTAAACTGATTCCTACAATGGCTACTCCACCACCACCGCCACCTTTTCCTCCTCCACCACCTGTAATAAAAAAGTGAGATGAAAAAATAAAATGTTAGAGAAACAGCTTCCAATATAAATTATCTAGTAAATATTACAAAATTTCGATGTAACATAAGATTCAGTGATCTTTTCAAAAGTTAAAGAAATAATATGTTGGCAAAATATTGACTTTTTCGTAAAATTTATAAAGATGCATGTTTACGGGCTTGGAGCAATAAATTTCATTTTCTTAAACTGGCTCTTAAAAAAAGGTAATCCTAATTTTAATTTATAATCTTCCAATTAACTATACTAGATTCAATATATTTTTACAAAATAGATATAGAATTTTATAAAATTATGCTAGTTTTCAAATAGTTCATATTAAAATCATATCATAAAATTCAACTAATATGGACCTACAGAAACTTATATGCTAAATAAAATCTATATATTCATAATTAATGTATAATTACCGTATCCTCCACCGCCACCTCCATGTCCGCCGCCTCCATATCCTCCTCCACCGCCACCTTTTCCGAAACTTCCACCTCCATATCCTCCGCCACCACCACCATATCCACCACCTCCTAAACTGAATCCACCTTTTCCACCGCCTCCACCATAACCTCCTCCACCACCTCCACCATATCCTCCTCCTCCGCCACCACCGTATCCTCCTCCTCCACCACCACCATGTCCTCCCCCTCCACTTTGAATGGGAACAGCAATGAAGATAGTGTCTCCGCCTTTTCCACCGCCACCACCTCCACCTCCTCCATATCCACCGCCGCCGCCTCCTCCATATCCGCTGCCTCCACCACCTCCTTTTCCACCTCCGCCACCATATCCTCCTCCTCCACCGCCACCATAGCCTCCACCTCCTCCTCCTCCGAGGCTAATGTAGCCTCCAGAAACCGAGAGGAACAAACAACTTAGAGTGGCCCAAGTGGCCCATTTCTGTAAAGGCAAATAATTAAAATTCATTAAGTGATTTCTGTAGAATAAACTGCCTTCTAATACATATTTATGAAGAATACATGTTCAACATTAAAAAATTCAGTTTTTGCATAAGATATTTTTATTCTTTAGTGGCATTACGTTTTTTAGTATTTGAGACTTACTTATAATTAATATTGAAAACAATGGTTGCCCTTGATTAGAACAAGTTAATTGACTTACTCAAAAAATGTTTTTCATTTTAAACAAGCTGAATTGCTGTATGAAAATCCAATTTTATTTAAATACCGTTTTTATAAAGAATAACTTTCCTGATTACTTTTATTCTCTTTTATATTTAATACATTTAAATTTCAATTCTCTTTATATATTTATGTTTCATCCAAACTTTATATTCCAAAATTAAAAATGAAAGCGCTATTTACCAGCGAATAAGATATACTTTTAAATAAATGAGGACTTATATCATTAATTTTATGTTTATTTCTCAATTTATTGTCTTCAGTGGCAACTCTACTGAATTGTCTTCTCTATACATATTCATACTTAATATTAATTCCTACATATGCAAATAATATGTTATTAAAATTGCTATTTAAATGGACAAATACACGAAAATTTTACAGAAAGACATGTATAAGTTAAAATAAAATGTTATGTACTGCAAATCATTCTTGAAGTGCAAGCTGTAAATTTGTAGAGTACGAAACATTTTTAATACTTTACATCAAAGTAAGAAATAAATAAAAAGTTGATAATTATTCATATTAAAACATGCTTTAAATGAAATTTAATTTAAATTACTGAAAGCTTTATAATAAGTGCTAAAAAATATAAATTTAAATTAAATTATTAATAAACTGACTGAACACCATTGATAAAAGGGACGAAGTGACTGAGACAGAGAAGAGAACTTACCTTCGATACTGCCATGACGACAGCTGCAGATGTCCCTTCTTGGAAGTGGAGGAGCTTTTATACAAGCATCCCCAACTAACGAAATCAGGTTAGTTAGTCTAGAGGATTGTTTTTCTTTCTTAATTACGTTTCACTTTCTTTGCATCTTCTCTTTTACGTTCACTTCAGGTCTCACCCCTTTCGGAACAGGAAGATGGGAAGAAAAATTGTCTGCACGCTAGGCATATCCCTCCTTCCGATATACATCATTACTTGGATTAACGGAATCGTTTGCTGTTGCAGAAGTTTCAGTAGAGTAAACATGAAAGAAACTGATATTTTTAAACTTTCAAAATTGAACATGTGTGTGTTATTTCTATTGAGCTACAATTTTAAATAATGGATTGGATAAAAAATGTTTTTAATAATGGATTGGATCTATATTTTTTGTTACTCTTTCTTTAAAGTAAAAGGGTTTCATTTGATTTTATTGGTTGAATTGCGTTTATTATTATTTCAGTGGAAGAAGCGAGTTTCAACATTGAAGAGGATACTTCTAAATTATAGTATAAACTAAATTATAGTCCGTGCTTCTGTAAGTACTGCCAATTTTTTGTCTCGGTGATTTGAGATCAATAAAATATCTGTGGCTTTATATTTAACTCATTATAGTGCAACTATATTCTTATCTTTTGAGTAAATGTTAGTGGATGTTTTCAAATTTTACTAATGTTAGAATACAGATCACAGTATGCTTTTCTTCAAATTTTACAAACGCAACAAATATTCGCTTGTACCACATTTTTCAGGTATCTCAGTCTATAGCTCTTCAAAAAATAATAAATACCTGCATGCAGTTTTTGAGACATTTGATTTTAAGCAACTAACAATTCATATTATTGAACTAGTGTTTTTCGATCAAGATTCATCACATTTTACTATATTCGCGATGCATAATGGTAAATTCATTAGATATCCAGATATAAAAAACATTTATAATCTCTGATTAAAAAAGAGATTAATTTTTATCCTTTTTTAATAAAAATTGCTTATACATCAGGTTTTTTACCCTTTAACTTTGATAATAATAATTTTAGTTTTTAACTAAAATTTTAATAATTTTAATTGATGACAAAAATGTCTATCATTAAGGCACACAATGAGTATATTAAAGATACATGCCAATCCAAGAATATGCTTATTGTCTTCCTTAAGAGGTTTGTAATTACAATGTAGAGCAATGTTCTTCACTGAGAGACTTTATAAAGCATGTTTATATTAAGATAGCTGCTTTTTTATGAAACTTCTACGACTGAAAGGGAGCTATTGATTATTCAAGAAATTATACAGAGTGTGATTTCAGAAATCATTTTTACTTTTACAAGCAAAACTTAGCTTTATTTTCTTAAATGTCTGTTTGATAAATTTTATTTCACCCTGAATATCTGAAGCTATCTAGATTAAAAGAACGATGGGAAAGCGATAAAAATATCCATGTAAATTTTTAGCAAGGATTTTTTCAGTGTATATTTTAACATTTCATGGTGTTATACTTTTGGTGTTTTTCTTTGAGATATTTATTAACATTTACTTCTGAGATTATGTAAATAGTTTAAAATAGACTGATTGTTATATAAATAGCTTAAAACGACTGATACTGCCATATAAATAGTTTAAAATAGACTTCTGAACTATAATTTTTACTCGAGCACACACATTTCATAATTAAATACTTCCATGAAACTTTCTGTAAGATTTATTCTGAATTCTCTAATTTCTCTTTTTCAAAATTTCCAAACGAATTATGGAGAGTTTGAAACAATCTTTTCTCTATCTCAGAAGTTCAAAATCACAAGAATCCAAGATGATAAAGTCAGGTAATTTAAAAAAGAAATGGTTTTATTTCAAACAAAAAATGTAAGATTTGTTTCGAAAGAACGATTGGTAAAAAATTTTTTGTTCTTCTTTAGATTCTAAAAATTACTAAGATGAAGAAAATGAAATTGCTACTTCTCACTTAATTTTTTTTTCACTTAAGATATTTTATTAGTGAAATATGAAAAATTGAATTAATTTTTCTCATTTCTGCGCTACTTTTTTTAATTATAAATCTAAAGGAATTCAAGATTATACTCTTGTCTCTTTTAAAACTTTTTGACCTATTGGAATCAAGTTAAAGAAAAACATTTTTAAGGTAATGACAATACTAAAAAGCATTTTTATTCTAATTAATCAGATAATTTTATGCTTCATTTATTGAAATAGATTAGTTACAATTATCGCTAAACTTGTTGCTTTCTCATAAAACTGTACAAAATGCAACACTTGATTTACATTTTTCAACGAACGATGACAGATATTTTTTAAGTTGTAAATAAATATTTCATTGTTTTTTTTTTGTAGCAACAGATATAAATAAGGACATCAAATTGATTTTTAATTCATACATTTTGATTTGCCATTATGTATTTTAGTTTACACAAAATAGCAGTAGTATCAATTTTCTCGCGTATTTATTTTGAATTTCCATTGATAAATTTTTCAATCAATGGAAATCCAAATGAAAATGTCTCATGATTGGCAGTTTTAAACAGCTAACTTGTGAAACAGCTGTATGATAAAAATGAATTGTTAAGCAATGCTCTCAAATATATAGTAACAGTATCCTTTATAGTTTCGATCTGAAGCGTGTGTCTTATAAATCGCTTACAGTAACATTTAGAAAGACTCGGCGAGAAGTTAAATTTGAGAAAAAACGATTAAGTAACATGTAAGTCTTACACATTTTAAAAAAAATTTTCAGAAAATATTCGTCTTTAAATATTTTTATTGACATATCATATGATATTATATTTATTTTTTGCCGACCGATGGCTGAGTGGTTAGCGCTTCTGACTCCTGAGCTGTGGGTCATGAATTCGAATCCAGGTTAGGGCATGGATGTTACTTTCTTTCTCTGTTCTCTGTGTTTCTCTATCCTTTCTTCTGTGATGATGTATGAATGTGTCCCACCCTATAAACGGGTTTGTGGTGGTATGCCGCGGGTAACGCTACTCGCCTCCGTTACTTGGTTCACAGGTGCCCGCTGGGTAACGACAAATGAGTAGCAGTTTCTGGCCTTGTTGTGGCATAGGGTTCAACCCTCAAGTGCCCACCGTTGGAAAAAAAATATTTATTTTTTGAGGAGCATTGATCAAACATTTTAAAGCTTCCTAATTTGATTACAAAGTTTTAAATGTTTCCGACAAATCGAGCTAAGTTAATTTTCAGGAAGTTTTTTTCATTGATGAATCTCTGGTTTGGTTTGTTTGTTGCACAATGGTTTTTTTTTTAACGAGAGATAATCGAACAATGACTTATTCGGAATTCTGAACTATTATAAGCAACCATGCTCAAGATGGGAAACGAGCCCAGGAGCTGCTGAACCGAAGACCAGAGCACTCACCATTCAGTTACGAGCTTGGCCTTAATCATCATAAATATCAGAGCAGTTGGCACTTTCAAAAATGATGAGAGAACACGCTTTATTTTAATTTTTTGCTCTGTTCCTCATATTTAATAAAACATCAAATTTAAACTCTATAAAAATTTAACAAATCAAATATAAAAATATTTTAAATAAAAAAGCGAACAAGATTGATAATCTATTATCATCAGATTTAAGGCCTATTTTGTTTGTTCATAACGAAACTGCTATTCAACGGTTAATAGTTCGAATCCGACCTTGAGTTATCTGTAGTGATTCGGAACCCACTATAAATTGTTGGTCCTAGTCTAACTAAGCCTTGTGAGGAAAAAATGACAGTTGTGAGATAAACAATAGTAACTTCGGAAAACTTCACAAAGGAGCAAGTATTTTTTGTGAAATGATCGCTAAGAAATATAGGAATAATTTTTATAATAATAATATTTGATCTATTAACTCGTATTTGACCTATTAAATCTATAATTTAATAGATCAAATACGGCATATAAAAAAATGAATACTTATTAACCAAGTAGGATAGCTAAAGGAAAATGAATATAATGCGATAATTGATCATTGTCGAAAAGTGATTAAGATTTCTAGTGTCTGCACTGATTGTTTCACGTTGTCAAGTTGAATAAAAATATCCTCTCCGAAAACATTTCATATTTTTAAGCATTTTCAGTCCAGAGATTGTGTAAAAATTTGTCGTGTGCAGATAAACGAAAAAGAGATATTTGTGTGTGACCCTCGATGGACTTGAAAATCAAGGAAAAATCAATAAGCAGATAAATATAAAAATAAATGTGGGCCTGTTTTGTAATACAAGAAAGTACCTTTTAAATTATGAGAGTTCTAACTTCAAAGAAATCGTATGTAAATCTGTGAAAATGTTCAATCTGTTCTGGTGATCACCGTGTTCTGACTGTGGAGCAGTACTCTTCGGGGAGAAAGCTCTCCTTTAATTGCTGAATAAGGGGAGGTGGGTGCTCCATTTTTGCCTTCTTATGTATATCTGTAAATATAGATGATTGGAAGTTTTTTGGATTTATTTTCGCCTATGATGTGTGAATATGGTCCATTATCGATTAAAAATTCAAGTTTCAATTTATGTAGAATAGGCCGTAGGGCTGTTTATTACATAGTTTCTAAACCATTCAGACGCTCTATAAAAATTTATCATTTTCACATTTTAAGTTTATTTAGATTATTTTACTTTCAGTCTTAGTGAAATATAAGTAATATGATTTCAATATTTCTTTCATAAATTAAATGCTAGACACCTATATTTTGGAACATTTGCAGGGTTGCGTATTATAGACGATTACAAATCGCATACCCGTTATTATGTTGACCAATTATTTTTAAACGCATATAGGTTCATTTTTAAAAGGAGAAAAATAAAAATAAAAGACATTTAATATAAAGTTTTACATGTGAATATTGATATAAATATAAAGTCAAATTGCCAAGAAATATTTTAACAAAACTCTTAAGTAATTCAAACAATAAGTAGTGTTATCAATGCAATTTTTTTGTTTGAATAACAGTTTTTAATTAAACTCTATGATTTTGCTGCAAAATTTAGCTCCATTTAAAAAGAAATAAATGCTTTAAATTAAGGCCAATAAATCTTCTTCATCATTCCTCTAATAACATACCGTAAAAAAACTTGGACGAAAAATGGTGAAATCAATTTATAAATATTTGATCAAGTAATTGAACAGGGATAGCATCATTTCTTGTACTAAATCTCACAGTTTAAAAAGGTTACGTTACATTGAAATAGTGGATGAAAATAAACGCTTAAGAAATTATAAATTGGAATAGACTCAGAAAAATAGGTGTAAAAAAGATGTTTAAGTGATACGACGAAAAAACTAGCAAACATGAAAATAAAGAAATGGAAATCTAGAACTAATAACAAGCTTTTGTTGTAACATTGTTCGCCAAATTAAGAACCCCTTCCAGAATGTAGTACTATGAAATAAGCTTATTTCATTGATAAAATATCTTACTTGAGAAAATTATATATGCATTAGTATCTTCTCTTTACAAGCATGATGTCTTGTTAAAATAAATGTCACATTACTGAGTCTGCTCTATTACTTGAAAAATTGGGAAAACGTTTATGTTAGGCGTTGTGGATATGCTTTTTAATTCAATGCTAGCTTTGATTCCAGAAAGAAATGTTCTGTTAAACTGTCAAAACTTATTTATAATTGATAGCTTAATCAGAATTATTTTCTATATTTGAAATAATTAATGCTTATATTTTTTAAATAATAATAATTAATAACTATCTTTGTATTTTTAAAAAATCTTTTTCGTCTCTAAAAGGAGTTGATAACTTTTCAGGATAAATTTGAACTCTGAATTGTCCCTTTTTTCATAGAATTAACTCTTTTATTTTATTTTACATAACTTGCATTTTTCCTATTATTCTCACTTATCATTATAGACTATAAAA
This sequence comes from Latrodectus hesperus, assembly GCA_037975125.1. Lineage (NCBI taxonomy): Eukaryota > Metazoa > Arthropoda > Arachnida > Araneae > Theridiidae > Latrodectus > Latrodectus hesperus. Next base: position 71,447,588 of record CM075856.1, on the reverse strand, counting down.
CTTTATATAGTATATAATTTATATATATGTAATTATGCAATATGTGATCTTGTTAATTTGCTTTAATGCTAAAATAAAAAATAAGATCTTTATGAACTTATTAATATAGTTTTTTATTTGTATTTATTTTATTTAATTTGTTTATTTTCTCAAATGGCAAAATAATTCCATTCCTTAATAATTGCAAACACAAAAATAGTGTCATGCTCTAATATTATTATTCTATTGATAGATTGTGATTCTATTGTTTAGTGTCTTTTAAACTAAGTGACCTTTTCAATGCATTTTTATCATTTCCTGCTAATTGTTACAAATTTTCATTAAATTTATGGAATTATAAGTAATGTCAGTAAGAGAAAATATGCTACATAATGAGATATTTATGCGTTAATTTTATCAAAAAATCTGAAATATAGTCTTAGAAGTCTCTCTTGAATTTTTCACTTAAAATTCATATTCCTTAAAATTCAATAAAAATAAAATTGAATTCATAATTTAGAAGACATTAAATAGATTTTCATGTGCTAAAGAATATTATTGTTAGTCTCTATAAGTTATTTTTTTGGAAATTTTTTGAAGAGCATATCTAATTTCAGGACGATTGAAAATAAGTGTACAATAAAGAGGCTGAGTTTGTATTCTTCTCTACAAAATCAGATTTTATTTCCTCCTCGACCATATCATACAAATAAATTAAAGGCGTCGAAGACTTGTAGTTAGTTAACTTTTATCCAAAATTTGCTGAAGACTTTACTATAAAGTCCTTTGGTACCCTGATTTCAGAAATTATATTTTTTTAACCGGAGTCCATCTCTTTTTTGGAGTAAATGACATTTTGCGGTTTAAAAATCACAGGAATTCTTCCTCACCATTGAAGCTGAAGAAGAGGGGCTTCTGTTTACACTGAGTTTATCCTTTTAACCTGTAAAGAGAATATATTACTTAAAATGCATTTCATTTAAATTGTGTCCATTATTTTTCTTACTATAAAAGAAGTGTCTTTTTGAAACAATAGTTTAAATTTGGGAGAAATACATTGTAAAATATATAAACATTGTGATTAAGGAAAAGTTTTTCATTGCTAAGTTTCTTATTATTTTTGCATATTAAATGATATTATTATCATGCGAACTTAAAAATTTACATGATATTAATCATATGATACTTAAATATATAAAAAATTGTATTTTGGTGATAGTTAAGCACCGAAAAAATATTATTAAAAATAAGGGAATTATTTTTAATAACATATTTTTTGGCAGAGTCTTAAACAGACAATAATACCAGAAATTCAAAGAAGGAAATCAACCCCCTGGTTCAATGAAGAGTTCATTGTTATCACGAAGGAGAAAAATGAACCATATAAACTCATGATTCAGAAACTCTACCCTGGAAACAAGAAAGGAAAAGCATAAAAACACAGAGAAGAGAAGAAAAGTGAATCCATAAGATGAAGAAACGAGAATATATGTAAGACGTATATAAAAACATTGCAAATTTAAAAACTCAAAAGGAAGCAAGAAAATTCAATCAATTTGTAAACAATATCAGAGCTGAGTTTAAACCCAGGACAATTAGCTGCAAAAAGCAGAACGGAGAACTTATTCGAGATCTGGATAAAGTTCTAGTCCGATGGTGTGAGCATTTCGTAGGTCTATTAATGAACAGAGATCGAGAAGAGGATCTAAGCGCACGCAATATGCTGCTAACCATGAGCACTGAAGTTGGAACAATAGAACGTAATATACCTACCCTTTACGATGGAGATATAGTGATAAAGAGTCTAAACAACAATAAATCAGCAGGACTTGATGGTATAAAAGCGAACTCTTCAAAGTCAATGAAGTTATACTAAACAGGGCTATTCATTGCCTAATATGCTATATATGGACACAGGAACAAATTCCACTGAGTGGGATGAAGGAATACCCTATATACAGGAAATAATATTTGCCCTATTTAGAAGAAAGGAAACAAATTAGAATGCGGAAATTACAGGGAAAATAGTCTTTTAAATATTGCGTATTAGATCTTCTCCGTCATTCTATTCGAGCAACTGGAGACTTACACCTCTAAAATCTCTAAAAAATTCCAATGCGGATTTTCCAGAAAGGAAAAACTGCGACTGATCAATTGCATACTATAAGGCAGATTCTAAAAAAACCAAGGAGGATAACATTGACGCTTCCCATTTATTTCTTGACATTAAAGCTGCCTACGATAACATCAACCGAGAGAAACTACTCGAGGCCATGTTGGACTTCCCAGAGAACATCCCAAAGAAGCTGATCAGCCTCACAAGAATTTTGTGCAGGGTTAAAATCTCGTCGAGTCTTTTTGAGCCATTTTTCACTGTAAAAGATCTGAGACCAGGTGATTCGCTCTTCTGTCTATTTTTTAACATAGCCCTGGAAAAGGCCATTAGAGACTCTGCCATTAACAAAAATGGCTCAGTACTGCAAAGAACAGTTCAACTACTAGCTTTTGCAGATGACACTGACATAATCGAAAGACCAAAATTTTCAGTTGTTGATGCTTTTGTTTCACTTGAGAGCGTGCAAAGGAAATGGGACTTGTAATAAATTCAGACAAAACCAAGTTCTTGATTGCCACAAACAAGACTCCTGACCAGCCTCCTCTGAAGATTTTGACTCACTCTTTAGGAACTGTAAGCTACTTTAAATACTTAGGAACTCTGATTACAAGTCACAATAACCTGAAAATTTAAATGAATAATAGAATTTTCATGGTGAACAGAAGCAACTATGGCCTCCTAAAATAATTCATTTCAAAATTTATCTGCGTGAAGACAAAATTGAGCATTTATAAAGCTTTAACCCGACCCGTTGTTACGTATGGATGTAAATGTTGGAACCTCAACAAAACTGAGGAAGATAAACAGTTATTTTTTAAAGAAAAATACAAAGAAAAGTTTTTTGATTAGTTAAAGAGGGTAACATTTGGAAAATCCTATACAACATTGAAATCTACAAAAATTAGGATAAATTTGGTGGGACTGACATTATAAGAACGCTCAAAGCGTCACGCATCAAATGGCTGGGCCGTCTCTATAGAAAGCCTGATGCTGAACCTACCAAAAATGCTGAGCCTTCTCAAAGATCGAAGGAACAAGTGGAAGGGGACGACTACCGACACGGCGTTGGGACCACATGATGTTGAGAAGGACCTCAAGATATTAGGAATCAACCAATGGATAACCTTGCGCCTGACATGGTCAAATGGATGAGGATCTGTGAGTCAGCCTTGGTCTGCAAAAGACTGTTGTGTTTATGAAGAAGAAGAAGAAAAATATATTTTCAAGACATATTTTAACAATGTTACCTAAATTTTGTAGTACATGAAAATCTTTTGTTTAATTTACTACATTAAATATAATAAGTATTTAACCTAATAAAAAATAAATACTTATATAAATTTGGTTTTTAATTTATATAAAATTTAGTTCACTTAACTCCATTCTAAGAAGTATTATTTCTAACAAATATGCTCTAACATATTTAGGCCATATGTTACATAGGATGTGTTTATTATTTAATAAGGACTTAAAGAAGGAAACTATCATTACCTTATAATAATAATAAAAACCATTTAATTTAAGATGAATGTCAAAAAATTCATTATTCTCGTCTTAAAATACTTAATATAATATATACATTAAATAAAATAAACAATAACTTTTTAAGATGATTTTCTCACATTTAAAGACATTTGAATAAATAATTCTAATATTCGTTTTTAACAGCCGATTTTAATGAAATATTGAAAATGCTTATAAATTTTCAGAAACATTTGCATGGATTTTACAACAATTTAAAAAATTCCCTTTCCCTAATTTATTCAAAATGTCTTATCAACAAAAAATATTATACTTTTATAAACTTGTAACTCAAATCATGTTTTAAAAACACGAAGAGTACTACAATATTTAGAAACAGAAACATAAAAAACACAAGATTTTTTTTCTACATTTAAAGGGTTGGTTGATAATTAAGAATCTGTGAGTGAAAATTTTTCTTTCTGTTGTTATAATATTTTTTCAGTAAATTAAGAGACTGTATTCAGTCCTGCAAATTTTCCGAAATTTAAAATAAAAAAACACGGCAACTTACTTTCAATTATTCAGTAGTATCCACCGCCACCACCACCTCCTTTTCCTCCACCTCCACCAAATCCTCCTTTACCTCCACCTCCATATCCTCCACCACCGGAGCTTCCACCATATCCTCCTCCACCACCGCCACCACCACCTCCGTGGCCACCTCCAAGACTAGTTAAACTGATTCCTACAATGGCTACTCCACCACCGCCGCCACCTTTTCCTCCTCCACCACCTGTAATAGAAAAGTGAGATGATAAAATAAAAAGTTAGAGAAACAGTTTCCAATATAAATTACCTAGTAAATATTACAAAATTTCGATGTAACAAAAGATTCAGTGAGCTTTTCAAAAGTTATAAAAATTATATTATTGTTGGTAAAATATTGACTTTTTTCGTAAAATTTATAAAGGTGCATGTTTACGGGTTTGGAGCAATAATTTTCATTTTCTTAAACTGGCCCTTAAAAAAGGAATCCTAATTTTAATTTATAATCTTCCAATTTACTATACTAGATTCAATATATTTTTACAAAATAGATATAGAAATTTATAAAATTATGCCAGTTTTCAAATAGTTCATATTTAAATCACATCATAAAATTAAACTAATATGGACCTACAGAAACTTATATGCTAAATAAAATCTATATATACATAATTAACATATAATTACCGTATCCTCCACCGCCACCTCCATGGCCGCCGCCTCCAAATCCTCCGCCTCCATATCCTCCTCCGCCACCACCTTTTCCGAAACCTCCACCTCCATATCCTCCGCCACCGCCACCATATCCACCACCTCCTAAACTGAATCCACCTTTTCCACCGCCTCCACCATAACCTCCTCCACCACCTCCACCATATCCTCCTCCGCCGCCGCCACCATATCCGCCTCCTCCTCCACCACCACCATGTCCTCCCCCACCACTTTGAATGGGAACAGCAATGAAGATAGTGTCTCCACCTTTTCCACCGCCAACACCTCCACCGTATCCTCCTCCTCCGCCGTATCCTCCTCCGCCTCCTCCATATCCACCGCCGCCGCCTCCTCCATATCCACCGCCGCCGCCTCCTCCTTTTCCACCTCCGCCACCATATCCTCCTCCTCCACCGCCACCATAACTTCCACCTCCTCCTCCGAGGCTAATGTAACCTCCAGAAACCGAAAGGAACAAACAACTTAGAGTGGCCCAAGCGGCCCATTTCTGCAAAGACAAATAATCAAAATATATTAAGTGAACTTCTGTAGAATAAACCGCTTTAATATATTTATGAGAAAACATTATAAATTCTCTAAATTCACAGTTAAGTGTTGAATTTTATGCTAAAGTGGTTTTTAGTAGTTAATATAGTAGCTCTTTAGAATTTGATTTACTTGTAATTAAAATTTAAAATAATGGTTTCCATCGATGCGAACAAGTATTTTAACTTACTCAAAAAAAGTTTTTCTTTTAAAACAAGCAAAGTTGCAGTAAGGAAATCCAATTTTATTTAAGTTTTGTATTTATAAAATAATAGTTTTTCCTTATTAGTTTAATTTTCTTTAAATTTAATTCTTTTAAATTTTAATAATTCTTATAAATTTGTGATTTATCCAAATTGTGTATTCTAAAAATAAAAATGAAGCATTGTCTACCTGTGAACAAAGTATACTTTTAATTAAATGAAAACATACCTCATTAGTTGCATGTTTGTTTGCATTTATTATATCTTCAATACAATCCTTACCGAATTGTCTTCTTTACATATTTGTACTTAATATTAATTCATATAAAAAAATTGTAAGTTATTAAAATTACAATTTATAAATGCACAAAACAAACAGTAGAGATTATTGAATACTCAACTATTTCATAGAAAGACTAATAAGAATTAAAGCAAATTTTTTTGCATTTCTAATTACTCTTTAAAAGCACATTGAAAATTTGCAGATCACGAAAAATTATTCTAATCCTCAACATCAAAGTATTAAAAATATAAAAACTTGAAAATTATTTAACTTAAAACATTCTTTATTGAAGTTTAATTTAAATTACTGAAAACTTTATAATAAGTGCTAACAAATATGAATTTAAATTAAATTATTAATAAACTGACAGAACACCGTTGATTAAAGGGACGAAGTGATTGAGACAGAGAAGAGAACTTACCTTCGATACTGCCATGACCACAGCTGAGAGAGCAGATGTCCCTTCTTGGAAGTGGAGAAGCTTTTATACAAGCATCCCCAACTAACGAAATCAGGTTAGTTAGTCTAGGGGATTGTTTTTCTTTCTTAATTACGTTTCACTTTCTTTGTATCTTCTCTTTTACGTTCACTTCAGGTCTCACCCCTTTCGGAACAGGAAGATGGGAAGAAAAATTGTCTGCACGCTAGGCACATCCTTCCTTCCGATCTTCATCACCAGTTGGATTAACGGAATCGTTTGCTGTTGTGAAAGTTTCAATAGTAAACACGAAACAAACTGATATTTTTTATTCTCAAAATTTAATGTGTGTAAAATTATTAAAAAGGTTTCTTTAAGTTTTATTGGTTAAATGGCGTTTATTATTATTTTAGTGTCAGGCGAGTTTTTCAGTATTGTGGGGGATACTTCTAAATTATAGCATAAAATCCATGCTGCTGTAAGTACTGCCAACTTTTGGTCTTGGTATTTTGAGATCAATAACATATCTGTGGCTTCATATTTAACTCCTTACGGTGCAACTATGTTCTTATCTTTTGATCAAATACTGGTAAATGTTTTCAAATTTTACTAATGGTAGAATATGGATCACAATATGCCTTTCTTCAAATTATACAAACACAACAAATATTTACTTTTACTACGTGTTCAGGTATCCCAGTCTATAGTTCTGCAAAAAATAATTACTATCTGCATGAAATTTTGGCGACATTTGGTTTTAAGCACCTAACAATCTATATCGTTGAACTAGCGTTTTCGACCAAGATTCATCACTTTACTGTATTCGATGCATAATGGTGAATTCCTCATACTGTTATAGAGCACCAAATAGCACAAAAACTATCATAAGTTGTCAAATTTTATCCTTTTTTTAACTTGGCAAAATCTGCTATTGCATCAGTTTTTTGTGCGGTTTAATTTGTTCTTATATAATTTTAATTGGTGACAAAAATGTTACATAAGGAAATGATTATCTTAAAGGTACATGCAAATCCAAGAAAATGCTTATTGTCTTCCTTAATAGCTTTGTAATTACAATGTAGAGCAATGTTCTACACTGAGAGACTTAATAAAGCATTTTTACGTAAAGGTACCTGCTTATTAAACTACTACGACTTAAAAAGAACTACTGATTTTATGCAAGAAATTTTGCAGAGTGATTTTAGAATTATTTTTGCTTTTACAAGGGAAATTTAGCTTTATTTTTTTTAAATATGTTTTAGATAAATTTTATTTTCCATAAATATCCGAAGTAATCTATGATGAAAGAAACGGTGTATTAAAGAGATAAGAAGTTCTATGTAAATTTTTATCAATGCTGTTTCACTATACGTTTTAGCAATTTCTTGTTGTTATAGTGTTGGTGTTTCCGTTGGCGATAATGGTTGGTATTTTCCTTCTGATGTTATGTAAATAGTTTAAAATAGACTGACTGATATATACATAGTTTAAAATAGACTTCTTAACTATAGTTCCAGTTATATTTATTTCCATCTTTTTCTAAATTTCCAAACGAATTATGGAGCTTTGGAATTATCTTTTTCTCTCTCAGAATTCCAAAACCACAAGAATCCTAAATAATAACATCAGCTAATTTACAATGAAAATGGTTTTAATTCAAACAAAAAATGTAAGAGTTGTTTCGGAAGTACGATTAATAGATATTTTCTTATTCTTCTTTAGATTTTGTAAAATCACTGAGATAAAGAAAATAAAATTTCTACTTTAATTTTTTCCTCACATAAGATATTTTATTAGTGAAATATAAAACGCTGAATTGATATTTTTCTTTCATTGCTGTGCTTTTTTTTTTCTGTAATTTTAAATTTTTTAGTCTAAATCTAAAAGTTGTTAGATTATATTCATGTATCTTTTGAAACTTTTTGCCATATACGAAACAACTAAAAAGCAACATTTTTAAGGTAGTGTCAGTACTAAAATCTCTTTTCATTTTAATGAATCAGGTAACTGTATGCCTCATTTATTGATACAGATTAGTTACAATTATCGCTAAATGACTTACTTTTTTATAAAACTGTATGAAATTCAACACTTGATTCAAATTCTTCAACGGACGATGACAGACTTTTTTAAGTTGCAAATTACCTTTCATCGGTTTTTGTTGCACCAACAAATAAGATATAAATATGGACATAAAATTTATTTTTAATTCGTACGTTTTAATTTGTTATTATGTATTTTAGTTTACACAAAATAGCAGAAGTATAATTTTTTTTTAATATGAACTTTTACTGATACATTTTCAATCAATGACAATCCAAATGTAAATTGCTAACGATTGGCAGTTAAAAATTTTTAAACAACTAACTTGTGATATAGCAATGCAATAAATATAATAGTTAAACGATGCTCAAATGAACAGTAAAAGTATGCTTTGTAGTTTAGTGCTGAAGCGTCTGTTTTGTCTTATAAATCGTTTAAAAGTAATATTTTGAAAGATTCGACGAGAAGTTAAATTAAAGAAAACACGATTAAATTATAAATATATCTTAAACATTTTTAAATCTATTTTGCAAAAAATAGTGAATTTTTAATAAAATAACATATGATACATTATTAAGTATTTGAAGAATATTAATCAAACATATTAAAGCTTCCTATATATAACTTAAATACTAACTTTTAAATATTTCCGAAAAACTTGGCTAAGTTAATTTTTAGAGAGTTGTTTTCAACGATGAACCTCTGGTTTGGTTTTATTTAACGCAAGAAATAAATAATATCTAAATGGGGATTTCGAACTAATATAAATATCAAACTCGAGATGGAAATCGAACCCATGAGCTGCTGAACTAAAGACAGAGCACTCACCATTCAGCCACCACAAGTGTGGCTTAAATCCGTATAAGTGTTGGAGTAGTTGGCGTTTCTGAAAATAATGAGAGAGAAGCCCTTATTTTAATTTTTATGTTCCTCATATTTAATAAAACATCAAATTTACTTTAACAAATAAAATATTTTTTTAATTTTAACGAGACATGATTGATAATTTATTATCATTCCATTTTAAACTCCATTTTATTTATTCGTAAAGAAAGTGCTATTCAATAGTGAATAGTTGGAATCCTACCTTGGATTATCTATAGTGATTCGAAGCGCACTTTAAGCTGAAAACCCCGGTCTAATTAGGCCCTGTGTCCAGAAAATGACCGTTATGAGACAAACAAAAGTAACCTTGAAGAAAAGATTAAGTATTCCATTGTGTGAGTCACTAATTATCACTAAGAAATATAGGAATAATTTACATGTATAATCTAAAATACCAACTACGCCATATGGAAAACGAATTTCAATCTGTTCTGGTGATCACCGTGTTCTAACTGGGGGGAGTACTCTTCGGGGAGAAAACTCTCCCTTAACTGCTGAATAAAGGGAAGCGGATGCTCCGTTTTTGCCTTCTCATGTATGTCTGTGAATGTAGATGATCGGAAGTTTTCCGGATTTATTGTCACCTGTGATATGTGAATATGATTCACTATCCATTAATCGTTTCCCCGGATGTTTTGCAGTTTAAGAAGATTAACTGTTTATTATATTGTTTCAAATCTATATTCAGACGCTCTAATAAAGGAAAAGTTTCCCTTATTCATATTTCACACAAGTTTGTAGAAATTATTTTATTTTCAGTATCAGTGAGATAAGTTCAGTTTCCAATAAAAATGTCTAGAGTTACTAAAAAGCAAAAATTTCAATTTTCTCTTTATTTTTACAAGGTAAATCATGTAATAATGGAATTGCTTTAAGTTTGCTACACAATAAATTTCAGTTCTGATGTAAGAGAAAAATTCACATACTCAGTAGTAACTCAAAATTTGTTCTTTAATTATTTAATATTTGAATAATTGTATTAATAAATTAAAGTGATAAATAACAAAATTGGTAAACATGGATTTGACTATTAATATTTGAGAGATTACTAAACAATTTCGAAACGCTGATTTGAAATCTGACATTATAAGATTAGCTCTGATTTGTAGATAGAATGTAGGTTATCTCAATAATAAATTATGTATAAAGTATTAAAACTGTCCGACTGTAAAAAAATTAATAGTCCCATGAACTTGATGCAGTAGAACTGTTTAAATTTAAAAGGTGATCAATGCATGGAAAAATAACTAAATTAAAAATAAAGTCACATAAAATGAACATAAATTACCTGTTAAATTTATTGTTTATAAAACAGATTGAATAAATGAATTAAGCTTTTTAACAAAAGACTTCTTTCATAATATAAAATATAGTGAACTTTTCATGTTAAAGCTTGTTGTCTTTATTCCCCAGATGCATTAATATCTTTTCTCCACCAAGATAATGTGCTTTTAAAATAAATGTCATGTTACTGAGTCTGCTCCATTACATGGAAAATGGCAAAGGAGTTTATGATAGGCGTTGGGTATGCTCTTTAATTCAATGCTGCATTTGAAACAACAAAGAAATTTTTTATTAAACTAGCATTATATATTGAAATTTATTTATAATTGAGAGTGTAATCAGAATTATTTTCTCTGTATGCAATAATCAATACTTATTAGAATTTCTTTAACAATAATAATAATAAACAATTTTGTTCCTATGTTCAAAAAATCCTTTGTGTCTCTAAAAGGAGTTGACAACAGTTCAGGATTAATTTGAACTCCAATTTCTAAATTTTTTCATAGAGGTTAACTTTTACATTTCATCTTACACAACTTACATTTTTCATATTATTTTCATTTATCATTATAGATCATAAAATTTTAAGGAGTATATGATTTTTTTTATTTATTTGTATGTAATTATCTAATGTGCGATCTTGTTAGCTTGCTTTTATGCTAAAATAAAAAAATAAGATCTTTATCGGTATGAATATTTTTTATTTATTTTTCCATTTATTTTATTATTTGTCTATTTTACCAAAAGACAAAACAATAGCATTCTCCTTCGATACTCAAAAAGAGTTTCTTGCTCTAATATTATTATTCTATTCTTAGATTGTTTTTCTATCGTTTAGTGTAACATAAATTAAGGAATATTTTCCTTACATTTTTTTATCATTTCATGCTATTTGTTACAAATTTTCATTAAATTTAAGGACTTGTAAACAATGTCAGTGAGAGAAATGGTGCTACATAATGTGATGTAGATTACATTGTGTGTTTGACTTTTTCAACAAAACTGAAATACAGTCTAATATATTTCTCAAATTTGTTGAATATTCCTCAGCATTCACAAAATATACCATTAAATTCTCAATTTAGAAAACATTAAATACGTTTTTCATATGCTAAATACTAATGTGATCAGTTTATCGGTAATATTTGTGAGATTCTTTGCAGAGCATATCTAATTTGACGATGAATGAAAATAAGAGTAAAATAAAGAGACAGAGTTTGTATTTGTCTGTACAAAATCACATTTTATTGCCGCTGACGCTTCGACCATATCATACAGATAAATTAAAGACGTCGAAGACTTGAAGTTAGTTAACTTTTATCCACACAAAGTTGGCTGAAAACTTTTCTATAAAGTCCTTTGGTATCCTGATGTTGGAAATTCTATTTTTTCCCAGAGTCTATCACTTTTTTGTAGTAAAAGACATTTTGCGGTTTAAGAAATCACAGGAATTTTTCCTCACCATTGAGGCTGAAGAAGAGGGGCTTCTGTTTACACTGAGTTTATCTTTTCAACCTGCAAAGAAAATATATCACTTGAAATACATTTTATTTGAATTGTGTACATTATTTTTCATAATATAAAAGAAGAAGTGTCTTAACTAAACAGTCGTTTAAATTTGAGAAGAATGCATTATAAAATATATTCACATTAAAATTGTGACTAAGGAAAAAGTTTTCATTGCTAAGTTTCTTCTTTTTTGCATATTAAATGATTTTATCATGATGCGAAATTATGAATTTATATGCTATTAATCACATGATACTTAAATATATAAAAAATTGTATTTTGATGATAATTAAGAACTGAAAAAATATTATTAAAAATAAAGTAATTGTTGTTCTCAGTTAAATATTTTTAAGAAACATTTATCAAATAGTTTTTGAACTGTTTCACAAATTTTACTAAGAATAAAAAAAGTGATATATGAAATCTAATACATGAAATCTTTTTGTTTAAATTACTACATTAAATATAATAAGTATTTAATCTAATGAAAAGTAAATACTTATATAAAAATTTGATTTTTAAATTATCTTAAATTTAGTTATTACTCTATTTCAAGATGTATCATTCCCAATTTATTCAAAAGGACTTAGAAAAAAATGGTATAATTTTACAAATTATAATTCAAATTCTTTTTTTGAAGGAAAAACTACAATATTTAGATATAGAAACATAAAAAAGTCAATAATTTTTATTTTTGTATAATTAAAGGGTTGGTTCTGAATTCAGAATTTGTATATAAAAAATATTTCTTCCTCTTATTTTTATATTCTCTGAGTATATTAAGAAATTAAATTCAGTCTCGCAATTTTTTGCAATTTTAATTAAAGAAAAACATGACAACTTACTTTTTGTTATTCAGTAGTATCCACCACCTCCTCCGCCTCCTTTTCCACCACCTCCAAATCCTCCGAATCCTCCTCCTCCATAACCACCACCACCTTTTCCACCTCCTCCGAATCCACCACCACCATATCCTCCAGAACCACCTCCGTATCCTCCTCCAGATCCTCCACCAAATCCTTTGCCTCCTCCGAATCCTCCACCACCAAATCCTCCTTTACCGCCACCTCCATATCCTCCACCACCGGAACCTCCACCATATCCTCCTCCGCCACCGCCACCTCCATGGCCACCTCCAAGACTAGTTAAACTGATTCCTACAATGGCTACTCCACCACCGCCGCCACCTTTTCCTCCTCCACCACCTGTAATAGAAAAGTGAGATGATAAAATAAAAAGTTAGAGAAACAGTTTCCAATATAAATTACCTAGTAAATATTACAAAATTTCGATGTAACAAAAGATTAAGTGAGCTTTTCAAAAATTATAAAAATTATATTATTGTTGGTAAAATATTGACTTTTTCGTAAAATTTATAAAGGTGCATGTTTACGGGTTTGGAGCAATAATTTTCATTTTCTTAAACTGGCCCTTAAAAAAGGAATCCTAATTTTAATTTATAATCTTCCAATTAACTATACTAGATACAATATATTTTTACAAAATAGATATAGAAATTGTATAAAATTATGCCAGTTTTCAAATAGTTCATATTTAAATCACATCATAAAATTAAACTAATATGGACCTACAGAAACTTATATGCTAAATAAAATCTATATATACATAATTAACATATAATTACCGTATCCTCCACCACCACCTCCATGGCCGCCGCCTCCAAATCCTCCGCCTCCATATCCTCCTCCGCCACCACCTTTTCCGAAACCTCCACCTCCATATCCTCCGCCACCGCCACCATATCCACCACCTCCTAAACTGAATCCACCTTTTCCACCGCCTCCACCATAACCTCCTCCACCACCTCCACCATATCCTCCTCCGCCGCCGCCACCGTATCCGCCTCCTCCTCCACCACCACCATGTCCTCCCCCTCCACTTTGAATGGGAACAGCAATGAAGATAGTGTCTCCACCTTTTCCACCGCCACCACCTCCACCGTATCCTCCTCCTCCGCCTCCTCCATATCCACCGCCGCCGCCTCCTCCATATCCGCCGCCTCCACCACCTCCTTTTCCACCTCCGCCACCATATCCTCCTCCTCCACCGCCACCATAGCCTCCACCTCCTCCTCCGAGGCTAATGTAACCTCCAGAAACCGAAAGGAACAAACAACTTAGAGTGGCCCAAGCGGCCCATTTCTGTAAAGACAAACAATTAAAATTCATTAAGTGGAATTCTGTAGAATAAACTGCTTTCTAATACATATTTATGAGGAATACATGTTAAGTTCTTAACTTTCTTTAGTATTTGACTTACTTGTAATTAATATTGAAAACATTGATTGTCATTGATTAGAACTAGTATTTTGACTTACTCAAAAAATTTTTTTCTTTAAAGGCAAGCAGAAGTGCTTTATGAAATTCCAATTTTATTTAAATTTCGTACTTATAAAATAATTCTTTTCCTTATAAGTTTAATTTTCGTTAAGTTTAATACATTTATGTTTTAATTGTTCTTATGAATTTTTGTTTTATCTAAGCTGTTTATTATAAAATTAAAAATGAAAGCATTGTTTATTCGTGAACAAAAATTTCATTTATTTAAATGAAGACATTACTAATTAGTTTTACGTTTATTAGCTTTTATAATCTTCAATACAAATTTTATCGAATTGACTTTTATACACAATAATACTTAATATTAATTCATGTATACAAATTATAAGCAATTAAAATTTGTATTAAAATTGCTATTTAAATGAACAAAACAAACTATAGACATTATTGAGTACAAGACAATATCATTGAAAGACGTGTAATAATTAATGTTATGTTTTGTTTTTAAAATGCTATGGATTTTTAATCATTCTTGATATGGAAACTTTAAATTCGTAGATTTTGAAACATTTTTCTAATCCTTTACATTAAAGTACGAAAAATGTAAGAACTTGAAAGTTATTCAATTTAAAACATGCTTTATTGAAGTTTAGTTTAAAATACTGAAAAATTTAAAATAAATGCTTATTGAAATGAATTTAATAAATTTTTTACCGAAAAAAACATTTGATGTCTTTTAACTGAACAGAATAATAATGTTAAGCTTTCTCATTTCAAATTTTATATGTGTGTGAAAAAAAGTAATATAAACTACCAAATTATTTTTTTTTCAAATTAGTTTTTTTATCAACCATTGTTTTTAAATAGGAAAAACAACGTAAGATATTATTTAAGAGATTTTAATGTGTGTATGATTAAAATTTCAATATTGATATTGGTAGTGGAAAATTTAAATTTCATTATTGAAAATATCATTATTTCATTAAAAAAGTTAAATAATTAACATTTTTTATGAATAAAAGATTTTAAAAATAGTCATTTGGTGATAATATTTTTCAAATTTACCTCTTTTATATTTTCTTTAACGTAATGATCTTAATGTGTAATTAAAAAAAGTATTTTAATATTTTCTATTTAAATAAACTATTATATTCGAGATGAAAATATAAAGTAATTAACTCAAAGCCTTAATCACCATTAAAAATACATCAGCTTAAAATAGAATTATTTGCAGTAAAACAAATGAAACTATTCCTCCGAGGTAACTAGTACTTGGCTTCAAGTAATTTTACAAAATTCTATTCAGCGATTAATAACGTAATAGCTCCTGGTTTTTAAATATTTAAGTTTCAAACCTAATCCAAGAGTTTTTATTAAAATAATAAATTTTGAAAGTTTCAAGTAGTAAAAAATAATATATAAAGTCATTATATAATAACGCTTTTATAATGATTGTAAAATCTCTATAAATTTTTTTAAATAATTATTAAATAAAATAGAAGGCATAAACTTAAGAACCGTAAAATAAAGAAGGTAGAAATTCCAGAAGTATTTGAAATATGCATCTTTATTTGAAGATAAAAAGCTTAAAACATCATATGAAAAAACTTCTAAAAATTTCATGTATAAGATTTCAAGTAAGCGATCAGAAAACAAAAGATGAAAAAAAAAATTGAAAACGAGAAAGAGAGAGAACTTACCTTCGAAACTCCCATGATGAATGGTGAGAAACGAGATGCCCCCTCTTGGAAGTGGAGGTGCTTATATACAAGAAGCCCCACGAACGAAATCAGGTTAGTTGGTCTCTGAGGTAGTATTTTCTTTCTTTTTTAATTTCTTTCTCTGTCTTCACTCTCTTCCGTCCACTGACCTGTCCCCTCCCTTTCTCTTTCATTTCAACCCTCCCCCCTTTCCGAACAGGAAGGTGAGGAGAAAGATCGTCTGCACGCAAGGCAGATCTTTCATCCTGATCTTCATCGTCACTTGGCTTGAAGGAATCGTCTGCTGCAATTTGCTTATTAAATGCATCGTTTGCTGCCGTGAGAATTTCGTAAACGAACGCAAACAATATCGATAAGCATATTCGAGAAATCGAAAATGAGTGTTATATGTTTAGGAACGTGAATTCGGAATAAACTGGTATGTCGATGCCTATGGATTTCATTCAAATTTTCTATATTAAACAACACGTCAAAAAATATCTTCGTTGCTCTATATCATTTTGATAAATTGAAATTTTTCATGAAATAATAATATGAATTTTGTTCTTAAATCTAATGGAAGGAACTTTTGCATTTGAAATTGATTTAGATTTGTTGAAATGATCCACAAAATTTCTAATTTTGATATGTGTATCTTCTTACATATAAAATAGCAAGACAAACGCTAATATAAGTTCTTTTCTTATTGATGAATATGAAAAATAAAACAAAATGTTAGTTATAGCAGTTAACATTTGGCACATGTGTGTGTGTGTGTGTGTTGAAGAAATTTTATTTAAATTACTCTATAATTCTGATTTAAAGAAAAGAAAGGAGAACTTCATTTTCGTCTTCATCTCTGTAGTTTTTGGAAATACGCCAATTCAAAATCATATAGTAAATATAGCTAAAAACAATATTTTCTCTGAATACTAATCAACCATTCAACTCAGTTAACAAAACTATCTTTTTTAACTACTTAAAAAAACAATAATGTTTCATTTTTTTAAGTAAATTTTACATGGGTTTTTTCATACAAAAATCAGAAATGTAATTAAATGCAAACAAAGTATTTACGATGAAATAATTTTTCATTAATCCATTTTTAATATTCTGTGCAATAGTTCAAAGTTATATCGATATTCAAAATATCAAAAATACTACCTATGCTTTTTTGAAATCATTTCTTTAAATTATTAACTGATATCTAGGTGATTATCAGCAATGATTTATATTTTTGTAGCAAATATTTTCAATTAAAAATCAATAGTTCGGTTTGTTTATTGCTCAAAGTCATTTTTTGACATACGAGCTAAATGGACCAATATATATTTTAAAAAGGATTTTAACCACTTTTTTACATGGAAAAGAAAGGGTATAGATCTTTGTTATACTTCTTCCATTAGAATTTTTAGATTGTTTTTTTTAATGGTTTTATTTATATCTTAGTACAGATTGTCAGCATCAATTTATCATTATTATAAAAAATTAACTAAAGTATTAATTAAATTTAATATATTTTTCATGATTCATTTTTTTGAGAATTAATACTTATGTCATACTTTATTGCTTTTATAGAAGTAACATTGCAGCTAAATTTACTAGTGTTAATTAAATTTGTAGTTAACACTGCTAATGACTTTAAAACTAAGCATACTCATAATTTCTCTGAAATACTTATAACTTTTGTGAGCAAATTTATTGTTAACGTTGCGAAACTGAATGCAACTAAATAACACATCCTTTTGCCTTAATAATGTTTAGACAAATGTGTGTTACACATTGTTTTTTAGAAGTTTCATTGCACATAACTTTGCAAAACTGCTTCTAGTTTACATAATTTACTATTTTTCTGTTACGATAGCTTATATTCTTAACAGCAATATTATCGATTGCAATGTAAAATTGCTTGCATTTAATATTATTTGATCTTGAAATCAAATCGTATTTTTTTATTGTTACTTGTAATAGTTTTGCAGTTATAATCTCAAAAGGCTTGGAATTATCATTACTTTTTTAAGTTATGTGATAGTATTGTTTTTAAAAACAATTTTGCAGTTACTTCAAAAAAATACTCCAAATTTATAAAACTTTTTTGTTTAGATACATAACTGATTTTTTAATTAAATTACCAATGGTGTATAGGCATCGTTTTTATAAGCAATAAAATTCTTTTAATGATTATTTTTTATTTGAATATTACTTTTTTTTTACTTTAAAAAGGTGTACCTAATATTATTAGTTATTTCCAGAAAAGAACAAAAATCTGTTTGACTATAATTTTTATTGCTATTTTTTTCATAGTTTCCCTTGAAATTGAAAATTGAAAGCTCTCTTACATTATATTTTTAAAAAAATAAAAAATAATTTAAATTATTGAAGTGTAATGAAATCCAATACAAAAGTACTGTAGAACGTAATCTAAAAATTTAATATTACGTTTAAACTTCCAACAGCAAACCAAAATATTATTTGAAATAATACCAAGTCTAAAAAAATTGAAAATTCAAGACACCTTCACCATTTTAAATCCTTAACTTATACAAGTCAAAAAGTCATTGAAAAAAATGCTTAAGGTAAACATTTATTACAGTTAAGAGGATTATGTACCTGATGTTTCGACAAGTATATGAAATCTATGGTTATGAAAATTTTAAAAAAAATTTAATCTTCTCTGAAACAAGTTCTAACTGACATCTTCTGCTGTTTCTTTCCTTAACCATCTGTGATTAGGTCATCCTGGATTAAAAAAACAGTTTTTTTTTTTAAATTTACATTTGGAAATGAATGTAGGTAAAAATAGGAACTAGTTTTCATTTCATTTAAGATTTTTCTCCATTGTTAATATTTTTAAAGCTTATTGAGAGATAATCTTTTGACTATAGAAACAAAAAATAAACAATGTGCCCTACTGTCATTTATCAAATTTTAGCAGTAATATAGAATACAAAATAGTGAATTTTTGACTGATCCTACCTATTGTATCAAATTGAAATGCCTCATCGTATAAACAGATCATTCCTACCATTGAATATATATATATATATATATATATATATATATATATATATATATATATATATATATATATATATATATATATATATATATATATATATATATATATATATATATATATATATATATATATATATAACATTGAGTGATACATAATACTTCCTGGAGTAATGTAGATGCATAAAATTGTATATTGGAAACCGGAAGTGACTCCTTCAAAGAAATTTTAAGCACTTCAATGAATCAATTTTAATTTTTAATTATGAAAATTCATTTTCAATTCAAATCATGAATGTAATAATAAATTCGATTTTAAAAATGGTAACTTGCTAACACAACCAATAGCTTAACAACTGAAAGCTTTTGTAAGGCATTTAAATTTTCACTAATTATTGAATTGCAAGTGAATGCTTCTTATACATTGATTCATATTTATGTTGACACTTGAAAACTGCCAAGCACTCACATATATGTGCCGGTAGGAATCAATATTTTATCCTGGACCACTGTTGATCTGAATCCTCCCTTATAAGGAGCATACTATACCATTGAATCATGATAAGTGTTCTGAGAATTTATAAATATACTTATCGCTTTTAAAAAAAAGAATTTATAAATACTTCTGACAGTAATAAATTTATGATAGGATGATCAGAACGCATTAAAACAACTGCGTTTTGGCAGTTATTAATGATTTAAGTCGCGAATTTGTATAAGAAACATAAAATCTGATCTGAATACCACAATAAGGACTTGATTATAAGACCTTATTTAGATAGTATCATTATATATTTATTATTAAAAACATTCGCTCATTGGTTTCATATATTAGAAAAATCTTTAAAAACTTAAATTAAGTTTGTAGGTAGTATTTAAAAGTATCAAAACTATTTATATGATGCATATATTTATACACGAGATTTCATTTTTTTATCTTGTTTTTATTTTTGTTTTTTATACTTTTATTGAGTTAAAACGTTTGTATGTAATTTATAGGACTGAAAAAAAATATTCGGCTTTCCTTTTATTTATACGGTTAGTTATAAAACGGTTGGAAAAATAACCTAAAATAAATCAATTTACTTTTAACAGGCTTATTTGAAAAGTAAAGAGATACACTTTAAAAGGTTTTAAAAATGATTATTATATACAATCTAATCTAATTTCAATATACAATGTTGAGAGATATGAAATGTTCATAGGAAAAAATCTTGTAAGATTTTGATGAAAGCGCATTGTATGCTAAGTGAATATATAAGCGTTTTTTACATGATACATAAGTTAGTCAAAAATTCTATTTCTGTACTTGAAAAATATGTATATAGGAAACCAAAATTTATTTTAATTACAAACAATCAAAAGGCTATTTTTGATTTTATGATGGAGTGTTAAAAGTTACCTATATTTTTTCATTTAATACATAAAGAATATCCAATAACCGTATCGTTAAAATCTAAATAAATAAAGAAAAAAACTACAAAATCAAATTTTTCCAAATTTAGATATAGTTTACAGGATTCGGAATTTTATTTCCCAGAAAAATAAAAGTCACATAACGAAACTCGTCATTTTAAATAGATTATGAATCATTAAAAAATCCCTGACTGACGTGGGAATCAAGCCCACATGATCTGTTTAACTAAAAGATAGACCTTTGACATTCTGTTCCCAGCCTACCCTAGAAGTTGTAAAACTAAAGAAAAGTTTAGGACATTTTAAGAGATTGAGCAAACACTTCTACTGAGAATTTTCTTCAGTTTTTAACTAAACACTTTGTCAACAAATACAAAAATTTTAAGCTATGAATTAAGAGGAAAGTGTTTAATGCTTATGAGTATGCTAAAAAGTTACAATTTTGTATTTTCCCTTTAGCAATAATTATTTTAAGGCAATTTTCTATTATAAAACATTTAAATTCTTAATTAGATAAAAAAAATTATATTGATATTTTACTGTTCATTAACAATTAAGCACCAATGATAAATTTTCTCAAGAATTATTTATAATTTGTTGTATTATTTATAATTTGTTGTTGACCAGAAACTGTTGAAGTTAATTTGACTTAAAATTTAAAGTATGCGTAGTAAAATTTCTTATGAAATTTTTAATTTAATTTTTTATTTACATTTGGTTTATTTAATACATTGGTAAAAACTACAAGTACAATCTCGCATTTGCTAAGTGTACAAAGATAAATTATTCTTACTTCTTATTCTTAGTGCTCATAAATTTTTATTGAAATGATAACATTTTTCCTATTTCTAGATTGGATGTAAAATTAGAAGAGTAAATACTGCCAAACACGCTTAGAAAAAAATGCGTGAGATATCTGGAATGTGTTTTAGATCGTCGAAATTTTATTGCAATGCAGAAACATATCGATTAGATGAAAGATGAGTTCAAATTTTTTCTTTGACCTAAAACATTTCCAATTTTTTTTATCAAATGTAGTTAAAACATTTTTATAAGGTTGTTGCAGCATTAATTACCGTAAAAGAGATTTGCATTTGATTTTTATAGAAATTTATATTTACTCTCTCCTGATTGTATAAAAAATGTTAGTCTTACTTTAGAAAATTAATATTGTCACATGCAATTTTTTGTGTCGTTTTAATTACAGCTCATCCTGACATTTCTTTTAAAAAGATTACCATGAAAGTTTTGTTGATATATCATTTGTTGGTCGTTATGTTGATCCACAACCACATAAAAAAGCTTTATACCAAATTTGGGCAATTAAGTCTTAAATTTAATTTATGCTTATCTATTCAATTCCAGTTAGTTAAATGAAATTATCTTATAATGCAAAATTATCTTGAAATTTCAGAGAAGAAATTGTTGATATAGAATTAATCATATTTTTTAAACTCAAGAACACAAAAAAATGGTTTATATTTTCTATTTATGAATATGCAAAAATTTACGAAACAAAACATTTTATGGAACGAATGAATTTAAATAAAGTATGTTTTTTCACCAAAACAAAATCGTGACAAAAATCCTCTGGATCATTTCAGATTGTACACGCTGTCAAATGTAGTACGGCTAGATGTTGAAATAAGTGCACAAAACCGTATCTTAAGACAAAAGAATCCAAAAAAACAGATCATATAAAAAGGAAATAAGCAATACAACAAATCAAACCATATGTTAAGGACATCATTTGTTTTGTTTTGGTACCATAGCTTAGCTTCAACAACAAACCGTATCCTTAAGATTATTCAAGCTTAGGCATATGGTTTGGTTAGTTTGTTGCTCTATCACCATTTCCTTGCACAAATAGTCTCATTCAAATTTGAAGTAGACTAACTTGGTTTACAATTTTGAAGTAGACTAAAATTCATTACAAATATCTAAGACAGAGATAAAAATTGAAACCATTTACTAAGGAAGTATGTCAACAAGAAGTAAATTAAGTGACTATAAAATGATAACTATCATATAATTAAGTATCAGTTTCTAACAAGCAGTAGTACATAGATGTATGAATGTAAATCATTTTACATTCTGTGTTCATTATCTGCATCTAAATCACAATAGAATAATTAAAACAATGATTGAGGGCCACAGTGAACCACATCAGAAATCAATATCGATCGTTTTAAAAGAATAAATTGAATACATATACCTATACTATATCAAAACTTTGTTAAATATGTTTATAAATAAAAATAACATATATAATTTTATCATGGAAACAGACCATCTTCGTCAGTCATTAAATTTACTTTCATTTTTTTCTATAAACTCTTCTTTTGTCTGCTCATAACTGTTGGGTGTTTGCTTATTAGAAATCTTGTATGTTAAAGTAAGTAGTAAAAGTCTTTTCTTATTCTTTCACTTGTACAAAATACCCCTAAGTGGGTTAGAAACGTTCTCCACCACAATAAAGAACAATGTATATTATTACCGCAATCTCTTCAAAGGTGTTTTTGATTTTCCATAATCTCTCATTGTCGTCTAGCTCATAAAATTTTCAATTGTTGGTTATGTAAGAAGAAACAATTTTAGTTTACTTGTTGTTTACATATTATTTTGTCATTATCATAGACACATATTCTTTTGAAAATATTATTACAAAACTTCCTACTTCTCATCTGTTTAATTTTATTATTCTTTTCTTCAATAACTCATGTAAACTTTGCAGTATTCTATTATAATAGACTATTCACAAAAGAGTTTTCTCGTGACAAAAAGGATTGTAGAGTAAATATTTATTTACCAATTCGTGATTAATAGTTACTCTAGATTTTGTCACGAGACATGACATTCACGATTTCTTTATTGAGAATTTGAATGCTTAGCATCATGCTTTAATTAGGAAATTTAAATTCAAATTAAACTTTTTCTTGTTTTATAAAAAAGTAAATATATTATAAATTTGAAAAATTAAAGGAAAATTAAATTTTTATTCAGTTTGAACCTTTCTTTATTTAAAAAAATTATAAAAATATTTCATTAATAAATATTTTAATGAAAATAATTTACCGAAAAATGTACAGGGCTTTTGTAGACTTGAATATCTATTATTTTCATTCCAGTCTTTGAAATTCTCAATTAATAAATTGTAATTATGTTTTATCTTATATTAAAATTGTTTTAAATATTTTAATTTAGAATCTCATAAAAAAACAGAAACTTACTGCATTAAATTGAAACCTGAATACAAAACTTAAGAGAAAAAATTTCGGAAGTCAAATGTTTTTCAAAACATTTTCTACTGTAAATTTTTAACTAAGCAATTGTTAAATTTTTAACGAAGATTTTTAACTAGAATAATTTTATTCAAAAAAAGAAATTCATAAAATGTAATGTTAATGTAAATCACAAAATTTAAACATAAAGTTAAATAAAAAAAGTTAAGTGTTAGTAACGTCTGAATAAGAATACATAATATTCAATATTCGAATATTATGTATTCTTATTCAAATAATCATCAAATACTTTAATATAAGATTTCAAGAGAATAATCTTAGAAGAAACATTTAAGCATTAAAAAATTTGAACCAAAACAATTCCCCCCTCCCTGTAAACAAGAATAATTTATTTCTTCTTTTAATGACAATGAAACACTACAACTTTTAATTCTCAATTAAAAAATTTTTAGCATATTTTCATTTAAATTTTCCGTAAGAACAGTTGCATCAAGATGAAAACACTGAAGACTTTGACTTAAGAGATTTTTCCCATTTCAAATTTTTCGATTTCTCAATTAAAGAATTATTAAATGTTCAATGCTGAATTTTAGCTAAGATATTAAACTAAAGAAAAGATTTCTTATTAGAAGAGAAAATTTAAAATGATTTCAAAATTTAAATTATTAATTCATTAACAATTTACTATTCAATTTGATTGCTTTGAATTTTCATTCAAATATTCTGAAATATGTTAAAGACCTCAAATTCTCAATTAAATATTTTACAAGAAAACAAGCCCCTCAGTTTTACCTATAAAGACAAATAAAGGGACATTTTCTTAAATTTGAATTGTTTAAACTTTCAATTAGAAACATTTAAAAAATGTTTAAACGAAAGTTTTGATTAAAATTATCTTATTTTAAAAAGTTTCAGTTTTTAAAATGTTGGGATTTTATTGATTTTTCCTACAATTAAATTCTTCAAATTCTTGGTCAAAGAATTTGTAATAATAGAAATTTAAAAAAGGATGAGAATATTTTACCATGAAAGAAAGATTTAAGACTTGAAATTTAGAATCGTGAAATGTAGTAGTAAGCAATTTTAATGATAATTATTTTACTGGACTCCAAAACAATCGCATTCTCTTCGCTTTATGCATAATTCATTTAGCGATTAAACTTCACATATTTGAATTTAATTTAAAACGAAATTTGCAACAAGTATCAGCTCTAAATATAATATTGCTTATTTAAATTCTTCAAAATGTATGTGCTTGTTCAACAACTCCAAACAAGAACACTTGAACTATTTATTTTGATTTACCATGAAACTTGCAATATTTTTTTAAATTATTTTCATTTTACATGAAGTAAACTAAGGAAATTTTCATTAATTCTTATTTATATAATTGATTACTAATAGCATATTTTTAAAGAATTCATTCGATATTTTTTAAAAGATATATACTAGTATTTGCTTATAAATTAAGAAATTCAGAATATCATTGTATTTGTTTATAAATTCTATGATTTTCTGAATTTCTTAATTTGATTAATGATTTTCTTATTAAATTTGTGATTTAAGATATTTTAATACTAAATTTTCAAAAAGTATTTAGCACTTACATTTATATGGTTAAAAAAATATTCCGAATTTGATAAATTTATCGGACTGGAACATTTTTGGAATTGGTACTTCTAATTCTATAATAATTAGAACTTATTTTCTTTTTACATACATGTTTTCCATTTAAGAATAATTCCAAAGTTTTTACTACAATTCAACTTATGAAAAATAATTCTGAAGTCTTTATTTATTCTCTCATTGATATTCTAATTCGAAATTAAAATTTGCTTCTTCTATATTTAAAATGCTTACTAGAAAAATAATTCTAACTCTTTTTTTAGCATTTGAATTTCAAATTTTAGACTTTTTAAATTTGTTCTATTTTTTCTTACACACCATGTTCTCAAATTTAAAATAATTTCAATGATTTTTTTTATTTATTTTTTCCGACATTTCACTGTTAATCAGATTCTTTGCCTTTCACGAGGTCAAATAAGAGAAGAAAGAACAGTGTTCTTTGATCTTCTCGTCGAAAGGCAGTTCATTCATCCACATAATTAGCAGCTCTTACAGCTCTAGAACAGTTTTCTTCTACTGAGACACGACCAGACCTAATAAGGAAGAAAACAGGTTACGTATTTGCTTCATCAGTGGTCGTCTAGGATCGCTGGACAACCACCTGCCAATTATTGCCCACCAATTCTTAGTAATAAGGCAGTTAAGGGAATCGCGTCACGAAAATGTTATTGTTCAAAACCCGAGATGATTGACATCGTTTCACTTCAAAGATGACAACTGTTTTAAGTCGAGTTCTAAAAATTTAAAAATAGAGTCTAATTTTTCTATATTTACATCTATTATGGTGGTAACATAGAGTGGTAATAATATGGTGTTATTGCAGAGTTTAACGAACATTAAATTACAAAATCGTTTGCAAAAGTGAAAATTAAAAATATTCATAAATTGAGAATAAAGTTTTTTGTTGAACTTCTAGATTAAATTTGTAAAAAAATTATAGTTTCTTTAAATTTTCAGAGAGCATCAAGCATTACATTGTAAAATTTAACAGATTTTTGATTCAAAATATATTTAATCGTGGAAACATTTTAAATTATATTTTCCCATAATAATTGTTATCAATGGTAAAATCAATAAATTGTAAATTCCAATAATCATTTAATAAATTATCACTCGGATAAATAATAAATAAAATATAGCTTTTGATTTTCGTTTGTAAATAATACGTTGCCAAATGAAGAATTGTACAAACTTTAATATATTTAAATTTTCTTTCACTGTAAGTAAATATGATACAGTTTAATTTTCAGAACCCATTTGGTAACCAGAAGGAAATACAAAATTATAAACATTATAAACTCTTTAAAATTTACTTCAGCTAAAAAGGGGGTATTTTTTAATATCGTGATGTACTATCACGCTTCAAAAGGGTGGAAACCGGAAATGTGTCATGTTTACATCTCAATAAATATGAAGTTGGGGAGAATTTTAAATTCACTATCCATTTCCGGTTATCCCTAATTGAATTCTCTTTGTGATTCCAGGAAATATTTAAGATTTTATTTTCATATAACATTGTTGTTTTACAAATAGATTACATATAAAAAATTCAAATATTTTTGTTATTAAAACATCTTGACATGGTAGTATAAAAACATTCTTGAATTACATTTTATACACTTGTATATATTTTATTATTCCAAATTTTTATCATTCTATTAATTTCCTTTTTACTGAATAAAAGTTAAATTTGTCATAAGTTAAATATTTAATAGTTTAAGCCAATATTTTAGTATTATGTAAACCTCTAAAGTGTAAGAAAATACAGTGGTGTAGTCTACATACACACAGAAAAGCATTTTTTCCCTGCGAGAAATTCAAATTCATATTTTTAAATTCGTCTAAATATTAAGTAAATTTTGAAAAAAATGGTTTTGAATAAAATTTAAAATTACTCTGAAAACTCTACTCAAAATTATAAAATTTAATTACATAATGGGTGAAAAATCAATTCTAGTAGAGAAATTTTACCAAAGTACTTTTGAAAGAAATCTCCAGGTTTTTTAGTTACAAGTGATTTACACAGTGAATCAATGAGAAGAATGTAATTTTAAAGTAGTCACTTAAATAACTGTTTTGAATTGTAAGCTAATTTTTTTTCAAATTAGTATGATCATAGCTTAAAGTCATGATTTTCTATGTCAAAGATTTAAAAATTCTGAACTTCAAATTCAACATATTCTTCCAAAAATCAGACAACTAGTAATAATGAACCGTTAAAACTATGTCTTTATATATAATGATATATATGTATACGATAATTTTGAAATAATTTGCATATTGTAGGTATAGAATTAATATTGGTTAGTTCCCATGTGCATATAATATGACTTCTTAAATACAACTTATGTGATGAAATATATAAATTTTCTACCGAATTATAAATTGAGTTATAAGTTTTTACACTTTCTTTTATAAAGTATGTTTATAAATATGAAAAATAAAACAATATTAACATTTAAAAATGTTCATGTATTGAATTTATCAATAGACTTGTATAGAAATACTATCTAAAGAGTATTTTTTTCTATAGAAATCCAAATATATCCCTTGCAAGTATCTTGTCTTCCCAATCCATATACTTTACGCATAATGAGCAGCAAACGTAAAAGATCGCAGAAACAGTTAAAAGGACATTGTGCCGAAGAAACACATACAGTTATGCAAATTAGATTAAACTGATATATATCTCGCCCGTTGCCAAAGAACAATGGGAAATTTTAATTTAGTAATTAATTTTGTTCTTTTCCGGATAGGAAAAAAAGAGAGAAAATGAAAGTCGTCTGCCATTAAAGTGAAAAGTCGTGATGTCGACGCCCAACGGAATAAACAAGAAAACGAAGGAAGAATATTCCACAAAGCAGTCTCCACCATCAGATAATGATGAGTTTTCGAGCGGCCCGCTGAATTTTAAGAAAAGGTCACGGAACCTGGCCCAAATTCAGGAAAGGAATCAATGGGTGGGGATGCTCTGGGGAGGGGAATCACATGATTTATCTTTTGAGACCCGTTTCGGACACCAGTTAATAGAAAAGGAAAGGAAGTGCTGAAGAAGAAGAACTGATCACTTTTCACATGAATGGCGATAAATTCTTCTAAATTATTACATTTACAAGGAACTTGTCGGAATGCCTCCCAAACGAACGGAACTCAGTTCCTGGAAGAGTAGTTCTTATAATTATTTAATCGCGCTTTTAGATTATTTTAATTCAGATATTAATTAAATTTCTTAAGTTATTTTAACTGTTATAAGAATTTCTGCAGTATCGGCAAAAACAAATAAACGCTTGACGAAAATATTCAAACATTTACAATCTTTCATTTTTAAATTTAAAATACTAGTATGCATATGTTTGAACTTGCTGAAATTTCTTCCGAGGATTGTCAATTAATCCATTAAATTAATTAAATTTAACTTAAATTAGCCATCAGGAACAGGAATATGCGTTATCCAACATGGCTTTCATTTATTAGGGTACTTGGCTTGCTTGTATCTTAAAAGAGTGGTCTATGTGGAGGAAATCTTCAAGAATAAGAGATGTTCAAGCATGATTCAATATTTACTTTGAAAAATAATATGCTTAAATGTCCTTTATTTATCGGATTTGGTGTGTGCTGGACTGACTCTTATTTTAAATTTTAATTTTTTGTATACGAGGACTAATTTAATAGAGATCTGCACCTTAAATTATATTTTGAACTAGTACAAACATTTCCTCCAGGAATGTCAATCTAATATCTGTGAACAATTGTATCGGAGGCTTAACTATTTTGAGCTGCTAATTTAGCTTGAGAAAAATCAAAACTTGTAATTACAGCATGATATAAACTATTGATTCTCTCTCGCTACAAGAAAATATCTGTAGCATGCTATGATAGGTAATAAGATAGATAAAACATCTGTTTTTCTATTTTTTTATTTATAAAACTTTTTTTTTATTTTTTATTTTTTTTTATTATATTATGTTTTATTATTTATAAAACATTTCCACTGTATCAGCCGTTTTCTACACAGTTGAGAAGTATGTATAATACGTGAGATAAATATACGCATAATCAAACATCAAAAAAGTATATATTAAAGTAATTTTTTAATTGTCTGGGCAAGCTGAAACTCAATGGCACGATATCCCCCGGGACAAAAATATACAGTGCCCATAATTGTCTTCTTGAATGACAGCCGTGAGGGGGGCGAAGCATATGTCCCTTTTAGATGGTCAACCTAACGTATAACTCTCAATGTTTAGTTCTCAAGCATGCTTGGTACTCAATTTTATTGACTCACTGAAGCGATGAAAGACTGAGTCAACCTTACCTAACACAAGAATCACCACTGGGCTATATGTATGCACATATATAGCAAGCACTTTATTTTATTAACTTTTTATAGTTAATAAATACCAATTTTTAGTTCAATTGCTTAAATATGTGCTAAAAATTAAAATAAATCGAACCACATTTTACCTAGTAACCATGATTAATAGCATTTTGTTAAT
Source organism: Latrodectus hesperus (assembly GCA_037975125.1). Lineage (NCBI taxonomy): Eukaryota > Metazoa > Arthropoda > Arachnida > Araneae > Theridiidae > Latrodectus > Latrodectus hesperus. The sequence continues at coordinate 71,417,806 of CM075856.1, read as the reverse complement.
TGCATCAAATATAATTATTTGCTAACATTTTGAAATTAAGAATAATAAATTAAAATGTAATAAAATGGAGTAAAAGTGTTCGTGATTAATATTTAATATTTTATAATACTTCTATATAGCTTGGTATTTAAATTCTGTAAACAAAATGATACCAAACTTTACCAATATAGTATATTGTTATCTGGTGGTCTAAAATCATTTGGATCATTTGATGTAGACATGCAAATGTATTTATAAACATTGCTAGTTTAAAAACTATTAAATTTCATAAAAATAAATGAATATATATATATATATATATATATATATATATATATATATATATATATATATATATATATATATATATATATATATATATATATATATATATATATATATATATATATATTATATCATAAGGTTAAATAATTCTATAAAATGGTCGGTGAGTTGGTTAGGAATGAAGGATAAGTAGTATATATATATATATATATATATATATATATATATATATATATATATATATATATATATATATATATATATATATATATATATATATATATATACGTAAAAAGATGTAAATAATTATTTGAACTGTTATTACGGTAAATAAATGTAAATATTAAAATTCTTAGACAATGGTCAAGAAATATTTAGCATGGAAAAAATAGTTCAAGTTTAACTAAATAATGGTAATAACAACTAAAATCTATATAAATTAACTATCTGTTTCTAAAAGATTTTAAATATTCCATTTGGTGATAATAAGAATTAAGGTAACATTTAGTCGATGCTAAATGTTCTTCGCTGAAGTCGAATTTAAGAACAAAAACGAGAATCAATTTTAAATGCATTACGTAATTTACCAAAAAGAAAATTGCTTTTTAAATATAATTAATCTATTTAAGCATTTAACAAGGTAATTTATTCATTTTTTCCTAATTTTATATCTTTACTTTATAAAACTAAAATAACCAGGACCTTAAATCTAACATACTGATATTGTCAAATTCTATTAACTTCACAACCTCACAATTTGTATTATTTATTCGAAAACGAAAACCTGGTTCGTCAATTTGGGTTGAAACAAGCTTGCCATTTTAATAACAGCTGCACAAATCACATTATGATGTCATTGCTGATGTCATTTTCTTCTTCAGGAAGGAGAACTGGAAATAACCTCTGGAATAATTTGAGAATTAGTTATGAGAGTTTTCGAAAAAATATACCGATTACTTACAAATTTCCTTTAATATCTCTATGCACCGTTGCATAGAGAGAGTATAAGAAATTAATAAACTCAAATCGGTTACGGTGAATTAAATTAAAAGATTGATGTAAAGTAACGCTTCGTGAACGCGTGTTAGTTAAGAGCAATTAATTTAGTTAAAAGTTCAATTATCTTGAATATTAGTGAAATGATTCTTGTCAACATTTTGAGATAAAACAGAAAATGAATTTTTAAAAGAAATTTCGAACATTTTGTAGCAAGGGAAAAAGAAATTTGATATTCCAATTGAAGTTTTAAGAACTATGGAATTGATCAGTATTTATAATATGTGAAATCAATAACTTGGAAACAATATTATCTATTATTTTCCTGCATGAGTGCTTTAATTTTGTCTGATAAGCTATCTAATAAAGATTGCAGTTCTTGGGATAATGAAAATATTCAGTAGCTTTTTGGGGATAAATACAATAAAATCATTTCATTTTATCAAACTACTTTTATTTTCGTGTCTATAATCTTTTTAGTTCAGTATATCTATATTGAAAAACCTGATGGTAAAACCTGAATATTTACAGCAAGAATATGCGTAAAATTGCTCATATATTTAGTATTTAAAAAAACCCAAGAAATAATTTATACCAATAACTATTATTCTACTTATTTTGTTTTGGCAACCAATTCAGTTTATTATTAACAAGCCTGCTTAGAATACTTGTGGCTTTTGATCTGGGAAAACTGTTCATTTCACTGGAACATATAATATATGAGTGCTGTATTTTTCTAAATCTCAAAACTATTTTCGAATGTTTCTCGTAAACAAGATGCACTGTTATTTTCATTAAAATCAGTGAGAATTTGCTGTAGAATTTAGAAAATACAATCCGCTTTTACGAGTAATATTTCGTCACGGTTTCTTCTCGCATTGTTCAACAAAAAATTTCATTATTCTTTTTATAAGAAATGAAATTGTGTACAAAATAAATTGAGAAAAAAATGGTTTTGAAAAAGCAAGAATTATACGGACGATATAATACCATTTCATGTACATAGCAAAATACATTATACATTTTTAATTTTCATTCTTAATTCTTTTTTTAGAAATATTTTATGAAATAAACCGTGCGTCTCTAAAAATAGGTCTAGTCATGAAAATAAAAAGCGTACGATTAAAGAAAAATGTAATTTTAGCTTATAGATAAAAAAATTAATTTAAAAAAGGAAATTCAGTATTTTAAAGCTGGGTTGGTTTCTAGATGTAAGAGACAAAAGAATATTTTTATGTTTACATGATATTTAAAGAAGAAACTCGTACACAACAGAACTATCAATTTAAGATATAAGCAGTTTCGTATTTTTACAGAAAAGCATTTCATTAAATTCAAAATCCTTTTAGAGAACTTGAACTTTCATGTTCAAGTTAATTACTATTTCTGGAATTTGATGAAGAGATTGTTGCTAAACTATTTATAAATATTATATCATTTAATCAATTATTAAATATTAATATTTATTTAGTAAATAATATTTTTTTAATATTTTATAAGTACATTTGCCAATTTTTTCTGCAAGTAATTCATAAATGAGAAAATTTTTAATTCAGTGTCTCTTGGTTAAGAGCATTAACTCTAAGAAGTATAAATATATTTTTTTAAACTTAAATCATCAAAAAATAAATCCAAACATCACCTACTGCAGGAAAAACTGTCATATTTGTCAAAAGTCGTGAATCACAGGGTTGATTGAAAGAGCTTGAGTTTTATTTTTAATTTTTATTATTAGAGTGCCGTCTCTCTTCCTGGCTGGAAAAATGAAAAGCAGACGATAATTTTATTTCAGACTAAGAATATATTTTCTAACAAGAGAAAATTAAAATTGACCGTCCATGTTCTAAATTCCTAGATGAATTGAAAAACCAGTTTTAATTTAAAAATTTAGAATCTAGCACTTATTTAATTAATTAATATTAAAATGTATATGAAAATCTTCAACTTACATTGGTTGAAATTTCATTTTACTGATTTTTCCTTATTTTACTTTTCTTTGAAACTTTACCGTAAATTTCCCTATTAAAACCATAAACCTTTCCTCCAAGTAGATTTATTGGATCCATAACATTAATGTTATTTTCCTGTTGATTGCATCAAAAACGAATGCTTAAGCATATACAGCAAATTCTGGTTTTAATGATTTTTTTATTTATTTATTTTTTTTATGTTTGTTCTATTTGCCAAACTAACGCGAGTGAGTTATTTTCACGAAGAGTATGCGGGAAAATATAACAGTATTCGGAAGTATTCTGTTGGAAATTTTTCAATTTTGTAATAAAAGATGATTTTCTGTGTTAGTTAATGTTATTCAATTGAAACTGAACTAGCTTATCTCATTTGTTTAAGAAAATGTTCTGATTAAATTATAGCTCATAAAATATTTATTCCTTTGAACTTCAAAGTTTTTCAATTGAAAGCGAATGAAGTTTTCTAATTAGCTTACAGGTATATAGAGTTTAAGAAATTACGATATAGAAAGTTTCCACTTTGTAATTATGCAATCCTCCTTTAAATAGGAGGAGACTTTAAATGGATGAACTACTTAAAAACTATTAAGGTTTTTCTACTTTTTTAAATAGATATATAAAAAAATACTATCGTTATGCAGTCAAATAATAACAACACTTTTTAAAATGCTATATCATTGATGTTAAAAATACTATGTATAAAAAAGCAACAAATATTAGGAAGAAAAATGGAAATCATTAACCCTTATAAAAATATTCTTGCTGACAAATCATTTGTAGACAATACTTTTCAGAGCCTACATAGGTTTTTTGAAATTCATCCCATCCTTCCCAAAGTAATTTTACTTTTGCAGCGCTTTTCATTTTTTTTTTTTTTTTTTTTTTTTTTGAGACGAATTGCATAAAAAGTTTAAACAACACTTAGAAAGCTGAAAACTTTCGTCAGCAAATAATTCTTCACCATTTATTCTTTCAAAGCCCATATCTCTGTTTTTCTTAATGAAAAAATATGCTTTTTTTTCTTCAAATTTTAGAAAAATTACTTTTAAAGGTAGTTTGAAATAATTATAAGGTAGTACAAATAATTATACAGGCTGAAAACAATTTACTCATGGTTTATCAACAATCATACATTTCTTGCGCGAGTTTTAAAGTTTCGCTTTCTTTATTTCTTGCTCAAAAAAATGTTTTTTTACTTCTTTTAAAGACTTATTGCATGAGATGATCTTTTTAATTCTTAAAGCTATTATAAGTTGCTGATTTTCTTTAGCAATAATGACGCATAAGAATTTCATCTTTAACATTCTTTATTAAAAAAACTGGCTTAAGTAATGATTTATTACTGAAATTATCATCTGCAAACGTTTTCCTAACAAAAATAATTTATCACACTTTATATATTTTACATATTTTTTTGCGAAAGAAAGAAGATTTGCTTTTTTTTAATTTTTACTTCTATCAAAAGTTGATTCCCTTTCTCTCAAACAGTAAGCGAAATATATTTATTATAAGGATCGCCAAAGTGGAAAGTTTACTTATATTTCATCGTCATAAGTATTTAACACATAACTTTTACTACATAAAACAATTATTATAAAATTTTTAGAATAATTACAAATATCAAAGAGTTCTATTTACTTAATGCATATATTGTTCATGAAATGTGGTTCAGAAAATGAGAAAAAACTACAAGAAATTTTAAAAAATAGGTCTCCCATTTCATTTTTATTCTCATATTTCATTATCTACCTATTTGTTAAAGAGTTTTAAATATACATAATGGTGCCTTTAATTAATTATTGTCTTAAATAAGTGTTTTAATTCTTCATAATTTTCACAGTGCTTTCATTTATTTCATATATAGTTAAAGTACCTTCAACGAATTTTTTCACTTTAGTTTTGATAGAATTTTTTCACAATTCGTTATTTAAAAGATTGAGAACTAGATTTATTTGCATGTGCAAGGAAATACATTGTCTTTAACAAAAGAAATTCAAATATTGGAATTGGCTTAAGCATTTGATTACGCATATATATTTTTTATTATGGGAATTGTTTTTCTAGTTTCTTTCCATGACAATAAATAACCGATTTAACATTACCCACACATTATAAGGGGAAGAAGCGAAAAAAGGTAAACGGAAAAATTAAAAGTTATTAACCTCTTTCAAATTATTCAAATGAGACATTGTGCTTTCCCCTCACACACTCAATTAGAAACAAAAAAGCGATTCTAAAGAATGCCGCAGACGATTTCTTACGTGCAGAGGAGGCGAATCATCGTGATTTCATCGCGCGCATCAACGGTTTAATCGAGAAATATTCCTCTTTCGAAACTTTGTATCGCCTCAGAGAATGAAATATCTAGGAAATGAATTATTTAAAAATAAATTTTAATATCAATCTCACGTTCTTTGATGTGGGAATTGTAATATCTTTCGTTTAATCTCGAATTTCGAACATACTTCGTATGTGCTACAACGTCATAAATGTTGTTTTAGAAAACTTAGCATGTGTGAAATTTTATCAGTGGGAGTATATTTAAGGGTTTCAGTGCCTATTTATACTTTTCCTGCAAAATTAAATGCTTTAAATTCTTATTAGAATTATTTAATTTTTGTTTTCAGTGTATTGTTAAGAGAGTTTATATCTTTAAAATATGAATAACTTGTTATTAGTAGAAGCACAATGAAAAAGTGTTGCATACGACATTCGTACAAAAATGAAACTTTCCAAAAAGTTATTAGTTAAAATGAAACTTCTATGAAAATAGACAATGGTATGCCTTTATGAAAAAAAAAAACTGGGAATTATATAAGGAATGTGAAAGAATACTTCTTCCCTCATACTTTTACAATTTTTAAATTTAAATAATTAAATGTTTTATGAATAATTTTAAACAATTCAATGTGGAGGATTCTAATGAATAATTTCATTAAGTAATTAAGGACTTTAATTTTTCAAATGCGTTGTTCATCAGTTATTTTTAAAAATTCTCCTAGGCAAATATTATTAAATAAACCATAATTATCTAATGATGAGCGATATTTATTGATCAAATATTATTTTTGAAGAAACCAAACCAAATCTTTTCCAGTTTTTGCCACATTATACCAAATATTAACCATTTTCCCTTGTCAACACAATCAAAGAAGAAGTGTGTTATTCTAAAAAATTCTTATTTCTTACCCAATTTAATCACTAACTGCTTATATTTGTAGATGCAATTGATAAAATAATGTTAATTTGTACGCGTTTTGCATTGACAATTACGATTATAAAATATCTTCTTATTTTTACAAAGTGATGAAATAAATGTAAGTAAAAGATTGATATATTAATATTAATTATTAAAATCTATTTTCTCTTATAATTATTAGTGATAAACATATTGTTATGCATGACAATTTATTTCATTAAATGTTAATTTTGTCAAATCTGCTTGAGGAAGTAAACTGATTATGAATCATATTAGGTTGGGGAATTTGTTCGTAGCGTTTTTACCAAAGACTTTTATTTAAACAAAAAACAATAATTATATCAATAAGTTAATCAATTATGTATTCGCCGTTGCTGTTTACATCCTCTTCCCACCTCTCGACCAATTTGTTGATGCCGTTCCGCCAAAAAATCGCCTGGTCTGGTGTCAAAGAAGTTGTAGAGCCAGTTTTTAAGGACCTCTTGGTGCAATGGGAAATGCTCGAAAAGAATGCCACAGTCAACAAGGAGCTCTACATTGCCCAGCTACACCGCGTGAATTCGACTGAAAATACCTGATCGACATGGTCAAACCATACTCCTTCATGACAACGCCAGGGCCCATAATGCACAAGTCGTCAAAGCCGCACTCCAAGAACTCGAATGAGAGGTCCTTCAGCATCCGCCGTATTCTCCGGACCTTGCACTGATCGATTACCCTCTTTTCCGCTCCTTGTCAAACCATATGAAGGGCATTACCTTCGATAACAAAGAGGTCCTTAAAAACTGGCTCAACAACTTCTTTAACGACCAGGCGATTTTGGGGGGAACGGCATCAACAAATTGGTCGAGAAGTGGGAAGAGTTGTAAGCAGCAACAGCGAATATATATAATTGATTAATTTATTGATATAATTATTGTTTTTTGTTTAAATAAAAGTCTTTGGTAAAAACGCTACGATCTTATTCCCCAACCTAATACATAGAATATATTTTTTCATGAAATGATGACTCTGTGCTATTCAAAAAAAAAATTTTTATTTTTCCTTTGATTAAAAGTAAGGGAATTAATCTAGAAGTTTCAAAAATAAAATAAACACCTACTCACAAGGTATGATCAATAATTCAATTTCTTACAAATATTTTTAAACTTCAAATCTATAGGGGATTTTTGGTAAACATTGCTCTATTATTTAACTAGTTAGACATCCTTTAAATAATTATCATAAAAACATTGAACAAATTATATAAGCCCCTATGGCTCAAGTAACGCAACACTCTATTGTTTGAGCAACTAAGTTATTGTCTTCAATACTTATACTTTCATTAAGTTTTGTTGATTACAAGATGATTTTAAGTTGACAATATTCTGCTAATTTACATATTTGGGTGTCAAATAAAGTAAAAAACTAAGTAATGAAAGTCGATCAAATATGATTGCATCATAACGCTCCGTTAATGCTTTTACACTCCACATGATTTCGTGAATGAAAAAGCATTGTTGGTAGACAATATTCCATTATTTTACGCTCTTAATCACTAAACCGCTTGCACATTTAAGCTGTTTAAATCCCCAATTATTATTTCATGGCTCTGGGTCAGAAATTAAGTAGTGATGAAAAAAATAATGGTTATTCAAATAGTTCACAATGAAAGTAAATCAATAGAAAGTGTTCCAAAATAAGAAAAAAATTGGATTTCGCTATAAATAAGTTTCCTTAAAATTTCTAAAGGAGTATAAAATCTATAATTTAACTAAGGAAACTTTTTATCAGTTTCGCAATAAGAATAATTCCTAAAATTTCGAGTTTTTTTCAAAAAAAAAGTGAAAAATTAATGAATGCAATACATTTACATTTTAACCAAAAAACTGTTTAGAGGATTAGGAAATGAAATTATTTCATTACTTATGAAGAAATCAGTCTCACATATAACCAAAAACACTTAAAGCTAATCATCATTCATTAGTTTTAAGAAACATAGATTCTAATTATAAAATAATAAGAAAAATTTTTTTTTAAGTTGATCATAATACTTCAATATTATTACATTTATTATTTGTTCATACCCCTATAAAATATTTATTTTTCAAAATAAGGAAAAAAAATCTTCATTTTGAACAACAAAATGAACTTCGCAAAAAAAGAAAATTTTGGAAAGAAGAAAAGTCCCTCTTGAAGAGATGTTTTAGGGGAGAAGATACAAGTGAAACTAATCTCTTTTGAAAAATCTCCTTACAATGCAAATGAACATTAAATAATATTAAAAAAACTTTATCTGAGTAATTCTCTATCAAATTCAAATCACATAAATTTCATTTCCAGTTAAAAACAATGCTTTTTTTAAACAAATAAGAACGATGACAGACTGTATTTTCTAAAGAAAAACATTTACATAATAAAATAAAAATGATATAATGTCTACCTATCATTCATGTTGAAAAGTGTTAGATAACACTCATTCACTAATTTTGAAGTGAAAATTAAGCTTTCAATAATCTTATACTTTTATTGTATCTGATTATACACTTCAAATATTTGTAACTACGGTCAGATGTTAGATGATTTATTTAATTAAAAATAGAAATGTAGTTTAAGAAAATCATTCAATATGTAGATAAAATGGCTAAAATAATAGCAAAAACAAAGATAGGTGAAATGTATTTTTTATACGATTCCTTTTTTATATCAGCAAAATTTCTGTTACTTTAAACACTGGAACACTGCGCGTAAGTAATTTGTTTTGAAATCTCAAATTTTTGCCTAAATATGAATATTTTCTAGCAATGATTATAAATATGAAAAGGACGTTTTAATGTATTTTAGAAATTGATTTTTTTATAAATAAAACTAATTATTGAAAAAAGGCATTATATTTTAATTTAATACATTAATGTTTTCCTCTGTATTAGTTAGAAATTAGTTGTTTGAAGTACCCTTTATTTTACATAAAATACAATCGTAAACACAGCGCAAACTTGATTAAGACAATTTCCATTAGTGTGACAAATATTGCTCTGGAATAGTTTATAAACTGTTAGTTCTGGAATAGTCTTCATGATGCTATTTATTTATTTAAATTCATGTTTATATTCATGATATTATTTATCATTAGTGTGACAAATATTGCTCTGGAATAGTTTATAAACTGATAGTTCTGGAATAGTCTTCATGATACTATTTATTAGCTCAATGCTTATAACTTTGGTCTTCACTTCAATAGTTCATGAGTTCGACACCCATGAAAAGTAAAACTGTTCAGAATCAAATTTAAACTGTAGATATTAATCTAACCAACCTTTATATGCAAACAAATCAGTTAAACGACAATTTTATCAACTTCACGATATGGTAGTTGTGCTGTTTCACAGTGATTAGTGACTGGAAATTTACAGAAATTAATTAATTATTTAAAAGAAACTAATCATTAGAGGAACAATGATTTCAAGAGTATGTTCGAGTAATATCCTTTTAAAAACTTTGGCTACTCCCATAGTATTTCAATTTATAATTTACAAAACAAACCATCTTAAGTACTAAATACGATGTTTAAAAAAACTTAGTAAAAATTCTTAGTTGATCTAAAGATCATTTATAACACCTGTGGCACTAAATGATTTTTTTAAATCCCATATCAAATTACAGACTCATGTGTAAAAACTTTTTACTCAATTCTTACAGCTCATCTTGGTCTTGCAATATCGTGATCAGAGACAATTTAATTTTAAAACTATTGATTTTTTTAAATTTGATGTTTAAAACCAATACTTCCTTAAACTTTTTAAATTATAAATACATATAATATCAAAAATAAATTAATAAATATTATATATTTCAAAAACTCATTTTCTTTTACTTCAAAAATAATTTTAAGCAGTTATTTTTCATAAACATGAAAAGCTTTTGTATGTTTGAAAATAAATCTTAGTTATATTTTAAGTATAAAAGCTTTTGTTTTTATGTTAAAATAATTTTGATTAAATAAGATTAAAAGGAAAGCTTCTCAAAACTTATTGAACAATATAATATTTATAGTCCTGAAATATTTAAAATCGGGTTAAATGTTAGAAACCAGTGAACCTAAATTTTATATGCCAATCTTATTTGCTTCTCAAAGCTTCTCAAAACTTATTGAACAATATAATATTTATAGTCTTGAAATATTTAAAATCGGGTTAAATGTTAGAAACCAGTAAACTTAAATTTTATATGCCAATCTTATTTGCACTAATTTCCATATACATTATTTTATATAACAACAAAATACCCATAACTGCCAGTCTGAAACTTACCAAGTTATGAAATACTAAGTATTTGGACTTAAATAACTTTTCTCAGCAGAAATAAATTGTGTTGAAGGAATTTTTAAACATCATATTGATATATAATGAAAGATAAAGCATAGATAAATGTAATGAAGATAGGTACATAATAAAAGATAAATAAATTTAAATTTCAAATTTTTATGCTTAATTTTCAGGGCAAGTAGAATTTTAGAAAGCGTGAACTATTTATCATTCAAACTAATTTACATAAACTTCCATTTTTAAGTGAAATAAATATATTAACTTTAAATAACAATTGATAGATTGATTTAGATCATATTTGTAATTAAAGCAGTAAATCAATCCCTCTATCAGGATGAGACTGAAGTATTGATGGGCTTTAGCATATGAAACTTGCTTTGATTTCTCAGTTATTAGATATAATCATAATATAGGTAATAATCAATATGTGATTAAAAAGCTGGAAACATGTTTGTGTTGACATCAGACAAATTGCTGCATTATAAAAACAAAAAGATTCTCTTTACTTCCTACCTTAGTTTATGATTAGGAAGGTATATTTTTCTATTCTATTTAACAGAAAGTCTTTAAATTTTTCTCATCGAAATTCATATTACTGATGACTTAATAAATGATGAAATTTTCTTTTATACGACAGTACTAGGAAAATTATTACCTTATTCAAATGTAAAATAAGTAATAAATAAACATGATTCGATAATTCTTCCATAATTTCAAAAATATTATTATCTTTATAGAAAATCTTTATTGACATTCGAATTTATTAATCTTTGTATGAGCCTTTATAAAAATAAAAAATGCTGTTATCTAATTCATTTTTCCTTTTTATATCTCTTTTTATTCTCTCTGCCTTCTTTTCTTATTATTTTTTTTCATCTCATGTATTATTTGGATTTGTTTTGTAGTACATTTGTTGTACCTTCGGGCCCTGTGTGGTATTCCTTGGTGCACAGAGAGATATTTTTGTTTTCAAAAATAAAAAAATAAAAAAAATTATCTTAAACATCATATTTTCTCCTTATATATATATATATATATATATATATATATATATATATATATATATATATAGCATAATTTTCCTATATATATGATCTTATATCAATAACTCATAGATATGAGATTTCTCTGCAATTGTATCATCTTATAAATAATAATGGAGAGTAAAGATAATCTAAATAATTGAATTTACCTTAATAATTCAACACTATATTGTTATTTTGTTCTATTGATAAATTAAGGATTTACAAATTATTTATCTACAATTTTAACTTACTAATTCTCATGCATTGTGTTACCTGTATGGAATCAAAGAATAAGCCACGAAAACTTTCAATAATTTTATACCATTAGTTCATAAATATGGTTTCTAGTAACAAAATATGTTAATAAAAAACGCAAATTTACCATTAGTACAAGTTTGTGACAATAATTAATAGATTTATTTTTCTATTTGCACAAAAATGTTAATACACAACAGAAGCTGAGAAAGTAATTTTACAGTAATAATTTTTAGATATGGATTATTTTGTTCTTTTATTTCTGCAAAACAATATAACACAGATAGTAAATTTCTCTTATGATTTTACAATAATTCATAAATACAATGTAGTGCTTTTCTTCCCAAAATGTTGACTATAATTATTAACAAATATATTAACTTATAATTATATTAATAAACTGTGCTAATTATCAATTTCTTAGTATTCTATTATTGTTTTTATTTACTCATTAATTTACTGGGATGAGAATTCTTTAAGCATCGGTAAGCAAATTCATAATTCCCAATTTCTCAAAAAAATATAAATAAATAATAAAAAAATGAATGAATGAATAAAATGATTCACAAATTCTTTAAACTTCGATAAAGATTTCTACTCGAAAATTCGAATCTCAGAATCATTATTCTTCCTTTTTTTCATTTCGCTATCATGTAACTTGTAATCATATATTCTGCAATCTTAAAATAAAACTCGCTGGTATGATATATCATTAATTAACCTCATTCTTTGTAATTTACGAAAAGTTTTTTTCATTATTAATGTAACCTTGTTGCTGAGAATAATTGCAGGAAAATGTTTGTGGATACTTAAGAATTCACCCAATTTCAAGGATATATGTGTTAGGCAAGATCATCCAGATAAAATTTAAAGGAAAGGAACTTTTTCCATCCATCAACAACTGACATTGTTTGGGCAGAAATGTCCAAGCCTCTTAAGATCGGGGAATAAGTAGGGCGTGCTTAAATAATTCCCGAATTTCGCCTCAAATGAATTTCGGCCCACATTTTCTGGAATTCTTTAGAATGTTGTAACGGATGCATTCAGGTGTCATCTTAAAATTTTCTTTTCCTCCTGCTGTGAAAAGATAATCTCCAGACATTGATAAACAATAGCCTGCCATTATTTTTGCCACCGATTTCACATGAAAGAAAAAAATTCTTCAAGTGAAAATAAATCAGTAGGACATTATTCTTTTCAAAAAAGAACGGGTAACACATGTTGCAAACCCTTACCACCCGTAGTAGTCATGTTGCACTGAAAATAAGTTGGAAATATATTTTATGGCAAAAGAGGGATTGTACATGCTGAGGATTAGAAACAAGAATAGAAGGATATGAGGAAAGTTACGCAAACGTACAAAAAACTCCTAGCTGTGGAATTTTCGTTTAACTTATATAGTTTGAAATAAATTTAGCGTTTAAAAACACTTAAAATTGCTATATTTTTAATTGAGCTTTTATTCATTAATATTATATAAAATATCTATTCATAATTTTTACTACTTTACATGCTACTGACAGTTTTTTAGTTTACAGAAAGAGTTATATTAGCAATTATTTTTTGTATGTTCTGAAAAATTAATTAAATACTAAATTAAGGAATCTGTAGCATACTATTAGGGCTGATAGACTGCTATAGATTGGCTATTCTGTTTAGGCTATTGGTGCTATTAGGCCTATTAGAATAGCATCTAAATGAGGGTTATTAGACATAAGTATGTCATACCTATTTTTTCAGAAAATTTAATCTATATCTGCAGATATTAACCCCTTAACTGTGACATATATTTCAAAAAAATGGACCAAAAATGGAAAATTTTTTGACTGTTTAATTTTATTCTTTATATTATTATAAGAGTTAGAAAATGCTTTTTTATTACAAAAATAAAGTTTTAAATACAATAACTACTATATTTATAATTTTTACATACACATAAAACATTGATTACACATACATGTTATTCATATTGAGCAAATTAAACGAAATTTTGAAGCTAAATATAATTAGTATAAACTAGTATAATATAAAAACACAACAATATGATTTTCAATACATAAATTTTACAAATCTTTTACAGTATGGTATATCCCAAGAACAAGGTACTGCTCAAAAGCCTATATATTGCACTTTTTACAATAAACTCTTGTCTCATGCCTTATTCTCTTCCCTTGTTCATCGGTTTTACGACAGCATTTAAAACACTGCCTGGTTGGAGTAGATTTTTCCCCCATTGATGATATGTGTTCTGGAAAGTGTCGACCTCGGAGGCGCAGAAAGCTTACGCCTGGTCCTGGTAGTTGAACATTTGGTTTATTTAGCTCAACAATTGATTTTCAGAAGTTCATATTTTTCGCACCTCCTGCTGAAGTATGCAAAATAAAGGAGCTATTTATATAACGCCTGGTGTAGGAGATGGAAAAATATTTTCTAGTAATATTTTTTACCTCCTTTTCTAGTAACCAGGAAGTCTGTAAGATGTTGATCGACTTTAACATCACCTCCCATAGTGTTGTTGTAGTCATGGACTACTTTCAGAACCAAAGTTGGAATTGGTAAAAAACTAGGACCACTTGTGTCATTTATTAGGAAAATAGGGAATTAAGTGCAGGGTGATCTTTTTTAAAGTGACAGTGTTTGTAGCATCCTGTAGCGCGAATTAATAGCCGAAATAGTGCCAAACTTGGTATTTAGACTAACCAAAACATTGGGGAAAAACATTCCGTGAAAAAATATTTAAGTTCCAAAAATCACTGTTAGGGCATTTTGTGGCGCTTTACAATGTATAAAATGTGAGAAAAGGAAAATACTAACAATACAATCACACTATTAAAATATTAATGTTTATTTACAACATTAACTTCCTCGGTTGAGGAGTTGGACCACATTCAATGTGAGCACCGTGCTCAGAAATAACACCGTGCATTCTGTGCATAACGTTCTCCACAGCCGTACGTAACATATCTCGAGGAATATCCCGCACAGTCTTTATTATGCTGTTAGTTAGAATAGACAAATTTGACACTCCACCAACATAAACGCACGTTCCGGTAACATGAGAGACATGGACACTGGATCTCATTTACTTCAGCTGAGATTTTTTGTCGGAGTTGCCTACTGTTTGCTTTTATAGCAACTATTGCAAGCACTGTCACTGCACAACATTTGCATTTTTCTTTGAAAATTCTCATTATTGTAAGCTATAGCAGCGCCACAAAATATCCTAGAGGCGACTTTTGGAACTAATTTTTTTACGGAATTTTGTTTCCCATATTTTGGTTGGTCTAAATACCATGTTTGGTGTCATTTCGGCTATTAGATCACGCTACAGTGCGCTCCCAACACTGTCACTTTAAAAAAGATCACCCTGTATCCTAAAGTAGAAACGAACTCAGCTCGGACTTCACAAAATAGAAACGTTAATTTTTCTTCTGCCCGAACTCGAGTTCGGGCATCACAAATACTGCACGCAGTAATTGCCCGAACTGAATTCGGGCGACACTGGCAAGGGGTTAAGTAACAAAACCATATTTAGATTTGTGCATTCGAAGATCATTTTGGTAGTTTATTCATTTTTCTATCCGCTAAAAATAGACCTATTAAATCAATACTGAAATGCATAAACGTTAAATAATTTCTAAGCATTTTTTAAAATTAAATTGATTTTAAGCACTTTCAATCCACTTTCATTTAGAAAATTAATGAATATAAAATTAAATTAAATAGAAAAAGCAAATATTTTGAAATTATAAACTGCAATTAATAATGTATATTTTCATATAAAAAGTAATCAAAAGTTATACTTTTTAAATTAAATTATGTAAAGACTAGTTTTTAAACTTAAATTACGGAAAAAAATTAATTAAAATGTGCATTAATATGATGACATTGGAACCATTTTATACGTTGCAATTATTTCAAATTCGAAAATTCTGCAAAAGTTTAATTATTGAAACATCAAATATTTTGTTTTTGAATAACTCAAATAGTAGATCACATAGCAAGAATCAAGAAAAATTTCAATCGAAAAACAAGTTACTTCATAAAAAACTAACAGTGAATCGGCAGCTGAATTGTTAGTGTTTTTTGCTTTTATATCAGCAGTTTTTGAAGCGAATTTTGACCTTGGTAGTGAATGTTTATAATAACTCTGTATATATTTTAAAATTGTGTAGATCCTGGTTAAACTACCTCTCATGTAAAACAAAGTGATCTTACAATCATAAAGAAATAACCAATGCTTACGAAAAAAGAAATTACAGTTTACATCTAACACTGCTCAAAGCAAATTGAGATTAAATTCACTCAGCCGTTTTTATTGGATGGTTTCATGCTTAAAGATTCAAATTTATTCTGCATTTTTTTCATACCAGTTTCATATTAATTAATATATTTTATACCAAAATATATTCCAAATCTCTAACTTTGTACCTATTTCATTTTTTTAACATTTTATTTATTTATTTATTATTATTTATTTTTTAAAAGAAATTTGTACAAGTTTTGTCTGTATACATTATACATTAAATATCTCAATCTTATTTCAATATTTTTCGTATTTATTAAAAAGCTTTTCATTCTGACATATTTGAAAATCTTTTTTTTTAATTTTAATTAAAAAAGAAGATAATGTTTTTTTTTCTATCCAAATATACTTTTGTTTAGTTTAGCTATCTCTTTTACCAGTTTAGTGAGCTTACCTCCAAATTAAATGGCCATTCATAGTATATATTTATGGACTGCTGCAGCAAAGAAAAGGGAAAATATTTCCTTTTCGAAAATAAAGCTAAAAATAATTTGAGGTTTCAATTTGTTAAGCTTTCGGCATAAAGTAAGTAAAAATATTCGTTTTAAGTGGAATAACTGTAATTTAAAAGCAAATTATTCAAAGTCTTACCTCAGGCACGGACACTAACCTTTTTAAATACTGTATCTTACGTTCGCTTTTTGAATCATTTATCTGTGGTTGATATGTAAAATTACCAGTTTGCTAAAGTTTAGATCCTGTGATATAAATATGTAATGACATATCTGTACTTAAAATTTAATGACATGCTTAATAATACCATTACAATGAATTATTTGTGATCAGTTGAACAAGTTTTAAAATTCAAAAAAATTTTATGAACTAATAATTCTTGATTACTTAATTTTTTGTAAAATAATAAAGTCTAAGATGCTTGATATGGTAAACGAAAATACTACTTGTGATTATTTTGCACTTTAAATCTCTTTTTAAAAGGCTTTTTTAAAAAGAGGATTTTTAAGCACATTTTTTACTATGAAAATGCAATGTATTATTCATCTGTATAATTTCCATATTATTTAACATGCAGGGTATTCATTGCATTCATAAAAAAATTAAATTAAACTCAGTGACACGTCAGCCCTTATGAGTTCAATGATTACAGCGCTCGTATCTGTTTCTTGACCAGGGCCCTGATTCTATGGTCCACCTAACGTGAAAGCTCCAGTTCTTAGTTCCCAAGCATGCTTGGTACTCAGTTTTATCGATTTACTGAATAAATAAAAGGTTGAGTCGACCTCGGACTTGTGCTTTGGAAGCGCGAGGCTACAAAATAAACAAACATTTTTTATTGTGAAATAAACAAAACCTTATTCAATCAGCATAAAATATTATAACTGTACTAAATTCATCACCTCAAAGTTCTTCACATAGGAGTGCTTTGTGACGTAAAATCATTAACAAATTATTTTATAAGATTATTATTATTATTATTATAGAAAATAATTAATTTTGCATGAAAATTGATTCTTTGAAATTGATTCATTTTGACATGTTGCATGTTTTAAAAAATTTTATTCGTAAGAAATGTATTCGAAAATCAGATAACAATTAATTTTCCCAATAACTTTCAAAGAAAATATCTAGATTTCAAAATTCTAGATGAATAAATTTCAAAGATAATAATAAAATTGTTTTATTATTGATTCTAATTATTGAAATTTGAAAGACATTTGTGTGTTTCTCATGAGTCCCAAAATTGATAGTTGAATGTTCATTACTCAAACCTTCAAGTTCAATACATGATTCACAGATAGTTGTTGTGCTTTGTAACCTTTATTAATCTGTAAATCCCACTCCAATCAATTTCATATTCAAAATATGATCACAGAACAAGAGAATGGAATTAAATATAATGCATTTAAACCTAAAATGATATCGCTTTCAATAGCATTAAGACAAGTAGCTTTACAATAAAGAAGACATACATAGGATTTGTCAATAAAAATATAAATACTTGAATCTTAAAAACTAATTTTTACCAGCTGAGAAAGATAGAAAATTTATGTAAGATGATCGTTTTAAGCTTTGGCAAACTTTTCCTCTCCTTCCAAATCTTTAAGAAAAAGTTACAAAACTATAAATAATTACAAGACTTGCAAAAAGTATTTTGATACCCTTCACGAAGATTTTTGCTATTTTCGTACGACTTCACAGTCATTTACATGGTTTCTTACATTTTCGTTATCTGACGATGAACAAATAACAGTACAATTGATTCTTTTTTAGTTTAAAATGGTATGTATTTTTCATTACTATTTCTCTAGATATGTACATTCCTTATGCTTTTATAATAAGTTATTATTTTAAAAAATTACACACAGTTTATATAATTATCGAAGAATAATAAAAATTGTTTGGGATATAATAATTTTTTTAATATTTCAATGTATTATTTTTATGTTATAACCAATGTTTTGATATCTTAAGTTAAAAAAAACCATAAGCTTTCAACTCACTAAAAGCTGGTTTCCTTCTGAATTCAGTTATTTCATCAATCATAAATAACAAAAATGACTTTATTGTTATTTTTTACTATTACTGATAAACACTGAGAGAAAAAGAAAATCTAATTTTTATTTCAAAATTATTAATAAAACTTAGATTAATTTACAATAATTTCTGAAGTTACTGAACAACATATCTGGAATGTATAAAAACGGCTCTCTGATTAAGAAAAATCAAAGCAGCAAATAAATCCTCCAATACTAATAAGAATGTTATTCATTCCATTAAAAATGTAGAAAGATTACAAAAATATAAAACACACGCTTAATCCCATTGGCTTTTGAGCAAATTCATATATAAGTATACTCGTACATAAAGATAATATGTATATTATATATGTTTTAGAATGCATTGTCTATATTCCTGGAATATCATAGCCTTTTATCTGATACTGACTCGAAGATTAATCGAACCTGCTTACCGTGTTAAACAATGAGGAATTATTTTGAGATAAGACAAAAAATGTATTTCTTTCTGGCAGGAGTTTAAATCTTTAGTACATTTTAGAACATTTATTCAACACTGATTTATTAACATGGTCTTCTAGATACTGACCTTTTCCTTGTTTGAAAGTCAAAAAAAGTACGAAAGTTTCGAAACTTAAACATCTCGTTCAATGTTTCGAAAGACAGGAGAATTGATGGCCTGAGATAGTTAATATTCTTTGGCAACCCCGTGACGCAAAAAAAAAAAAAATTAAATAATCGAAAGTTATAATTTAAACGTCGGATGGAGGAGAAAACTCCTTCTCGTTCCATTTAGTCTTCGTGATGGGCGGTTTTTCACTTCCTGATTTTGATGAAGACGATACAGCTAAACGGTAAACGGTTCGTGGACCAACAAGAGTTGAGATGTTATGAAACTAGATATCATTTTATCATATGAAGAGAGACGAAGCTCTTATCTTACATTAACAAAATAATAATAAGTCAACCACTGTTTCAGATTACAGCAGCTAAGATTTATTTTGGTTTTAGAATAATTTTTGTATCATTTGAAACCGATATTTTTTGGCCTATGTTTAAAAATACATCTGATAAAATCGTTTGATTTTTAGAACAACTTTTATCACATACACAAACAATACTTTTTCCCCCCTTGTAATTTCAAAGCATGTATTCAAAGAGTGTTGATAAAGGGAGAATTCACTCCTGTTATACTTTCAAATGATATGCGTAATTAGGGATGAGATGTTTGGCAACGAGGAAAAAATAATGCCTAATCTATTACGGAAAACGTGACATAATAAACTGGAAGACACAAAAGAATGGAATTGAATCGTGAATAAAGAATATTACAAAGTTGAAAATTTACCATTAGATTGTATATTTTATTATTAGATATTTTTTTATCTAGTAATTCTTATTAGATAAGAAGTTCTGGAACATAACTAGAAATCTTTTTCTACCAAAGTAACAGAAATAAACATTGCAGTTATTAATAATTGTAAAAAATACCGCTTTCTTTATTTACTTTATTTTTATGTATTTAACGCCATAATTTGAAAAAAATATTCTATGGTTTATTTACAAAAACGCACAGAAAAATTCCTTTATAGAAAAACAATGTTTTTTTTTATTACTATACAAGAATTTATAAACTTAAGGACAGCTGTGTGTTTCTTAAAAAAATGATAAACTAATGTTTAAATATTATACTGGTTTTTATTCAAGCAAATGCTGTTATATAACATGTTTAAATATTTCTTATATCTCCTGATTATCTCTAATTAATTAATTAATAGTTTTTAAGATATTTGACTATATTTCGGCCCATAAATATACAGACACTATTGCTCCCTTTTGAAGTTTCCAAAAAATCATTTCATTTTCAGTAAAATCAATTTTTTCCTAAAAGTGTCGCTTTAATTTATTTTGTAAAAAAAGATTTTTCTACGTGTGGTAACTTTGAGAATGCCACATAGAGCTAAATTTAAAAAATAAAATAAATAAAACCAGAAAAATATGGAATTTACGTGATAAATGTTTGTTAATTTAAAATATATCTTTGATAAAAGATATAAAATCTATAGATGCTGATGAAATTATAGTAAAAAGAAAAATAGCAAGTATAAATAACGATGTAAAAAAAGTCACAGGTAAAATCATACGATAAACCCATGTCATTTGTATGCTGTTCAACAAAGATGTTTTCTAGACGAATTCAAAGTAAATATAAAAATCTTTCTAAGTCAACCTTCGTTTAAAAGTTTTTAATGATTGGGATTTCGCGAAATTTGAAAAAATCAATAGAAAATCACTTTTGACAAAATGTTATAAATTCTTACTCAAAAAAAAACTTTTATTAAATGGATAAAAAAAGGAGAATGTTAATTTGAAAAGTTTCGCATTTTCTGACTTCAAAACTTCAGTTTAAATGCACCTGACGGTTTTTGTCACTATTGGTAAGATGTTATATTTCGTGGTGGAATTTCTACAAGTGGAAAAATTGAATTATTATTTATTTTAAAAATATGAATTCTCAAATGTATCGAGAAGTATTAGAACAGCAGCTGCTAACATATGGTTATCTTCTATAACGTTTCAGATTCATATTCCATCAAGATGGGGCATCTTCCCACATGTCTAAAATTTCAAAAATTGATTTGTTGAAATAAAGTAAAAATGCTTTCACTGATCACCCACTGCTCATCATTTAAATGTAATTAAAAATATTTAGGGACAAATCGCAAGAAAAATTTATTACAATGAGAAACAATATTCAACTTAAAAAAAAATTATGAATTCTGTTTGTGATACTTGGAATGTGTTAATTAGATGTAGGATTAATTAAAACTCGAATTAAAAACTCTGGACAAACTCGATAACCCAATGTCTATTATTAAACAGGGGGCAACAGATATTATTTTTATAATATCATTTAAATAATAAATTCTTAATTTATTTATAACTGAAGATTAGTATACTTCCCGTTTATTTGATTTGTCTATGCTTTCATTAAAATTATACAAAATTTTTATAAAATTAATTTATTACCATAATTTTAAACTTAATTTACAAAAATTGATTTACTGACATTTATAAATAACACCAGCCTTTATATTTACGATATGCAGCGTATTGGTTCTATTAAATACAATCTAATAAAAAAGAAACGGAAATTCATGAGACATTTTCATTTAAAATAAGAGTTCGTTTGGAATGAAGATGATTTTTATATCTATAACTCTTTTATTAGATTTAAGCTCAAATTTTTTCAATTTAATGAATATATTCATTAATTCAGTTTACCTTAATGTACATTTTTAATGAATAGATTCATTTTCAATTTAATGAAAGTATTCTTAACTAAATATTTAATGAAAAAATTCAAGCATTTTAATTAAACTATTTTATTACATTGATATTTAATTTAAAAGAAATAAAATTTATGCAAATTACTTAATTCTACTTCTTTAATTTTTCTAATTACTCTTTTTAATTCTTTTAAATAACTTTTATAATTTTTAAAACATTATTTTTAACAACTTCTTACGAGTTTTGAGGTGACCTTATTATAAAAAAGTGTCTTAAAAAGGACCAAAAATATAAAACTGTTACCTTAGGAAAGAAATATTAGAAAAATATCTAAGAAAATTTTTAAAAATACATGTTATATTTACAAAAGAACATTAATTGCAAGGGAATGCAAAATGCTTCCCCTACAATATTCCATTTGCACTCAAAGGTTATTTAATAAGCAAAGAAGAATCAAAGCTAAAATCTATAACTACCTAAGATTTTCTCATTATCCTTGTATGTTCCAATATGTTTTATATTAAACTTGACATTTGAAAGTATTTTATAATATGAAAAAAACCAAGGGTTTTTCATAAAAAAAATGGTAAGTTGTAAAACAAATCATGGAAAATTTGTCCAGGCGAAATTTTAGTTCCAACCTTATTTGTAAATGATGACCTCCTTCACTGCACTTAATGTGATCGCCTCTCTTTGTAACCCTAAAAAGTAGCATGATTGCTTTTATGACCACACATTTCACAAAATATAAATATTCATTTTAAAAAAGGAATTTTATTTTCAGCATAACAAACTTCATTTGGGACATGTTTTATCTATAAGAAACTGATGGATTTTAGAGATCTTTATGATGAAAGTATTACTCTCCGTATTATGGCAGTTTTCTGAGTTAATTAAATTAGTGCTAAATGAATTTCTATCGCCCTTTTTTTAAATCATTGAACAATTTGAAAAATTTTGTGTGCTGAAACAATTTTAAAACAGATTAATTTTGGTTAACATATTCATATTATCAATTTTTTTTTTTTTTTGTAAAACTAAATTTAACTTTATTATTTATGATCAGCTGTATTATAAAAATGGATATTTTTAATAAAAACATTAGGTATTTTTAATAATAGCCTTACGCCATCTGCGTTACAGTGTTTTTTCGATAAAGGTGAATTAATACAAATACATCATCAAAGCAAAAATATTTCTCTAAATTAAACTAGTGCTATGCTTATGTGTTTCAAAATTTTTATTGCTGTTGCTTTCAAATTTTTGTTTCATTTTATCTGAAACTGTGTGGAGTTTTGTTAAAATTAGCTATATAATTAAATCGTTAATTATATATACCTAAATTCTTAAAACTGTATTTATAAAAAATACAAAAATTTAGGATTTCTGTGGTAAAATTAAAGGTGCTAGTACGTTAAATTGAAATTTGTTATCAAATGAGAGTAAACTTTATAATTTTAATGAAAAAAAAGTATTAAATACAGAAAAAAGAAGTAATGTGCATAAAATAGAACTGAAATACATAATCATGAAAACTCTAATAAATTTTTTTTGTAAAAAAAACATCGATCAAGTGTGCTACGATGCATATCTGCATTAAAACTACGTGAATCCTGATTCCGATTATTGCATTGTTGATCATCATTATCTTTATTTAAATAGTTTAAAATTATAAACCAAAAATTAGAGTTAGAGTCCAATATATGTTTAATTAATTTAAATATCCAAGAATATTGTCAATGATCCTTCATAACTGCGGAAATGCGTTAAAATATCCTATCTTTTACATTTAAACTGCTATAAATATATATTTTATATATAAGCTAGACATCAAATCGAAAAGTGGATTAAAAACAGTACTAACTTAAAAAAAACAATAAAGATGGTTATATTTTTGCAAAATAAATATATAAATATAAAAATTAATATTTCAAAATTATTTAACTGTTCACTTTTAAGATTCTTCTTCTCTAAGCTTGATAGAGTAAATGTTTAGGTAGCAAGTATAAATGATTACTAACTATTAAATAATAAAACTACTGTAATACTTTTCATTTTGTATTATTATAAATGTGTTTTTAACATTTTAAATACTTCTTTTTGATTTTTAGTTTTTTGAAAGTAAATGTTTTCGTGCATTTTAAGATTATCTATATTTTTTGTTTTTGTCAAAATTTGATATTGTTTACTTAAACTTTTCAATTTAAAAACATCATAAACCTAAATTTTAAAAAATATTAAATTACTTGCTTAGTAACTAAATTAATGAAATGTTAATTAATAATGTGATAAAAACTAATAAAAATTATTTGATTTATACCAATAATTACTATTTTCCAACAAAAATCTCGATAAACTTCTACAATAAAGTGATGATGATAAGCAAATCCTTTTTTATTCACAGTAAGTTAAAACAACAACAGTAGATAGTAATTTTAGTAAATTTAGATTAAAAAAGCAGTAGTAATTTTAGATTAAAAAAGCAGCATCTTTAAATGCATTAAGGGATTTAATATTTTGCAATTCTTCATTACTGCGGAAATGCAGTTATGAATTTTGATTTTTTCAATCAATTATTTTGATTTTAAGGAAGTTTTTAAAACTTTATTTTAGATTAAAAAAGACTTAATTTATGACACTTATTTTTCAGATAGATTATAGTTACCTATTTAATCCTTAATTTCATTTTAAGCTAAATTATGTAGTTGAAAAAAATAATCAGAAAACTTGCTTTTAAGTAATCTGACAGTAATCACAACAGATCGCCTACAATAATTATATTCATATAGGTCACATATATACAAAGCAAGATTTAAAAATTATTTTTAATTTCCTATAAACATGATTACGTTAAAAAATTGAAAACCCAGAACCAGTTTCTCCATGAAGTAATTTAAAGGAGCAATTTAACTCACTAGTGAAAGTTAAAACTGTTATTATTTTTTGATCGAAGGAAACACGCTAGTTGAAATAGACCATCACAAATTACTTAACAGAAGAATAAGTCGGTTTTAAGTTTTAAGTAGTGGACATCACGAAAAGGGTGTCGGATGAAAATCATAGTAGTATATCGACTCCTAAATAATCTGCAATTCGAGTTCTAGAGATTTTGAATTATGTGATTCATTCGAATCTTTCTAATTCTTACTAATAGGAATAGAACTAAAGTAAAACTGCATCTTTATAGTTAGTAACATAAATTATTTGAAAAGAGGGAAATAAAAAAACTACTAGTGTTGTAGAAATAATTACAATACTTACTAAACAAATTAGAAAAATTTAAATTTATGAAAAAATTAAAAAATTCATGGAAGAAGTAAATTTTACATTTACAATTTATATCCAAACAATTATTTACACGCAAAAACATGAATAACTACATATGAATTCAAAACAAATTATAAACATCTCTAAATTTAAAACAAAATAATTTTCTGATAAAAGTCTTAGATGTTTAATAGGACAATCTCTTGGTTGTCTTTGACTTGTGAGTATGTTAAAAGACATTGTCATACTTAATTGAATATATCGCCAATATCTCCGAATTAAAGACTATATGAATTTCTTTGATTTTTCACATATCTCGCTGATATATATATATATATATATATATATATATTTGTTAAGACGATCTCGATTAATAGATGGCTGATCAACTCTAGTAGATCATAGCGAAAAAATTATAAAAAAAGTATGCGAAAATATAGATAGATAGTATATAATAGAGAAAAAATTATTAAAAGACAGGAAATTTACACTCTCTCATTTTCCTTTTAAATTAATTTTTGTAAGTATTAAAATTTATTAGAACTGAAATAATTGGACAACTTCGAAATTCTTTTGTTAAAGTCTTAAGGAAAAAATTGACATATACTGGTGATAAATTTCAAAAAAAAATTAATTTTTATGTAATATCAGAGTTTGTGACAATTCGCTACAAGACAGTAAGATGAGTTTGTAATAAAAAGCCTCTACTAGAGAACAAAATGTAATATTTATACCATTCTGTTCCTTTTTAATCTAAATTCTACTTTTGTCACTTTATTTAAGCTTACTATTTTCAATTTTAATCTCTCTACGTCCTACAGCTCCAATCGTTACTATATTCACTAATTCAAGTGTAATTGGTCACTTTAAATTAAAAAGGTAGCATCTATTTCACTAACACAAAAATTTTCTTAAAGATTATTCCTTTGAGAACAGTTTTTACCAGTATTTAAGAACTGATGTTTAAAAATGTTTAATTATACTTAACTTATCGTAATTTACCTACAAGAGTTTTCTGTGATTAACTGTAAAATAAAATAAGATTTAATGACATTATAGTGAATCAAATGTAAATATAATAACGAAACTTTTCAACGCAGATAGCAAAATAGTGGAAACAACCTTGATTTAAAATGAATCCTTTACTAATATGCCGTAACTTTTGGCTTACAATACAGCTTGATACTTTTGAGAATCGAATAAAGAAAATACTGAATAGTGTTGAAATTAATATTGAGGCATTTTTCATGGAGATATTGAGAAAAATGAGGGAAAATTGCCAGTGGAGGATACCTATTTCGGATTAAATGTTCCAAAATAGATCACAATGTGAAGTTATGGGATGAAGACGCTTCATTTTATCCTTACATTCATCAAGTCATGATTAGGTAAATTTCTCTGCCTGATATATCATCCTAAAAAGCTCCATTTTTTCCAGGAAACAAATTTAATTCAAATAATTTATTTTATCTACTAAAATTTCTTTATATTACAGCCCAAGGATTCCTTCAGAACTGCAATCGCGATACCACTGCCTAACCACTACGACATAAGAATTCAAAAAATTGATTTCGAAAAGAGTAACTTACTTAATAACTTCATAAGCTTTACAACCGAAACAAACAGAAAATCATGGCCCATAAAATATTTTTTTTTTCAAATGCCCCGCGGCTGCCCTGTAAAATTTAATCAGAGTCAGTTATAAGGAGTGAAAGTGATGGCAATTTTTTACTGTGGGTATATTCCTTCTTTACTCCGAAATAGAAATGCACAGAGAGAGAAAAAAACATCCATTCCCGAATCAGGATTCGAACCCGGGACCTAGTACTAGGGACGCTAACTACTCCCCCATTGGTTGGCGCCCTTAAAATAATTCAATCGTATAAATTAACTTTCGATTTATTACCAGAAAATTATTTGAAGATTAATTACAATTAAATATATAGCATTTTTTTAGAAAAGCAGTTAAAAGAGAAACATAAGAAAAAAATTGTATTGATCAAATTTTTAAATTTTTTCACTTAAGGAAAATAGAGGTTTCCATCATTCGTTTAAGGCTAAAACGTTTCTAATTAAGTAAAAAAAAAATATATATATATATATATATATATATATATATATATATATATATATATATATATATATATATATATATATATATATATATATAAGATATCACACAGTTTCGAGATACATACTAACCGTAAATGCAGTGAAGTTTAGCAGCAATTAAAAGCGATTGTTTGGTAATGGAGAGCTTATGAATTTAAATCAAGCTTTATTTTTTTATACTTTTCTTATATTTAAAAAGGTTAAATTACCATACATTTTTATTCCAATACATGAATATAATTTTAATTAATATATTATATAATAAATTGTAAATACACTCAATCCACTATAACTCTGTAATTAATTTTTGATAGTAAACAATTCAAACAATATTAATAACTAATTTTTAAAGCTTTTATTGAGAGCACCCAATTAATAATTTTCACGTTCATCAAGAAAATATTAAACTTGGAGGCAAGGAAAACAACATACATACAATTTAGTTTACTTCTTTTCACACATTAATAAACATTTCAATTAAATAAGATGCAGAAATTTTATACATAAACTCGATATAGAATTTAAATTGCTAAGGTTACAGCAACTAATATAATAAGAAATCTGCAAAATAATTTAGCTACAAAAATTGACAGGAAGAATTATTAATTAGCACAGTCTAAAAGAAATAGATAAAAACATTTAGGGCAACCTTTGAATTTGCCAAGTGCATAATGGGAATTAAAAAGTAAATTCCTCAAACTAGATTCAATTTATAAAGAAAATTTTTATTTTATTTTTTTAGTTCATTTTAAACTATAACTTTTTTTAAGATTTTTTTTAATTTCCATTATGTTTACTACAAGTGAATTGGTACATGAAATAAGGACTTTTGTAGTTTTTCAAACAATTTTAAGTTTGTAAATAACTCAGAAATATAAAGCACTTGTCATTAAAAAATCTGTAGATATCAGTTGTGAAATACTATTTGTGTGTGTATTTAACAGCATAAAATTTTTCAAAGTATGTATGTAAATTTTAAATTTGATAAAAACCATAATACTTTTGTTTTTGAGCAACATTTTTTTACAAAGTTTGTATCAAAAAAGACACTTGAAATTTTCTATTTGATGTTCAAGTTGAACGGAATTATTTGTGTTGAAAATTTCTCCTCTGATTTAACATGAAAGTACAAAATAAACACAGTTGCATTCCTTAAAGATTACTGTTATAATAATAAATTATCATAAATAAATTGTTTAGCTTTTATTTCTGATAATAATTTTTCTTCATGAAGAATATCATTTGAAACTTATTAGATATATTTTTGACTTGAATAAACAGTTCGAAGTAGTCAAAAGTTTCATTTTATCAACTGAAATAAGAATTTTTCCTTTGTAGACATTAAATCAAACAGCAACATAACTGAACAAAAAGCACTCTTAAAACTTTGTTTCTAAACTATAATTTTTGCTTAAAATAATTTAAAATGTAATGAAAGAGCTATAAAATAATTGTTTAACAAAACAGATAATATTTTGTTAAGCAATTATTATCTGTTTTGTTAAACAATTATTATTGATGGATAGAGAAGTTTCAAAGAAACAATAATTCTTTCTTACACAATATGCGATCAGTTTGATAATCAAATTATTCTTTTTTATTATGACTTGGTTTATTGTTTGGATGTTTTGATTTGTCTTTTAAGCAGAAAAGAATTTTAGTATGTTTGTATCAAATTTATTGCATATTTTTTGGAGTTTATAATTTCACGCAGAAAGAATTCTTGAAAAATTTTAATTGAAATATATTCTCATGAGTTATCACTTATATAATTCTCAAAATTATATTTTGAAAACCATTTCCTTGAATAAACTACATCTAGACATCATTGCATTTCTTTTGAGAACGTAATTTAAAGTTTGATTTGTCTGAACTAGTTTTCCATGAAATTTTCTACTTTTTTAAATTTATCTCTTATCATGCAAAGACCATATTATTTTCATTCACTTTCTTTTTCTTTATCTATTTACCTGTTTATCTTACATCAAGAAAACTTATAAAATTAAATAAAGCACTCATAAAAGAAGCATTTTTCTCGTAATCTCGTCTCTAGAATGTATTTCTTTTCAAGATTTACCATCAATAAATTCCCATGTGATTTATGTTTCCCTCTCAAATTCATGATTGCATGAAATGTTTTTCCTTTAAAATGAACCTCCTATTATAAGATACAAATTATTTCAACAGATAATTTTATACAGAACAGATTAAATAGTTTCAAATAATTATTTTAGAAAAAAAACATCTCATTCTATTTTAAGAATTGGTAATCTCCTACTTTATTTTTAGTATTACTTTAAAGCATTTGAAATATTATTAATTATTTATCTTGTATAAAATCAGTTTCTCCTTTGCGTTATGGAGAATGGAACTTAACAAAAAATTCTCAAGATATGAAATTTATTTCACTGGTTATAAACCTAGAAGCGTAATAGTTCTTACATTTGTTTATTATTTTACCATTATTTATTTTAATCCAAAATAAGTTCTAAAAAGATTCAATAACTTCATTATTGGATTTATTTGGAGATTATTTGTGGTTCTACAATTATTTTTTGCTTACAAAGGCTGATTCGACATGGACTTACTGTAAATTAGTTTTGGAGTAATTTCAGTGTAATTTAATTTTTTTAATATAATTTTTGTTCTTATTAAAAAAACAATTAATTAAAAAATTACAATATTTATATGACATGATATTCAAATATTGTTGCCAAAAACTACCTTAATAACTATACATTACCATTTTTTTTGTAGACAATTTTGCTCCACAAAGACAGTTTTTCATCGACAGCTTTTTGGAGAAAATATGTGTACTTTACCAGAAATTTTAATTTTTTTTTCTTTCTTCAGTTATTCATCTAAAAATTATTCAATATAAAAGATTATAACTCGAGAATAACTGAAAGACGGTAAAATACGTAGTAATAAACAATTAATTCGAATAATTTCAAAGAAAAATTCAAAATTATTTAAATGTTGAAGGAAATCAAATTGCAAAATTAAATTATATTTTTATCACTTCAATATAGCCACACACACACACAGAAACTTTTATTTACATTTATTTTAAAATGTCTTAATATCATCATTTAAAATAATATAATATTTATAACTTATTATTTATTATTTAAAAATTTCTCTTTACAATCTTTTATTATAAAGTTTAATAGATCCCTTTAAATGATATAAAGTTATTACGAGACTTATTTCTTTCAGACCCGAGGTTACATAATTAGTAAATAATTATGAATATATGTGTGTTTGTGGTTGTAGATGTACATGAAGAAGAATTGTAATTTTTCATGGTAATGTAATTTTACTATACATAAAGAAACATTTGTTGGTAATTGGTTTATTTTGCTATGAATCAGTAATACATTTAACTGTAAAGTACATGCTTGTAAAGTCACTGAGATTAAAATGTAGTATCGACACCATGTTTGAAAATAATTATTACTTTAAATTATCTTTTACTTTAAAAAAAATCTCACATGAATTTCTTTCTTTTTGTTGGTAAATTATGCAGTATTAGTGAGATTTTTTTCTCTAATACATATAGTCCATTTCATTTTCATAAAAATTTGCTTCATTAAATTATGTTTTGTGTCTGAAATGCTTAAGGAAGTGGCTTTTCTTAATTTATTCAACATTGGGCCCTTCAACATTTTAAACATTGGTCACAAAAAAACCTCATTCAGAGATTTATCACGTTTCAGGGCAAACAAAGGTAAAGAGTGAAATTCGAATCCAATGCAGGAGGAAAAGAAGTCACTGGAAGCTTTAATTTAATGCCACCTACCGATCCTTAGCATGACTGTTCTCTTTTTGCCTATTTTGCCGTCACGTAGGTGACCTCTTAAGGTGAACTCAAAAAACGCATCACCTTTTCACATTTTCTAATATTTGACGACAAAATTTCCTTTGTAATTAAAAGTAACTCCACGTATTTATTGGAATTGGAATAACTAAAGTCATATGCACAAATAAAGGCTATAAATAGATTTCGGAGAATACTATAGGGATTTTAATATCAAATTATGTCACAGCCTTTGTGAGGCAATAAAAAGATAATTATAATACTCGTAGTATTTTGACATTGTTATTTTGTGACTACTACACAGAACAGAATTTCTACTTCACTGAATTTTTCCAACTAGGCTAAATGTTGCTTCAGTTAGCTTAGAATTTTACCTTCAACATTCGACACATAATTGACAGCTGAATTATCAGTTTTCGATAAAACACTAATATTAGTTTTACTTTCTATCAGTATTGCTACAATGATATTTCCAACTTCTATTTTAATGCCTGAAATATGTACATTAGAAACTGTAAATTATTTTAAGCAGTTGGAACTGAAGCTGATTCAGATTTGATAACTCTTGCATGTGCGTCATTTAGTAAATAAATGCGAAAAATATAGGAAGTAAGAAATATATTTTCATTTAATACTGTGTGTGTAAGCAACTCTTACTATATGCATTTTATGTAGAATATATATTTAACTATCAACTATTAATATTTGATAGTTAAATATATAATACATATAAATATGACAAAAGTTAGAAATCAGTTTAATTTATTCTCGTTACGAGGTTTTATCACTGTGCTTAAGAATGTTCCAAATTTCCTTAGCAATCACTCATTACAGCAAACTTGTTGGGGTTTTAGTAGTGACTACTCATTTGGATTGTTAACTCATCTAATTTGGATTTTCATCTCTGTCACTGTAAAGGCGCAGTTCAAGTTTTTCATGTTTTAATTTCATATTATATTTTTTCAATGAACATTTCTTTCAGTTATCATATCAGTTTGTACCAGAGTAAGTGAGATTTTTTCAAAGTTTTCAAGTTTGGTTCAAGCTTCTTAAATGAATTTATACCAACTATCGTTTTGCTTTGAATTCTTATTAGATTTGACAAGGTTAACTTGCTTTTGAAATTTTCTCAAATTACATTAATATATAATTTTGGTGTTCATATATGCAGCATTCAAAATTTTTTTTCATAAACCTTTATTAGCGTTTGTTTTGATATGTGTAGTAATATTTTTATAATGTATATGTTATGGCATATATTTTTAAGGAATTTATGTGAGTAGTTAATATCAAAGAATTAAATTTGAAATTTTATAAATAACACAAATATCATAATATTCACTATATATCATGCATCTCTGTTTATTGTCATAGAAGACATTTATTGAGCCATGCATGTTATGTTTTTAAACCAAGTTTTATTCTAAATTTTGTTTAATATTAGGATACATCAGAATATAAGCATTGTAAATATATTTAACTAATAATTTATATATATTTAACTAAAAATATTTAACTTAAAAAGTTTTAATAGCTTACATAAAAGAAAAATATTTTAAAAATAAATATATCCTATTCTTATCAAATACACGTGGATAACCATCGAAATAAATGAATATTTCAAACAATACATAAATATTCAATAGAATTAAATAAATATTTCAAACAATTAAATAAAGATTACAAGACATATTAATAATCATATCCTATATATAAATACTCATACGCAAATCTTTCATGTTTGAATTTCATATTAATAACTAGTATTATAATGGTAACTTAAATAAAGATTTAAATGATATTTATTTAGTAACATGTTCTTACTTATTTATATGTAAATACTAAATGTATCCTGAAAATGTCTGCAAATGTTGTGTGATGTGATGTGTGTGTGTGTGTGTGTGTGTGTGTGTGTGTGTGTGTGTGTGTGTGTGTGTGTGTGTGTGTGTGTGTGTGTGCGTGTGTGCGTGCGTGCGTGTGTGTGTGTGTGTGTGTGTGTGTGTGTGTGTGTGTGTGTGTGTGTGTGTGTGTGTGTGTGTGTGTGTGTGTGTGTGTGTGTGTGTGTGTGTGTGTGTGTGTGTGTGTGTGTGTGTGTGTGTGTGTGTGTGTGTGTGTGTGAGTATAATATCATAGCATATGTATGTACTTTTTCATTACCATTGACAAATCAACTTCTCTTTTCTGCATTATATAAAAATTAGTGATACATGTTGCTTGATTTATATCATATAAAATGGAAAAAATGTAGGAATTTGGGGAAAGGTATTTTTTTTCTCATAAAATGTTTTAAACATCCATAAAATAAATTAATTTTTTTTCACACTCTTATTTTCTTTCATAAATGAATGTTGGTGTGAAAAAAACCAATAAAAAAGAAAACCTTTCAAAATGATTAGATTTCAATGAATAAGTCAGCTAGAAATTGTTAGCTTAATGGATTTTTACTGCATAAGTCTGCACAATAGCAAAAGAAAGCAATGAAAATGCTTACTACAATGTGGTCTTCGTAATGATTGAGGGCCACGTACCGAAGTGGAAATGAAATAAAATGGAGAGAAAATATTCCCAAACATCCATCACCATATACTAAGCAGATATACTAAGCATGTGTATACTTGGTATATGGAGATGGATGCTTGGGAATTTTCCATTTTTACAAAGCAAACGCGCAATATAAATTTATTATTTTTCAACAATTTCTACGATTGATCCTGGACATTCCTCTCCGTAGAATGCGGTTCAACCATCAGATAAAGTTATAATAGATATATCACATAATATAGTAATATATGATATAAGTAATCTCTAAGCAATATTTTACAAATATTTTGCTCTCCGTATTTTTTGTTGGTAATTTTCCTAACACAATTTTTATATTTTAAAGCATGCATAGATTTTATTTGTATTATGCTATTGCTTTAATTCATATGAATATAATTTTAATTAAGGATACATTTAAATGTTATATGTAAATTATTTTTTATGCCTTACAAGAATCAACCCATTTATCGATAGAAACTTAATGAATACACATATATACATACACATGTGTGTGTATAAACTTACATAAGAAAAAATAATAAAAAGAAAACATTTACAACTACCTATACACATATGTAAAATATTTCAATTTATTTTTAAGGAAATGAAAGAAAAAATACTTATTATTTTCAAGAAAAATAATATGAATTCACATAATTTTTTTAATAAGCAAAATCTTAGGCACATTTTTAATCAGGTTAAATGCACATCAAAAGAAGCTTATAATTATCGCTACATAATGTTTACATATGTTTTTCCCGATTCATTTTTTCCACTTTTTGAAGGACTTTTTTATAAATACTTTTCACATTTTCTGTATGTCGGTTTTAATTATGAAAAGTTTCCATTTTTTCTGTCGAGTTGTTTATTTTTCTTTAATCTGAAACCTCACATCTTATTGATGGTCGAATCAATCATTTTTAAGGAAATACAAGGATAAAATACAAAACTATTAATTGGGCTGCGATTATATTCTACAATGAAACTTTAATTTATTTGAAAACAATTTAGTCTAAAAAAAAAATTTAATCTTTTATCGTAATTTGCTCGGGATGTTTACTTCGTAAGCTTTATGAGATAAATAAAATTCACGCCTGAAAGAATATCACGAAAACAAAATGCCTTGCGAAATTTATGTGTGAGAGTATTTTTGTCTATTGATGCGTGATTCACCTTTCAAACTGTTTCTTCACTTAATTAGTCGGAGAATTTTTTCGAACGTCAATCAAAAAATTAATCAATGAAGCAATACATAATATAAATTACAAAGATTATTTCTCATCAGTTTCTTAACAAGTTATTTTACTTTTGACACCTATAAGCAAGCACGGTTGAATAATTTCAATTAAAAATTACTCATTCTTCTTTAAACTAGATTGCACAGCAATTTTCGAAAATATTTCCATTGGATTAAAAATTATTCCCGAAATAATTTAGAGTCTGTAAACATAATGTTAGTTTTTTTCTTACTTTTACAAAATTTTAAAAATAATTTGAGTTCATTGCATGATTTTTTTTCCTTGTCGAAATTTATTTTAAGAAATACGACAATATTTCAACTGCATTAAATAAATATACTGCAATATAAAATAACTGAGCTTTTTATCACAAGACAATATGAACGTCTTTTAAGAAAAAGATTAAATAGAGAATGCCACAATGCAAACATTTTTAATAACAAATAAATAAAACAAAATAGACATCTTTGAAATAGACACAATAGAATTGCACATCTACCTCTTAACAAGAAAGACGTCTGACCTAAATAGACAAGATAGATCTTCACAGATTTGATCTAATCAAAAGAGTCTATAAACAGAGAGGTTAAAAAATAAAGACAAAGATACATTAATATCATAATACGTGTATCAAATCAAATATATCAAAGTAAGATACATTAAATACTTACCGCCAGACACTTACATTTGTGTATCAATATATACATGAATATTTAATATAATTTATATTTTGGTTTATGTTTGGTGCAAAAGATACAACACATTAATTTTATCAAAAGTTGTTGGATTTCGGTTTCATCACACTTCAATATGCTCAGGAAATTTGTCTTTCCTCTGTTTTTAAAGTTTCAGTATTATGCTTTTCTTTACTTCACCAAAATGCATTTTTACTAGCACTGACAAAGATGGTACAAAATATGGTTTTTCTGTAGATTCATAAAAACACACAAAATTTTGTGCCAATATACCAATTTGTATGAAATTTAAAATGCAATACATAAATAAAGGAAAATAAATACACGCTCTGAATGAATATTTGATGCAAATTTAAGCAAATAACTCATTTTAATTTCCAGGTTCGTTAATGGCTTTAAATTCTCAAAATGCTGAGAGAAAAATTTTCCAAAATAGCACAAATAACTCTAAAAGCGTAAATTTATTAAAATTAATGACAATAATTTTAAAACTGCATTTCTTTATTTTTTTAGTGTTGCATCATACACCTTGTAAAAAGTTATGATAAAAGTATTGAATTTAATTGTTTAAATTATTAATAGAAAATTAATAATTTGAAAAATAAATATTTATTAAAATTTAATGAAACATTCATATTTTTAGTGAATCAATTGGAATCTATTAAGTTTAAAATAATCTATAATGGGCAATAAAACAAAATAGCACTTATACAACTCTATTTTAAGCAATAAAATCACCATACTTTCGTGAAACATTTAGCAAGCAGAGGAGAGTAAACTTAAGATGTTATTGAAAACCAAAATGACTACTAAAAACATTAATAGTTAAATAAAAACCTTAAAAATGTCTTTCTTGTGTGGCTGCTGTGTACTTACATTTATATTTAATTAATTTTCATAAATTTATTTGGTTCTTTTTTGTGTATTTTTTGGTTTTTGGTTTATATTGTTTACTAATTATAATATTTTTTTAATCTTAATTTTACTTTATATGTTCGCACAATGCCGATTTTGAGTTTATTCATTTGTCTTGTGACATCAACATAGTGGCCGTGGTAGCCTAGTGGTTAGGGCATCGGCCTTCCGTTCCGAAGGGCTAGGTTTGATTCCCAAGCCGCCAAAGACCCACCGAGTACATGTGATATACGTTCCATGGGTATAATTATCTGGTGAAAATCTCCTCTCCCACCAGATCAAAGTCAAAATTGGGGGAGTGGATCCTCTGGTGGTGCCCTCTATCGGAGGAGTCTTAGAGCAAAGGCGTACTTTCACCTTCGTGGTGCTATGATTAAATGAAAGCCACCCCCTTCTGACTTAATTTCGCACAGCCGTCGGCTAGCGACCTTTGCTTGTCCAAGTGTCATTAATAATAACATATATTGAAGTATTTTCACCGCTCCAAAATCTGTTGTGTTGGTTGATTGCTGGTGATGGTTGCTATTACCCTCATTCGTACTCATTCTCATAGTACATTCAATAAACGAGCTCGTTAAATCTGTGGAATCCAAAGTCCTATGCTCGATCGTTGAGTAGTTACCATGAGTGTTATGGTGTAGAGAAAATTTCTTCCCTCTTCAGATCAATGTCAAAATTGAGGGAGATGATCCTCTAGTGGTGCCATCTATTCGAGGAGTTTAGAGGAAAATCTTACTTTCACCTTCGTGGTGCTCTGGTTAAACGAAAGAAATCCGCGTTGTCAACGGCATAGAGGGATATATTTGTTCAAGTGTCATATAAGTAACAACAACAACACATCTATACATATTTTTTTACTTTTTCTCTTTTAATTTCTTCATTTGTCTTTTCATCTTTCTTAATCGATTATTTTATTTGTATATATCCTTATTCATTATAGATATCCTTTTGTATTTATTCATTTTGTATCATTTTTTGGTTCCACTGAAAGAAAAGTTTTCGGTTTTTGCCTTCCTTCCTCCCCTAAAAAATTGTATTCTAGACTACCATTGGCAATACCCCTAATATATCTGGTAATGTGGTTACTGATTATCTTTGTTTGTCTTTGGCGTTGTCTTTCTGATATATTTGATATTGTTATATAATTTTGGGGGATTTCTGTTCTAGCCGCTTTTTTTAGGAGGATTTACTTACTTTGCATTTAGAATTTTATACATACACACATATATATGTGTATTATACATAATATATATGCATAGTTATACTAAAAATGCAAGTCCTAATCATTATCACTTTATATTTTTGCATCGATATCTTCCAAATATTTCCCTTTAATCCCGATTTTGTAAATTGATTTGCATTTAAATCTTTCAACTCTTACTCACAGACTTATCATCACAAAAAAGTAAAACTTTCTCAAACAGTAAATCTTCTATTATTGGCTCAATACAAAGTTAATTCTCGCAAGCTGCCTTAGCTTAAATGTTATTATATGAAAAAGGTCTTAAGAGTTGAGCTTTACACAACATAAAAACATTTAAATTTTCAAACTTTCTTCAGATTTTATGCCTTTAAGGATCTAAAAACTTTTCAGTATCAACATACTCTTTAATTAGGAAATTAGTTACATTTCATAAAACTATTCTATTGTTTTTTCTTAAATTAGATTTTAGAACGATATTTAAAGGCTACATTAGTATCTAATTTTGATTTTAAAAAAATGGTTATCATCATTAATTTGTAAAATTATCTTCGAAGGAAAAAATTTATGTAACTTAACGACAAACGAATATTTTAACTGCCGACAGAAGCAAACTGTTAGATGTAAAGAATTATTTTTGAATGTGTAGTAAATTACAAAATGTTTTGTAGTATAATGTTTCCCAATTTTGTTTTATTTCTTTTATCATTTTCTTAAACGTATAAAAAAGTAAGTGATTTTTATAAACGTCAATTAGTTAATGAATATTTTTATAAACATTCATTTAAATGTAAATAATTTTACTTGTACTCACACTATTTTCAAAGCTTTATTAAATATTTATAACTGTACTTTTTAAAGGTATGAATTGATGTAACAGCTAAAATACAAACGAAATCCATTATTTTAATCTCTTTTTATTTTTTTCATTCATAACCTACAATGAGCGCTTTTTTCAGAAATTGTAAAAAATCTGGAAAGTTGTTTCAAATTAATTATTACTGAGAATATGAGCAATTGTGAAAAATCAAAGTAAATTTAAGTTAATCTAATGAATGATTCTTATTAAATATTTTATGAGATTTCTTATCTTTATGTAAACAGACAGGAATATTTAACAATAAACAAAAAGGAATATTTAATAAATTATTTGGTATAGAGCAGCTAATATATAAAATAAGACTTTCCTGCATGTTTTTGGAGAAAAGTTTAAGACCGCTAAAAGTACTGCTTTTATATGTTTAAATGTTTTATATCTGATTTAACTTAAAGCAATTGTATTAAAGATGGTTTGTTCACTTTAAAGAACTATCGCAAAATATACTGCCCTTGTTTAATGTGATCTAGAGTTTTGGAGAAGAAAATTATTCCTATATTGTGTCAACCTAAAAATTTATTTCACTATATATCAAAATCATGATGAAATTGGCAGTGAAATTTAACATAAATATTCAGTATAAACAGAAAAAACTGCTTTGGTGACTCCTTATGTCTTTAAATACAGAAATAGAGATTTTTTACTATAGCTGGAGTCACACACAATTTAAAACTTATATCACCTTAATTTTCTAATTTTAATTTCATTATTTGAGAGTTAATAGTAAATCAGAATTTATTATTATTTAATTTATTGTTTATCCTTTTCTAAGTCTAAAATGCTATTTTTTTATTTCAAAAATATTATTTTGGTTCTTGTTATTACTTTAAAAAAGTTATTACTTAAAAAATTATTACTTCCTGTTAACTTTTTTATTATTATATGAAAGTCTTAAAAGATTTAAGACTTTCAAATATGATATGTGTTGGAAAATATTTTAAATAATATACACAAAGCTATAAAATTCTAAACTTTAAAACAATGTCAACGCAAAATTTTGATAAAAAAGTCATAACAAAACTTTGTTATCAAAAAAATATTTTGATAAAAAATTCATAGCAAAATAAATGAATTTAAGTAATTTAGATGAATATTTTGATTCAAAATTTACGTTATTTCTTACAATTCATCAATTTTAAAATATAACATTTTTTCTTCTAATTTTAAAATTTATATTATAATTTATTTTCTGATTATTTTCTCGTTCCATAAAATCGTTTCTTGATTTCAGGCAGTTTATTTCTGAAATGGTTTTTAGAAAAAAATATATATATATAATCTCCGTACAAAATTACTTTTATATTCTTGAAATGGATATTTACTGTAAAAAATCAAGATGAGGAAAACATTAATTTATTTTTAATCTAAGTTATCAACTTTCTTAAAACTTACCATCAAGATTACTGAGATATTCCCTTTCGAGTTTTTGTTTATCAAAAGATTTCTAAAAGAACTCTACTTTGAACTAGTTTATACTAACCACACTTAAAAAGCTTAGAAAGTTTTTTTTTTCCTTATTTAACTATTGCTCGTTGCTTAACGAAAGGAAATAAAAATAAATATATACTCACTTTAACCTATTACTGTCTTATAAATTTGTAATCTGGATGAAATTCCTAAGAAAAATAATTAGACTTTTTCATGAATGCTAATGATTATTTTTAGTGTTCTGTTTTTCAAAATAGTTCTATATAATAGAACCGTGTTGAATAATATATTCATAAAAACAAATGATATGTATTCATTTTCGTGAAAGTAAAACACATATAGCATTTTTCAAAACACTTTAATTCAGAAATGTTACATAGTTGATCTTGCCTAACCACATAATTATATGAGTTTATTCATTTGTTTGTTCTTTCATTTGTATACATTTCTATTTGCCTCCTTAGCCAACTGATGCTGAATTTTAAATTGCTAATCTTTTTGTAACCAAGATTCAAGGACGATGTTGATACCGGAGCTTAGTTGTACTTCTCAAAATTTTCCCACTAAGCAGAAACATTGAATCTAAAAAAATTTATGTGCATAGGCTCTTTAAACATCTCTGTCATAGAAAAAATCTGATTTCAAGCCTGCAAGCTTCCAGTTCGAGAACGGCATAATTTTCCACTAGGAATCGTATACGTATTGAATGTAACTCAATAAAATGGGTGTATTTAAGATGCCCAATAAAAATGAAATTGGTGTGAATATTTGTGATATTGGGTAACATTGCAGTTGGAGCCGCTGCAGCCTGGTGAGAAAAGAAGGTGTCTAGCATAAGTGTAAAAAAAGAAGATGGCCCGGCTGATGACATCGGGTTGAAAGGATACCAAAATGAAATATTTAAACGATTCTAATGTGTCTCACTGGGGTGATAATTTGAAGAGAATAGTACCAGCTTTGACATAATTGGAAAATCGTTCTAAACCATAAGGTTTTTAACTGCTTTGTGGAGCTTCAGATGGAAAAAATCGACAAGAAACACATTGTAATAATCTATAACCTCAACTTGTAGAATAAAACTCAAGCAATGTAAAAGTTCTAAATAAACCAAATGAATTTAAAAATGTAAACAAAACAGCAATTTTCGAATGGAAGCAATGAACTACAAAAATTGCATAGCAATGATATTATGCTCTGAAGGTGACTTTTAGCGATTTTTTATATTGCTTTCGACATAACACTTAATGAAAAATTTGACTGTTAAACAATGTTGATGGTGTTAATTTACATATACTACATAACGCCTATTTTATAACCATCACCATATAAAAAAATTAATCAGTGCAGGGAGAATTTTAGATAATATTTTTTATTTTTGTAAGGTAATATCTTAAAACCATGAAACCAATGATATAAAATAAGACATCGACATTTTACATCCCTTTTAGAAACATAGTAATGTGTCCTCATAAGTTGTGCCGCTTAATAATGAATAAAAACATTTATTCAAGATGCAAACTAAAAACAGAAAAATGTAAATGAGAAATAATTTTAAGAAAAACTCCTTTAGTTGTTGTGTGTCTAGTTTAAGTTTTAATAACGTAATGGGAAAATAGCATAATCAATTTAAAATGCAATTAATCCATAAAAAGCTATCAATCAATCAAAATATCATCTGAATGAGTGCTTGAGTCTATATTAAGCATTCCTTCAGTTGATGCTAGTAGAAGATATTCTTTTAACTATAACACTACTTAGAGTAGTTCATTTTACGAAATTATATTAAAATCATTGCCTTTCGATATGTCGTTTTAAGAAACCAAATTCAATATTGGTTAGGAAATGGCTTATAAGAATTAGTTTAACGTTATCTTCTCAGTTTCTTTTATTTTTAATCTTGAAAATATTTCAAAGCAATGTGAAAATTTATCTTTAATGTATATTGTATGCTAAAATACACTGCAATTTTACAAATTTAAAAAAAACTGATAAGTCTAAAATGGTGCATGAAAGCAAATCAAAGGAGATATTTTCAGGAAATTATTTTTTGTGAATACTAAAAAAAATGAAACAACAGCAGTTATAGAATGGTTTTCCAATGTTATTAAGGAGCTGGTTTACATTTCACAGTAAACATCAAAATTTCATTAAAAGTGTATTTTCTAACAAGATAAAATATAATTCTTTAAAATTTATATCTTGTGAGCATGGTAAAACGAAAATGGCTCTTTATTTTACTTGAGTTTTTTTTTCTTTTATATTCTTGTAAAATTCAACAATTTTGATGTGACTTCTAAAAATATTATATAGGGTCAAATTGAAAAATTCTTTATATTCAATTTCTATAAATGTACTTCAAAATGTAAAAAATATGCTTAGAAAATAGCATATATTTGTAAAGCTATATTCCATATTTTTACTAAATTTGAAATATGCATTTTGCGATTATCACATATGCACTTATACACCAAGTTAACAAAAATGATTCACCAAGGTAAGAGTGAGAATGAAATGCTACTCCGTAGTATATTAAAAAAATTACTTTCATCTCTTAATTGGATTAAACTCCTGTAAATAATCCAAGATAATGTTTGATAAACATTCTTCCATGAAAGAAATATGACTGTCGTTGTCATCAACTCGCATTACACAGTATATCTTATTATCTAATCAGGATGCATCATTAATTTAAGCAACGAGCTCATTCCAATTCTAAACGACAGTATGTTGTCGCTTTGACGAAGTCTCTTAATCTAAAAAGGGTGCGTAATGGAACTCTGCCCTAAGGGCTCGTAAAAAAAGTAATTCAGGAAGCTTTCAAACGGGCCTTAATAAAGATGATAATTTCATTGCTTACTTCACTGTAACTGTATTCAATATGCTGCTGATGCATGGTCACTGCTCTTTCCGCCAAATTGTTCGATGCATTTAGTATTCCTTTTTGTTGAACCAATTATCTGTTCTGAACTGGAATTGTTACTAATGAGATACATTAGGTTCAGTGATTCAACAATCGTGTATGGCACGCGCGTGTTGTCTGCCCTTTTGAGATCGGGAAACGCGTTCTTATTGGTCTACTGATGATTCTCTTGTAAGCGAATAATTTTTATATGATATTTATGCTAGCGCAGTAAATTGTCATTCCCATAGAAAATTATGAATTAAAAAAAGAAAGAGTGTAGTGTAGGCAATTTCTCAACCATAAGGAATAAACAGTTTGACAATTAAATAAAAAACAAATATACTATGCAAACTGAAAATTTTAAAATGAGATATGTTTCAATTCTACATACAGTTTATAAACATTATTTTTTAAGGCTTATAAAGCTTAATAAATAAATAAAGTTTGATATTTTTTTACAAAATTACTGTCAAATTTTTTGTGCCTAAAGTAATTATAGATTTAACGATGCATTGTTGAATTACAATGGTTACAGAAATATAATGAGTCCCCTTTTCGGTCAAACGGAGAAAATAGACAGATGGGCGTGAGTTATAAATTAAATTGTCATAAAATCCATCCTTTAAGATTATGAAATGCAAAGAATTAATTAATTGTTATTTTATGTATATATAAAATGTTTACCAGTTTTCTAACATAATTCTTAAAATCCTTAAAACTAAAACTAGTTTCTAAGGTGTCATAAAGTTTCTATTTTATGAGTGTGAATATTTCACATTATTACTTTGTACTGTTTACAAAGGCTACGTTCTAATTCCAACACGTGGTTTGTATATTAATTGGATTCTCTCACTTATATTAATGAATTTCAATTAGATATATCACAATGAAACTCAAGCATAAGGCATTCAGAGATTTATTTATGTTTGTTTTCAATGTATTGGGAAATTAATTAAACTAAAAAGTTTTGTTTACCATCAGTGAATAAAAAAGAAACACGTGTACTTTCAATATCAGCAATATTGCAAATTTTATAAAATTATAAGTAAAAATTAGCTTCAGAAAATATGAATGAAATATACTGGAATTACAGAAGAAATTAAAGAAATTTCAAAAAATCAATTATCAGTAATAGGTTTTGACAGAAAAATCAAACAATTTATTTCTTAGCCTTTTTATTATTATTGAAAGATCTAAATGGCTATAAGATCTCTTGGCTTAAATATTATGTAATTTTTCTTAGTTCTAAATTCTAAAAATATAATGTACTTTAATTTATTAAAAATTATAAAATATATAAATTGAAAGACTTCTGTTTTTATTATTTGGTAAGTTACAGAATGCGATTTCTTATAAATATAATTTCTGATTAAAATTGTTATAT
Organism: Latrodectus hesperus; assembly: GCA_037975125.1. Lineage (NCBI taxonomy): Eukaryota > Metazoa > Arthropoda > Arachnida > Araneae > Theridiidae > Latrodectus > Latrodectus hesperus. The sequence goes on along the minus strand of CM075856.1, from coordinate 71,373,342 downwards.
AATTTCCAATTAATGTGTTTATATAATTTAAGCAGTTTATTCTAATTTCGCTAATACTTATTTTTCATGTTAGTCTTTTATTTCTTTATTCAAAAATCTTTTATTAAGCTAATTTTCTCAGAAACTTAATTTTTTATCATAGTCAGAAAATAAACATTTTCTTTATTTTCAAAAAGTACGTTTGAATATCTTGAAATTGTGACAGTTAAATTAAAAATATGTTAATAATTCAAATATGTAAGGAATATATGATGTTATTTTCTTCTTATGATAGATCAATTATTAAATTCATTTAAACACATTTCGAAAATTTCCAAATTTATAGCATTCCTATAAAGTAATTACCATCAATGTATTAAAATAACTTTTTCTTCGAATTTTGTAACAAAATGTGGCAATCGGTTGCAAAGGGCAAGCAGAAACGAACCCTTTGTTCAGGCGATTCGCTTGTTGCCATCACCTAACGGCAAAATAATCAATCTTAGCGAACTCTCGACTTTTGGTTCTGGGGTCATAGCTTCATTTCCCCTACAAACTCGCACGACAACCTCTGATAAAGAGTTCTTAATATTCCGTCAACGTCTACATATAGGCTCCTTCGAGAATAATAATAACAGTGAAAATATGTCAGAGTTCATTACACAAGAAGAAAAAATCGTCTTCCATTGCTAGGGAAAAAATGACACACTTCATCTCTTTTCGGTATTTCGAATTTGCTTGTTTTCCCCCCTTTTCTTAACGGATTAAAGCTCGCTGATTCTTTTTTGAACTTCAAATAGAGAGTGATTTTTAAAAAATATTCGTAGTTAAAAGCTGCAAATATTGGACTGATGAACTGCGGTTTATTTTCATTTTTATGGCGCCAAAAAAAAACACATGACTAGAATTCTAAAAATGGCTGTATTTGGGTTTCGAGAGTAGTTTTCGTTTTAGAAAGCCCTTTGAAGAGAGTTATTATAAGCAATTCGCATGTAGATTTTATTTTTTATTCTCAATTACAAAATTATGTTCTGCATTTCCTTCACGAACAAGTTTATGAGTAATTATTGTCTCTGAAATATACAAATTATTTAAAAAAGGAAATAAAAATTCATTAACTTCTAATTTTCTGGGTCATTGTTTTATAACTACTCAAAACAAAAGCTAAAAGCTGCGCACTTGACTGAATTATTTTCCGAAAACTATTACTCATGTGTTAATTATCTTTTGTGAAAAGAATTACTTTTTGAAGTTGTTACTTTTTAATTAGTTTAAATGCAAGTTCACAATGTGTAAGTGATAAATTTAATAAGATTTTTGTTTTTGACATCAAGAAATAAATGATTATCCTTAAGGAGTAAATTTTTTCCTTTATTTATTTACTATATTTTTATTCAAATAAAAAACGAAAAAATGCTTAAATCTGTAGATAAAGTAAATAAAAAAAATGTACAGTCTTGTTTTCCATTCATTTGCTCTTTTAATGTTGAATATTCATACTTGTTTAACCAATAGCGAATGGCTGTTATTAGTATCTTGATTAATTATGTGAAGAAAAAAAGATTATTTTAAAAGCGTATCATAAATTTATATATATATATATATATATATATATATATATATATATATATATATATATATATATATATATATATATTATTATTAATAATAGTAGTAGTAGTAGTAAATAACTTAGCTTACAATTATCAGTTGGAATAAGTTAAGAAACTGTCGGACTGGCAGTGAAATAGTGAGCATTTCGATCTTTAATTGAGAGTTTGTAAATTCGATTTCAGACATTGCTGTAATAATTATAAATTCACTTTAAACAGAATGTAATCTAAATCTTCTTGCTCAGAACAATGCTCGTTAAGTGGCAAACAAATTCAAATATCTTAGACCAATGCCAAATTCTTAAATTTTATGCTTTTGCACTGTTAACTATCAAAAAGTGATTTACAAACATGAAGTTATTGGAGAAGGTGTCAAATATATCACTCTGAACAAAACAATACAACCTAAAGGCTTACTGCACATCAAAAATTTTAATTAGCTAAATAGTTTTCCATTACCACAGTTTTTCTAATTTTTAATTAAAATGATATTTTAGAGCATAGTACATTGATGCCAATTTAAAATTTATTTTTCTTATTTCTATTGAACCATTATATGAAAATGCCATATTTTTTAATGTATATACATGTACTTATACATGTAACATCTGATGCAAATGTTTTTTTTTTTCATCATTCATCAAAACTTATAACAACATTTGCTTTTTAAAACGAAAATAATTTTAAAAATGAACTAATTAAGTGAAATCTCATTTTCTTAAAAATATTATTCTGTATAGTTTGTAATTATTTCCTTTTATTTATAATATAAGGTGTTAAAGTCTGTAATTTTAACATTTTTATCCAATGTAATACATTTCTTATTCACAAATTCAAGTGATCAATTACAAAGCTCTTTCATCACAATAGTCGATACTATAGCTAGCGGTTGAAATCATTATATATTGAAGTATAGAACCGTGGTATCCTAGTAGAGAGAGAGAGTTCATAGCATCGATCTTCCGTCCGGAAGGGCTGTGTTCGATTCCCAAACCCACCGAGTACATGTGATATACGTTCCATGGGTATAATAGTCCGGAGAAAATCTCCTCTCCCTCCAGATCAAAGTCAAAATTAAGGGAGTGGATTCTCTAGTGGCGCCCTCTATCGGAGGAGTCTTAGAGCAAAGGCGTACTTTCACCTTCGTGGTGCTCTGATTAAACAAAAGTTACCCCTTCTGACTTAATTTCGCACTGCCGTCGGCTAGCGACCTTTGCTTGTCCAAGTGTCGTTAATAATAACATATATTGAAGTATTCTCACCTCTTCAAAATCTGTTGTGTTGGTTGATTGCTGGTGATGATTGCTATTACCCTCAATTACTGGAGGATATAATTTCTATTTTCATTAAAGGCTTCGTGATTCCGAGCCATATATAAGCAAACAACGAGATCGACTCGTGGTGAGTTAGCATTCTACTGTCTGTATACGTGGGAATGATACCAGACCCTATGCATATTTAACACGCGTAAGCATTTCAACGTGAGATTTTCTGATTAGAAGAAAAATATCACAATAAAAGAGTAAATGATTACTTCTCGCACAAACAGCTCCTACAAAATGCAATACTTGTATTCTAAATTGATAAAATAATTAATATCCAAATATAATACCAACTTTAGTTCACATTTTCTTTAATGCAAAAGCTTTTAATTGATAAAAGTCAGAATCGTTTTATAAGACATTGATACACAAATATTTTTGACTAAATCATTCTAAATAGAACGAAGCAATACAAAAAAATAAAAGCTATTTATGAACGAAATGTGAATTTCTGCAAAACATGTTTTGTTACAGAAATTTCTCCGGTTTTTTTTTTTAATACTAAATTTTTTTAGCAGAAAAAATAATCAATTTAGTTTTATATTTTAGAAGATTAACTACAGAATTTTTGCTATCATACAGATTTTCAGTTTTGGTTTTTGCTATAACTTTAGATATTTACCCGTATGATTAACTGTAAAAATAATTTTAATCTAACAACACAAACATTGTAATAACTCACCATTAGAAATATAAATGTTAATAACGCTGATATGTTTATGTGTAAGTGTCTAATATAACTTCATATTGCCATACATTTTCATGATTCGAGAAAATAGGCTTTAAATTCTATTTTTCCCTTTAAAGTGAATAGATTAAAAAAATAATATTTCATATAGGAAATATATTTAAAAAATTAAATTTCATTAATATTTCACTTAGAATAAAATATTTAAATTTGATCCTTTTATTGATGGAGAGATTAAATTTCTGTTTCCAAATAAAGTAACGTCTTCCTCGTGAATTTGCCTGAATGTAATTTAAAACTTTTGGTGACATTTTCAAGTAACTTTTCATCCGAAGTAGAATAAAATATTGTAAAAATTAGAATCAGTCTCAAGAACTTTATTTTTTGAGAAGATATATTGAAAGGTATCAAGGAAAATACTGATAAGTCAAAATCCCATAATAAAAATCATTTCCTATATCGATTCAAGGGGCAGAAGTCCTCTTCTTTTTGTGTGACTGTTTTTAAATGATCACCATAATATCCGATGATCTGCTGTGAGTGTATTGTCTGATTTTTCCGTATGAGAATCAAACAATGGTATTAATATCAATAATATTAGACACACATTATTTGACCATCCAATTGTTTGGTATTCTATACCCAAGTGATATCAGTATGGATTCAAAAATCACCTCGTTCATAATAATACAATTCAAAGAAAAATCAATTCAATTGAGACACAGAAATGATGCCAATTGAGCATGCTGCTAATAGCTTCATATTTTTATGCACCATAAAAAAATTTTAAAATTTGAACCAGAATAATTGATAAATATTCTTAAAGACATATACTGGTGTATATTTCAACAATAAATCGATCAAAGTTAGTTTTAGGGAAAATTGTTTAAGAAAATAAAGTATAAAGTTGAAAAAAAAATTGAAGATTTTTTTATACACACAAAAAAATAATGGCGACAAATAAATAATCTCAATAGCCTGTACTGAGGGAATATTTCTTCAATAATATATCCACATCAAAAAAGTAAAATTATCATAAGCAATTTAAAATAACTCAATTGTTAAATTTACATGAGTTTTAAAGATTCATATTTTTCATTCTAGCTTTAAATTGAAAAAGTACAAATAAATTTTGTTTATTTAGCTTGTAGTTCAATAATTAATTTTTGCATACGAGTGTTAACTAAACAGGTAGTTACAGTTTAAAAAAGGATTCCGAACTTCTACAAACATCTAAACCCAAGGTGGGAATTGAACCCACAAACTCTTGGTCCGAAGTCCTATTGCTAATTGAACTGCCAGCCTTGCTAGTTACAAACAAAAAACAATGTTCGGAATACCTTTATACGAGTATTACAGCAGTTTTATGATAGTATTACTATAATGCAAAAATGTCATAAAAAATAACAAAAAAAAATATTTTTCAAATTTAATATTATTCCAATATTTCTTATATTCGACACGAAATTATGACATCAGAAATATCCATAATATATTATTAACATTTTCAACATTTTATACAGCCGTTTATATTTATTAAACAATAACATAAATCCAAGAAATATTAATTTTATAGAATATAGTTTAATAAATTTAATTGCTAGTTTCAAAGCTTTGGTACAAAATTGATCATTTATTTTTTTTATACATAACAGAAAATTTAATTGAGAAAAAAATTACAATTATATATATATATATATATATATATATATATATATATATATATATATATATATATATATATATATATTATATAATATTATATATATATATATATATATATATATATATATATATATATATATATATATATATATATATATGGAATTCATGTAAATATTCATATAAAATGAAAGAAGAATATTCATACAGAAAGAAAGAAATTATAATATATGGTAAATGTTACATCAGTTTAAAATGTCAGAATTGTAAAAAAAGTGACGAAATCGATCACTTTTATTTATTTTGCTGTTGAACTACGTAAATTAAGTAAGTAATAAATAATTATACATATTTCCTTCTAAAATGCTTGGAAATGATAAACTTCACATAAGAAACGAAAATCAGTTTCAAAATTCTTACATATTCACTAAACGTCACGCATACATTCATGTAAAGCAGAACATCTGCCCTTCAATATAATTCACGAAAAAACTCTTTGAATTTCACGAAAAAATTCTTTGAAAATTTAAAATATATACATTTTTTCACTTAAAAATATAATTTAAATATTTCAAAAATTAAAATATAATTTTAATTTATGAAATATTTAAACTAAATATTGCAAGGATTTATGACTGAAAACAATATAAAGGATTTAAAAATATGCATATTTCTTTTCAATTATAAATATTCTTTAATGTTTATTCATACAATTTCTCTAAATTTTTCTTTAGGACTTTACAGTTGAAGTTTTAAAATTCTGTTAACATTTCAATACGTTATGCTTATTAGTATGTCCTGAGTTATAAAAAATTATATAAAAACCATATAAAAAACTAGAAATAATGTTAAAATTAAAATGTAGATTTATCTACATTTGTCAACGAACTTAAAATGTTGTCTTAAATTTATATGAGACCTTTTGACTGACTACCTTATTTTAGTAAATCAGGTAATCAAAATATTTAAGTAAATACATTATTTTAAAAAAGAGTAAATCCCTTTGTAAAATATTTATCGTTAGGAACTTATTTTAGTAGACGATTGTCCCAGAAACTTAATTCACTCACTGATTCGCAGATTTTGAAAAACTTGTTCATTATTTTCCAATTTCCGGTGTTTCGAATTTCGTTTTTGATGAGATTCCGATGTATTTAGTATTAGTTAGTATAATACATTTGTATTTATTTAGTATTACATTTAGGTAGACTCCAATGTATTGTATTTAGTTGTCATGGTAAGAGGATAAAATAATAAGATGAATGACGTAGCACAGCGCATAATACAAAAGTATTGTGAGTTGTGCCATTCTATTTTGTACCGTAATAAAATGTCTGGCTATCATTTTTCCATATTATTTCGCATTATGATGAAATAATTAACTGTATAGATTGTCTGATATTATAAATTAATGAATTATGCCATGTTATTTTGTGTCCTAATGATGTTATTGTTTTGTACCATGACACAGTAATGTTGAACTATTAATTTGCCATGTAATTTTAAACTTTAAGAAAGTAATAAATTGAGCGATGTTACCATGCTAGATAATGAAATAATGAGTTATTACATATTATCTTGCATTATATTCTATAGTAATGAATTCAGTTATTTTATTTTATATTTATAAATCATTATATATATATATATATATATATATATATATATATATATATATATATATATATATATATATATATATATATACATCACATTAAATTGTGTCTTGTTATTTCGATCATGAGCAAATAATGCTTTGTTCCGTATTCTTTTGAAGTAAGATATACCAATAAATACAAGCATGATATTTTTACCATGATTTATTAGTGTTGTGCTATTAGAGTGATATTTTTTTTTACAATAAAAATTTCATATTTTCTCATGTAATAAAATAATGGTACTTTTCACTATAATATAGTAATAATAAATTATAATATATAAGGATAGAATAATACGTTTTTCATGTTTGCACCATAATTTAATAATTATTCTGTTACTTCGACATGTTTATTTTATATCATGAAAGAATAAAAAAACTGCACCATGTTATCTTCTTCTCTGTGATGAAATTATGTGTTATAGCCATAATATACCAACAAATAATCCGTGTTATTTTATACCACGATGCTATACTAAATTGCATCATCTTTATGTTATGTTGTACCATAACAAAATAACCACTTGTTACATATTTTGAAGATAATACAGCGTAAAGTGTACCTTATTAGTTTGTACCCTAAATTAGTTATATTTTTCTGATATTTTGCATTAAGTGATATTAATGAGTATTTCTATGTCCTCTTGTAATAAATTATAAAATAATATGTCATTCCGTTTTTATCTTGTACCATAGTATATTAACAACCTATATGATGATAAAATAATGAGTTACTCCTAAGATATTGAATTGTAACATGTCATCTTCTATTTTGGATGGAAAGATATTCTTGTTTTGAGCTTTTCTTCTCCAGACATCGTCTCATTCAGAATATCTGATGTATGCAAATGCATGCAAAGTGTTGATAATGTCTTCCCTTTAACACTTATTTTACTCTCAGAAGGAAATGGCGCGGCACCATCCTTCACTGTAACTGCCACTCATTCTCAGAAGAGGCGACAAACTAGAGCAGGAAGAAAGTTCTCTGGGAAGTGATTTCAACAGAAATGATTCCGAAAGCATCGTGTTACGGTTGGTCAGTTGATGGATTGGGCCAGGCTCGTCTCGTTATTCAATAAGAAGTCGTAAATATCGGGAGTTCTTCCTCCGGGACATCAGAATCCAAGAAAGAAAAAGAATCTCCTCTCCTAGAACATTTTACGCCTCTTTGTTTTGATGGATGGAAGAATAAAATGGTGGCTAATGAGGGCTAGTGCACTCATATACAAGCCGTGAGGAGAATCAAAACAATAAAAGAATTAATGGTTTGTTTTCTGACGCATTGAAACGTTTTGCTCGAGGATTCGTCATTGTTAAATCATTATCAACACCGTGAGGGAGGAAAAATTAAGAAATATTCTTGTATTACAGAGGAGAAGAAATGTTAGAAAGTAGAACAGAGAAAATTTAATCGAAATCACTTGAAAATTTAATTAAAATTGTTTTGAATATAGGTAATTTGTAATCGAAGAAATGCACTACAAGAAAGAATTAAACTTTTTCACTACAGCGAATTTACCAAATATATAATCGTTTTTAATATCTGATAAAAAAAAATTTAACCAAACCATTAAAGTTAACAAATTTCTTAAATTTTTGCCAAATTTATCTCATATTTCATTTAATTAAAGTTTTCTGATAATGGTGAAGTATTGTAAGGAAAAATGTTGATTTAATCCAGAAGCTATTTTGCGCTTTTTAGACAAGCTACCATTCTTCAATAAGCCGTAAGTTTCGAACAAATTCGCTCATTTCAGCAAAAAAGCAACTGTAAAATAATAAACTAAATCAAATTATTCAAGATTCAAATTATTAGTTACCTTTATTTATAAAAAAACGATTCTATTTTTTGCCCTCTGATAACACATTCAACAATCAAATAATGTGCAAACAAAGAGATTACGATTGCTTGGCCGGGATAAGCACACACAATATCCATTTAACTTCCATACTTTGTCGATATCTTTTATCGATTTTTTAATTCGGAATGGAAATAAAAGTAACACTTTTCTTAAGCATTTATGTTTTTTCTTTCTGACATAATTACTGCGTTAAAGTCCATAAAATTCCCCCCTAAGCAATAGTGACTGAAAATAAAAGATTAAAATCCAACCTTTTAAAATAGGTTTGGATGAGTAAAGATTTAATCAATGTAATTCACTTAAAACTCATGTATAATCAAAAAAATAACTATTTTGTTTTTTGACAAATAAATTTTATAGGAACCTAGAACGTAATAAGCCGATTATAATTTCTTATAAAAAGGAGTTTTATAACACCATAAAAAGCACATTTATACTCAAAATAAATTTTTTTGTCATCTTTTAAATTTTTGCATGGGTTTTACAAGGATCAACGTAATCATTTTCTCCAAAAGGTCTCAGTCTTAATTTATAAACATTATGCCTTACATGAGATTTTCGAACTACTTCCCAGAAATTTTAAATTAAAAAGATTACTATCATATTCATTGTTTTACGTTACTTATCTGATCCTTGGGTCCCATAAACCCATTCCATGTTTCCCACTTACATCTAATGCTTCGGAAAACGTAGATAGGGAACTATCTCCTTATTTAATGCTTTTGTGTGCGCAAACTTGGATTCAATTTTGATACTGTGATATTCAGCGTCGCTCAATCCCAAATGCATCTACTGCATTCAAATCATTTTTTAAAAGAAATACCTATTTAAGACACATTTTTAAACATCTTTACTATGTTGAAAATAAGAGATTTTGCAACGAATACCACAATTCTAATGTTTTTCATTGGGTAAATAATGAACTAGATGCTCCATTCTCTTTAATTTACAGAGTCATGAGCAAAAGCAAACTTTACAGAAAGGCTAAACTGGGCATTTCACTACAGTACTTATTTTATCTTATAAAAATGTATTATTGATCAGGAGACACAATAAATATCTTCCTTCAAATAATTCCATATTTTAGCATATGCCCCATTTTTTTATTTGATACAAAACATTTTCATTGAAAAATAGTTATTGTAATTTGAAATAGATATAATTAGATTACAGATTTTGAGGAAATTGAAGAAAAAAGTACAATTCCCAATCACAAAATACATACGATTTTGCATGATTGAATATTTTATATTTTTCCTCTGTAATAATCAAATTATGTTATTGATCAGAAAACTCAATAAATGTCTGCATACGCCTATTTTTTGCACTTATATTCAATTTTATTACTAAAACAATTTGATTTTAATTTTATAAATTAATATCATAAATTCATCAAAATCTCTATAGAAACGAAATCGTTTTGATCTATGGTTGCTGTAGAGACATTTAATTGACTATGATATTGGTTAGGAGTAGCGTTTGCTTTTTGTTCACCAAATGTCTTCATTAAATGCATAACAACGTTCTTAATTTATATTTCTTCATAAAAAAAAACAAAATTGTATTATAGTAAATGTTCTGCTTTGTAATATATTTTACACTTGATAGCTACTTTCCCTTATTTCATGAACTCAGATATTCGATTTCAATTACTATAAAAAAATTTTTTATAAAAGTGACGTTCATTAAAAAACATTTTTCTAATTTAAATGCTCATCAAAAAAATTTTTTTGAATTGTTACGCTATGCAAATTTTTCTCATACATTGATTTTTTCTTTTTTTCTAAATGAATCAAAAAGTTACAAGTTCAAACTAAGTAATCAAGAGCTGACAACAATTTCTTGCCTAGTTAAATGTATATGAAATATTGTGAATAATTATTTTTTTTAAAATGAAACCTTATTATTTACTTCTAATTGTATCAAAATAAAGAAAAAACTAAGAAATACGTAAGGATAAAAATCATTTATATTTTTAATTTATATTTAAAATATTAGAAATATATCTTTGAAACAAATTTCATATCACACAAGCAAATAACTAGTTTTTATTCAAATGAATTTTCAGTCTTAATATTCTAACTTTATAATTATATATATATATATATTTTTTTCAATTAGGCCATTAATAGTAAATATCCATTTTTTAACCTAAATGAATTTTGATTCACTTAGAGACTACTATTTTCATATTACCTAATGTATAGAAATGAAAAATTGAGGAAATATAGTTAAACAAGATTGACCATGTAATACAATCTAAATCTTAATTATCCTCTTTCAAGAGTGTCTTAAACATTTTGAGAGTGAGACAACAATTTTAAATTTATAAATAACTTGAATAAAAAAGAAAAAAATGTAGCAACCTATTTTATTCCTGCAGAAACGTCAACGTTAATTTGAATTATTTTTAATATAAAATAATGTTCGGGAAAATACAAAAGTTTTAACTTGAATATTTTATAATAGCTTTTCAAAGAAAAATACTCATGTTCAGGAATCAAAGAGAGAAAAAATCTAGAAAAAAATTTCTTTCTTTTTTAAATTAAATTCGAAGCTTTTACCACAACTATATACTTAGTTAATGAAATTTATTTAACTTTTAAATTTACGTCTGTAAGCTCCTAATGAACGTGATATGAGAATTTTGAATACAAAGCACTAACTCTGCTGTAAATCTCGTCCTTGTAAACTGTTCTATTGTAAACAGTGTATTTAGTTATTTCGGCTGGACAGGAATATCGAGGACGATAATAACACAATCATCAATATCATAATATGTCATAACACACAATCATAATATGTCTGTAAAATAAACTGGTAAATTCTTGTTGTATAATGCCCAGCTACTAGGATTTCTACCTTTAAGCACGAAGTGCGGTGGTCATGGCATCTTAATTTAGAAAGGTACCCAGTGGGTGTGCCATCGTAGTGTAGTGGTTCTTCGTAATTTAGAAACAAAGACGAAGCAGAAAACACCCATATTTGACCTATTACCCCAAAGATATCATTTCACATGAAGGACATCGCGACCACGATATATTTAACGTGTGCCAGCTACCATTAGTGAACACGACGGATCTTTGATTGTGTCGGGACTTAAACTCACTACCTTCCAATAACGAGAACGAACGCCCAAATCAGACAGGCTACGGTGGCCTAACAGATTATAGTATATTAAGAAGAAAGATAAAATCTGAGAGTCCCGCAGTTATTTATTGGTGAAAAGGTCAGCCAAATAGTTAACGCTATGGCCTTCAGTTCAACAATTCGTGAGATCAAGTCCAACTTCGAGCATGGATGTTCGTAGAAGTTCGGAGTCCACTTTAAGCTGTTGGTCAAGATCTAATGAACACTCTTATGCAAAAAATGGAAATCGAGCGACAAACATATCAACCACGTATGGCAGTTAATGGGTCCGTTACTTTCAAATTAAAAACCATTTTCTTTGCAAAAAATGAGCAAGTTAAATTTTTTTATTGAATTCAGTATCCCCTCTCCCCTTGTATACTGTAAAACCATGAAAAGAGGAGTATATCAGTTCAGCTTTCAATTTTGTCATTTGAATCTGAATCAAAATTACGGAGTGTTTAATTACTAATTAAAATTGTTAGTTACAGTCTATTAATTAAAAAATTTTACAATCTATTTATTAAAATTAAATTTAAATTGTTAATTACAGTCTAGAAAAGTAAAGTCAGTCTGAATCGGAACAAAAAGATGTATTACAATACAATGAATTTTAACAAACTTTATAAACATCTTTTCTTTCATTAATTTCCTTAATGAAATCATACCATACATTTTAAGAACACTATTTGAAGGAAACTCATTGAAAAAATAAATTTCTATTTATTTCAAACAGGAGGACTAAGGTTTCAAAACAGAGTTTTCAAAATCATTTATTTCCAAGAATTATAAAATAATAATATCACGATACTTTCATTTTGCTTTTTCTCTGCTGCTGGCAACATCGGGCTCATTTCGCACCCTGGAATCGCCTCAATAAGCACATATGCCGGTGATATTTTCAAAGACTTTGGCCTACTTTGGAAAAAGTAAAAGGTTGATTAATTGATGGGTGCGTTAACGACTTTCATCCGCTATTTGCAATCAATTTTAGGGGCTTCATTTATTATTGTGCTCTACCTTGCCAGAAAGCTTCCTATTCATTTTGTAATTACTAAATCGTGAGATCATTTCTCATCGCACATTAAAATTGTCTGCTCCTCTCCCTTATAAGAAAGGATTTCAATAGTATTTTAGAACTTCCAGCTTATAATTTTTTTCTATTAAGTAGCAATTACTCCTTTTTTACGCACTTCTTATGAAATGAAACAGATTTTCTTAAATTATATATATATAGTGTGCTTTATAGATTAAAAGATGAATATTGTTAAAAGACATCTTAGCATCCGCTAGTTTTCTTTTTTGAAAATCGTAGAAAAAATTAAAATATCGTAAATAAGGTAGCACTGAAAAATTACCAACATCCTTTCAAGATAGATCCGCATGCAGGAAACAAGCACAATACCACTCTCTCATTGTTCAACAGTGAATGGGATGAAATTTAGAACTCCTTCCACTAAACGGAGTTAAATACAAGGAAATTTGCTGGTGCACTTTTTCCATTCCAAAGAAATCGGTCCTATATTGAGACGTACAGAACACAAAATTACAGATATCAATATTGTAGAATACAGCCTAATTTTGCGACAATTTTATTCTGTATCTAATACCACGTGAAAAATGACTTTTTCGTGGGAATCTTTTTATGTGGTAACTGAATCGTTAGAGTAACTGGGCATTACTATTTCACGAAACAACTCCATAAAATGGGACTGTTTCAGCAAGACCCTATCTGTAGGAAATGTCATACGCAAGAGGAAACAGCCAAGCATATCATTTACGAATGCGAGGCTCTTGCCCTCCCTAGATTAACTTCTTTAGACATCATCCATACTAGAGAGTTACACCTAGACTCCATTAAAGGGTTATCGGACTTTATTAATAAAGTGGGTGACCCGAGCAACTGGAACTAGGAAACATTGGGTTTGGAGTTAATAGTACAAAATGCTGATAAAAGCAGAGGTGCCCAATGACATACAAACCCAACTCTCTAAGAAGAAGAAGAATCTTTATAGTGCGTGTTTAACTCTCTCAAGGATTAAGAACCTTTTCAATGTCTTCATCCATTTTAGTCCGTAGATTCATTCAATTTAGTTCAAACGTTAGTTTTTTGGGTGCAAAATAACACATGAAATCCTCAGATTAGTTTTGTATATTAAAATTTCTCTTGAAGGAATTTATCTTAAAATTTGTATAAATATATTGGCGATTTTCACTCAGACCTGCAAAAATGCAGTTGTGTTGGATTCAACATTGATGGAATATAACTATAAATTTGCTATTAATAATTGTATTTTCTTGCTTAAGTGAAGTTTTTTCCTACTCGACAAAACGTATGCCCCAATTAACAATTTACAAGAGCTGAATAATTGACTATGAACAAAGATTTAGCTTGATATAAAAAATAAACGAGAAACAAATTTCATATACAATTGTGAGAGAAAAGTAATGTGGGCCAATACTAAAGTTTTTCTCCTTGAGAATTCGAACACAAACTCTTCCCCACATGTGAAAAAATATTAAAATATCTTAAAAGTGGTGAACTTTTGACACTGCGTGGTGGACAGCCAAATACCAAAGGCCTTTGTGAGTCATCTTATTATCCAGCACAGGAGGACTTTTCATACGTAGTGGGCGCTATTCACGTGGTACAAGGGAGAAGACCTGGAAAACTCCCAGCAACCACCCCGGCGGACGGGCATGCGAAAGACAGAAACGCAATGTCTGTCTCTCATTGTTTAAAGGTCAAGAGCATTTGGAATCGAAGTCAGGTTTTTCCATTGTGAAGAGAGATGTCCGGTGACACTTGAAAACTTTTTTGTTAAAAGTTTTCCTGTGAAAAACTTTTTTTTTATTTATTTATTTTTTTTTGAATAGTAGGCAACTTAAAGTACTTTTATACAGCAGTCGATAGGACTGAAGACATTACTTTGACTACGTCTAGTGGACTGACAAATGACCTACAATGCCTTAAAACCTTTTGAGATCCACCGTGTAAATTACCTTTCAAGTGTACTTTTTCATAGATGCTGTACTTTCATGTCAGAGGAGAAGAATCTTGGAAACCTTCTAAGCACCCACACCAACAGACATAAATGCAGATACAAAGATAACGATATGTAAAGATGTAGTGAGTTTTCCAACATTCATAGTGGATGACAAGAGCATCTATTGAAAAACAATTCAGCTGAAATTGTTTCAAAAAATAAATATCTGTTATATAATCGAAACGATCATGAATCTTTCGACTAGGCATTGCTGCGGTTCATGTTAGATATTTTTACTCAAAATGCAACAGAAATTTTGACCATCCATTTTAGAATGATTTTTTATTTACTCTTGCTGAATATGCGGCTAAAATGTAGTTGGAATATGTAGCTAAAAAGAATGAATGGTGAAAAATAATGTATACGATATTTCATCGCAATCGGATTTTACTCATTCTTAAACTTTTGACTGCTAAGTTTATTATATGTTAATTTACGACAGCAACATATTGGTTCAACACTCTCCTTCCATTTTCCCATGACACCGATAGAGAAATGTAATAGATCCATTATCAGTTCATCCTCATAGTTTTTAGCAACATAATAATTTTTGAACGGCTCAAAACTGAATCCACTACTTTTAATAATTCAAAATTAAAAGCTTTATTTAAAATTTGTGTGTTACCAATGCCATTTTTGAATTCCATATAGTTGGTAGAGTCTATGGAACTAGAGACATTTGACCAGAATAAGATAAAGTAGGATTGTTTTCTCATAATACATAAAAGATATCTGATAGATGATTGAAACAAAGTTTGTGATGAGCAGCAAAGTTCTGAATGTTCATGAAAATATTCAGAACAGCGGATCACAAACTTTGTTTCAATCCTCATAAATCTATAACAGGATTCTTTACAACCAAAACAAACACACATCCAACAAGCACTAGCTATAAACCTAATATCTTTCTCAATGGACATCCTTTACAGTCTGAGAGAAATCCTAAATATCTTGGTTTCGTGCTTGACTCTGAAATTACAAGTCACAAGCACATCGACTCGCTAGTAAACAAGGCTAGAAAGAGACTTAATACCGTGGAATTTATCTCCGGATGTGATTGGGGCGCTGACGACAGGACATTGAGGACAACTTACATTACATTAATCAGACCCATTCTTGAATAGTGGTACCAGATATATCAAATCGCATCAGATACAAATCTCCAAAAGCTAGAAAGAGTGCAACTGGGTGCTTAATTACTGGACTTCGTAAAAGTACGCTAACTAATATGTCCTTTATGAGGCTGATTTGAAGCCTCTGCGGCTTAGATGTATCCTAAATTTTACAAAACGCTCCAGCAAGCTCTTGAGCTATGGAAACCAAAACCGTACCACAAATTTTGTCTGTGGATGGCAAAATAACCAAAGACTAAAAAGAAATAGTCCCCTTAGTCAAACCGAAAAACTTGATCTGTTGAAACCTTCTGTTGAATTGAATTCACTAAGGCCTGTTATGTCTCTTATAGTTTCTTTGTCGGGAGTATTTGCAATTTGGTGGAAATTTTGCAATTTAAAAAAAAAATGAGATGAAAAGATATTCTTGAAAATAGAGAGAGCTTCGATTACGCATTTCTGATTAAATAAATTTGAAATATAAAAGCTGATCCTATGAATTTAATTTTTATCTGTTCATATCAGTATTCAAATCTCGTTTTATTACCAAATACTTGAGACAAAATCAAATCAAAAAAATAAATGAATATGCAGTATATTTACGTATGTACGTGTACATATAATTTTAAATAGAAGCTTAATTTAAAAACAACATAAATTCTTAGTTGAATGAAACCAATTTAATACAATATTAAATTTTGTAATTCTTTCTAGTTCTACGAGTATACAAAGTCTATTAATTGCCTGAAAACTCAAGTTTCCACCTTTGATGATTCCCTTCTTGAAATGTCTTTTCTGCTCTTTGAACTCCTTTGTTACACACATTTTCTTTAATCCGGTGACTTTTTTTATAATTGAGAAATATATTTTATCGTGGTATGGAAAGGAATATAAGGTTAAATTACAAAAACCATTTTGAGAGTTATTTCTAAAAAAGCATTTTATTAAAAGGATTAGTAAAATTGGCCATCGGTAATATACTTTTGAAGTTCATCGTGAATGAAAATATTCGGCCAACAAAATATCGTATTGAATATGCTTTATACTATAAAATGCTGCTACTTAAGTATAGGCAGGTTCTAAATAATTCGCTGACACTTGAATTTTCAGATAAGTAATTAAATTCCGTGCGCAGATAAAACGAATGATTACTAGTAAATTCAGTAAATACAATAAACTGAGGATTGATTCAATTATTTTACACATAATGTAGTTTGAATTTAATATGGCGTTCTCACATTGATCTTCTTGGAGCTTACCAAATTTTAAACAAACGTACAAATTTATAAGAGAATCAAAAAAGAAAAAAAGCAACAAATTTATTCAATTACTCTAAAATATTCCGTTAGTAAGTATCACGATATTTTGAAGAAAAAGAATTTCTAATAATGAAGAGCGAGATACTCTACTGTAGGTAAAGTGGCGTCATCTAGCGTTGGTAAAATCAGTTTTTAAAATTGCAGATAGATTTTAAAATAAATTAACTTTTGATCCTCATGTTTCTCTATTTTTCTTTTATAGTCCGAGAATTGACTGTTAATTTGATTAGTACTTCTTAAGGTCATTGGTATCAATTTTCTGAATTTTATACTAATTTAAGTTTTTTCAGTTTAATTACGACAGAAAATGTTTCCGCAAAAGTAACATTTATTTTAATCATAGAAAAAGTTCTATATACCTATCACTTTAATCTTATATATATATATATCATTTTTTTAATCGTGTGTTTTACATTTTTCAAAATTTATTCAAGAATTTTAATTTTAAGCATCATAATTCTTTTGGGAGAAATCTCTGCGTTCGGTAGTGTCATTACTTAAGTTTCTCATCTACCTCACTTTAGGTCATTGATATTTCTGCTTTAAATTAAAATAAAATTTAATGAAAATAAATTTAAATTTTGTTTATAAGAAAATTTCGTCCATTGTGAAGGACACAGCATTACGGTATATGTATGGTAAATATGAAGATGAAATTTCATATGCATTGCATTTGTTTAATGGGTTATTTTTTTTATCAAAATGGTCTCAGTATTGTGTTGAAAATACATCGTAATATCGATAATTTTTGTCGTTTTTCGTGCTCAGTATCGTTAACATTATTGAACAGTGGGAAAAGATCCAAACTGATGTCCAAAAACAATTATTAGCAAATCTTGTGATAGAAACCTAAATTTACCACATTGACAGTAAGAGTAGGAAATTGCTTGTCGCTCGACTTTTACATATGAGGGCTAGATAGATCGGGACATGTGGTTTAAAGTGAAGTCCGAACCACTGCAAATATCCATCCCCGAGGTGGGTTTCGAACCCACAAACTGTTGAATGGAAGGTAAGAGCTCTACCTATTCGGCTGCCAGCTTGTGGCTTGACAATAAGATATTCTTATTCTAATATATATATAATATAGTAATGCAGAATTTTACTGGTTACATATTCTTTATGTAGAAATTATAAGAAATAATAAATAAAACGAAACAAGTTAAAAATAATTTGGTGAAAAAGTAATTTTTAGACTTGAAAAAAAATGTTGATATTCTATAGTAGATGAAAGATGTTTTTATTTTGTAAAATATGATACAATCTGTATTATATAATAAAACCAAAATTATTTCTAGATAAAATTTCAAAATTGACGATAAAATATGTTTTAATATTTAGCTATACTTTGAGTAAAAAAATATTTTTAGTAAAAAACTAGCACTTTTTAAGGAAATTCAAAAATATATTTGTTTTTCAAACACTTAATTTTAGCAATTTTTTATCTTTAAAATATATGTATCAAAAAATTTGTTTGCAAGTATAAGAAATTAATTTTTTCAGAAATATTTATGTACACAGATATATGTTTAAAGTACACACAATTTTCAACATTGGATTTTAGTTCACACACATTTATTTCTACAGCCCTCATCCAAAATTGTATCATTTTGATACTTATATTTTATATAAAATTTGGCATTTATATAGATTATCAAATAACTAAAAAAAATACTACTGACCAGAAATTTGGCGATAATTTAACAGGCCAATTAAATTTTGTGGCGAGAAAATAAAATATTTTTACTTTATGAAATGGAACACTGCTTTTTAACCAACTGCTTGTAAGCAAAAATGAGCAAATGCTTGATCTCTTTCCATTATAATTTTAAGATTTTTATTACTGAAATTAGTAACTGCTTCAATGAAGGTTAAAGTTGACTTAAAAGTGTAGTAATTTACTTTTTTAAATTCGAAATAACTTGCGTGCTTTTAAAACAATACTTTTAAAAACTGCAACTTTAAATACAGAGCGTTTAAAAAACTGCACCTTAAGTTTTTCTATGAATTTTCACCTAAAATGAGATATTAATACTGATTAATAACAAAGTAATATTTCACTACGTTCGTTCGGTTTTTTACTCTATATTCATTTTGTGCAAACGAAGGTTAGTAAGACAGAGCCTACAATTTAAAACTCCAAACCAACACGAACTATGTCCAAATTCAAATCAAACTAGAAGTCAAAGAGAGCTAACTGTTCACCTAAACTCTCTCAATGCATTGCTTTTTCACATTGAACGTTTATATGGTACAATAAAAATATCCAATATTTAATGCGCAGCAAATGCTCTAAATCTTTTGACATATAAAACCAAATTAACGACACACAAAGCATACATTTTTAGCTATGAGTATAATAAACCCTTAAAAAACATTCGTATTTAATACACGTATAATACCATATTTTATTTTATACACAATATACACGTAATCTTAGTTTAATTATTTCAAATGCCAAAATAATTAAACTAAGATTATGCAATCATTTTAATTGCAGATTTTTAAAAAAAGGAACTTTTTAAATGATATAATTTTTGAGATGAATTAAAATTTACAGAATTTCAAATCACTGATCCCTCCCTCAAATGAAATTAACGAAATATTGAGATGAAATTCATTTTAAACACATCAGCAGTATATACATCTAATTCGCTAGAAACTTTTCGATCCAAAAATTTTAAAACTGAAGTAAACAATTTATCAATGAAAAATATGACTATAAAAGAAAAAATATTAGAACAAAATATGAATCTAAAAAGTTCATAAAATAAAATTTTCGAAATCGAAATAAGAAAAAATATAATTTAAAAGCAGAAATGGAGTTCATCGCGATAATTCAAATATAAAAAATTAAAAAGATTTCATAAATATCCTAATTCCAGAGGTTCTATTTTTAAATTTTGAAGCTTTCCTACAACTTTATGAAAGTAAATTTTTGAATTAAAATCCAGATCTAGTAGATGAACGGTATTTCAAACTGGATGACTTTCTTTACTGCTAAGCACTAGCAGTGAAAAACGTATGTTTATATTGTATTTTTCAAACAAAAATTTTATTTTGAATGAGTTAACCCACTTGAAATTTTTTCGATGTAACAGTATCAATAATAGCCATTTAATATATTTCCCAGTTGGAAATCTAAAATTTATTAATAGTTTTCATGTTTGATTATAACCAGGAAAATATAATACTTATCTCAAATAATTAAATATCCACTCATGAAGAACCAAATCTATGGATTGTTCAACTAAACTGCTGTTAACGTAATTAAAAGTATACCAATGTCTAATAAATGTGGAATCAGTGACACGAATCATTGTTTTAATAATTAAGCTTCAGCCTTAATAAAATATCAGCAATATGTTGCGAAATTTCTGTTTCCTTGTCAACATTATAACCAAATTTAAAAATTTGATTGTTTAAATTGCCATAATTAGAATTTCTAGTAATCAACTGAAATGTAAAGATTTCCTTCCTTGATAATTAATATCACATACTGTCTTCGTATTCTCATGCTACTTAAATGAAAAGAGAATTCAAGGATATATTCATAAATATTTTGTATTACCATTAAATTAACATCAGTAAAAACATTAAAAAATTTTAGAAAGATGTTGCATTAATATCTGTAACTATTTTTAAACATCAATGTTGAGATGGAAAACTGATTTTCAATACAGCAAATGTTCAATTTCAAATTTACTAAATGAAAATAATGAATTAACAGTAAGAAACTTATCACTAAATAAAAAGTAATTTAGTTACTAAATGTGTAGGTTTTAATATTAAGTCATAAAAACTACTTCAATTTTATTTGTGTTTAATTAGCTATAAATTATAATTCCATGTTATAAACAATTAATATATAAGTATTATAATCACTGAATATTTTATTTTATTTGTATTGAAATACTTATCAAATTATGTATATTCAAAGAAACATTGCTTCAATGAAATTTTTTACATTTTTGTATTAATATAAAAATAAAGAAATCTACAAAAACCATACATTATTTTTTACTTAAATTATAAATTTATAACGTAAAGCAAAGCAAAAAATTTAGAGTTCTTTATAGAAAAAAGAACGTAATTTGACAATTTTTCCTTGATAAAGATTTCTAATGTTCAAAATGAGCTGTTTAAACTTTACTTCTAATGTGGAATGCACAATGTTGATACTAAAATGTATGTATTTAAAATGTATTTTTATTTATGAAAAAATAAGGATGGGGATAATCACAAAGACTAAATAAAAAGCAACACAATCAATATTTTTTGTTTATTTAATTTTTAATATACAACATTAACGTGCTGCTGAGCTTACAACCCAAACTCTTATTGTATTGTCCGTGTATCCTGCAAATAAAGTTTGTCCATCAGCAGACCATGCCATGGATATACACTGAGGTGGTTCTGCTTTTGCATTATTAGATATAACTTCTGGTCTCAGTTCATCAACCATATTTTTGCCTTCCAAATCCTATAAACAGAAATGAATCCAATAAACTCCTTACATAGACAAATTTTGAATTTACATCCGATTCCTTAAGAATCAATAAAAACATCTATTTATGATTTTTTTCTCAATATTAATAATAAAAAACACAGAATTAAGAAATAGAATTAACATTTAAGAAATAGGAAAATTTTTAAGTGTAATGGTAAATAAAACATTAAGTTAAGTAATGTTAAAATGCAACATACCCATATTTTAATACTGGGACCAGTAGCAACACATAGCCAGTAACGGTTTGGACTGAAACACAATGCGTTGATAATATCAGTGTGGTCCAAAGTGTAAAGATGTTTCCCTTCATTCAAATCCCAAAGCATAGCCTTGCAATCCTATTTTGAATAAAAGAGGAATTCATATGGTAACATGAAAGCACAGCAAAAATTCTGGTGTGGAATAAATTTCAAATTAAGAAATTAAACTATAAATTTCAAAGGAATCACTTTTTAGCATAAATAAATTACATATTTTACTTCTTAAGAAGTATATTTAAAGTAAAGAATGTTTCAGAAATCTTCCTTACTATAAAGAGTCTTACTGCTCTTTATAAAAAATTTTATGCAGTATATTCAAAACAATGTATGGCACACTGAGGCAGCAAACAGAATTCAACCTTTTTTGTATATAATATTGAACACCAGATAATAAAAGGAAGTTTAGTATAAAACTGATAAATAAAACAGCCGATAAAAATACACTGGGAACAAAAATATTGTACATTATAAACATATTTGTTATCTTGCTTTCTATCTGCTAGGGACCATACAACACAACAGTTTGGTGGGCCAGCAGTCAGCAAAACTTTGTCTAGACAACAGGCATGAATGCTACTTAAACCAAATAAAGATAGAAATATGGAAAAACTTTTACACATTTTTAGCATATTTAATATTATTTGAACACTGAGTGGCTTACACCAATTTCAGGATCTAGTCATCAAATCTTTGATTATACACATTTAATTCTGGCAGTTAAGACTTAAAATCTCTATATACAATGAGTCTGCTAACAAGCCAGTTGCAAGTTCCTATATAAATTTTTTAAAAATTTTACTATGAAAACAAAATTGCTAACTAATGAAATATAAGGTATTCAGGAATGAGGTAACTAGGGTAACTAATTGAGTGTATTTTATGGCCAAATATCTAATTAATACATGGACTAAAACTTCAAAGCACTTGTAAGCACAACTTTTACTGTTGGTCTGCTATCACTTAGCACATATTTTGGCTAACTTAACAGTAACCTGTAGTTAAAAATGAATTTAAAATCACATCAAATATCTAGATTGGCAATACAAAAATCAAACCCACAAGTTGAACAGAAACACAACAATAACCATTTAGGAATAAATTCTGCATTGCTTTTGATTTATCTTATATTTTATTATTTTAAGTGCTAAAATAAATGGTATAACCTTGAATGAAACTTTCAATATTTCAAGCCAATAGAAAATAATATATAAAACCAAATTGATTGAATAACTTACTCTCTTAAATATTAATTGGATAAATTTAACATGTAACATTTTTATATTTAACATTTACTAAGTTTTTAACTAAAATTTCAACCTTAGTTTTCCTTGCTTTATAAGTCAAGTTACAATCTTATGTTCAAATCTTCAAAATATTCCATACACCTGAGGAAATAGGAAAACTTATTGAAAATTTCTAAATTCAAATGCAATTATTTTATTTATTATCACCACTTCAAATAGATGAACCATCATTCTATGTACCTTTCATTAGATAAACCATTCATTTTTCATTACAAATTATTTTTATAAAGTTAAAAATTTTTTTAGAAACTGTACTAAATTTTTGCCTTATGTTAGTGGATTAATTTAAATAAATAACTTAATGTAAATTTTGCACAGATGTCTTGTTAGTTATGGGAAAATACAATTAACAGTTTTAATGATGAAATGAAACCACATTAGAATAATCTGCAAAGTCATTGAACAAACAATAGATTTTTAAAAAACAAAAATATGGACAGATTTTTAATAAGTTAAAACTAAAAAATTATATAGCATAAAACTTAAAAGTGCATTTGAAAAATTTTAAATAAGAAAAGTTATAACAATGCTGGAATGAGTTAAATAATTATTTACTTATCAAAATATTGGAAAACATTTAAACACACACAAAAGTTCTCTCCTTATTTCCATTAGAACAGCTTTCTAAATAGACATACATGAGTAATGCTTCATAACCATTCTGTTATTTAGGAATAACTATACTAACTTTATCAGTAATGTAATTTATAAAAATAACTTGGCAGGTAACTGTTTAGATAATGCTCTAGACACACCTTTTCTATTAATTCCAATCAAGGGTTCCATAGAAAATAAAAAATCTAGTTCCTCCATGTGACTTAAGAGAACAAATTTAATAAAATCATCTGGAAGTTTAAGGGAAGATGAAGAAGCAATTGTGAACAGGAAAATTAAAAAAAAAAACAAATGAAAAACATGCACCTGGAGCTGGAAGATGTATCATAGTTTTATAAAATTGAATGGAAGAACATTACTGACAAAAAAATTTGTAAATTTATAACAAAGCAATAACTTTAGAAAAATTAGTGTTATTTGAACATTAGGAATGAATCAATAAATGATTAAACACAGAAATTAAAAAAATTGCAAACACAATTAGACTGTGCATTCACTCAGATCTATTTCTTGAACTATAAATAAAATATTTTAAAAAACTGATATGAAAACCATTACACAGTAGGATTTAAAATACACTACTATAACTAAAAGATCAAATCTCTGTTGCTTCAAATTATAATTTAGGAAATTAAAATCATACAATTTTTGACTGCATAAAAAAGTTTAGTTGAAAACAAAAAAAAAATTTCAAGGAATTCAAATCAAATTCATTAATTTACAAACATAAAAATTCATTAAGGAATTACAAAACATTTTAAAGCATATAACATCTGTTCTTTAAATATAAAGTAAATTTAAATCAAGATGATTTAAATATAGTAAATATAAGATAAGATTAACCGTTACCTTTCCTCCAGATGCACATAATGAACCATCAGGTGATACAGTAACTGTATTCAAATAACCATGGTGACCAATATGGTTTGTTTTTAGACGACAGTTTGTAAGATTCCAAACCTAGAAATACATTTAAGTATCAGAATCAAATTGATTAATAGTCTTTACAAAGGAGCAAGCACAATTGTTAGAATTAGACTTATCAATATAATTTTATAACTCTAAATACATACCTTTACATAGCGATCCCAGCCACAAGATACGATGATTGGGTTGTTATTGTTAGGAGAAAATCTAACACATGAGACCCAATCTGAATGGCCATCTTCCTATAAAATAGAAATGCAACAATATTAGAACAAGAAAAATATATGTAAGCAAAGAAAAGCACACAACAAAGATAATGTTAATCACACCTTTTAAATTTATTACAAATGACTTATTTGTAGCTTAACAGTCTTTTTATGGCTATTTAAAGCAGAACCCACAGTGTAAAATGGATCACAAGCACTAAAAACATTAGACTGAGGCATAATTAAAATCCACAACTCTTGAAGGGAAGGTTACAAGCACTAATTTATTCGGCTGCCAGCTTAGCTTTAAATTCATCATAATTATAATAATGATAAAGGAGTAGAATTTTTGATTTAAATTAATGATCTATGTGAAGACAGTCAAGGTAAATATCTTAAAGAAAATATTTTTGGATATAAGACATGATTTTTATTCACAAATTTTCTGACAGTTAGCAAAGTTAGCTTTTAACTTTCTAAATAATCCTTATTTCATTCTACCACCTATAATGGGAAACTGTAAAATATACCATAATCAATAATTATAATAGAATAATCAATAGATTTATAAAAAACAGTACACAAGTTTAACATTTGGAACATTTCAAATAATATGCAATAAAATAGCAAAAAAACTTATTACAAGGCAGGATATTCAATTGAAACTGATTTAAGATATACATAAAATTTTCCTTTATTACAACCAAAATGTTTTTGCATATTTAAATAAAACATTTTCCTATATTAGAGAAATAAAAATAAATTTAGATTTTAGAAAATATAGATTTTTCCCCCTACTAAATTCTGTAATTTCAGAGAAACTTATGAAAATTACCAACTGCTTGTTGCATATTAATATTGTCATTCAAATTACTTGAAATCAGTTAAATATTAGATAAAAGGGTTCAACTCTTTAAAAAGATATAAATTGACAACAATAAGATATAGTTATGCTTAGCATGAATATACAATCAAGTTTGCACGTTTATATTCTCAAAAATTCATTATTCTAAAAAATTTTGAAAGTAAATTACTTTTAAAGAAATATTAGTTTCATTGAATTTTTCCTAAAGTTACAGATAACAAAAAAAAAAATAAAACAAGATTCAAGCAACTTTTTAAAATATTTGAATAAATTATTAAATGAACATTATTGCATTAAACAAAATTAGAAATTTAAAAGAACCTAAAAATTATAATTTTTAATCCATCCATTAATATTGTTACATGTTTTAGTTCAAATTCCAAATACTTTAATTATAAAATTTTAATTTCAAAAATTTAATCAAAAGAGACTGAAGTATATTAAAAACTGATCTTAAAAAGTAAGTTGAAAGTTCATTTTAAAAGATATGATGGATTAAATTGATTCCAATCATTGAAAAGCCTACAAAAAAACCATCTTGGAATTAAACATATTTACAAATTCTTGAATGTTGTAAGGTCAGAGCATTAATTTGTCATGAAATGCAGAAAATTAATGTATCATCCTTCAATCTAAATTATACAATTTCTTTAATATTTAGATATTTTTCAAAATATCAATTTTATATCTTTGACTTCAATGCAAATGTTCAATTACATTTATAATAATATACAAAATCGGAAATCAACGGCCAGAACATAAAACAGCAATGTTTTACCAAGGTTGCATTTTTTATGCTTCAAATTGTTACTTGAAGTAAAAATTATAAGCAAATATCAAATTTTAATTTTAGAAATTTACATTAAAATGATTGTATAAAAAATTCCCACTATAGAAACATTTTCCAAGCAGAAAAAGCTGTTCGAAAGACACTTCTTGCTAAACAAATGAGCATCTCAAAAAGAATGTATAGTATAATTAACAAAGAACTTAGTCTAAAAAATTATCAAAGAGAAACAGGTCATTTTCTTACAGATGAATCAAAGCTTGTTAAATATTTCAAGCATCAGAATGATAGCGTATATGCAAGGACTGCTCAAGAAGCTAAAATGTGTAGAGGATACACCCTGCTGGAGTAAAGATTTGGTGAGGTGTCAGTTATGAAGAAGTCAGAGATTCATTTTTTCGAGAAAGGAGTGAAAACCACAACATAAATTTATCAAGACACTATCTTAGAAACAGTAGTGAAGCCCCTGAACATAAACCTCTTCAATGGACAAGGTTGGACTTTTCAACAGGATTCTGCACCTGCTCATAAAGCAAAGACAACCCAGCAGTGGTTGAATGAGAATGTGCCAGGCTTCATAAAGCCAAAGATAGGCCTTCCAGCAGTCCAGATTTGAATCCTCTTGACTATAAATTGTGGTCAATGTCGGAGGCAAAAGTGCTGCAAAAACGACATTTCAGTTTGAAAAGTCTTAAATATTCTTTAAAGAAAGCAGTGAAGGAAATTTTCATGAAGTAGTTAATGCCTCGATAGATGAATTGCCAAAGAGCCTAAAAGCCTGTGTGAATTCAATAAATGATTTCGAGTAAAATGTGAAATATGTTAAATTTAACATTTAAGAACATTTTTTTCAAATTTGATTTTAAAGTTTTTTTATTTCTTTATAAATGTATCAGAGCTTATGTCATAACTATGTATATAAAACACAGATTGCGCCTTCATCTTTTGCTAACATGAACTAATACTCGATTAGGTTTTCCTTTCGATTCAATCAATTTCATTAAAAATTTTAAATTAAAACAAAAAACTGAAAAAATTACAATTTTCTAAAAAAATTAAATAAAAATGCATCAAGGTAAGTAAAAATTCCAGAAGTAATTAATGATTTTCAAGAAGTATATAATTTCTAGGAGTTTCAAGAAACCTTAAAAAAAAATTTTAATTCAAGGAGTTTCCAGCAATTGTAAGAACCTGGTTTTAGCTTAATTATGTCACAAATGCAGAAATGTAATACTAATCTAAAAGTTAGTTAATATGGCAACAGACAAATGATAAAAAAATCTTAAAAAGATACCTGTATGGTATACTTGCATTGAGCCAAGGTATTCCACAATTTAATAGTTTTATCCCTGGAACCAGAGACAATTTGCCTATTGTCAGCAGAGAAGGCAACACTCAACACATCTTTTGTATGATCTTCAAATCTTCTTGTAGTCTTACCACTTAAAAAGGAAGAACAAAATTCATGTTAAGCTCTTTCATTGCATTTAGTTTATTTCTAGAAACACAATTTTATAAGTATTTATAGAATACATTTTTTAAATAGATTAATTTTACCACAAGATGCAAGAAATATTGCTATCATAAATATATGTATATATACAGGTCTACAAAAACCTTCATTATATTAACAAAATGAATAACACATTAAAAGAACATTTCTAATCAGGAATTAAAATAAATAAAAGAAAATGAATTATTTCTTACATAAATTTAACATGCCATCTTTAGCTTTAATGAGTGCTATATTTTGTTGGAATATTGGACTCAACTAATTAGACTTGCCAGTTATATATATTTGCTTATGTGTAAAAACCCTTCATATATTTTATTCTAAGGCACTTCTTACTGGATACACGTATATTTCCAAGCTATAGAAAAACTTTTTAAGTCTTCTTTCAAATATTTCTTTCTCGCTTTACATAATATTGCACTCAGCCTTATTCCAAACAGAAATAAAATTCATG
Organism: Latrodectus hesperus; assembly: GCA_037975125.1. NCBI lineage: Eukaryota > Metazoa > Arthropoda > Arachnida > Araneae > Theridiidae > Latrodectus > Latrodectus hesperus. Next base: position 71,344,511 of record CM075856.1, on the reverse strand, counting down.
TTAGCTTAGTTATATGCATTTACTTTTTCCATATTATAGTTAATTCAATATAAGAATTCTTATCTCTTGAGATAAAAGTAACTTTGCGAAAAGATAACTATTATATTTTTTGCAAAGTAATGACTAGGCTTAATTCTAGTGTGGATATGACTAGATTTGGGTGGGTGATAAACATTACAAAATGGGCTTCACCCATCAAGTTTGTGTGAGTGCCAAATACACCAAACCTGTATATTACTGTGCAGAATGGATTCATACAATGATTTTATGACTAATTCTAACATACAAGATTTGTTTGCAAAATTTCAGTAACACTTGTACTTATGCTGTGTTTTATTTTTTCTAAGGTTTTTTAAATGGTTGTACGAAACTTTGGCTAACCACAATGAATAGATTTTGAATTTTATTATAAATTCTTATTTTTATTCCATAAAAAATTTAAAGAGGTTTAGTTTGTCGCTCAACAGTCATTTTTTTCTCCTAGGACCTATGGTTTAAAGCCAATTCCAAATCACTACAAACATCCCAAAACCAAGATGGGATTCAATCACACCTTGATTTTAATAAACACATAAGCTGTTCAATCAAAGGCAAGAGCACCTACCATCTCAAAAAAAAAAGACACGAAAAACAAAATTAATGGGGAGAATTACAAAAATTAATACCTCAGAAAATCTTTCATTCTTAATGAATTTGAATTTTTATCCCAAATGTTAAAAAATAAATTTAAAATTTAAAGAAACAGTAATAACATAGATTTATGAACTTTTGTTCTTATTCCAACATTGAAGCACATTGCTGATGCATAGGCATAGCTTACTGCATTAAGTAGAATGCAATCCATTGTTTCTAATTTTAGAGACACCTTTTAAAAAAATTATTTTCTTCAGTTTTATGTAATATACAGAACATGTAATTATGTTAATGAATAAAAAAATTACATAAGTTTGACGAGAAAATTAGAAAAGAGGCTAATAGGTTTATGTCCATTTACAAATGCATACAAAATTCCAGAAAAACAAATTGTAATTGCATAAGTTTAATTTTATTTATGCGTTAGTAGAATTTTTTAGCTTAAAAATGCTCCTCAACATCAAAATAATTAAAAAAATGCATTTATTAAACAATTCAATGGAATTAAAAGTAAATAGCAAGTATTCACTGAATTAAACACACTTTATCATTTCTTCCCTTATCCTAGGCTGTTGCACTGGTGGCTTTTATAAGTTGGGCCAGTTAATTAAAAATAAACATTTAGATTTACAGTGTTGTGTTAATATGTGCTTAATATTTTATAATGTTTTTAGGGCAAATATTCATTTGATTAATATAACAATTTGATTATCAGACTTTACTGACCACATATGAATAGTATTGATTTTTAATTTATATTTGTTTTGAAATACATTAAATATGTGAAACAATGTTTCAAATATTTAGTTATGTAGAATTTGTAAAGAAAATACAAAATAAAATTTAACGAGATCAAGATTTTGAAAACTAGAAATGTACACTAAGTCATTTCATTTAGCTTAGCAAGAAATCTGTAGACTTAGAATTAAAAATTAATTGAACCCATATAAAATACTAAGATTATGATAAAAAATGTATCACTATCTTTTTAAATGATCCCTGGAATACTACAAACTTTTAACAAATTTTAACCTCATTAGAAATTTTGAACTACAAAAATGAATTGACAGTTGAAAAATGAATTGACAGTAAACAAATTGACAGTTGAGCGTTCAATAATATTATCTAGATATGACAATGCAAATTTTTTGAGAAAGAATATTACATTAGTTTGATGACATAACTAATAGTATATAAGCAGTTTTAAATTCATTAATAAATATCTTACAATGCCAAATCCCAAAGACGAAGTGTTTTGTCCCAGGAGCAAGATAAAGCATACTGTCCATCAGATGACATAACAACATCAGTCACAAAATGTCCATGGCCACGCAGACGTTTTTGAGGTATCCCATAATTTGTATCATCTCGGGTCAATTTCCAGCTAATTAAAGTTTTATCTATATGAAAAAAATTGAACATTTTTTAATGAATATATATCAATTAAAGACACTTGAAATTATGATAACTGAAATTGAAAGTTTTCGAATTTTTAGTTTTCTAAATGTTTAATATTCTAGTATTCTAGATATCAGATTTAATATTCTAGATATCAGAAGTCAAACTATGCAATGAATATGATACATTCATATATAAATAAAATGCGATGATCAAGATAAATATATTTGGGAGGCTAGAGAACTTCTTAACGGCCTTAGGCCATAACTCTGTACATATATTCTGTCTTCTTGTTTATTCTTTATTTTGTATTTTTCTCTGTATCCACTTTCCTGGCGATAGAACTGTGTTCGCTTTCGCCTGCTGCATTTGAGATAAAAATATAAATATATTGGTAAATATCAGTAAGAAATGATTATATGTGCATGTATTGAAGTTTGACGATGATTTTAGAAAAACTGCAGAAAAGAATTTCCGAAAGGAGTACACGAAAAATAGACAAGTTCCAAGAATATTTGCAAAAGAAAAATATTGCAACTATTAAAAATAGTGATATAATTCGTATGATATTTTTAAGTAAATAGAAATTTTATTTATAATTTCCTTTTATATGCAAAAAATAATGCAGAATCAAATGCCACAATATAAACGATTAAACATTTTTAATTCACAATAAATAAGAACATTTTATATGAAGATTCTTCTATCTTAAGAAATTCATAAGTTAACAAAATATAATATTAGGCATTTTCTGATATAAGAAATAAAATTCATACCTCTGGATGATGACAAAATCATATCAGGAAATTTAGGGTTTGTTGCTATTTGAGTAACCCAATTATTATGGCCCCTTAGAGTGCCTCTTAAATTAAGTTGTTCAGTCATATTGGTATCTTTAAATATTTTATTATATTCCCGATTAATAAAGATATAAAAAGTATATCAACTCCAACTCAACAGTCAGCCATGAACATCAACAATACGGATTGGAGAAAGACGGAACGAAAATTACAAATACAGTTAATAGTACATGTATATGTCTGTTTGATCATTTGTAGGCTGCAGACTTATTTCTCAAGTTAAAAACTGCAAAATATTGATTGGGTTTTAATTCTTTCAGATATTTGATACAATACGAGAGAATATTTTTTTAATTTCTAAGGATTGACAAAAATTTCTTTTGCAATACTGAAGCTTAGTTAATTTTAAAATTGCAATTTTCTAGAGTATTTTTTTTTCCATTTTTCCAATAAAGCCATATGTTGCAGCATATTTGTTTAGTAAAATCTCAATTTTCTGAGATTCAGTAAAGAATTGGAGATAAAGTTTTCGAAGGAATGGAGAACAATAATTTTTTTTATAAGTTGAAGCTTTTGGATTATATAGATTAGAGTAATTGAGATTTGATTGTATTTATTTTTACTACAAAAATTAAACTATTGTCACTTTCATGTATTGATACAATATAAAACATTTCGCACGATTGTTTTTAAGCAAATTATTTTTTTTATAAAAGCTCTTTTATTAAAATGGGAAATATATTGACAATAAAATATTAAAAGAAGAACACATGCACACACACACAAAGTCAAAAAATACATGATGATGAAATTAAAAGAATACAAGTTTGTTTTTGAATTATCCACATTTATATTTACATGTAACAAGACTTTCAACAGCATTATTTATTTAATATGTCTATATTTTATGTACGAGGATAGTTTTTTATACTTTTTAACAGTGAAAACTCACACACACTCATGTAGAGTTGCATTTTTTTTAATCATAAATTCGCTTAAACATCATTAGTAAGTTTATTCTAATTCTGCTCAAATAATTTGAGTAAATCATCTGTTTTTTCAATTTTAAATTGTTTTATTTTTGAAAAGTCATTTCATAAGTTTATACATGGCAAAAGTGTAAGGATCTTTTTTTTTTTTACAAAAACTATTAATTCTGAAATCTACCTGAAGATACGGAACCATTGAGAGAGTTGTTTATAAGGAAAAAGATTGTAATTCATTTATTAAGTTTTCAGTAGCTTTTCTTTGCTTATAAAATATTTCATCGTGAAATTTACGAAACATTCTGTCTGTTTGGCTAATTGTTTCCATCAATGATTTTATAGGAATGTTACGTCCACTTGTAAATATTAAAATAATCCATTCGGTTAAATCAGACACACATCTCGGTATTATTTCTTGATATACTTTCCAGCAAATCATGTTTAATTTTATGAACAATATAACTTACCACATAAATTACAGCTTGTTTAAATGAAGATATATTACCATTTGCATCGGAAAAAGTGAGCTCATATTCTCAAGATAATGATAAAAGATATTTTATTAATTGTTTAAAATTTAAATCATTATCATGATAATAAAATGAATATTAATTAATATTTTCAGGAGATGCATTGGCTTGCCTCCTCTTTAATATAGCGCTTGAGAAAGTGATAAAAGATGCTTAGATTAATACAAGAGGCACTATATTCAACAAATCGGTACAAATTCTCGCATATGCCGATGACATCGACATAATTTTAAGATCTGAAACTGACCTGAGGACAGCCTTTTTGGCATTGGAAAAAGCAGCTGGGAGGATGAAGCTCAGAGTAATCATGGAAAAAACAAAACATATGTTCTGTGGTAAAAAAGAATACCAGTCTGAGACTTTTATGATCGACACATTTAAGCTTCTGTCTGTGAGAAACTTCAGCTATTTGGGCTCGGAGATTAACTACCAAAATGACATCACTCCTGAAATCAGAAAATGGATCATTACCGCAAACCGTTGTTTCTTTGGTCTAAGACCTCTTTTGAAATCTCACCTAATCAGGAGAAGGACAAAAATAATGTTATACAAGACATTGATTAAACCACTTCTAACTTACGCCTTAGAGACATGGACCTTGACGATGAAGGAAGAGAAAACATTGGCGATTTTTGAGAGAAAGGTCCTAAGAACTATTTTTGGTGCTGTCCTGGAAAATAACACCTGGCGAAAAAGGTATAAATTTGAACAGTACAAAACCTATGGAGAAGAAGACATCATTAAACCAATAAAACTATCTAAAATGAGATGGGCAGGCCACCTCATGAGAATGAGTACAGAGAGAACCCAATAAAGGTATTCAACACCACCCCTTCCTGTAGTAAACCAAGAAGACCCAAAAAGAGATGGAAGGACTGTTTAAAATAAGACTTCAACATACTTAAAGTCAAGAATTGGAGGTCGATTTCTAGAAAAGGGGCGGAGTGGCAGAGACTTCTGAAGAAGGCCAAGGCCCACAAAGGGCTGTCGTGCCAATGCTGATGATGATGAATTAATATTTTCATTTTATTTTTTATTAAGGATAGAGTCTAGCATTTCATTTATTAAAATACAGATCTACTCTACTTTATAAAGAACTTACTTAAAGCCAACAATCAATCAGGCAATTCGTTCGCGAACAATATTTCTTCAAAAGAATTATAACAGATCATTAAATCTTCTGAGATTTTTAATTTAGCTTAAGATGCTATCGAATTTTTTTGTAGATCTGTTTAAATATATATTATGCTTAAATATTTTAAATATTCACATCATCAATTAAATTAATAGAAATAGTTTTTTCTAAAAAGAAAAACTAATTTTTTTATCATCTTTATTAAGTTTCCACAGACAGTATTCGGAGATTTTTTATATAGAGAATTATAGAAAAAGAAAAGATTTTTGTATCTTTATTAAATCATAATAAAGAACAATTGTTAATATTTTAGAACTTTTCAATGAAATTACAAGAACTTTTAAAAAACGAGCCTAACGCATTTCAATCTTTAAATTATCTTAAAATAGTTTAAAGTACACATAAATCTCATTGAAGCTCCATGTGTATATCAATTTCAAATCGCTCAAGTTCTCACGATTTTTTTTTCGTCACTACCTAAAATGTTTTTCAGAATTTTAACATACAGCTAAATTTATAGCACCGCCTTTACAACATACTAATTCCTGATTTATTCTCAGTTTATCTCTCCAAAAAATCATAAGAATTTAAAGATAATGATTACTTATGATACATTTTGAAAGTGATGATCCTTTTATTTTTTTCTCGTCCTTACATTAATAAATTATTCAACCCCATCTTCACAGTTTAATTTTTTTAATTAATTTATAGTCGTTTTTTAAATTTGTATTTCGTTTAATATTTTTCAATTTAATTAAATGATTTTCCCAATTGAACTGAAACTTTTTTGCTCATTTTAAAGAACTTCATGCCATTTCTGGACATAATAATCTATTTTTTTTAATTTTCTATATTTTTGAAGTATTTACTGAATTTTAAACATGAAATTTTATCATTGTATTTCTATACATTTGATTCCTTCAAAAGCTTCTTATAATATTTTACTTCATTTATCGATGATTTTTCTCTAAGCAAATCAAAAAGTATCTTTAAAATTTAGAATTTAAGATAAGGTAATGCTGCGTGAAGATTTTAATATAGAAAATTTTAAGTGAGCTATGTGAAACATATACCACAAAAAAGAAAATGCCAGATTAGTGACGCACATTCCTTTTTTTAGTGATTAAGTTAACCTGCGACACTTCATAGTGATGAGTTAGTGATTCTCTTTTCCCTAGTCTAGGTTTATAGGTTTAGAGGGTGTCCCAGGCATATTTATGTAAAAACTACCAAAGAAGCCCAACTTATCCATAACCTAAGCGATGGATTTGCTTAGGTTATGGATAAGTGGTGCTTTTAGTATCGAAGAAAGTTTTTAACGCATTCGATAGCTTGCGTTGAGAAAATATTTTCACAGTCAATGTCTGCATAAGCCACTTTAAGCCCAGAGCAACTGTCTATATGCGCTTGACGAAACTTAAATATTCACTTACAGTATTTTACTTATATAAATAATGAAATAGAATAAAAGTATTCAACAGATTCAAATACGACCTGATGATTTTTTCTACCATTTTTGCAAATGTCAAAATAAATTTAATATTTATTGAAGCATATGACTGATGCTAATTACAGTTAAGAAAAATTAGAATTTCAGTTTTTTTTTTTTTTTTTCCTTGAGAAACTCATTTAAAACTTTTTTCGAGGATATCCATTACATGACTAAAAGAGAGTTGTACAAGATAATTGTAATAGATTTGTATTAAAATATGAATTTATTCTTTATCTGTTTAAAACATCCAAATCTTATTTTCAATCTTCATGAAAGCAATATTCCCTTTAACTTTATTTTTTTTTATCATATTTTTGATATTGATGTGAGTTTCTTCGTGGTGATGAAAATGTGATGATGGAGAAATAAAGATGATAAATTTCTTCTAAGCAAACTCTTTATTCCCAGTCACAATGACTACAATTACTTCAGGTCGAAGTAACTACACAGGCTAAAAAAACTATAGTTTCTCTAATATGGAAACTAAAACAGCAATTTTCAGATTTGGAGACTCAGACGTCTAATCTGATTAAGAAAATTTGATTGATTAATATTTATATTACTGAGGTTTTATTATTTATACCTCTTCGAAACTTCCTTGAACCTTCCACCCTAATGATTTCTAGAGCATTGCTGTAGTGAGCCTATGGTAACTCGGGGCCTATTGGTCCTATAATGGCTCCTATTGGTCAAATGTCGCTAAGCTATCTTATATTTTACAGACTTATTTCTCAGCTATGAACACTACTATTTTTACAGATATTTATACTGTTTACATTTATCGTAACAATATTGCATGCATTTTAAGAATACATTTCACCAAAAAGTCGGAGCATGAAAGTATATTTTTAAAGAAAGTAAAATTTGTATATCAAGGATTTTCCTCAATCAAATCGTTCTATCACTTCATATGGTACATTTGTTGTTGTTGTCTTGTGCCAGCTAGGCTGGCAATATGGAGTGCGCTGATCCACTTTTCCAATTGAACCATATTTTAGTGTAGAGTCTGACTTCCTCAGTACACACATGCCAAAGGAACCCGTTTCAAATATGCTATAATAACATTTATATTTTTATGCCCTTGTAGTTTAGCTATTCAGTATACAGCAGAGAGAAAATCTGGCAATCACACACACAATTCTATTTCTATTTCAATATGTTATCACCACGCAGAGAGTGACTTTACGATCATCAGTAGTATAAAGCTTTCCAGGGAACACTTTCAGAAATATTGTAAATGTAGATAGAGCCACAGGTGGAAGAAAACCAGAAAAACTTCTACGTACCCACTAAGATAGACTTTCATGGATTTATTTAAAAATTGTTGATCACGTGACTAACATATAAGGATTTCCTAAAACAGGAATGTTTCTTTGCCAAATTATTCATCAAGATATTATATTTACAATCTAATTTTGAGCTCATGATATGATTGAAAAACATTAACATAATTTAGTAATATATTTTCTATTTGATACACAATGATTCGTACGAAAATGGGAAGAGGAAATTTTATTAGTTCAATCATATTATTTCTGCATGAATCATACTCGCGATAAAGAGGAGTGATGATATTCCCAAACAACACAATTTCATCCAGTAGACGTCGATATGACATCCTCAACGGGATGTACTCTAATCCAGTAGACGTCTCTTTTTGGTCCAGTTTAGATCCATGGCACGTCAAATATCCAGCTATTTTACGTCCACTATACGTCTACGAGACGTTGCAAGTGGATGGCTCATGGACGAAATTTGGATGTATTCATACGCACTGCTCTATACTAGGTAGTTTTATGGATGTATTGTAGATGTGCGTAGATTTTGAAATAATCCCTCATCTATCTTAGTGGCTCATATATTTTTGTCCACTAGACGAAGAGAAGATTATTTTTAATTAGCTTGTTACTTATGAAATTGCTTTAGCATCACATTTTTCTTAATTTTCAGTCAAATATCCTAGATTTTTGACAGATTTACTGTTCAAGTTTAGTTAATGTAATACAATTCTCACAATTGATAAATTAGTATTATTTTTATGCTCATTATTTTATAGTTAACATTTTGAAAATTTAGTTTCTTATTGTTTAAAATAAAACTATTTTTTTTCTTTGAAAAAGTTAAAAATTACTTCTAAGAAGTTTCCAGTGAATGCATAAATTAATGAATTACTATTATAACTAGAGAGTAATAAAATAGTCAAGGATATTTTTATTTGTAGAGTGTAATTTTTTTTATTTTAATGTCAGACAAATTATTGTTCATACTTTATTTTTTTAATTAATTTTGTAGTAAGAGAAACTTATAAGAATTATTTCTCAGCCAAATATTTTAACTAATTAGATATTATTTCAACAATGTCTTTTTTTGTAAAAGATAAAAGAGAAACTTTTATTTAATTAAAGTTTTCCACTCAATTCAATATTCCAAATTATTATGACAAAAATTCTGAAAATTACTTATTTCATTGTTTAAAAGCTGAATTATTTTCCTTTGTAAATGTTAAAATTTGTTTAAGAAAACATTCTAGCAAGAGTGTAAATCTTAATTAATTCAAGAAAAATATAACAAACTAATAGAATTTATTTTTAATGCACACAATTTTTATTCTGATTATTTACATTATACATAAATATTAATTAACTGAAATGTTTGATTCTTTCATTGATAAATTCTATTTCACCATCTGTTGTCTTTGAATACTGTGGAGTTCACCACACAGCATCTGAAAATAAAGTACATTTAAAATAATTAGCAGTAACAATTAACATTTTCAGATGAATAACCTCAGACAAAATAGTAAAAATCCAGAAGACAATTTTCATCAATATTTAATTTATTTCTTATCAATCTGATTAATACATTAAACTGATAGGATGTAAATCTCATTATTAAAAAACAGCGTAAAAAAGTGGCACTGAAACAAAAACAAATAAAAATATAAAAATTTTATAATTAAAACATTTTATAATTTAAATTTGAAATTACTGTATTAATTTTGGAAGCATCCATACATTATGTAGTCATAATAATAATTATTATTTACAGTATAAAATTCACATAAGTTTTAGAAAAATAAATCTAATATATATTCCTATACATTTAATAAAGCATATATATATATATATATATATATATAAAATAATTATTTAAACAATACAAAATCAAATCAACTATAATATAGTAACAGCGTAATACAACACAATTTCTTCCAATAGACGTCAATATGACATCAGGTGGATGTACTCTAATCCAGTAGACGCCTCATTTTGGTCCAGTTTAGATACATGGCACGTCAAATATCATAATACCAATTTTAGAAATGTTTATCTTTTTCATTACATATATGCTAAACCTAAGGGACTAATTTCTGGAAAAAATATACTATTTAATCTTTTACCCTTTGGAATTGATTAAATAACTGAAATTACAAAATATTTAAAATTTGTAATGAATTTTCAAATTAGCAAAACAAGAGTTAGATTAATAGGTAAAATTTAACATTACCATTAAAAGAACAGAACTTAAATAATAAAATATAGAATTGAATTTACATATTACTGCTAAACATAAACAGAAATGTTATTTACTAAGGAATATATTAAATATTTTGATTAAACATTTTTACAACAGTAAACTCTTAATAAAATTTAATACATGATATATTTATTTACAATTTGCACTCAGTAGAAACAAATTGCCATATTTTTAATCCATTAAAGGATTTATTTTCTTTTGCTCTACATTAGTTCAAATAAGCATAAATAATATAGAAAAATTAAATTTTTTTTAATTTGCTTATTTTAAATTTAATCTCATCCTCAGGTATATAAATTTGTAATTCTCATTTAACTGAAAAGGAAAACAAAATTTAGAATTTATAAATGATGTACATTTTATCTCTTAAAAATACAATTCAACTTTATCAACCAAAATAATTAAAGCATAATAAAAGAAATTTTAAATCTTAAATATAAAAAGATAACTATTTATAAAACAAATTATTTATTCAATTTATTTGAAACTAGGTTCAGCCCATCATAAGCAATTTTTCATGCAAAGCAGAGCAGAATATGAAACACTATAGAAAAAATGAATTTCCAATCAATATTCAATAAATAAATGATGTTTACTGTGATCAAATGTGTACATCTTTTTTAATAATATTCAAATTAGATTAATAAAGAAGACATATTTAATAGAACTAAAAATCAGGTTATTGTGTGAAACGTAGATGCCATTCTGTTTATTTTTGCCAGTAAAGTCTTTGAAGTCTGTAGAAAAGTGAACTACAACAAAATAGCTTTAAAGGAATACAATTAAAAATAGAAGAATATTGATATTTCTGTTTAAATATAAATCAGAGAATAATTTATTAAATCAAATTAATCAACAGAATTTGAATGGAAGTAAACATATAATATTCATTCCAGAAACATTGTTCTGTTTACGTAATCATTTTGCTTTTTAATTTCATTGAGAGCATGCTTCTTAACTTCCTTTCAGGGCATACACATGCAAGCAAATGGTTTGAATTTCAGAAATTCCAGTTAGTTACTAATTTCATTTTTTACAATAAACTAAATTCTTCTCATACAAAAAGGTTTTAACTATATTGACTTAAAAATAACTTTAGTGAAAATGCAATCAATGTATTAAGAGTTTCATTTGCTATTATAATTTATGATTTTTTTCCTGAAAATGTGAGCATTCTTGTATTAATTTACTTAGATATTTAAAGTGTGATTAAAAAAATAATTTATTTTGAAGATATTATGATCAGATAGTTTTTGTAAGAGTATTAAACAAAATAATACAAAATAAGAATATAAAAAATGTTCAACATCACAAGCATTATGGAAGTAGGAGATTTTGCTACCAAATTAAGTGTACAGAAAATATTATAGAAAATCACATTCACAGATCACACACAGTTACATTCTAAATGCTTAATCACTGAAGATGTAAACATTTCATACTAAATGATTTTACATAATCTTAACCATCATTTTTCCTAAAAATAAAAAAAAATGCTTACTTCAAATTCTAGAACCTTTAGTAGACAACAAGAGAAGTTCTCCAGAAAAGTAAGAATTCCAAATCTGGTATGGGAAATAAACATATCTTCCATTTAACTACAAAATACGAAAATTAATTTTCAAGTATACATTTTAATAGCTCTTCATTTGAAATATTAGTCCAGCATGCATTAAAATAATTGGGTAATATAATTTTTTCTAGCTAAGTAGCAAAATCTTGAATTATTGATTTAAAATTTGATATTAAAAAAAAACACTCAGATTTTTTAATTCAACAGTAAAAAGTATTTTAATTTAACATTAAATCTTTGAATCAAATCCTAATATTGATTAATTTTTATCTTGTTGAAATCAAGATATAAATACATAAGTCTTTGTATGACAAAATAATAATAAATTTAAGCAATTTTGGAGAGAAAAAATGGTTTTTACTAAAGAAAATTACTTTGTGGTATTTTCATCCAGCAATTTTCACCCTAATCGCAATGTTTGCATTTTTAGCCTAAAAATAATTTTAAAAGTTAAAGACAAAAAAATTATTACATTCTGCTATCAAGCACAATTTATAAATAAAAGCAATATTTACCTTTTAACGTTAATTTAAAATAGTTACAAATGTAATTTTTTAAAGTAAAAATACACTTTAAACATGGTTTTCTACACTTAGATAAAACTACTCAGTTTTTAAAACTTATTTCTTTTATGACTTCTTTGGAATAAAAATAAGTTATTTAAAAAGATAAGCAATTATTTTTTAACTTACTTCGTTAAACACTTCTTAACGTAGCAATAAACGACTGTAGACTGTGAGGCAAACGATAATTTAAAATGATGGAAGGAATAAACATAAATAATTACAATTGCAGTTAATTACCTACTTTTAATACATGTCAGGATAACATCCTTTATGAATGTCTTAAGTACATCCACCATGGATGTCCAAATTACATCTATCATGGACATATAAATTACGTCTATTACAGATCCAAATGCTAATAATCCAAAACTCATCCATCGTGGATGTCAATCCGACGTCGATAGAAAACCATCCAGTTCACATCTAACCATGGACGTCTTTATGACATCCAAAAGGTATCCAGGACGTCTTTTGGACTCTATGGATCTTTAAAAGACGTCCAATAGACGTGTGTGGTTGTATGGGTTTGATACTCAATTCTTTACTTGTCTATTTCAGCATCTATTTGATAACTGTATCTCTGCTTTAATTTGTTACTCTAATTTTGCTGTATCAAGGTGATAATAAATAATAATTGCTCTAATTATACTATATCAAAAATGACCACAAAAAGAAGGTTATCGGGCATAATGTAAGAAATTATACCATGACTCTGTCTAACAAATGAGTTCAGAGTTTACAGTAATCTAATGATAAAACCGCAATCCTAGGAGCTGAATATCCTGTATTCGATCCCTGTCTCTGTTGAATAAAAGGATAATATTACAATTTTCCATCTACATGATTCTCTGTTGAGGCTTATAATCTCCGTTTTTTAATTTCTCAATTTTTTCAGTTTTTAGCACTGGCAATAAACATTAATGTAACAAAATATATAAATTATAACCAGAAATTAATATTACTGAACATAATAAAATTTTTTAGATTTGTTTTATCATAAAACGTAATTAAACTTCTACTTTACACATAACAAATACATCGGGTTTATTAACCATGTTCATGTTTGTGAATAGGAGTTTAAAGTAAGGCATTTCATCTCGGACCTTCCATATTATGATTAATTGCGCTTATTAAAACGCCCAAGTGCCCTCTTATATTTTCTTATTATTGATATTTTAGTATTCTTTTAGCTTTCATTGGGATTAACTTTTTTAAATAAATCTCGTGAACATAAAATGATTCCCCTAAGCACGCTTTCAGTCACATAAAAATAGATCCGTAACTTTTTCATTTGGACTTTTAGTATCATTTGTCTTGTCATTAAAGTGTTTTCATATTGTTCCACTGAACGTTTGTAACAAGCCGAAATTCTTACAAATAACTGAAAAATATTAAAATTCTTATGAGACGCTCTGTTGTACATGAAATTTTTGAATAAAAGTAAAATATTTATAAAGCTACTAACATAACAATAATATCTTATGCTTTTTGAGCGTACCTCATGATAGCGTTTTTTAAAATATTTTCTGTAGTGAATTAAAAATTTAAATGCTTTTAGAAGTAAAAACTCATAGAATTTACATAATGATTTTGAATGGAATTAATATATTTGTCTTAAAACACTGCTGTTCTCTGATAAACATGTTTGCTTCTAATTTTTTATTTTATAATGAAAAATATCAATATTTATAAAATGCAGCAATTTTAATACTGACATTTTGCAATTTTAAATACATTGGTAGGGTGTTATTTCAAAACCTCAGTAAGTAGTGTTCTAGGGGTGTTCAAAAAGTAAATTACGCTCAAATAATGTAAGTCAAAAAACACTTTACTGAGAAGAATGCTTTAATACAATATGACACACATACAATATACTATTTCTCTACATAATCTCCCAGTCGTTGAAGACATTTTTCGGAACGTAGCACTAATCATTCGATGCCTTAACGATAGAAAATCGCTCCTCAGTCCTTGAGCCAGCTTAGAATAGATATCTTAACTTGATCATCATTAAAAAATTGTCTTCCACCTAAATATTCTTTGAGCTTGCTGAACACATGAAATTCGAAAGGTGTCAGATCAAGATTTTGCGGTGACTGCTTCCAGACCTTTCATTCAAAATTGTGAAGCAAATCCTGTGCTATGCCTGCTTTCCACCCGCTCTACCATGTTTGATGTGCACACTGTTGTTAGCTTTCCTTGCCTTTTCTCATCAGTTGAGTCTGTGCGACCATCTTCTAGTCGCTGGCACCATTTCACAATGGTTGGACGTGACACCATAGATTTCCAATATTTTAAGATGAATCTCGTAGTCGTTAAACGTTTTGCCCACAGAAAACGTACTGTTCCTATAGACATCAACGTTAAAGTAAGCTAGTAGTTGACGCGAAATTCTTTTTTCGTACTACGCAGCTATGGTTCAAACAATCCGAATGAAATTGTTACGTAGAACTTAATTATAATCTGCGCAAGCTCTGTTCTTCATTCGCAATGCCATCTCTGTCGGAATGAGTGTAACTTATTTTCTGAACGCTTTATATAATTTAACAAAATAACATCAAAACAATTTACAATAGTTCAATCATAAAATCTATCTTTTTAATTAAAATAAGCAAATTGAAATAAAAATGCATTATCACAGCTATTTTTCCAATGCTAATATAAAAAAATCTTATATGCATTATTTACAGAAATCTTTTTTCATATTATATATGTATACATGTATATATAGTAGTGGCAAAATTGAAGAAATTTTTTGAGATTAATATATTTTTTGACTTTTCTTTCTTATATATAATGCATTAATTTTCTCTTAAATTTTATCAAATTAAAGAAAATTTAATGCAGAATTTAAATAAAAATACAGAATTAAAATATCTATATAACAGAAAAAAGTATGATATCTATTAGTCTAAAAAGCAAACGCAATTTGCCATGAGTTCTGAAGTGAAATGTAATAAAAGCACACTAGCCAATAAAAATTTCTGTTTTAGAAAACAAATCGATTTCAATGATTTAACTATATAACTAAAGCAATTTCAATAATTAAATTAACATAATAAAACTACAGTTTGCTTTGATTTGTAAAAATGCTATGTTGTTAGAATGGGTTTTGTAGAAAGATGCACATTATAATTTAACTAAGCAGAATATTTTTAATCCTTATTTTTAAAGCAAATTGTTTAAAATGCTACTAATAACAATAACTTATTGGACAGTTGTAAAAATAAGCAGAATTTTCTTATTAAGAGAAGATATTCTGTCTCTTAAGTTACAATTGAAAAATAAGTTGGTAAGTCGGTGACTTTATCTGGTGTACGAAAATAGTACTTACGTTATTACGAATGGAAATCAGTGAAAAATATGGCAAAATCAAAAAAAGAATGCCTAAGTACTACTGACAATAGAATGATAAAAAATGCCCCAAAGATAGAAAGATTTCCTCAGATGCTGTAAAATATGAAATGAGTACATTAGATGTTTCATTTAGTTTAAGAAAAATGAAGATATTATATGGTTTTGGATTAAAAAGTAAAATTCTCCAGGGAAAATACTATATTTAAATCTTTAGCAATACAAATACTTAATTTAGTAAGCAAAAAATGTATTAAAAGTCAGAAAATCAGTGGAAGCAAATAATCTACAGCGATGAGAGTAAAATTTCCCTCGTTGGCAGTAATGAGCGTAAATACGAGAAGCGTAGAGCTACGCGTTCAAGCAACTACAAAGAACCCAACACACATCATCTGCAGATGATATGGGACATAATCAAGTGATTGACAGTATTCTGAATGCTGATATTATACCTCTTTTTTTAACTGAGTGAAGAATGGAACTAAAATTCATACTTTTCACCAGGGATATCTTAAGCAGTTAAGAGCAATTTATATTTTAGGAAGATTCAACTCCATTCTATAATGACAAAAATATGCAAAGAATGGTTTAAAGATAAAGGCATGGATTTATTAACCTGTCCAGGAAACAGTCCTGATCTGAATCCTATTGAAAATTTATGGTGAAATTTGAAAGTCTGTGTGCGAAAAATGAATCCATCAAATAAAAACTCAACTTATTGAGGCTGCAGTTGCTTCTTGGCATCATATGATAAGGAAGAAGGAATTTAATATACCAGTTTGCATGATGGAATGACGCTCTGAAGCTGCATTAAGAATAACGGTTACCCTACTAAATTTTCCTTGCGTAAATTTAACTTAAGTTGAAATGGAATCTAAAGTATATCTTATTTGTAACGCAACATTTTTGCGATGTATTTTAATTTTTTTTAATTGAATTCTACATTAAATTACCTTTATGGCACATAAAAATTTGTATTTAAGTGAAAATTAACATATTCTACAAACATATAAAAGTTAAAAAAAACATAAAAATTTCAAAAAATATTCACAATTTTGACTAAAATAAATTGTTTTTACAAATAAAAAGTGGTGATAGTATCTACTCAGACGAGCAATGATTACACGGCAGTTTAGGGTCGCATTTCAGAGGCAGGAAAAGAGAATTAGAATTCCAACTTGAACTTACAACAATATTAGGAAAGCGAATGGACGATACTGAAATCAGATTGTTGAAATCAGACTGCACAATCAGGTTTATTATTTAGTGAAAAACTCACATCAAGTACTCAAAATGCCGACCATGCATGTCGTTGTTCAGTTGACACCAGCAAAGGAAAATCTGACGCACCCTCTCGATAATGAAAAGATCCACTGGCAAAGCCATAGTGAGGCGACCAAGCTCAAAGCCCGGCACTTCGAATCCATCGTGCGGGATGTGTGCCATTCAAAAAATTTCAGACCACGATAGAAAAATGTGCTAAGGCTCCTTCGTGTTCATGGAAAGCGGAACAGCTTGCAATAAACCGGGAAGTACTTGTTCCAAAATATACGAGGTGTGAAGAAAAAATATTATATCAAACTAAAAACTAAATAGATCCGGTAAAGGCACTGCAGATGTTATACTAAATAAATACGCAATTGAAAACGTAACAAACATTTAATAACAGAATAATATAACAATACTTTTGGCCGATTAAATCGACCCGAGCTGAGAAACATAGTTCTCCTACACAAGCAAGCAAAAACAAAAGTGCGACTAAAAAACTATATAACAAATACAAAATACAAGTTGCAAAGAACGCCCTCTAGCGTTCAGGCAGTACCAAGTGGGTTGCTGCGGATTGATATTTTCCACAAGGTGCTTAGTGACAGAAGATACAGATCGGGGATCGCCTTGTTGAACTATGACTGTAAATCAGCCAAAACTTGTTGATTGCGCATGTTGAAACTGCCTTCTCTGTTGAATGTGTGTTTCCTCATCACTAAATACTAATGTAGGAAATTGTTACTCTTCATCTATTACACAAGGTCTGCCTGGCAGGTATCGTTTGCAAATAATAACACTTCTTGTATGGTAAGGACGCATGCATTCATCGTTAAAATAAACCACATCAATGTTTGAGAAATACATTTAATTTTTTCCTAAATAATAATGTGTGTGATTGTCTAACATTTGGCTCATCCTACACTGTTTATGTTCAAGTTTGAACTCTTAATTCCTCTTTTTTGATTCTCAGAGTGGAATACAAACCTATGTTCTATGGTAATTATTTCTTGTCTGAATGAGTACTAGCAATCCTCTTAATTTGTAAAAATAATTTAAAATTACTTTCTATATACTCAGTTCAGTCACATTAATGTGATCACCTGCCAAAATTCAGAATAACCACTTTTTTCAAAGCGAACTGTTGCGAGACGTACCTGGGGCCTGAGCAGCTACCAGGCGCGTCGGTAGGTGGTGGATCACCGAACGTCCTGTAGGAATGACAGGATAGCCTTGCATATAGAATCAGAGGCCGCGAACCAGCTCCCGTAAACCCTGGTGTTATGCGATCCGTGCCTAGGGCTAATTGGCACCGCGGTATTGGTGTCTTAACGGAGCCTCTAGTTGCCTGGCAAACTTCTAGAGTAATTTGCCTTGCCCAGTATCTCGGGCAATGCTGGGTGGACTTATATTACCTGAGCTTATAAATTGTTATCTTGTGGCTGAAAAGACACAAGAAATAACAAACCTTTCTGCATCTGCAGGTGATGCCTCTGAAGTAGACCTTGCTGAACAAGACAAGGGAACTCAGAGGCAGTCTTGTAAAGGAGCAGTAATGAATCCTTCACTTGAGGTAGAAATGACCTCCAAACCATCTTCTGGTGAAAGTCAGGAAGCTATCCCTAGTATGACTGACTCTCTGACCAGATGGGACTGTTTCAGCAAGACCCTATCTGCTGGAAATGTCATACGCAAGAGGAAACGGCAGAGCATATCATTTATTAATGCGAGGCTCTTGCCCTCCCTAGATTAACTTCTTTAGGCATCAACCATACTAGAGAGTTACACCTATACTCCATTAAAGGGTTATCGGACTTTATTAATAAAGTGGGTGACCCAAGCAACTGGAACTAGGAAACATTGGGTTTGGAGTTAATGGTACAAAATGCTGATAAAAGCAGAGGTGCCCAATGACATACAAATCCAATTCTAAGAAGAAGAAGAAGAAGAAGTTGCGAGACGTATAGGAAGAGAGAATGAATTACGCTTCCTGAATGTGTTCACTGGGATGATGGACCATGGCTACTTCAGTGCCGTGACCAGCTGCGTTAGAGTGCGAGGATCCATGCTGCGAACAACCCCCTAGAGATGATCCTACAGATTCACGATTGACTTTTAAGTCAGGTGAGTTTGTTGGCTAGGGGAGAACGATAAAATCATCCTGGTGCTCTTTGAACCAAGAATTTACTCTGACAGCTAATACTTCACATTGTCATATCGGTAGATGCCACCATCCCTAGGAAAAACAATGTGCATATAGGGGTAGACCTAATCGTGACCTTCGAGACTACAGACCTGCTTACTGAAGAAAATCGGTTGCAAGAGTCATCTCATTTGGGGGGACGCTCAGAGCGACTGGTGAATGTTTACAACTCGATGTACGTGGATTATTAATAAACGTTTGAGTAAGAAAATTTGTATGCAAGAAAATACATTGCTGTAATAATCACAAGCAAAGAATTTCATTGAAGGTGAGTGAGAAATTGTTTATAATTTATACTTTATCTTTTTAAAAAATTATATTATTTAAAACTTGTACTAGTTATCATAATTGCTAAGCCTTGCATGCATTGTTGTCAAAAAGTAGAGTATTGTACTTGGTATACATTCCAATATTAATTTACTGGATATTTAGTTTGGTCATTATTAAGTTCATAAATGCTAAAGATTTTATTTATTGAATTATTTTTTCATGTTAAGAAAGTAATATTAAGATAACGATAGTTTGAAAAAAAGTACTTGTATTGAACAAATCTTATGTTTCGAAACTAAAATATTCATTTCTTAATTTGTGTATAGTTATTGTACTGTATAACACATCAAGTCTTTTCACTAATTAAATAGTAATTAGCTTAGCTATAATGGAAAAGATTTTACTATAAAAAATGTTAGGAAAGATGATTAGCTAATCAAATATTATCACAAAACTAGTGTAGTATGTTATAAGAATAGATTTTAAATTATAATGTTTTGATGTGTTGAATTATTTCATAGTTATAGGAACTAAACAAAGCTAAAATTAAAACTGATTATTAAATTATTCATTCCTAAATTTGAATCTGTGATTAGAACATTGTTTGAAGAGGTATCTTATTAGTCATTGGTTATTTAAAATTCATTAAGAAGGGAATATTTAATAACACAATTGATATTGTTTAATAATAAATTTTAATAATGCAATTGACTTAGGAACCAATCGAGGAGAAACTTTATTATTGCTCATAAATATAAACATAATTATAATGTCTTCAATTGTGAAGTTTCAGAAATTACCAGGTGCGAATGTAAATGTATGAAGGAGTGTCCAATAATGTTCTTAAGAAATAGTTTTTTGTTAAATTTAATGTAAACGTTGAAATTTATAGAAGGCTATGAAAAATCTTGTGTAAGGAACAAATATTTTAGAATTTACTGCAATTACTTCAAAATCAAAAAAATATTGAAAAAGGATATTATATTTTAGTTGAATTAAAATAAAAACTAACTTTATATTTTAAGATAATTTCTAGAAAAACAAGTATTTTTCATTAATATATTTTTAATTTATATTAATATTTTTTTCAGATGCCAAACTCTTGTTGTGTTCCAAAATGCAATGGAAACTACAATGAAGCAAATAAAGTCCATGTGTTTGGATTTCCAAAGGATGAACAGCTGAAACAAAAATTGATAAAGGCTATCCCTAGAAAGAATCTCATTGTAACTAAAAATACAAAGGTAAGTTATTATTCCCCTCTTTCATAACTCAAAAATATTTCTATTAACATTTCTTAACAAGAGATATATAAGCTGTTATTGATTATTCATACCAACTAGTATTGGTTATAGTACTATGTACGAACAGTTATAATTTAATGTTATTAATTCATAAATTATTGACTAAGTAATAATATGATAAAGTTTCTTCTATATGTTTAGATATAGACTTATATTTATAGGTATTTGGTTCAAACTCATTTTGTATTCCAGGTTTGTGCAAGACATTTTGCTGAAGGATATATTGAATTCACCACTTCATTTTATGAGGAAAAAAGTGGCGAAAACATAACTGCAAAATTAAAGAAGCCTAGATTGAAGGAAGGTGCAGTACCATCAATATTTCCCAACTGCCCTTCATATCTGTCTGCCACCACTAAATGTGGGCGTAGTGATCCTGATGAAAGAAAACGGTTGTTGGAGGAGGCGCACATTAACAGAGCCGTGTTAAACAGTATTTCAAGCAAAAAAAGTTACGATAAACAATTCGGATTTAGTAATTTTTCTGAGCTTAAAAATTGCTTGAATATGAATGAAATACCTGCTTACTGGAGTAAAATTGAAAAAGAAAACAACATTGTGTTTTTAAATATTGATTTAAATAATACTGTTCCTAGTATTACTTATGTTATAGTGTGTGTGTGGTTGATGATAAATTAAATCTCACTATTTCTTCACAAATCACAGAATATTTTAAAGTACAAGGAAGCAAAGTTACCGCTAAAAGTAAGTAATTTTAATGAAATACTTAATATTTTAAATCATTTTGAATCAAAAACTGTAAGCAATAATAATTTAATTGATAATTTGGATATAGCTGCGCAAATTTTACAAAACTGCATAAACCTTGAAGATAAATGTAAATTTTTAATTGGATTTTTTATTGAACAGCTAATCTTTTAAAATTAGCACTTGTAAAATATCGTTATTCTCCTAGCATGTTAATTTTCACTTCTCTTTTATTTCACATATCCTCCCAAGCTTATAAAATTATCAGAAATTCAAATAATTTGATATTGCCGGATCCAAGCACCATAAGAAAAGTAAGTTCAATGATAGAAACAACTCCAATATTTGAACAAGATAAATATTTTCTTTTATACGCAAAACAAATATTTTCTAAATTAAGAGGTAAAGACTATAATGTTTTTTTAATGCTGGACTAAATATACAATAAAACCTAATTTGGATTATAAAGGTGGAAACATTGTTGGAAACTCTTCTGATAATACAAATTTGGCAACAAGTGCTCACGTTTTCATGTTAGGCAGTATTTCCTCGTCTTTTAAAGATGTGATTAACATTTTATCAGTAAATCGTATTATAGCTGATGAGTTATTTGCTTTAACTAAAAAAAAATAGTTTTGGGTTTAGAGGATACAGGCTTTAAAATTATGGGTATAGTGACTGATAATAATTCAAAAAATCGTAAAGCTATTTAAAATCAGTAACCCACCTAATTTTCAAGTTCAATATGAACATCCAGCAGATCCATCGAGGCTATTTTTTGTCATTGATTCAGTGCACCTTATGAAATCTGTAAGAAACAACTGGATCAATAAAAAAAGTGTGTTTTTTATGCATTTTCCTCCATTTGGAAATGAAAAAGTATTTCAAACTGCTTCTTTCACCCTTTTACGAAAGATATATGATATTGAGTCATCGTAATTGTTAAAATTTGGCTTTGGTTTAACACGAAATAATTGATATAGATGAAATAACAGACTCACTACCTCTTATAACATATTTAGCTGGATATTGTTCTCATATCATTCATAAGAGCATTAAATGTGTAGTGTCATAAAAAAATAACTGAAAAAACAATGAGTGTTGATGTAGATTGTAGTTTTATAAAAGGTGATAGAGGTCGTTTACTTTATCCATCAGAATTTATAACCAATATTGTACTTCATATTTACTGTAACATCAAAATTAATTTCTGAAGATTATGAGCATGAATTTTTAAAAGTTTTAAATCAACGTTACTTAATAATTAATGTTGTAAAAAACCTTCTAGTTTCTAAAGACATGTGGGATTTCTCAGTTTGCAACTGTGGTTATCCGTTTGAGGGAATAATTATTAAAATTATGAGGTCATTAACTATAATACTCTTCTTAATAATTATTGTAAACTTAAAAATGATGTTTATCAATGAAAATCAAAAATAAACAAAAGAGAATCTAACAAGCCTGAAAGTAAAAGGAAATAAAAAACACTATCAACAAATAGATTCCAACTCTTCAAAAAAAAAAAAAAAAAAAAAAAAAAATTTAAATAAACCTTTCACAAACTGTGCAACGTATAAATAACAACTCTTTTTATTTCGTGTGTATAACCGCTTTTACTTTTTATGTATTTAAATTACATTTAATTTTAAAAAGAGCATATAATTTAGAAGGTCTATATACTATAAGTCTATATATATAAGTTATATCTATGTATATAAGTTATTTTTTAATTCTTTTATGTTTTGTAATACGATTATCATACTAGGTAAATTTATTGGGGAAAATATAGCTGTAAAAATTTACATATCATCTAAAGAAAAATAATTTGGTATTAAAAAAGGTGCTTATATACATTTTTTAAAAATTTTAATTCCCATGCAAATGTTTTTGAAATGTTAACTTTGCTGTCTTTGTACTTTAAAATCATAATTGTTTTCTTTTATTACTGTTTAAAATTTTCTAATTTCATGAAGTTTTCTTTTTCATGTATCTTACTAATTTTTTATTAAAATTTGATGTATTTTATGTGTAATAAATTTATTTCATGTATAAATAAAAATATTTCCGTGAAAATTTGTGTTTCTTCCTTATATATAATTATTTACAAAAAAATTGTTTTGTGAAAAAATTACATAAAAAATTCGTTTTATTTTCCTTTAAAAATGAAGAATTTAATGTTTCAGATTGGAAAAATAAAAAATGTTTCTTTCACAATAGAAAAAAAAAAAGCTGTATAAAGGGAACACTTTTTGTATCAAATAAGTATTGGAAAATATAATTAATATTTAAAAAGTAATAATTATTATAAGAATTAAGATTATAATATAAAAAGTATTTGCAATATAACCCTTTTTTAATTACATATATTTAAATAATAAAATTATTAAACGTTTTTACACGCAGTAAAAATCTTTAAAACTACAATTCAAATTTGCATTTTAATGAAATAATTTTGCTTTTAAACATAGTATTTTAACTTAGAAAAAAATAAACTTTGCTTATTAAAAGGAATAGGAAAAAGATCAAAACATTTGAGATTTAGAAAATTTTAAATATTTAACAATAATGAAATCATTAAAAAATTTTTTAAATCCACAGTAAATGAGCGCCGAAAGTAAAACTTCTGTATTTCCAAAACAGTTCTCTCCCTTCTTGTGATGACTCATGATCCCAGTCAGCAGGCCTTCTTATTCTCGAAGGTCACGACCTAATCCGCAAAGACAGATGCGTACTTGTATTGATCTATCGTGTCTACCATAATGATGAGTGAAATCAGGTAAACACTCCCAAACCATAATGCTCTTGTCTCTAGCCTGGACAGTTCCGGCAATAGTTGCAGGGTGTTTGCTTTTAGAAGTTTCACGTCGTATATGCCAACGTCCCTCTGTCCGATGGAGCACAAAACGCGATTCTTCGAGAAACGCAACCTGTCTCCACCCACATGCAGTCCAGTTATGTGGTACTCACATCCAACCTTCGTAGCCGATGAATAGCAGTCAGCATAGATGCATGAACCATGTTTCAGAGGACAAGATGCAGCAACGTTCGTGAACAGTAGTTTCGGAGAAACGGTCGGTGATCTACAGTAGGATGTCTTATTTGCACGAAAAGTTTACCGCAATCATCGTTCACCCCTGTCATCTATGACCCGTGGTGCACCACGTTTGCCATGTTACTGATTTCAAAAAGTTCCATTTTGCCATGGGTAATATACTTTTACTACAGAGGCACACGAACAATTCAAACATAGCCGTTTGGGAAATGTTACTACCCTTGTCCCAAAGGCCAATGATCATGACTTTTTGGACGTTGGATCAATTGCTCCTTTTCAGCATTACGATAACGATTGCAACATTTTCCGAATCTCTCATACACTTTTTATATACAATCATCTGCAGTATAATTCGTTACATTAAATGACCAATCACAGAATCCACCTGCCTTCTGACCTTGCGCCATAAAAAACCCAACCACCTGATTTCTGTGATTGGTTTCTCAACGCCTGAAGTATGCGGTGGTCATATTAATGGGATTGAATTGTGTACATTACAGTAGCAGAATATAACCCATAAGAACTGCTAGAAAGAAATGTAAAAACTGGAAATCTTGATTTTCAATTCGAGATAAAATTTTTTAAATATACTTCCCGTTTTATAAATATTTTGACTCAACTGGAAGTATTATGAAAGCTATTTATAAAACTTTATACACTCATTTTCCCGTTTTATTTGCACAATAATGAAAATTAAATTTTGCAAAGATTAAAACTTGCATTGAAAATTTTAATATTATTTCTTTACATTTTTGAAAAAATTGAATGATAGAAATAATGCTTATATTAAAAGGAGTCTTATACAAAAGCTAAGTAAGTAGTTTTCTGCATAAAATGTATAGAAAATAATCATGCTCTTTTGCATGTCCAAATTAATAGCCCCGTTTCTGCATTACGCCAACGATTACAGTGTCTTTCAAAGCTTTCCCATTTCCTTTATCTACTCTCAACTGCACTGCGCTGGCTGTCATTGGTTATTTAACGCCGACAGTACAGGGTCACATTAATCAAACTGGACTGTGTATATATACACACATGCATATACATATTTATATCTATATGCCGAGACACAAACATATATACCTTTGGGTGGGAAAAGGTAATCTCTTTCTGGAAGAGGAAACGGCACCCTACCGATTCATAAAACAGGCGAAATGTTATTGGATATTTAACAGAAATTTATTTCTTAGATTATAACGCAAGATGAAATATTAGCACGAGCAAAAGGCAAGCATGGTGCTAAAAAATTTTCGTTTTTAGGTAGCTTTGTTTGCAATGCTTGACTTTCAGAAATATGAAAGTTGAATTAAAAAGAAAAATTGTATTGAAATATTGATAAAAAAATTGTAGTTTAAAATAAATAAAATATTTATGTAACTGTAGAAAAAAAAAGAAATATCTATAAAGAAAATTTTATATTGCTTTGATGAAATTAGAATTTGATTGAAATTTATTTGGATAGAAAAATGTATATTTAAAAAATATTTCGAAAAAATTATAGGTGCTAAAAACTTTTTTGGAGTCAAGTTCTTTAAAGTAATTTGCAAAACAGCAGTAGTTTCTATTATGAAAATAGAGCTTATAACATGTTAAAGTATGTTCTAATGGGTTAGCATACATGATGCAAATTTCCTCAATAGAAGTATAACAGATGATAATTTAATTTCAATAGATCTCTGGTTACCAAAGTCACCAGACCTCACTCCATTATATATTTCTTGGGAGTTATTTTAAAGACACCAGTTTTCCAATGAAGTTCTGCAAACACCTTTATATTAAAACAAATCATAATTAAATTTTGTCAATAACACTAATGTTGAGAAGTGTGTCAAATGTACATAATTCAACGTGTTCGTGTTACATTCAAAATGGTGGCGAGCATTTTTAACCTTTATGTAAAAAATTTGAACCACACTTTAAAAAATAAATTTATCATAAGATTAAATATCAGCATGCATTTTCATTTATGTTTTATTTCACAAATAAAGTTATAAAAATCTAATAGTATTGAAAATTATGCTCCACACATAGCAAGGCTCAAACCATTATACTTCGGGTTGCAATAGTTGCCTCATGATTCAGTTTGAAAGATTACCATAGAGTACTAAAATTGAATACCTTGTAGAATTTAACAGTACACCGAAATTTCTTTGGTAGGAAAGCTATATTTATTTTAACAAATAAAAGCAAACTGAATAATCCACATTTATATTTTAGTCATTTTATTGAAATTAACTAACTGAAAAAACCTTTTCATTGCATTCTACTAAACTTAATTACAATTGGTTCAATAAATTTACAGTTGACACTGCATGCTTTTGTTTATATTTTACCAAGAGAGAATGTATACCTAGATTTCAATGATCTTGTTATGTATGGGCTTTTATAATAAGATTTTTTCCTTCGGAAAAAAAATAATTTCGAAGATAATTATTAGATAATTTAAATAGTTATACTGGATTATACTTACTGAATCTACAATGATTTAATCATCAAAGCAAAATAAACAATAGTTAAAAAAAATCACATTTGAAAGAAATTTTGGGTCAAACATAAAAACACACATCACAGTTTTAATATATAAAAATGTACATAAAACATATTTTTAAGTTCTGATCCAGTTAAAAATAGAAAAAAAGCAGACATAAAATAAAAATAATGAAAACATTGCAGAATTTGACTAATTCTTTTTTATAGGGTATATCGAAATAAGCCAAAATTAAGAATTAAAAAAATTTTTTCCAACTTAAGTTTCAGTTAAAAAGCGAAAATGTGAAACTATACAATTTAACGCATAAAAGTAGACATTGCAAAATAACATAGTTAACTGCTTCTAGAAAAGGTTTGCATCAAAAAATGAAGTTTTCGGTATAGATTAGTTAAAGCAAATTGCATGTGGTTGTTGTTGCACCACCATGCTTACTTACACCTACTCCTAATAATTTAAGTAAGGCATATAAAAACTTAACTCAGTGGCATGACAGCACAAAAAGATGCCAAGGCCTACAGTGACCATATCTTTTTTTTTATGAGCAAGGGCCCTGGGATGCAAAGCATATCTCCTGGTTAGGTGATACTGACTCAAGTAAATACAGAAATGTAATAATTGTCTGTTGCTTAACAAACCTTTATTGATGCTATTTTATTTTTAAATAGTTAATGTATATAAGCTTTCCCTTAGTAATAAAATGTTTAAAATTTGTTTTTCATTCTCCTTTAAATCTTAATGAAAAAGTATACCAATAATATTCCTTTAGCACACTATGTAGAGATTTTTTTAAAGATTTGAAAATTAGTTTTTGAACTATTTTAGTACAGTTAATGTACATATCATATAATAGAATCTTTTGTGTTCATATAAAGAAACAACTGCATAAAATGAACAAAGATGCGTTCTTTTTATTACTCTTTGGGGGAAAAATCTGTACATGACATTTTTGATTAAACCAGAAAACACAGAAAGTGTGAATAAGGAATTCATTCATTAGAAATCTTATACTATGCTTGTCAATGAGGCACAGTTACACAAAAATTTCATGTAAAAAACAAATACTAATTTCTGCATATTAGTCATAAAATGATAGTTTGATACTGGATTATACTTACTGAATCTACAATGATTTTGTTTTGAGTGAATAAAAAATCACTCCTGTTAGGATATATTACTCAGAAGATATATGGGATCATAATTATATAAAATTATGTTGCATGAATAATGTGTACAGAATACTTTTAGTATCTGAGTATTAATAAAAGCAATCAATAATTTATATGTAAAGAACCAATATATAATGGTATATAAAATAAGAGAAATTGAAAGTACACAGAAAGTCTCAATTACTAAAAGTCATCTGTTCACTATGCATTTGCGACAGACAAAATTATAGATGACACAAGTATTGATCCACAAACATTTACAGCGAGAAATTGCATTCTGTGATCGGAAATGTATGCTTTCAGCAGCTTTGTAAAAATGTAATCTAAGTAATACAACAATTGAGAAGTTTTGTCTCTTTTTAAAGAAAATAATCTGGAGTGCGTCTTGTAACATGTGGTTCGCCTCTTCTTGGTGCAGGGTCAAACTGGAGGCTGGAATTAAAACAATTTTTTTTCATTCTTTAATTCATACATTCATATTAAATAATAAATGGATACATAAACTATCAAATTTAGCATTGATAATTGTGTTAAATAAATATATCACACAAAACATGATAGATTATATATTTATCAATTATAAAATTTCTACCCTTATATTTTTGGCCAGTTGAGATTGAGTAAATCAATCAGTTCCAGTTTAACTGAAATAATTGTGTTTCATAGATATTCAAAACTATATTTTAATGGTTATAAGTATTTTATTTACACAGTTACTTTTATAAAGGCAAATTTTAAAGAATAAAAAAATTTAAAATTTTTAAAATTTAGATAATCAATTTGGTTAAAAATTAAAGTGCAGAATAATAACTGTAAAATATATATACAATAGAATATACTCACAAAGAATATTTTAGAGCATCATCTAGCTCCATTATTGCAGCTTGATTTCCACAGCGATAACAATAATTAGGAGCACTAAATATAGTCACTACATTTCTATCATGACACCAATTATAGCCCTATGAAATATTCATAAAATATTTTTAATAAAAACATATCTATTAAAATTGCATACAGTTACATTGATGTTTAATAATTTCAGTATGTAATTCATAACAGAAAATTATAGCAGGATATTTTAAGGACAGAAATGTAGATAGTAATAAAATAAATTGGAAATGATATTTTTTTTATTTTGCAATAATCCACAGAAATATTTAATAAAAAAAATAATCTGGTTAATTTAATTTCCAGAATTCACCTAAAAGCACAGTGTCATAATTGTTATCAGTAACGCTATATGTAATTAATATTATAGATCAATTAATCATTATGCTTGCTAGCTTGAAAAACTAAACTAGTGACACTATGCCAACAAAAGAACTTTATACTAGCCATTTTTTAAATTTACAACCAAAATTCAATTATTTAAATTGAAAAATCTTGCTGTTGTATTTATTTTAATTAGTTTTTTTAATATCCAATAAAGTTTTAATTTAATTCTCCATAATTTTATTTAATATCTCTAAAAATCAATAATAATGAAATAAAACACAATCATTTTGATTTTAGTTCTACTCAATTATTATAATATTTGCAACTTAATGCAGCAAAAAGCGAAATTTAAAAGAGGGTGCAAGGTGGATTTGATCCAAGCATATAATGAAAGGTGCTATTTAAGGATAACTGAATATCAATCCGTAGCTATCGCACTAATAAAATAATATTTTGAATTTTCCAAAAATAGAAATTCCTCTTAAAAATAGGAAATGGTTTCCATATTGTAAATGAACATAAATTTTTTTAAGAAAATATTTCGATAAATGATAAAAATTATATAATTATTTTACATAAATAGATATGTTCTTTCCATATCTTATAACAAGTAAATTGTTTATATTAAATTTACAATTAAAAGAAAATATTGTACAAAAAATTTGCACTTTGAATATTATAATTAAATGATTAAAACTAACATGTATGGAAAAAAATGCATATTAGTAGTTTTAAGCAATGAAAGAGAATATAGGATTTATAACTAATTCTAGACAAACTTCTTTTTCTTTTTTACTTTTCTAACTAATGTAGTCATGCATTTTCTCCTTATAAGTTTGAACAGCAAATTTTTAAAATTAAAGATTCCTTCATAAACTAAATTATTAATAATATCTCTCTACCTAGTTTTAAAAATAATTACTAAGCAATACATGACTTAGACTTAATAAACAATAATTCTTTAGCACCAATTTTTTTAAATAATAATTTCTTAGTACACATTTTCTTGAAAATGCAAATTGGCAAATAGATGACTACCAAATTATAAATAATTAATAAAATTTCTTTTAGCAAATTTTTTTAAATGGATCATTTCAGAAAAGTTTCTTAAAATATATTTTACACACTGAAGTTCTCTGAATAAAAAGTTTTTCCCCACTTTTATTGACTTCTAGGTATTTTGTTAAACATATTTTCTGATTTTCAATGAACACTTTTTACACTGAATATATGAACGATTTCCTTTCTGTTGTAACAGAAAATGCAGTTTCACTATTTTTGTTTTTTTGAACAGTAAGTTTAACTATATTACAAAAACAAATTGTAATATTTAAAATTCATAGATTTTACTTTCCAAGTTTACAATATGCAGGCACAAATGTAAAATTTTCAGGAAACAGTTAGCTGTCAATTTAATACTTTTTGCAATAACAATAACTGATATGTATCATCTTACAAACAATGAATATTTCATATACATTAAAGAATAATAAATTATATTAACATAACTTATTTTCTGTATTTTTTATTTAATCTTAATAAAGAATAGTTTAAAAACACATTTTTACTCTAAAATATTATTTAATATTACTTAGCAGGGATGACACTTTTTTGTCCTGGAAAGATTTTTTTATTATTATTATTAATAATTGAAGTCAAAATTTTAACTGACGAAGTTTGTATCAAGAAACTTTTAGTTAAGTCTAAAATTTTCTTATCAATAAGTGACAATAATTCAGTGCAAAATATGTTTAAAATTAATTTCATATTCAAAGAACAAAATTTAACACTTCCGTAGTACTTGAGCCAATTACATAGCGTGGTTACTATGGCGATGAGAGGAGTTGTAACATCTATAGAAATCTGGAAACTTCTTGTACAGTCAAGAAAATAATTACAAAGCAATTACCACTGAATTTTTGGGGTGGAAACAATCTTATACCTTAGTTTGAGTCCACAGAGATTGGCCACGACTTATCAATTATCAGCTAAACTAAAGAAGGGAAAAACTTCAGCAACATGTATGGCTAAAAGCATGAAGATGTCTAAGAAAATTGAATATTTTTTCACTTAGTGATATTCTATATATAGAAGGACATAAAATAGTAAATATGGATAAAGTTTTGAATGAGAGTAAATTTATTACTGCAAATTTAGTTTTTAAGAGAAAATTTAACCACAAAAAATATATGTATGAATGAAAATTAAAATTAATAATGTAATTAACTTAATAACGTAATAAGTTGTTTACTTGATATTTACCCAACTAGGTGTAGATTAGAAAATTGTGTAAAAAAGCTTTTCTGAAGAAAATCTTTAAACTTAATTTACTATATGTATTGACATTTTAATACACGAATTTTAATCACATGAAACAAGAATTGAGAAAGATATATTTAAGTCATATATGAAGGAAAATGTTAAGGCCTGGGTAGAAAAAGAATATGTTTAATGAATTCAGGAAAAATAATACCTTAATTGCCATGACATTTTATGAAATTAGTAAAATTTCTTCAGAATGAAAATCGCATTTTTTTTATAATACATGCTGTATTAAAACATTTTGCTAAGCATTTTCTAGTATAAAACCTATACAGTGCTTGAGTTTTTGCAATCAATAAGTTGTTTAGCTGATTTAAAGATAATCTCTTTTATAGATCCTGCAAGCAGTACTGGGGTAGATTTATACATGTATCTAATGCTGCAGATCACCAAGAAATGTCATCAGCTTTAATTCATTGAGGTCAAGTCTTACCATCTATGATATTTAAAGAATCAAGCTATTTATTAATTTGAAAAATCAGAAGAACCACATGAAATGATAAATGTAAGGGATAATGTTAAATTGTATAATGGGAATAAAAATGAAAAAATAAACTTAAAATGGTAGTTTCATATCTTAAACAATTTAAGAGGGCTTTCCAAATTGTAAATTATTAATTATTTTAGCAAAAATTGTACAAATGCATTTTCAAAATCTTAGCTTGAAGGCTTCCTTCAATAATGGTTATTAAAATAATGGATATCAATTATTAAAATTTAAGACTTGAAAAGCATAAATAGCTAATTTAAAAATTACCCATCTTTCCTAGGAGAAAACTAATCAGAATAAGAAAATTAAATCATTTTTTAGTCTAATTAGAACTTCAACACAATTCCCACTTAAAGATTAATACAAATTATCTGCAAGCAGAGAAATACATAGAAAAGTCATTAAATTTTGAGTCTTATGTTAAATAATATAATTTTTCTCAATGAAAATTGTAATATTTAAAAATATTTATAATGCAAATTAAGTATACTCCAAAATTACATAAAATGATAAATATTTTAAATTTTAAATTTCCCTTCTTGGCAATTTTTAAAAAAGACATTCCTGATAACATGAAACTTAATGAAATTGATGCAGTATTACAAGTTAGGAAACTTTATAATCATTTTGATAGAAAATTGAGAGACATGAACTAATTCTGTTTATTAATTTTCTTCACAGATCAGTTGATTCCAGTAAAATCAGATCATAATTTATCAATCATTATTTGGATATATTCCATTATTTATTGTACACCATCCATTTTAGTAACGTGGAAAATAAATATCAAACAAATCTTGTTGATTGATTTGCTACTCTAGTAATCAATTTTTGGTCCACAGAAACACAAATCTGAACAGGATCTATAGATTGAAATTGATTCCATGCTACTATAAACACCCATGTTTGAAATGAGGCGACAAAACTCTCAAACTGCTGAACACAATCAACTGTGCTGTGTGATTAATTAATAATGGCACAATCTAAATACATGATGTAAAATATGGAATAAAATACAAATTAGTATAAAGTATTCTAACAAAGAAATTTACTTGCGCTTTGATAATACTAATAAAAAATTATTCTACCTCCATTACTAATTGATGAGCTCTAGCAACTAATGTCAATCCATTACTATGATTAAATGTTTCAGATATATCTTGCCCAAATGTATAACCAGCACCTCGTGGGGATATACCCCAACCACCTCTGTCATCAGGATCTGACCACAGTAAGTCACACATTGGCCCCTGAAACAAAGTCATACATTGAAATATGAATTCTCAGGTATAAAAATCAATTAATTTTCAGAATTTAATAGTATAATTTTAAAAAACCTTGTTTATTTACTAAATTATTAACAAGAATTTGAGAATTTTATTTTTTCTGAATCAATTTAATTCATAATTCAGAAGAACAAGAAAAATGGAAATTTTCAATACAATAAAGTTTTCTTAACAAACAAAAAACAATTAAATTAATAAGTTTGATTAATTATATAAACTTACTGATTTGTCTATACTTTTTGTGATGTATTTTTGAGCGAAATTAATTGGAAACATTTTCAATTAGCATACTTATGTGCTTATTTCCTAAATTACAACCTTTTACAATTAAATAAAAATATGGATCTTTTTTTAGGCATATATTCATAATTTACTATAAAATTATTGAAGTTATCAATGATAAATTAATCAAATAAAAATGGATTTTTTACAAATAGAGTCTTAATATTGAAAATTAGATATCTTATAAATGCATAAATGTGAATAACTGCAGGAGTGGGGTAAGGGAATTAACATATACAATAGTGATATATTCATGAACTTTAAGTTTTTGAATTTTTTAGAGTTGGAAATAATAAAATTTCAATAGAAAGCTCTCATTATAGTCTAAACTTCTTTTACTATTAGAAATAAGCTTTTACATTCAGCAAAAATTTAAAAATTATGTATAATTTTTTGCATCCATTGCATTTTATATACAGTACAATTGAAAAGGAAAATAACAGAAAATATAATGAGAAAAATTTAAAAACTAAGATTGACTTAACTTGAATGTAACTTCAAAAAATTCTTAAAAAATGAAAAAACTTGTCTAGAAAAAAGGGTGAAATTATAGCTTAACAAAATGCATTATATGTAAGTGACAACATAATGATAAGAATCTATTGAATGAAGCTGATTCTAAATAAAAACGGATTTTTTCATCTTAGAAATAAGCATGTAAAAAATTAAAAAATTCAAAGATGTTTTCTCTTGGAATTCAAAACTATCATATCAACCCAGATTTTTTGATCAAATATCAAATCTTAAATAAAGAAGAAATTTTTACTTTAATATCTTCAATTAAATTTTACTCAGTTATAAATGATGACTGTCAGGAATATGCAATGCATTATTTTTAATTTATTACATCTATCATCAGAACAGTGTGTTGGTATGCTCATATTGATTTTAGATGATATATTACTCACATACTGATGAACTCCCACAGAAAAAAGTTCAGATACTAATTTGAAGATTTTGTAAATTTTTGACAAAAGCAGAACAAAGGGGACATAATGGATTTTAACATGAAAGCAAGAATTACTAGCTGAAAACAGATTTAATAACAATGAAGAAAACTAGTTTTCAATACAATTAAATTTTGTTAAATAATCATAATATTCACTAAAATTATGATAAGTTTCACTTTATTAATAATGATAAAACAATGTTCATTTAGGATCACTAAGTAAGAATCAAGATTTATTAAATTATAATAAATAAAGCTTCAAAGCTATAAAAACCTCATGTGGAACTTCTTGAAGACGATCAAGTGCTCTTATATGATCTAAAGTGTCAATAGATGGCGATAATCCACCATGCAAGCAAAATATCTGGAATAATACAAATGAAAATATTTTAATGATTATACAGATTTACCATATAATGTTTTGATAAAAAATATAAATTGTTATATAAGAACAAAGAAAGTATTAAAAAAAATACAGTGTTATATATTTATTGTATAAATTCTTTAGTCCTTTAAAATTTTAATATAAAACAAAATTCATTTAGTGAATCAATAAACATTATATTTAAGAAGCTAATTTTTTTAAGAAAATAAGTACATAACTAATTTATGTTGTTATATCTATTGCTATTCTTAACTTGAAATTGTTATATAACTTTACACATTCTAAATTGTTAGCTTTAGCTTAAATACACATTAAAATTAGTCTATGGTTAAATATTTCCTTTAATAATAATTTTTCTAATTTGAAAAATAATTAAATAGAAATAGAAAATGAAACAAATATTTGTGGTACATAAAACTGCCATTTGTTCAAGCAACACTGATTTTAAAGTGTTACTGACATTTAGTTTTTACGTATGGATCTAACCACATAATTTTTTAAAAGTCAGAAATGAAAAAAAGCAGCAATTTTACAGATTGTAATTTCAAGTACAACTAGTTAAGTGAAGTTTATTGATCAAAGAAAAACAAGCAAACAAAAAAAATTGAATTATCATTATAAAGCTATTTTTTAATATTTTCAAAGGATGCATTAAGAATTTAATAACATAAACTAAACAGACCTGACCATCTACAAGAGCTGTCAAAGGAAGATAATCAAAGAGATCTGTGAAATATTTCCATACATTAGCATTTCCATATTTTCGAAGACATTCATCATAAAAACCATATACTTGAGTAATTTGTCGACTTTCATGATTTCCTCTAAGAATTGTTATTCTCTCCCTATAACGAACCTAAGAGAATAGGCAATGTACCATTAACATATAGTTTGATTTTAAAAAATCTTGAGTAAAGTACTCTGATAGACAAATCTTTTTTAATTAAATACATAAAATAAATTCTTCATAAATTAACTTGTATTGTAAGTAATTGTTCATAAAGTAACTTCATAAGAAGTTGAAAATAAAGATTTCAAGTTAGAATTAATTTATAAATATGTAAACTTAAAAATTTTTTGCTTTAAAATTTAAAAAAATTTCATTTTTTTAAAACAAATTAAAAAATTATATCCTATATCTATTGCATTCTTAAAAAAGTCATTATATTCATATTGTCAAAATAAACTGTAAACAAGCTTTGATAACTCAGTGAGGTGATTTTGTTAAAGGATATAAATAAAGTAATAAAAACAAAATTTTTATTGTTTACTTTCATGTTGCAATAATGAATTAATTTCATTTTAAGATACATACATATCACACTGTTAACTTTAATCCAAAAGTGCCACATGAGCAATAGATAACCAATGATTGAGAAGAGACTGCTCTGGTGCTGATTTTAACACATTAACTTTATGTTCATACATTTTTTTGAGGGAAAAAAGTATGCTAGTTTTTTGTAAAGATGTATTTTGTATTCTTAAATTTTTTGTCAAAAAAATGGTTAAAATTAATTAGACATTTTTTGGGACCAGAAAAACTTCATAATTAATTTAATTTTTCAGTTGTATTTATTTTCACTGACTGGACTGAAACATTTAGAAATATTAAAAGAAAAAAATATTGATGAGCAAATCAATGGAAAAATAAAATTTGCCAATTTTAATACAAAAGTTTATTAGTAGTAAAATGTAGTAAAAAATTCCAAATAATATAATTTAGTATAACAGCAAAAATTTATGCTATTCACTACATTGTTATTTAATTCCATGTTCTGAACACAAAATCAGTGCTATTTGTCTTAAATTACTTTTGTGATAATTTAATAGCCTTGGGTTTGATGTTTAGAGGATTAGTTAAGAAAAGAACCTTTATTAATGGTTCGTAAATAATATATTTCTTTTGAAAAAGAAAAGCCAAAAAGTTTTTCATTTGCTTCCAACTTTTACTTTTCAGTCTGGATTTAGAGACTTCATTTGGTTTCATTTTCTGTCACTCAACAATTTTTCACATATGAGCATCTATAGACTAGGACCTATAGTTTAAAATGAATTCTGAATAGTATTAACATCAAATCCAAAGTGGGATTTGATCAAACTTTAGAATCAAATTGCTATTACAATGAACATTTTTAGCACATATAATGGAGAGTTAACTATTTGGCTATACTCAAGGAGATTATACACTTAGTTATTTTTTGCACATGTGATGAAATTCAATCATATATTACAATTTAAAGTGAATTTGATTCATGTGTGTGTTCACAGTTAAACTCCATATTTATATTCGAATATATTTAGAAAGCTCCCTATTTATAGTAAATATATGCTTGACAGAATTAAGATAACTGCAAAAAATTTA
Organism: Latrodectus hesperus; assembly: GCA_037975125.1. NCBI lineage: Eukaryota > Metazoa > Arthropoda > Arachnida > Araneae > Theridiidae > Latrodectus > Latrodectus hesperus. Next base: position 71,306,753 of record CM075856.1, on the reverse strand, counting down.
AAATAATTATTCAACCTCATCATAAAAACAGCTAGGTTATTTTAACATTATACAAAAAATGATACTTTTTCATTTTGGGGAGTTATAAAACAATTGTCAATAAAACAACCATGCCTGAAATGAAAATGTGTCATGTATAATAAAATAACACTTGTTGGTAACTGTACACAATATTTGCTGCTTACTACTTCTTTTTTTTGCCATGGATTTCAATATTAAGGAATTGTAAGTCTGCAGTTCATTTATTTCAAATATATATATATATATATATATATATATATATATATATATATATATATATATATATATATATATATATATATTGATATTATTGACTATTTTATGCTTGGTGATGGAAGAAAATTATTTTGCCAATGGCCCCCTGAAACGGAAAACAACCAAAAAAATGTACAGAAAACGTTTATTAATTATTAAATAGAACCTTTTTTACAAAAAAACTTTACTTGAAAAAAGTTGGTCAAAAAGTTTTTCATTTGCTTCTAAATTTTATTTTTAATGCTTGGATTTAAAAGTGTGTTTTTCAATTTAAGTATAAGATATGTAACTACTTTTTGAACACAAGAGCTAATTAAACCAGAAACTACAATTTAAAATAGATTTCATTTATGTAAACAGTTATATTCGCCAAATTTATACTTCAATAAAGGTTTAGAAAGATCCCTATTCATTTGTTTAGTAGAATTAAAACTACAGCATAAAATTTGAACTTTAACCTTTCCTGAAAAACAATGTATGAAAAAAATTTGCTACCAATTTTACTCCTCACTCTGAAAAAATTATTTTGAATATTTACATATACAAATAGTTACACTGTTTAATAATATTCATATATACGAAATATATGTATTAACCTTTAATTTTTTTTTGAGTTATAAATGATATAAATTAAAATAGAATTTGTTAACATGACTTACATTTTGTGGAATACTTATCCCCCAACAATTCATTTAAACTTAATGCCAGATGATTTTATGTACAATGTTACCAGAGGTTATAAATACAACATTATAAAAATATATAGCTTATTGTATTAGTATCATTGCTGTTAACTCTTTTCTAATTCATTGAGCCAACATTTAAATTTTTGAAAACTTACAATTTTCCCCAAATTCTTATTAAAATACGAAACATAAAACTTGTGCTCAGGAATGAAACAAATATGTTACAGTTTATTACAAATATAAGTAATGTGAGAAAAAATTAAATCAGCTTATGTCTTGTAAAATGCACATATGGACATTTCATCCAATAAATTAATGCATAAGTCAAGATAAAATAACAATAATTGACATTCAGAAAATATATATGCAATTACATTTAAAACTAACAACTGGTAAGTTTGAAGATATAAGCAAAAAAAGAAAGCAAAGATTACAAAAATATTTCTTATATCCATTTAAGACATTCCACATAACAGAATATTTTTAATAAAGCATTTGGATATGCAGAAAAAACTATATATTTTCCAATTAAACTTTTTAAATGATCATCAAATGTAGATATAAGAATATAAAGAAAATTTATTAAGAATCTCTATTTCATAGCTACATCCTTTCTAAATGCATTCTGTTTGAATGCTTATTGACATAATACAAATCTCTGAAATTATATTCTAGATTAACAATAAAGAATGTATATATCACAAATACTGTAATTAATGGTAGATCAAGGCAATATTCCAGTAATTTTTGAAGGTAATTGTAAGAAATTTTCTTATTTTTTAAGATGAAAAGATAAATATTTTAAATATTACATGATTTTTTTAAACTAATAGAGCAATGTTAACACAATTTTTAGAACTTTTTTGTTTTTCCTGACTGAGGAGCTCTGAGATGCAAAGCATATTCCCAATTAAGTAGTCAGCCTAACACGAAAGATTTAGTGTTTAGTTCCTAACCATGCTTGTGACTCAGTTTATCAACCTACTGAAGGAATGAAAGACTGAGTCGATCTTGACCAGCCCAAGGCTCGAATCTCAGATCTGTGCCTTGGGAGTGTGAAACTCCTACTAAGCCACCGAGCTTCAACATGAATTATGCTTGTTAATTAGAAAATAGTTTTGATAAAAATGTATGTTATTTAAATTGTAGATTTAGCTTTATTGCCTTGTACTCCATGAGATAGATAACACTACACTTTCTTTTATATTAAATATCTTTAATATAGCTTTATTGCTTGTTTTTAAATTGTTGTAGACTAGGTGATTACTTAGTTTATATTTGTATTTTATTACATAATCTTTGGGAGATTAATTTTTAGTTATTAGCATTTTAATACTTTTATAGTAAGTAAATTATAGGAAATATTCAAAATTTTGATAGTTGAAATTTAAAATAGCATGTGGTTGCAAAGGTGAAGCTTGAATGCAATTGGTATTTGGTAACAAGATACTGAACACATTGACATAATTTTGGTTAGTGAGATAGCGCTCTGTGTGAAAATTCGAAAATATGCCAAACCAGCACAATTCTGTGGTCTTTTACCAAAAAATAGATTTGATACTTATCATATACAGCATGTTTCATGATATAAAATGTGTAAGGAATGCTGCAGATATTATCAAATTTGATGGAAATACTAGTTTTATAAAATGCAATGTTAAAAAATAAAATTTAAATTTGTATTGCTAAACAAGTAAAAATATTATACTTGTTTAGCATTAATAACACTTACTTTTAGAGCTACAAGTAGAGTAACAGTTTCAACTGAATAATATCCTCTATCTACATAATCACCCATAAAAAGGTAATTTGTATCAGGAGATTTGCCACCAATTCGAAAAAGTTCCATTAAGTCATGAAACTGCCCATGAACATCACCACAAACTGTAACCGGACATTTCACCTCCTGAACATTTGACTCTTTGGCAAGAATTTCTTTAGCCTTGAAAAGAAATAAGCATACATTATATTTTATTAAAAAATACAATAAAACAAAATAGAAGATTAATATTTGTTATAAGTAATAACAATTACAAATTTAAACATTGTTTTGAAAAATAGGTTTTTACAAATTGAAAAATTTTTCAAATTTATTAATAAATAATTCTTTTATGGCAAAATTTTACCTTGATCAATTGCTTGGGAAGAACCAAAGAAATCACCAAATATTTTCTTACTAACAATTTTACAATATTCTCCTCAATCAACATCGTTATTAAATGTAATTTTAGATTTTGAATATTTATCCACCAAAATAAGGATTCATAACAAATTGAGGAGAATAAAATGTGATGCTTTAAAGTAGGAGTCAATATCCAAGGAAAATATTAAATCAGGAACATGAAACATTTTTCCTTATAATAATTATTTATAGCTAGTCACATAAAGCACATATTAATTTTTTCATGATATTATATTTAAGAAATGAAACAATGTGTGCATTAAATATCTCTATGGCATTTAAATGAACTCATATATTGGAAAATAAAGTAGCACAGCTAATTTGGGGATTACTTCTATTGAACATAACTAACCTCAAGTTCCAAACTTTAAAAATATAAATTAAATTTTTCACACCACAAGCCAGCAAAATACAAATAATTTTACATGGCAAAAAGTATCGACAATGTATTATGTCATTAACAAATGACTTTTTATTACAAACTTTAATAATCCATTTTAACTTCATTATCCTTTCTTGATCATTACTCTGATACATAAATAAATTATCCTCTTTTTCTATATAGTGTTAGATACTTTATATTTTCAATTGATTTATAAATGATATTGGGTATTTTTCTACTTTTTACTAATAGATTAACACAATGATTACAACACTTAGTACATATTTTTTCCTGTGTGAACATGAAATTTCATTGTCATTTTGAGCATTTTATAAATAGTTTTATTTACATCAAACAGCATAAAGTAATAAATAGTATATATAACTTCATTTCTTATTGTTTGTAGGATGAAATCTGAAATCCTATAACTTTTTACAGACATATCTTACTTCATTACGAAGAAAAAGGAATTGGTTTTACAAATACTGAGAAATGAAATATATAGGTATATTTGGTATCCTAAATACCTAAAAATATAAAACATAACAAGAAATTAAAAGATATAGTTTAAAACCATAAATACACATTGTATATAACAATTTTGCAGAGATATAACTTAGTTTTTGATTATTAATTTATAATAAACTTTAGATATGAGAAAAACATAAATTGTTATGTTGTATATCAGTTATATACTTGTGAAAATTAAAAATATTAACCATTATCATTATTATAACAACTTTGTTCTTTTACTAGATTTGAAACTGATCTATGAATACATAATTGTGCATATAGACAAAATCATTTAAGTAACGTTAAATTTAAAATGCGAATTATAATCCAGGAAACGGAAAATCAACAGAATAGATATTAAGAGAAATTAAAAAAAAAAATCAGTAATTCGTGATAACATTCATAATCGAAAATTTTGTCTTCAGTTACAATAAACATAAGTTATGTTTGATGGAATGAATTAAAACCGACAAACAAACTTACCTTCTCACATAATGTTTTTACTTGATTTTCGGTAAGCTGTTTGCATTCATTGAGTTGTTCTATCCAAGAATCAAGTTCCTTAAGAGCGCTTTTTTCTTCCATGTTACAATATTAATGAAATATCAAGGGACAAAACTGATGTAAAACAGAATCGCATTAAGAAAACACCAAAATTAATTAAATAAAAAAGAAATTATTCATAAATATATGATATAATTTTTACAGGATTGACAGCTTACTCAGTAATATGGCCACCAAACATTGTAAAGAATCATTACGTCACGGAAGATAACGATTATTATCAATCAAAAATTTCAAAACTGGTGTTATATGTACGCCTTTGAAAAATCACGCCTACATATTTTCAATTTATAATAATATAGCGCATTATTTTTAAAATTATTCCAAATTAATATAACATTTTTGCTTGAATTGATTGCCATCAAAATCAAACATTACGATAGGTAATTAGTTTTAGACTGAGATGTGTGATCTTAAGAATCAACAAAAGAACATTTTTTAGAATATACTGTAAAATGCATTTTTGCAGTCCATGCTTTTATATCAGATTTCAAACCCATTTCAACTATATAAAAATGAAACATTCTATCATTGCAATAGTATACTTCATCGTTGACCATCAATAATTGATGTACAATTATTGGGTTGTTTGGAAAGTAATTTCGTTTTTCCTACATGCATCAGCTTTTTGCTATTAAAAACCAACCACTTTATGACTGTGGAATCGTGCTACAACCAGAAAGATAGTAAAAGTTATCAGTCTAGAATGAACAATGCAACATAAACTAATGCAATACAATACAATATGACTTTCCGAACAACTAAATAATATGAAAAATAAATGATAAATAACAAGATACGGGTTTCTAATCATTTAAATTCTTTTGTACCATTACTTGTATATGTTAAAATTGAATATTATTTGAAGATGGCTTTTTGATGACACTAATATGAAAAAAAACCTGATATAAATTAACTTTGATCCAGATTAGGTATTATGCAATGATTCTAGCACAGCGCGAATGTTATAGCACCGCGTCTCAATTATATTTTGAATTGTATTTACACAGTAGTTTTAATTAAAATATCATTGTGATCAAAAGTGTAGCTATATTATACATATATTTCGATCGATGTTAGTTTATGTTACTAACTGGTAAAATGCATAGACAAATCTGAAGTTCCAAACAGTTCTCGCAACCCAGATAAATTCAGAAATCACTTAGATGATGTATAACGTCATCTCAATTAATATTATTATTCAAAGCAATGAAATCTTGATTCTTAATAAAATATTTATTTAATTAACCTTTATTTAAATTTGACAAATATACATTTATATTCAACGGTTCACATCTTAATTCAGTCTCTAAATTAGAATCAAGAAATGAAGACTTTAATGTATTTCAAAGTAAAATTCATCATCTAAGAAAATATGAGAATCCAAAAGTATGTTCTCAAAATATCTTACGTTGAAATGCCTTTCGAATATAATATTTATAAAAGCTAATTGTTATGTGGATATAAAAATTTGCCACATTTTTAGTCAATTAACTCCATTAACATCATTGGGAAGATTGCTCATATTCAGAATGAAATCGGCATGAAAATATTTCAAGTAATTTAATATTTGTTGTTAGAAAATTAAAAGCAATCATAAATTTCATTACTTCATAAGTACTTTTTCAGAAATTATTAGGAAACTTTTGGTGAAGTCATTTAACACAAAAAAATGTTAAACATGATTTTTTATTAGTTAGAATGTAAATAACAATAATTAAATCATTTGGTTAAATTACTGGCTTAAATTTAAGCTAGTAATTTAATTAGAGATGTAAAATTCCCGGGAATTTTTAAGCTTGGGAATTTACACGGGAACTTTAGGAAAAAAACAGGAATTTTTGGGAATATTGAGAATTTTGAGGGAATAAACTCAGCCAATCATATTTCGTTTTAGAGATTCTTTATTCGCATATATATGAAGCGAAGCGAAGTAAAATTTGATATCTGTAAATAATTTTTAAGCAAAGTGAAGTTTTATTTTTCACAATAAGCATTCATAAAAGCAGTGAAAAGCATAAAATATGAATATTAAAATTGTAAAAAATATAGTATTGAAATTTTTCATCCCTCGGGGATATTTTTATATCGGTGTATGGCGAGATCTGTCGCTAAGTTTGTTGGAAAGCCAATGTTTCTCACAAATATATATTTAATAAAACTATGAAAATAAACTGAAAATTGTTATTTGATAAAAAATAATATGGTTTCACTGTAACAAATAGTGATTCTTTTCTTCATTTCTATTTTTCCATTTTCAGTTATTTTATAGGTTGTAAGAGATTTATTATTTTTTGCGATCATTCTCTATTTGGTAGATATGTTTCTTATGTATTAGAAATTGCTTTATTTTTTTAAAAAAATGATTTTACTTTAATTTTAATATAATTATATTTCTTAAAAACAAATTATTTGAAAAAAAGTAAGGTAGTACTTGATTTTTTTAGTCTTTGTAATTAACTGAAAATTGATGATTTAAAAATAAATAATGCCAAGCAAATTGCTTTCACTTTTGTTTTGACTTCTAATTGACACTTTTTAAATTTATCAATGATACAAAAAGATACTGTTTCATGTACTACTTCTCAACTGAATATGTGTAAATGGTGCACAAATTTAACCAATATGTAAATGAAAGTATGTGGTGAGGCGACATGTAAGTTGTGAACAAAAAAGAGCTCTTCTAGGACATCATTTAAATCCTATCTTGTAGGAATTAATGTGACAAAAATCCTATGAAATAAGGGTACTTACGTACTATCGCAACCATATTGGCGGCATTATATAAGACCGGGCAAATTCTAAAAACGGAATACGCTGACGGGACATGGAGAGCGTAGTTGAAAAATACAATGTGATAGAAACAGCGTGAAAGAAAATAATAAATAATATATGAAGAAAAATAATAAGTAATTTTTATTTGCATAACTCTTATACCTTTATTTAACGATATATCAATTACGTTTTGGTGGAAAATATTGCAAATGGGTTTTTAGAATGTAATCAAAACAATTTTTTTTATCCTTTTCTTGGTCTTGCCGCCATATGAATTCTTCCAAGTAACACTCAAGAAGGTGTCTTGCTGTACCCCGTTGTCTCTTGTTTCTCCATTTCGCGGAACCCCACATTCTTTCGATTGTTTGGGTATGCACACCTGTTTCAGGGTCGACAAAATTATATTTGTGTTTTACTCTTGAATAATTAAATCCAGTGATTTATTTTCTTTTACATGTGGCGAACACAAATCTCTCTCATAAAATTATTCCATTCTATGACTGTTTTATCATTCTTAAGTTCTTCGTCACAAAATTTGACTGTTGTTTATTCTTTGCACCAGCAATACATGAATCTTACTGCTGTTAATAATAGGATACGGCTTTTTCCTCAAACCAATTACCACTTATTATTCCCGCGTGTTGATTACAGGTTGCAACGTTGCACTTCCAAAAAATCAGTTTTCCAAAATAAAGCCTTATAGGGTGAGAGGTGGTACATTTCCTAACATCTAGTAAAATGTTATATTTCTATAAAAGCGTAACGGCATCTTTTTCGGTAAAATCCCAGATTCGCATTTTAATATTCTACTTTGCCATTTTCAAAGAACAATTAGGCTGAGAAAGGTGGCAACCAGGGAAATTTGAAAAAAAGCACACGGTTGCCAATTGAGCGCCTTAGATTCGTGCGACATTAGGGTTGCCAATTTGGCAAGTTATTCCGGAGGTTAGCATGGTTGCGATAATACGTAAGTACCGAAATAAGCTGGCGTTAAAACGATATTACAAATTGCATGTAATTTTGAGGTGCATTGAAACTGCAAATATTATTCCAATCCAATTATAAATATCTTTATTTGCAGAGGGAAATTATCATCAATATATTCTAGCATTATTAGCAGTTTCTTAATGAATAAAACTATTTTTTCTTTTATTATAGTTAAAATATTTAAAATAATTTTCTTTTATATTTTAAGATTAATTAACAATTTTTTAAGTACAATATATAATGCAGACTTATTAGTAGAAGTAAAACTATTTTTATTTCTTTTGCAAGGATCTGATACATTAATTTACACAATTACAATATATTTACAGTTGAATTATTCGTTGAGTTTTAAAAAACAATTTTCTACAACATTAAAAATGATTTCAAAACAGTAAGGTAGAATCAAAATCTCTTTAAACTATTGTTCATCATTTCTAAATGATAAGACAGAAAATGTTGGGTGAATTAAAAAATTACTGATAATCTGTGTCATTGAAAATATTTCTATTTTTCAGACTTAAGTACTAAAAATGGAAATAACTTTATGATATTATGAAAAGAATTTATGAAAGTCAAGCAAATGAATTCTAAAAAAAATGTTCTTGCTTTTTTAACATTTTGTACTCACGTAATCTTGTCATAAATTAAAATTATTTTTTAATTCAATGCATCTTGCTTTTCATAAAAAGGCTAAATGTGTTATTCTTTTCAAAAGAAGATTTTTGGTTAAAATACTAGCTCTGAAAATATTAATGCCAGTTTGATATAAGAAAATAGGTATATTATTTTTCTACAATCTTGTTATAAAAACTTGAAAACTTATATTTTTTAAGAGTTAGTTCAGCTTGAATTTTTACTCATAAGATTAAAATTTGTACATAATACAAAAATTTTAGGACAACTGACAATTCTGTAATTTTGTGAATTGTATATTTCCAATTCAAAAACTTGAAGTAACAATAAACAATTTGTTCAGAAAGGATTTTAAAAATTGTACAGGTGCATTTAGAAATCTGCACAATAAAAAGATCCCATCTAAATATGTTTATACCTGTTACCTTGTGAAATAAAATTAGGTATTATTTCTATGGTAGAAAATATCTGATATTTACAAATATGAAATTGTTTCATAAATACTGATTGATTTTTATGAATATAGTTGTTCAACATGACAACTGAAGTGGATATAACAAAAATTGTTGTAATAAATACTGTATAAAATTGAAGCTACATATTTTACTGTAACAACACTAATACTATATTTAAAACAAGCAAATGACACTAAATATCTTAAATAAAAGTTTTTAAATATTATTTTTTCAATGTTTATACTACTTCTTTCACGATGAAACCCAACTTGATGCCCAATGATATAAATCTGTCAAAACTTAAGCCCTTGTAATGCTGAAAGGTGAAAATCCTAGAAGTAAGGTATTAGAAACAATATCCTACCTCCTTTCTGGCTTCTTAAAATTATATGCTCATTTTAAAATAGCAAGTTTCGAGCATTTTAAATGCATTGTAAATCAGTGCATGTCAGTCATAGATATGCTGTCAGAATGAAGACTTGTGAACTTCAGCTCACTTTAAAAAATTTCAATTACATAAATGAAAAGTTTTTTCTGGGATAAATGTAAAATACAATGTAATTTAGAATTTATAAAAACTCTTATTTGAAGAAACATTTAACATATCACACATCAACATTATTATTTACAATCTCATATAAGTGTGTCATTACCAACCAACAACATATTCTGTATAATAGTTGATAATTATAGTGAAAATACATAAGAAACGTTTTTGAATTGAGAAACAATCTTGATTCACTAAGCCCCTGATTATGTTATGTGTGTATACATATTTAAAATTATGAAATGATGTAATCTGCATATATATATGTTGTATACCCCAGCGAGTGCAGCGCCACCGCTACTGCCCACTTGAGAGCCACTCCTCTACCGACACACTGCACGGGGAGATGTATCAGTCAGGACGTAGTAAAAACGATCCTGTAACCTAATCTTTTGTACTATTTAATATCTTTGTTAGTTAACTTGAAGTCTTTATATAACAAACCCCTAGACATCCCCACTTTAACATGGGGGTGCCGGTCTTCCTCTTCTTAGCTATTTTTAAACTTTAAATCATAGAGAAAGTCGCAGAATATAATGGCGCACATGTAGCATCGGTCGACATCCTCACCATCGCATCTGAAAAGAGCCAATAAAACCGCTCCGGAGATTCAACTTCATCGCACCATCAAAGAGCCAACAATTTCAAATAGGCATCACACATCCTCAAACCAGGTAGAATCAAACCTTTTTTACTAAGCATGTACCGAAACACGAAAAAAGAAGATCTAATTATCACCGCAAAAGAACTAGGTATATCTGTACCTGATAATGCTACAATTATTTGCTTAAAAGAATTAATTGAGAAAACAGATACATTCAAAAATGAATCTAACTTCATCAAAAATATGATTTCGGTAATTGTCGAAGAAAGAAAAGAAATCGAACAATCAATAAAAGAAAAAAACAAACTGATACAAATAGAAAAAAAATAGAGCTAGCAAAAATTAACTCCGGCATAAATCATCAACATCCCGATTCCAGGTACGCAGCAATCGAAACAAATCTCGAAAGTCTCATTAAATCCGTTCAAACACTTAGTATGCCCATCCTGAGCAAACCCGAAAATTTCAATTTATTCTTTTATTCCCTCGAACATGCTTTCACAACTAAAAATGTTCCACGCGAATTAAAATCGGAGATATTAATTAATATTCTCGGTGAAAAAGCCAACAGCATATTACTTTACATCTCAGAAAACGAATTTCAAGATTACGAAAAAGTTAAAAATATTATTTTACGTGAATTTCAACCAACCCCCAAGAATGCTTAATAAATTTCCGTAGAGCTCAACGCCTAGCAAATGAATCACATGTGCAATTCTCGTCACGATTAACTAGTGCTTTCGAATATTATTGTAAACTTCGTAATGTTAGTGACTTTAAAACTTTATGCGAATTAATGATAGCGGACAAATTATTTTCCACCCTTGACCGTGAAACGCAACAACATATTTCGATACGTCAAAGCGAAAACTGGTTCAAACCAACTGAATTAGCAAAAGAATATGATATATATTTTGTTTCGAAAAGAAAAACTTTTGCCGAAACCCGCCAACCACCGTTTGAGAACAAACAAAAAAACAATTCATTTCAAAACTACAATCGCTACTCACGCGACAGAAATTTCACAGACCACTCGCGAAATGCCACAATAAGCAACTCACGTGGAGGATATCACCACAGAAATGAAACTACCTCAAACCCTCGATCTAGTATTCATTCAAATAACCCCATTTACAAAGTTTTTTTTTTTTTTTTATTTTATTTTTTTTTTTATCCTACGCTCGACCTTGGTTTTTCAACCATCAGTCTCTGTCGGGCAGCCCAATACAATCTTGAGGTGAATGAAAAGTCATCTTCCGCAGAGTTTCAAACTAGAAGGTAACTCAGAGCCACTCCTCTACCGACACACTGCGCGGGGAGATGTATCAGTCAGGACGTAGTAAAAACGCTCCTGTAACCTAATCTTTTGTACTATTAAATATCTTTGTTAGTTAACTTGAAGTGTTTATTCAACAAACCCCTAGACATCCCCACTTTAACATATATATATATATATATATATATATATATATATATATATAAACATGTCCTTTGACACATATGACACATAATCCTTTAACTAAGCAGAACTTTTAGAAGCACTTTTCTGCTCACACAAATTAATCAAAATGAAATTATGGGGAAAATCAAAAGTTTTATCTATTATCTAGTTCATTTTAAACTATAATGTAACAAACACAAAAGCTATATCCAGGAAACTTGGAATAATTTATATACGATTATAAATACTATCCAACCAAGTTAAAATTTAACCTTTTCCAAATTATTGAAAAAATTCCTCAGAAATACCACCTAAAAGATAGGAAACAGATGTCTCAAGATGTTGAAAAAGAGGAAATGGCAAATGCTCATAGGAGACAGGTTCTGCTAGTTAGGACAAACAGGATTTAAAGGTTGTAATACTGATAAAGAAGTTTATTATCGACGCAAACTGGACCAATTTACATAAATTTATTATAAGAAACACTTCATCATATAATTTTAAGTAACTTCAAATTAATCAATTAGCTTCAGTAGCCACTATTTAACTTAAAACTTTCAGTAAAAGCAAAATTATGATATAAATCTCTACAAATCTAAAAATATTGGAACTAACGTTCATATTCAAATTTTAAAAGGTCCATAATAATGGATGAAATTTAGTATTCTTGTCATGTAGTCCAACAAAATTACTTATTTCTCAAATCATTGATAAGCAACTAAATTAACTAGCAATGAAATCCAACATGCTTAATTAAATCTAGTTATTCTATTTAATTTCTCGCTAACATTTCCAGTGATAAATAGCTTCATTTTAATAAGGAATAATATCAAGAGCATTTTCCTGCTTCTTTACTACTAGCAAATAATTAGCAATTTTAAACACAGACATTTTTTTATGTGACAGTATTAAAGTTCAGATATTTTTCAAATCTCAAGCACCAAATTTGCAAACTTTAATAAATACAGGGTTAGCAAGAAATAAGTTTCCCACTTCAGAGGGCTGTAGAATACGTTCTATTTGTCCAAATGAGATAAAATTTGAACTACAGATAATTCAAATGATGCGCTTGACATTTATTAAAAAAACAAATAGTACATAATTTCGCCGAAAGATGGCGCTGTAATACTAATGGTACTTATTTGCATATACTGAAAATATGAAAAGTTATTTGCTTTACAGCGCATGCCTATTAGCATTATCTTTGGGTAAAAAGAAGGCGGATTCTGAACGAGCATTAGTTACTTCTCTGCACATCATGCCTTCTTTGCAAGGAAAAGCGCTACTTGTATAATTGTTCTACCAGAACCAGCAGAACTCCGTTGCAGCTGTAAATGAATTTCGCCGTATGAAGCAGATACGAAGAGGTCCAATGTCTCCATGTGCGTTACGCAAGATGATGCAGAACTTTGAAAGAACTGGACAACTTGCAATTCTTCCCGGTAGAGGATAAAAGTCAATCCAGTCTTCTACCGTCGAAAATGTGGCTACTGCGGTCGTTGAAGCTAGCAGTTAGTCGCCGGATGGTAATGTGAGTGTGCCAGTTGTTTCTCGTGTATTGGATATGCCGTATTCCACTGTACGAAAAATCTTACGGTGGATTTTGTATTTTAATCCCTACAAAATCAAGCCTCTGCACTTGTTGCAAGACGGGGACTCAGAGGTTCGTAAAAATTTTGCACTTCAGTTCCTTGCTCGAATGGTGGTTGACGTCACTTGGCCATGGAATATTCTATGGACTGATGAAGCCCACTTTCAACTTAATGGGCAAGTCAACACCCACAATTGTCGAATTTGGGCAGCGGAAAACCCTCCGCTATCCAGAAAAACTCCTTGCAGCCTGAAAAAGTGACAGTATGGTGTGGGTTTACGGCTATTTTTGTGATTGGACCGTATTTTTTTGAAGAGATAACTGCAAATGGAATCAAAACCTGTTCAATCACAGGACAACGGTACCAAGATATGCTGTGGGATTTTGTAATCCCACAACTTTAGCAGTGTGGATACCTTCAGAACATCATTTTCATGCAGGATGGCACACCTACTCATATTGATCGTCGTGTAAAGCAACTGTTAACACAGCATTTTACTGAGGCACGGGTTATTAGCCGTCATTTCCCTACGGCATGGCCTCCTCATTCGCGGATATCACATCCTGCGACTTTTGGTTGTGGGGTTTTTTGAAGGACAATGTCTACCATAAAAGGCCAGCATCTGTACCAGATCTGAAGGACAGCATTCGGCACCATATCCTTGATATTCCGACAGACTCACTCCGGTCTGCTGTCGAAAATATGGTTCTGCGATTAGAGCACATCGTTGAAAATGAAGGGGGGCATATTGAACAGTTGTACTGCTACTTTTTTATTATTCTTATTAAACATTTATAAAGCATATAAAATGTTTTATGTTTATTACAGCACCATCTATCGGCAAAATTTTGTACTATTTTTTTACTAAGTGTCAAGCGCATCATTTGAATTATCTGTAGTTCAATTTTTATCTCATTTGGACAAATAGAACGTATTCTACGGCCCTCTGAAGTGGGAAACTTATTTCTTGCTAACCCTGTATAACAGTAAAAAATTGGGAAAATGTCCTACTAATATTAATAAGAATCAGTTATTTATTACAATCTATGAACAATCAGTTTTGTTACGAAGGTTTCTGCATTAGTATTCTCTAAAAAGTGCACAACACTATGTAATAAAAATCCTACAGCAATTATATAAACATTTATGATGTATATCTATGTATGAAAAAACTTGCAAAAGAAAAAAAAGTCTTGCATGTTAAGCGTGCCAAATAAAATTATCAGTATACTTCACATCATTACTTTTGATGGCAAGAGAAAATGATTGTCTTTTTGTATACAATACGTACAAAATCTGGTTCGATAAACAGATATTTAAACATCTGATTTAACCACAAAAAATAAAACCACAATAGTTAAAAATTTCTGAATGTTTCAAATTATAGATGTACATCCAGGCTATTACTTTTATCTAAATTGATCAAAAGTTACTCCAGATATCTAATGAAAAACAAAACGAATATCTATATACACTAACGATTGACGTTATAAAAAATTTTCGTATGCAATTTTAGAATCAGTTATCAATCTAATCTACTGCGTTTAATTTAACATTAAGTTTATAAATAATAGTAGAATAATATTTTCAAGAAATATATATTGAAAGATTGAAGTTTATACATATTAGTTTTATATTTTTCGAGGAATATATATGTGAAAGACAGCATATCTAAATGATTTCTCTGTCCAAAAATTTAATATATACACATTCAAATAATAAACATTACGAGTAACAATTGCAATGAACACAACTTGAAAACTCTCCAATATTTACAAATGGCTGTCATATTTTTCCAAATGTTTTGAGAAATTTCTATTGCAATAAATAAAAATCATTGAAATATATCTTTTTAAATATATTATGTGGTTTTAATAGTTAAAAATTTTAAATATTTAAGAAAATTCAAAATTTTCCACAATTTTGAAAATTTGGGAATTTTGAAAATTTCTATGGGAAAAAACCCGGTTTATTCCCGTGAATAAATCGGGTTTTTTCCCATCCTTGCAACACTAAATTTAATCACTGAACTACTTACCCTTTTCAAGTTTCTATTTAGCTAATTTTTTATAATATGCATTAAGAATATGTATCTAACAACAAACAAAAATAAATACATGTTTCTTCCTCATACACGTATCTAATTTCCTTGCAAATTAAAAAAAAACTTTCTAAGCATTTCCGAAGATCAAATATATAGCATTTTCCATGAAAATTATATGATATCATATCATATTGGGAGGAAAATTCCCTAGAGTGAATTCTTTAAATTGTGTCATTGATGAAGAAATTGAGATCGATAGTAGTTTATCACATTTGTAACTATGCTAATATAATGATTCATGGACAACATTTGATCACATGGATAACATTGATGTACTAAAGTAAACAATAAAGTATCATTAATATTAATGGCTCAGCAATCTAACTTATCAAGAAAAATGATTTTACACTTTTTTATTTTTGAACTCATCAAAGCTGCGAATGAGATATTAGATTCACAGATTAACGAAGACAGGACTTCTTTCTTTAAGTCAAAATTAATTTTTTAATGGCTGAAAATTTGAAATCTTTTAGAATGCAAGTGTTAAATAAATAGAATACTGAAGCAAAATACTTGTACATAATTACATAATTTTGAATAAAACTGTAAAAAATAAAGCATTTTGTGAACTAGTGCTTTGTTATAAATTCATATATATCAGTTTTGAATGTATGAAAAATAATATTTATCACATTTTATGTTAATTAAAAATGCATGCTTTTTAATTAATTTAGGACACAATTTATATTTTCAATTTAAAAAATTAATTATTGCATTATGTATTAATATATATCTTAAGCATAAAAATGTTATGGAAGATAAATTCTCGGGAAACAGTATCTATATGAAAATTATTTTTGAATTTATAACGAAAATATTACTAAACGAAGAATACATTAATTTTTTTTTGCTAAACATTTGACAAGTATTTTATCTATTTCAATAACTTATCTATGAATATTCGACTTAATACTTAAAAAAATATCGAGTAATTAAATATTTTCATCAAATTTTATTGCTTAAGAAAATAGTTGTTCTTATTAATTATTGTACTAAAATTTAATATTGTGTATCAATCAAGTGAATAAAAATTTTATTAAAAAATTGGTAGAATTTCATTTACTTTAAGTATTTGTTTTTAAATGTAGTAATGTTACCATTAGAAAATAAAAGTAGTACCTACAAAGTTTCAATTCTGTATCTCTTTGACCTATAACTAAGAGGGTTTGAATTTTATATAAATAGGGAGAAATTATATATAAAATATTTTTGACACATTTTTCAAAAGTTTCTAAAAATTTTATTGACTTTAAACAATTTTTTTATAATACTGTTTGAATTGAAATCATGAGTAATGAAAATTCGAAAGATTTTAGTTATGAATATGGTTATTGAAATGCCATGGTTAGCAATTATTCATAAGGAATATCTGTACTACTCATATGCATAACTTTTATTAAAAATACTTGTTAGTCTTATTCCACTTTTATTGATATCCCCCAGTGTTCAATCATTGATTAGTATTCTTTAGAGGAAAGACGTATCGATTTTTTTGGAGAAATATCGATTAATCTTCTGGATAATCGTTGTGACGTTCCCAATTAATAAAAAAATTTAGAATAAAATGTATTTAGGAAATTAGTAATTACTTGATAGTAAAAATTACTTTTTAAAAATTTATTGCTAATTTATTTATCATGTCCTCCTCAAGCGATGAATCGTATATTCATGCTTATATATAAAAATGAAAACTATTCTTTAAATTAAATAAAAATACCTCGTGACATTTTTCGAAATATTATAATGATCTTGATATAATATAACGCTAACAGGAAAATAATAGTTTTGAAAAATACTATAAAGTACTTATTATTTTTATAATACTTTCCTTGTTATTTATTTTAAATAGAAAAAAATTGGTAATAATTTGCATACAGATTCCAAATTTTCTTTCATGTATATAAAAAAAGAAAGAAAGACAATTTTACAGAAAAGATAGCAATAAATTTTGAATAAAGTGTTTTAAAATGTTTATAAATCCAATTACCTCCACGTTAAAGAAGTGTATAAGAACTTAATTAATAACTGAAAATTAAATTCCTGGAAAGACTTTCTTTCTGATGTTACCCCTACAAATGTATGGAAGAAGATTTATAAAGCCATGAAGAGAAACTTTAGTAAAAGTGTCGAGAATACTGGCATTGAAACCACTTCAGGTCACTTCACATTCTCTTTTGAAGAATCTCTAAGTACAATCTCAAATTTTTCATTCCCAGAAGACAATCCTTCTAACGATAATTCGTTTCAACAAAACATTCGAGAACACTCTAACAAGGCCTACTCTGTAGGAGATGATGTACCTTTTACAATCAATGAAGTTAATGCTGTTATTCACGGTTTGGCCACTGGAAAATCTCCTGGCCTGGATTCCATCTCCAATGAAATGATTAAATACTTTCATCAGTGTTCTCCTTCTGTTCTTCCTGCTGTATTCAATTTATGCTTAAAATTTTCTCTCTTCCCTGCTCTTTGGAAAAATGCTAAAGTTGTCTTAATCCCAAAGAGTTTGAACTCTAAGCGACCGCACCTTAAGAATATTAGATGTATTAGCTTATTGCCTTGCATTGGAAAATGCCTCGAAAAACTTCTTACAAATAGACTAAGATGGCATCTTAACAATCGCAATTATACTAGTAAAGACCAATATGGATTCACACCACAGAAATCTACTGAGGATGCACTACTGCGACTTGTTCACATTGTAAAGGAAGGGAAAAAGAAAAATTTGTTCACTATTCTCCTTTCATTGGACATAAAAGGAGCGTTTGATAACGCGTGGTGGCCCTTTATTATTTCCTTAATGAAGGAGGCTTATACTCCTTCAAATATTCTCAATCTCTTCCGCAGTTTCCTGAACAACAGAACGGCTGTTCTCACTCTTGGCAATAAGTCGAAAGTAGTTAACATCCAAAAAGGATGTCCACAAGGCTCTGTTTCTGGCCCATTTCTTTGGAACCTAATTATGAATGATTTACTAAAAAAATTGAATGCATTTAAGTGCTGGAAAATTGCTTTCGCAGATGACTTACTCGTAATTGTCCAGAACAAAAACTTTCCCGATTTATTCAGTACTGCTCAAGATATTCTTGATTTTATTCATGATTGGGCTCAACATTGCAAGCTGGAATTCAATCCTACGAAGTGCAAAGTAATGATGATTCACAAAAAGGCCAACAAGGCCAACATTGATGCTACTATCAATCTTGCTATGGGTAGCAATTATCTGGAAGTTGTAGATAAAATTAAATATCTGAGCGTTGTTGTCGATAGTAAACTTCACTGGAAGGAACATTTGAAATACATTTTAGCTAAGGTTAACATTCTTACTAATGCATTGTATAGAATTTGCAATAACAGTTACGGTATTAAATTCGAAGTTTCAAAATTGATTTATAAACAAGGCATTGTTCCCGTTATTCTTTATGCTTCGCGAATTTGGGGAGACAGTTTGAGGAAAAAAATAAACCAAAAACTTATCAGGAAAATACAAAGAAAGCTGCTCTTGAGAATTGTTAGAGGATATAGAACAATCAGTTATGATGCTCTTTTCATTCTCTCTGGTCTTCCACCTCTTGATGTTGTCATACTTCATCAAAATGAGGCTTATCATTATGTTCAAGATTCTTTTTCTAACCATCTTGATGGTGATTTGGATTATTCTTCCCTACCTCATCCATCTACAAGATCTCCTGCTCCTCTTACTGCATTTGATAGTGTTAGGGAAGAAGACTATGATCTAATTTACTTTACAGATGCGAGTAAATTTAATGAAAAAGTAGGTCTTGCATACGTATGCTTTCAGAGTGGTTTTGAAATGAATCATCAGGTATACCGCATTAGTGATTACAGTTCTATTTTCCAAGCGGAGTTACTCTGCATTAATCTTGCTGTTAAAGATGCCATAAGCAAGCCTTTTCAAAAATTTCTAATTTGCAGTGACTCGATGTCATCCCTATTGGCTCTTCAAGATGTAACTAGTTTTGAAAGACTTATAGTAGAAGTCCAGACTTCAATTAATAAGTGTGATATCAAAAATATTTCCTTCACTTTCTCCCATGTCAAGGGTCATAGTGGTGTGTATGGAAATGAAAGAGCGGATTTCCTGGCCAAATCTTCTCTTTCACTTCCAAATAAACTTAATACCAGCTTACCCAAGTCTTTTTTCAAAACCACTACCAAAAAGAAGATTATCACAGAATGGAACTCAGGTTTCATTTCCTCTCCTAATTGTAAGTGGACTAAATGTTTTTTCCCTTCAGTTCAATGCAGAATTAAGAACTACTGGTTTTACACTGACTTTAAAATTACGCAATTTCTCACTGGACATGGGAAATTCAATAGTTACCTACACCGTTTCCACATTAAAAACAGTGAGGTGTGCAAGTGCAATTCTGGGAGTGACAACCCTTCTCACATTCTTCTTGAATGCCCATCTGTTTCAGAAGTAAGGAACGAGCTTTGTAAAGACTTAAATAACAGGTGGCCCCCGATTATGGTGGACCTAGTTAAGAAAGAGAATTTTGAATTTTTTGTAAAATTTATCCATGCTGTTATGTAATTCATTTTTCATTTTTATATTTCTTTTTTTTTCTCTCTGCCTTCTTTTATTATTATTTTTTTTCATTTCATGTATTATTTGGATTTGTTTTGTAGTACATTTGTTGTACCTTCGGGCCCTGTGTGGTATTCCTTGGTGCACAGGGAGATATTTTTGTTTTCCCAAATAAAAAAAAATAAAAAATTCATTTCTCAAACAACACACACACTAGCTGAATATACCAACTTTGCTCCTTACCATTTAAGTAATTTTAAATCTGATTCTGATTTTTATACTTGGTATTTGAGAAATTATCTGATGGTTTGTTTACTTTTAATGAATTTATTGGAGGAAAACGTGTATCTGGATTTCGGGGATACGACTGTCTAGAGAAAATTTTTTCTTTGGAAAAAATAACTCACTTTTGACTTTTTTCTTACTGCATATCGAAATGAACAAAAATCCAAGATATTAAAAAAAATCACTGCTGACTAAAGAATTGGCTTGAAGTGAAAGAAAAAATTCAACATTTAACACACAAAATATAATTAAGTTCTACTCTAGTTATCAAGTGAAGCAGAATTTCCATTAAAAGTTTTTTTTCCTGTACTACGTTTCAAAATGAGCATCTATTCCCTCCCGAAAAATAATTGTCTCTGAAGTTTCAATTTAAGCGTGAAGGCATGAAGTCATACAGTTTAATTCAAATAAATATACTTATAATAACGTAATTTAATTAATAACGTCTCAAAACGATGTTTTGTATCACGAAATGAAGTCGTATGTGTGAATAAACTAAAAACAAATCGAGCGAGGTATAGAATAACTTGAAAAATTGCTTGAAAATTAACAAATAGAATTGATAATGAAAGCAAAGCATGTTAATCGAATCTTTACATTTACCATCTTCTATAATAGAAAACTGACGATATTCCTTGCAAATCAATTTCAACAATTGTAAATCTATCTTCTATGCATGGACACGAAATTAATGATGTTTACATACCTGTTCAAGTTGTCGAACTGGTTTGTTGAAAGGGTTGAAAGAGTATATCCAGATGGTAACTGAATAATTTGAGCTAAGTAACTTGGATAATTCACAGGTTCTCATTCATGATGTGCTTGAATTAGAAGAAATGCATACGAATTTCTATTGGTGAAGGATCATCTTCAGCCGATGATGACCTAGTTCGACTTCAAGTAATGTGTCCAAAATGTATGTCAGGATATCTGGCCTTCAAATTCCTCTTGAGATTAGTGTTTGACCCAGATGAAATTGATTTTGTATGAAAGCAATATTTCAATTTTCCTTTCCAGATACATTTTTTCAAAATAGTTCTACATTTGCTTCATAATCGTTTTGAATGTGTAAATGCCATTTTGTTCTGCAATCATTACATGAATTAATTAAAAATATTTTTTACTTTAAAATAAATGACATTATTATAATCATAGGATTTTCAATACTCGTTGATGCCAACCAAATAACCCTTCTTTTTGAGACCCATCATTCAAAAACAAGATTTATGACAACCTATAATTAAAGTTTACATTGCTTACGTCACAAGAAATCTATGTATTGGCAAACTTTTTTGTAAAAATAATCGAACAATCAAAATAGACATTAAAAAGGTAATATAAAATTTCTCTATTTTGGAAATTACAGGGAAAGAAAATTGATACCCGATAGATACTGTACAAATCCTTTTGTAAGATTTCAGACATAAATAAAAAAAAGCGTGTTATTAATTTAATCATCAAATGGAATCGTCAAAGTTAAATATCCAGAATGTTCAGAGCATTTTCAGCTTAATATAAAAATAATAAATACATAACGAATACATCATAAAAATATCAAAATGCTTATATAAAGGCAATGTTTTTAATGTCAAAGAGTTACAATATCAGACAACGAAATAAATACATTTGCATTCAATAAATGTAAATGCATTTGAATAATATAACAGTATTTATATATAACGATATTTAATCAATTTATCAAAATGAATCAAAGATAGTTTACTTCAAAGTTAAAAAAAAATTTCATCACAAATAGTTCTAATAAATTATTTCCGATTTTTCATCAGGTTTGCAAGTTAAAAGTGGCATTAGTTCTTTGAAATATAATAATTTTGTAACAAAAGCTATATACCAACAACAAAACTTTGATTTTAATCAATACATTCTACAGTAATCTAGAAAGTAATTAGTATAGCATTTATTAAATGTCTCATTCTTAAAAAAAATGGAAAGCTTAGAGAATAAGGTTAGCATCATAATTTTTACCTTTAATATAAATATAAAAAATTTAAATACTTAATCACATATAAGTAAAACAGTTCAAATTTTAAAATGACAATTAGAGATTATAACAAGACATTGTTATTTAAAGTTTATAAAAATTCTAAATTCATAACCATTGATAGTTAAAAATGTATATAAACTCATATTTCGAGAATGAAGTATTTTCAATAAGATTGTATTAAAAAAATAAGAAATCCCCCATTTGCGAAAAAGTAATAAATACTTGAAATGTTTCAACATAAATTTCTTATATTCAATTTTTTTCTAGAAATGAAATCATTTTGCATGAAGCAGCACTGAAAATAAGTATAATTAGCTTAATCAAATGGAGAACAGCAGTATCATTACTTATCGATTTATGAAGACAATTGCTCTTGGAAAAGATGGGATTTTCCAATTTGAGAAAGAAGCTGGATGCGAACGGTGATTAACTGTTGATGAAGCCCGAAATGAAAGAGCGAGTCTACAAAAATTAAGAATTCGGAGAGATAACTGGTGAGGGCAACCGGAAATAATGAAGTGGAAAATTGAGCCAAACCAACACCCCCTAGGGAGTATTGACTGAGCGCGATGAACGGAATTTCCGATTCTTCACTAACCGATGTGCAGTCATATGTCAAATTGAGTGGCTGGAGTAGTTTTGTTGATTTAATGAAGTAAAAGGAAGAGAATAATAAGCGGGGTAATGACGAAAGCAGTGATTCCAAAGAGCTATCCCTCGTTTTTCATTCGATGTAATGTTTATTCATTCGATAGAAAAAGCCGATTCTTTGAATAAAGTCGCCAAAGGATCGCCTACTTCTAGTAGAAAGTTGTTTACAAGCTCCATTTTTGGCAATCATTCAACAAATTTGCAATGTACGAAGTGTTGACAATAAGTAATTGATATTTAACAATTGAAGGCCATAATAGAATACTTGAGACTCACGACATTACCAGTTACATATTAGATTCCTAAATGACAGATATTTCTCATATGTAGAAAAGAAAACTTACATGCCATATCTCTCATTACGGTGCAAATATCTTAGGCAGATAATTTGAAATTAACCGCTTAAAAGATATTCATGCAGGAAAAAGAAATACAATATCCGTTTTTCATAATTCAATGGTGGCTGGTATCGGACCCAAGACATTGAGTGCTAAGAGAACGATCTTAACACTGAGTCCGTGTGAGAGACTGAATTATGTCTTGGAAATTGTTCTCGTCAACACCTTTGTCATCATTAATAATCATGTAAACAATGTCAAAATTAAAATTTCTTTCGATTTCTGTTAAAATTTTCTTATTCCAAAATATAAAATTTTACTTTTTCTTTTGCAGAGATTTCTGCAGAATTGCATTTAATATTTACTGATTATTTATCAATCATTACAAGAAGGAATGAACTGAACTCGGTATTCTTTCTGAAGAATCTTTAGGTTGCATAGAAAGCAACCTAATGTTTGAAGTCCGTTGTAAGGCATTTAAACATCCACGGGGTAAATTGTCTTCCAGGAGAACTTTTCATAGATTGTGGGCTGTTTTCAAGCATGGCAAAGGAGGAAACTCGAAAAATTCCCAAGCACTCACCCCGACAGAAGGCATAAAAGCAATATCCATCTCCTGTTCTTCAACAATCTTTGACTCTACCACTTATTCTCTATTTTTTTTAAATGTTTGATTTTATTCTACTTCATATTTTTATATTAAAACATACAAAATGAGAATTAATAGTAAAATTTCATCATTATAATCTGAGATTAGGCATCTGTGCACTCTATAAGAATTCAAAACCATAACATTTTAAGTTCAAAAATAATAAAGACAATTTTATATAAAACTTTGTTATAATTCCATACCTTTGTAGCAGTTCTAAGAAGACTGCTACAAAGGTATGAAACCATTAAAATCACCTGCCCAAAATATTTCTGTTTTTTTCCTAACACTTGTCCACTTTAAAAAATTCACCTTGGTCGGTGAGTGAATTTTCGGCACAATAAGGGGGCAGAATTGATGGCATCTTATTCAGTGGACATCTTGTGGGTTTGCCATCGACTAACCGAAGGAGATTCCGTCTTCGCAATTGAGAAACAGAACTAAGCAGAAGATTCCCAAGATTTAGTCTTTACGGATATTATTTCACATGGAGGTCATTGAGACCAAGTTCAAATTTACGTAGCCAAGCCTTCATTGGTAAAAGATCGGGAAAACAGCTCACTACCTCCCGGTAAAGAGAACCTTTTTAACCAAATTACCGCGGCATTACTTAAAATACTTGGTAAACGAGTTTCTTCTGAACATTACGAGCACACTTTATGTTCTTGAAATATTCAGTATTCTTGGAATGTTCAGAAGAAATCAACAGAAAAGTCTTCAGTAAATTTTCAGGAAATCTGCAGAGACTGTATGTAGGAAAGTTAGAAAAAAAAAATAGGTAGAACTTTAGAAAAAATAGGAAGAAAACTCTTCAGAGGATATCTTTAGAAAAGTTATCATTTTTAGATAAATATATTTGATGTTATAACTTCCATGGAGATTTAGCCAAAAGAGCAAATGGGGAGCATACAACAAATTAAATAACAAATATTTACATTTATCAAAAGTTATGAGAAAATTAAAATTAAATGTAAGAAACAATTTAAACCGATCAATTAAAATTCTTATATAAATGAATATATAAATGCTGTGCATGCAATTATGCAAGAATTGATATTACTATCTTGAAATTATAGACGTATTTTAACATAAAAAGAACATTCATGATATATTATTATTCATAAACATTCATGATATATTACTTATTTTTATTTATAACATGCACATTGTTTAACCTAATTTAATGTCACTACCAGAAAATTTATCAAAATAATGTAGAAACTTGGAATTGAAAAAATATTATCATACTGCTTACATTCCATTTGTGTAAAATGCTCATGCATTTTTCGTATTTTTATTTATGCTAGCTGATCCAAGATCCTCCAAGCTACTCCAAGATCACTTCCTTTACTTCCTTGTAAAAAAATAAATAAAAATAAATAAATACGCAGAGTTTTAATCTCTAATTGATTTATCGCAGTGTTATTTCCGTTTTTATACAGTTTTTTCGATTGCTTATGTTTCAAAAGAGTTGCGATGTTTCTTTCATTACTAGTCCATCTGACGAAGTGCTTAAATCGTGAAACAGGATCACTTTCATCATTGTATCTAAAAATACGCGAAGGAATTTGCTGAATCTTATTAAAATTTGCCTCTACAATAAGTTACCAGTAAGAATATACTTTCATCTTTAAACTGCCCTGCAACAATTAGTTTGCAATCATTTTCTTATATTAAAATAATAATTAATAGCACTTAATTATTATTAATTTTACTTTGGTCAACAATGAAAAACGTAATAATTTCTGTAAATATATGTTAGAGATAGCAGAAAACTTCATTCATTCTTCATAACATAAAAAAGTAAGTTCGATTTTGTGAAAGAAAAAAGATATAGTTTTTTCTTAGTAAAATATCGAAATATTTTTTAATCAAATTTTGTTTTCATAAAATTTTGACGAAGACATATAGCTTTTATAGTGTATGAAATTTTCGATTAATTTTAAGTTCCTTTCGAAGCTATATGTATTTCAAATTTATAATCCGCACTAAAAGAAAATTAAAACAAATTTTGCTACATTATAGTGTATAAAATTAAACTTGTTACATTTGAATTAAATTGTAAGATGCTCTATTTGGATATCAATTTCATCTTAAAAAAACTATTAAAGGAGTTGGCTCTGATTCAAAGAGATGTTCTTGCATACTTTATTTACCATATTTCATTTACAAATAAATTATTGTAACTTGAAATATATACATATAATAATTGGTGCATTTAGTAATTATTAAATAAAACAAGCTATTATGAAAGATGGTTATACTGGTCCAGATGTATGAAACAGATGTGAAATAAATTTAATTTCTTTTGAATTCTCAAAAAAGTGATCATGTAATATTTCCGATTTATAGAAACGTCTTGAAAACATTGATTCCTTTTAAAAAAATTCTAGAAATAAGGAAAAATACTTTAATATTTAGTTAAAAAATAAAATTTTATAAAATACTATAATTTTTAATTTTGTAGTTTAAAAAATGTAAAGATTTTTATTCAGTTAATTAAAATTTTCTGTCGTTTAACAAATCGTATTATAACATTTAACAAGATCAAAAACTTTAAAAACTATGTTTTTTGCTACATTTTTTAAATGTTAAAAGAAAACATATGCATAGTTTTCAAACGTTATAGTAAATTATATCATCATTCCGAATTTTTCTCCAACTATAAATTATTTTTTAAGTATTTGTCAAGTTATCGATAACTACTAGTATCATTTTTTGAAAACTTTAAAGCAATTCTATTTAATATGATGCATTAAGGCAGGATATGTGAAAAAATAAAAATATTTCACAAATATAATTAAACATTAAATAAACTTAAATAAATTAGAATTTAAAGTTTAAATAAAGCAGACTATTAAAAAATGAAAAAGAGTATAATTATATATAAGAACTTAAGGAAATAAAACTAAGTTTAAAACACAAAATTGTAAAATTACTTTCAATATAATTTTTTCTAATAATTTATTAATTAATGCATTGAACTTTCAATTATTAGTATATTTTTAATATATTATTTTTGCAAGATTTAGAGTGTTAATAATCGTATATTTATATGTATTATTCATGTATATAAATGTTTACATATGCATACTTATATTTACATACACATATGTGTACATATAATTAAGTAATGAAATCTGTTAACATTTCATAACATTTCACGGTAAGTTTGGATATCAGAAATAAATCATTAAAAATTAAGAAATCACTGAATATCTGTATATTTCTAAAAGTTCCCAAGAGCTTTATTTCACTAATTATTATTTGTAAATGCTTTCAAACATAAAATGTCACGACTTATAGGAACATAATTTTTGCCAATATTTAAAAAATGCTTAAATTATTATGCTAGTTTCTAATAATATTGCATTTGATTCTAAGATTTATTTGTATATTTTTAATGAACTCTCGTAACAATTACATTCTAATTTCAAGTAATTATATACTTTTCACAAAAGGCAGTTTTTAATTTTCAATATTAGTATAATTATTTTAAGCCAACATTGAACTATTAAATAACCCTTTATTTTATTTCGATTATTTTTTTTCTCACAAGATTAGAAACATCAAAGCTATTAGCAAAGTAGGGAAATTATTTCATAATTGAATTTTTTAAATTTTGTTATCAGTTCCTTGATTTCAAAAGTGATCTAACGACAACAACATGATACACAATTGGTATTATGAAGTTCTACAAGTTTAGTTACAGAATCAATTTCATATTAAGATTAATTGTACAAAATAACAAGTAATGGTGAAGTAATAACGTGGTTCTTTGCTTTTAAAATGTGAGTACAGATTCAAAGTAATTTAAGATTCTCTTTCCACTTTTAGAATTTATTATTTAGTTTAAGGTTACTGTATGGGTGAATTCGCGATGTATATTGTATTTATAAGAAGGTCTAAAATAATCTCTGAATTTACCCTGTTAATTACTGGACGAGGTTCAATTTTTGCAAATAAAATTAATTCAGTATTACAATAAACTTCTCACATCTAGATAAAAATCAGATATTAATCCCTACTGCAACCTCCGGAAAAATACATTATTTTTTTTAACTATACAGGCAAAAACACTCCATACACATATGCGCGAATATGTATTTATATTTTACAGATACTTACACAAAATATGCAAATTCATATGTTTATGGTAGATACAAAACGAATGCATTAAACATGAATTAGGAAATTATATACTTTTCGATTATATTTATTTTATTCCAAATAAATCGTTCTTTTTTGAAAATTAGAAAATTTGTTTCTCTTAATTTGCTTATTTGGTAATTAATTATACTGTTTTACCTTACGTTCAATTTAGGGCATACCTCTCAACTGTTTAATATATTTTTTGAAAGTGGTATTAAACTGAAAATTTATCCTGCTGAAATTTAGTAAAATGAATAATTATTTAAAAAGCACCAATTTCATTTTTCAAGAAAAATGTAGTATTTATCATTTAAAATTTTTTTAACACAGACTTGAAAAAAAAATTGTTTTTGAAAAAAAATTAAATTTTCCCATAGTTTGCTTTCCCACTATGAACCTTTTTTCAGTAATAATTTTATATAGCTTAATTGAGTGGTAAATTTCATCTTTCGATTTTCTTAGTTTTTTTGATCAAATTCAAATCAAATCAAATTTGTTTCATTCATGATAAAGATTATTTTTTCAAGAAATAGAAACTATTAAATAATGCTATTTATAAATATAGCTCTTCCTACCATTTAGTCATTTCTTGTAATTTTTAACAATTTAAAATTATTTAGGTATGAGTAAAATCTAAAAAAATTCAATCAAATCAAATGTCAAAAATTTATCGACACAACCGAAGGTGTGGGAAATACCTTCTGACTTTAATTATTTATAATTGAATTTTTTTAAATGAATTTCTTTATGTTTGCTAAATTTTAATTCTTCATTTTTGCGGTTTTTTATTTACTTTTTTATGAAAATTAAATTTTCCTCATTGAATTTATGTAAATGAAGAAAATATTTCAGCTTTTTTTCTTTATTTATTTTCATGACACGTATTCTGGTTATTGATATAAAAATATTAAATAAAAATTATTATTTCATTCAGAAACAAATTTAATTAATGGAAAAATAAATTGATTACTCTTTTATCTCACACACTACGAATACTTAGTATAATTAGTCTCAATGAATGGTAAAAAATGTATTGCATCAAACAATTTGCGTCTTAATATTTCTATACATGTATTTCAATTTCATTATTCCATAACCTGCTGAAAGGCTAAATTAATCGGGTTCGGTCTATAAACTGCTATATCTTTTTCCAGCTATTTTTCGGAAAAGGGTAGAACTTTGGATTTCTTTCCTCAAAAATTCATTTCGTATTCTTCAGAAGCTTATAATCAGTACTGACAAATCGATTTGTTTAATTGGATTACTGTTATAAGTTTCCGGATTCCTATTTTTGTCCAGTGAGGAGGCACTTAACACAGTCAACCACATTCACATTTGAAACATAGTCAACTGACAATGTCATTATCTGAGCTGGTATTCTCCACGTCATTCCATACCAGCCGAAATACATAAATAAACATGATTGCTGAGTTACCATATACAATACATATACAAGCGACTTTAAGCCTTTTACATTTTTACTGACATTTGCATGTTTTATACTATTTAGTTCATTGATGCCTTTTAACATCATATTTCTAAATATTGTGACTATCTCTGTAGAAACAAAGTATTAGTTATTAATTTTTTTAGTATTGTATTTGTGATAAAAATTGCCTTTTTTCAATGATCTTTCTCATTTCCGTTTTCATCAACAATTTTTTATTTTCTTTAAATTCATCAAAAAGTATAAAAAAAACATTTTAGGAAGATAAAATATTATATAAAGCAACAAAGTAGACTCTCTTAAAGACATTTAATATTCTTGTTTTCTAATAATGTATTATAACTATATTAAAATTTCAATTTTAAGCATTTTTTAATTTTGTACAATTAGTGATTATTTGAAATTCTAAAATTTTTAATTTTTTTATCAATTAATATTATTACTTTGTTATGATTGTATTATAAATTCATATTACTTTTATTATTTAGTGAAATTTTATTAAATTCTAAATAATTTTTTATTTTACTTGCATCAATAAATGTAAATTCAATTAAATAAATTTGAAATTTTTAAAAAAATCGGATATCTTTAAATACCACTTTTATTTATTTATGAGCACAATATACAAAAATATGGGTAACCGTGTCCCAAGGATAGAAATGGGACATTTGCAATGTTTATTTGTAACTGATTTACCAAACTTAAAATAGTTTTATGTACGGTCGCTATTAGAGCACCACTGTTTCTGACATGTTTTTAGAACACTCATGGGTATAAGTAGCATTAAGCAATACATGAAATGGAAAAATTCCAATATTTTTGAGTGCACAGAAAGACTAAATTGATTTCAGCATTGCCTGTGTACTCTGTTGTATTCCTTAATCAGAAGGTTAAAATAACCAAGCATACATACATAGATGTGCAAAGGTACTCCAGATTGTACCCTGATGTTAAAAGTAACTAAATAATGAAATTTTGAGATAATTTCTAAGTGTTTCCTAGAACTTTCAATTATTGGACTTGGTCTATTATTTTCATACAAAGCAGAAAACCGATCATTTTGTGAATTTATGTGATACAATATTCCATAATATGATTACCTATCCGATAACGATTTATTATTTTCTAATGCATGAAAAACTGTGATATCTTTTTCAGTTACTGATAAATTTAGTATTTTTATCATTAATTCATCTCATAAATATATTTGAAACAAGTTTTCTCTTATTATATTATTTTCTGAAATTATGCTTATAATTATAAGCAGTTATTTTTTCATTGCAAATGATATGCACATTTTGCCTTTCTGTAATTAGTTAAAAAAATATTTTTACATTTAAAAAAAAGATAGTCTAAAACTTCGCATCTCCATTAAAATAAAAATATCTTGCTTTTTTTCAGTCATTAATATTTCACTTTTTTAACTTCACGATTTATAAAATGAATTTTTTCCTTACATAGTCTTAGTCAATTTTGATTTCTCGATGAGAAAAGATCGATTTCTATGGATTGTTCTTTCCAATAGAATAATACCTTATGCCCTTGTAGGACTGCAAGTAAATGCTTAAAGAACTTATAATAGTTTTTCTCAGATTCCTCTTAAAATGAGAAAATCTTGAAAAGAAGAAATATTTCCTACTAAATGACTGACGCCGTGACTTTCTTAATTCATTCTGTATCCAAAATGAATTCAACATATTTTAAAACCCAAGGTAAGGTTTTTAACAATTTAAAAACTTGCTTTATCAATTTCAACAAAGAGGTAAATTAAAATTTCCCAAAATTTCAGCAATTTTTCCACGTTTTGTTGGAGAACTAGTAATTTTAAAGCTCTTTTTTGTCAATATGTTCATAAGAGAATGACTGCCTTTAATAATTATGGATAAATTTAAAAATGGTAAAATTACAAATGTTTAAGTGAATTTAAAAATAGCTAAAACCAAAATTCTTTTAATTTAGAAACTGAATTTAATTTCCTTTATAACGACAAACAATTTAAAAACTTACTAAAAAATTTGCATTTGTGTAATCATTAACTGTATTTAAAAAAAAAAAGAAAATAATCAAGGTGAAACAATTACATGCTTAATCCATAAAATCTTTTTTATGCAATGCTATTTCCAATATTTCCATAAAAGCAAAAAAGATGCTTTTATTTACGATAAATCTGTTTAGCTAATATTACTTTTAAGAAATCTGAAAATAACGTAAAAACTAGAAAGAGTATTTAAAGTATTAAATCCAAAATTTTTATAAGAAATAAAAAAATTCAGCTGTTATCTCTGATATAAAAATGACGAAATGA
Source organism: Latrodectus hesperus (assembly GCA_037975125.1). Taxonomy (NCBI): domain Eukaryota; kingdom Metazoa; phylum Arthropoda; class Arachnida; order Araneae; family Theridiidae; genus Latrodectus; species Latrodectus hesperus. The sequence goes on along the minus strand of CM075856.1, from coordinate 71,274,628 downwards.
AAAAAAAACTTTCTTTGAATGGAAGAAAAAAAATCATCATTTCATATTTTGTCGTTATATTCTTGAAGTTTTGATTCAGAGAAGTAATTGCGTTTCAACTCTGATATAGTTCAAAAATATTTCTTCCCTTTTATTTTTATTTTTCCTAAAATTTTTTAAAGAAGTAAACTTTATCGTTTACTTTACATTTTCCTCTTATAAAATGTCACCCCATTCCACAATTATTCCTATCAAAGTTCAATTATTACGATCGCTGATTCCTTGAAATGTATGTGGTTTGAAAACATAACTTTAACTATATTTATCACATTCATGATACTTTACGCGCAATTTCTTTTAATTTTCTTTCATTATAATTCATTAACTGTTCAAAAATGTTTCTCAAATGCTTATTATTCTAAAATTATGTATATATTAAGCACATTGATCTTATATTTCTTAACTTTATTTATTTTATACTTTTTAATCATTATTAAAGCTTTATTTTCAATAGCATTCGCATATTTCCGCACTGCATATAAACCTATTTTTTTCAAAGTACGAGTAAAGGATACGTAATATATAATCTACAAAAGTTAAACATTATATATTACATAAATTTACGTTTAATATTTAAAAAAGGTAAAAGAATATATTAATAATGATATAATGTTTAAAAAAATAAAAGTTATATTACATGTCTACAAAATTGCATTCAATTCATATATTTTGGTTATTTGTAATTACTAGAAATTGTAAGCCAAATGTTTGAGCTGTCGATATAACGCTCTAGAACACTTCAAACAACTTTGAATAAAAAAAAAAAAATAAGAGAAATTTTATTTCTTTGGTTATCCTTGACTTAAAGCCACAGGCGTTTGCGTCGTGAAAGATGGGGTAAAGGAAGGACAGAAACAATGTAATAGAATGACATTGTCTTTACTGACGAATACCGCTTCTGAATGCAACATTATGAAGCTCATTTTTTAGTTTAGAATCACTATCGTGAGAAACTGTTGAACCATGATACTAAGGGCTCAGGATAGTATTGTATCCCAATACTATCCAGAACCCTTAGTATTTTGGTTTAGGGTGATATAGAATTTCACTTTCAGAATACCCATAGCCAGTACATTGAACAGCCTTCACTACATCTGAGAGGTGTTGAAGTCCAGAGTACTTCCATACCTACGGCACTTGTCATATTCCAAAAGGATAACGCGTGTCCAAATATGGCACGCAATATTTCAGAGTTCTTTGTAATCCATCAGATCTCCCACTATTGCATTATATCAACTTTGGCAATATGTGTAAGCCGTATGAACTTCTATACCCGAAGGGAACATCAGAAGCCTCTAATTTTATACTGAGGTATATGGTATCGGTTATAGCCAATAATGGATTATAGCCTAAACTAAATACTTATTTTGCCATCATTTGCATTTTAGAAGAGGCTGTAATTTCAATCATTTGATTGAATTCTGTAACGTGTTATTTGCCAAATACATTTCACTAGGATATATCTCTGGTCCTTCTTGGTGTAGCATTTTGGGTTTCTAGCAGTGTATATTCTCGCTTCCCAACAGCAGAGGGATTTTTAGTGGAAAAAAACAACTTTTATTTTTGTTAAATTATTAATAAGAAAGCCTTTATTTTTTATTGATTCTCAGTATTTCAGATTCTAGAAAATCCTTTCCGAGTGGATAGATAGATATCCTTTTTTCTTTAATTACAGTTGGGTGTTCTCACAATACTTATTTTTCATTTCAGTTGTAAAAATAAAAAAAAAAATAATCTCCATTCTCTTTTGGTTTTAAATGATGATGCTTTAAAATTATATTTTGATGATTATTTATAGGACTAGTTGTTATATGAGATTTTCTACCGAGAAAAAATCTTATTATTTTATTAGTGATTTAGAGATTAATTTTTTCCTGCTTAAAGCAATATAACATTCGTCAATTTAAAGTCCTAATGTCATATATATCATTTTATAATATGTTTAAAACAATGAAATATTACAGCAGAGAGAAATAAGAAAATCGTATAAAATTAAGAGTTGAAAATATTTCCCGTAGAAAATACTATGACTCTAAAATCATTATTCAACTCATTGTTATAACTAGCTCATTTGAGTTATATTCAATAAATTAATGAATTAATATTACTAAAAAACAGAAGCATGTTTTTTTAATTTACTCATATATAAAATAATACAGTTAAATTCACAGACAAAAAATTCGTAAAAATGTTCTATTAACTAAAATTATTAATTATTTGAAATTAGCGAAGTATGTCAATACAAAAATGTAAATAAGAAAATAAAAAATAAATAAAAGATAAATAAATAAGTAATTTCTTAAAGAACTTTTCTGGCATTATGTATAGTTGTGTTTCATTTTATAAATAGCTTTTATTTTCAAATTTATGACCACTGTTCTTATTTTATGTTTGTTGTTTTATTTAAATCTGAATAAATTTTTAATTTCAAAATATAAGTAGAATTAAGTATTTTTCCAGGATTATATATATATATATATATATATATATATATATATATATATATATATATATATATATATATATATATATATATATATATATATATATATATGTATTTATATATATATGTAATTTCACTCATGAACTTATTATACTAAAAGTATTGATTTAAATTATCCTTGTTTTTTGATAGAAATAGGAAAACATCTGGAAATATATGATGGGTTTTGGTCCGAAAAAACTCAAAAGATCTTTAAATAATAATGAGTACACTGAAATATGTTCCATGCTCAGAGAATTGGTATTATTATCTGTTTCTTAAATTTTATGAGGAATGAAAAAAATGCTTTATATATTCTTTGAAAATATTACCATGGTATACTTTCAAAAATTCAAAATTGATAAATAGGATACCTTTCCCTTGATAACTATTTTTTGAAGTTACATTTCTCTCATGTAAACTGAAAATATTTAAATGAATTCTGTGCAGGAAATAATACTATAAATTATATGAATATTTTGGAATATCTCTCACTGTGGGTAATTGATTGCTGAAGTATAAAATTAAATTTCTAGTAGCCTTCAATTGTACATAAAGTTTAATTTTTGTAACATTAAATTTCAATGATTTAAGAAAATCATTCCAAAAAATTTTTTGAACTTTATTTTAAAAAGTCCTGAAATTTCCTAATAATTTACATTTCAATTAATCAATTAAGTTTTTAATAGAATAATGTTAATAGAGTTAGAATCTCTCTATTTTGATACTTTCGATCTTCCGATACGACGTCATATTGAATTTTAATAAAACTTATTGAAATGTGTTTTACATTTTTAAAATGATCATGTGATTTAATTTTAATCTGAAATTTGAAAATCAGATTTTATTTTTAATGAAATGTCTTTCTTTAAAGTGTAGATTAAAAGTATAAAAATAAATAATGACCAATTGTTTACGTTATTTATTAGCTACTAGACACAAACCGAAATAGGAATCTCTGCATATATTTCTGTAGTGAGGAAGGGGGAAGGGCAGGGCATGCACCTCACCTCGATGCATCCCGCGCCCCTGGATATGGGCTCTCGCTGCAGAACAGTGTGTGCGCCCTCTTCCCTCAGCAAGTGGGTGGATGCGCGCGCATTTTCCCCGTTCTTCAGAACATTAAAATGTGAGGATAAATTCCAATTCCTCTGGTGACGAAAAAAGAAAACGATTTTCTATGTTTACCATTCCATATTTTAATCGAAAATCCGAAGAGGTCCTCCATATTTTCAAGATCTCGTCGATTCTTTCGCATCCATCCCACGAAAGAGCAACACCCGATATCGATTGATACCCCAGATGAATCATGAATCGCTTTTGAAGAAGGGATGAAGGTCTTCTACGTCCTCTGGCTCCTTGGCAGATGCCAGGTTTCAATGAAATTCGGTAAGGAAAATTATCGTTTGCTTGTTTTAATTTAATCTTCTACCAGCGAAAGAAAGAAACAGCTGCCCTAATTGGAACAAATTTTCAAAATAATACCCAATTATCCTTTTTCGGTATAAATCTGACTATTCCTTTAGGGATAAATGTCTTTCTAGGGGAAAACGACATCATCCTATTCCGTAAATGGGATAAACGACTTGTCAGATAGAAGAGGTGAGCCGCTGTTACCTGCTTAGTGAAGTATCGATTTAAATAAAATGGGTAGCTCGTTGTATATAAGCTTTTTTTTCATAGATCTTGATTAAGTAATTTTAATGTTTTTATAACAATTTCATATAAATGAATGTTTTTTCACTGTTATTCTATTTATTTTTTATTAAATATTCAGTTTCTCTTTAAGATATGGGAATTCCATTGATTATTAATGTAACATATTCTTGGCATTCTTAAGAAACCTCTATTAATTAATTGTAAATTAATATCATAATTAACAATTTAAAGTCAATTTATATATATACAGTTAAAAGAAATTATATCTAAGAATTCTATTTCACGTTTATGAAAATTTATTATAAAATATTTGTTTTATTTAAATTATCTTTTATTATTTATTATCAATTAAATTTGTGTATTAAAAAAGCAATTTTGATAGTAAAAATTTTTATTTGAAAAAAATATTTGAAGTTAAAGAAACTGAAATATATATTCTTACATATATTTGAAAGCAAAAATATTAGTAAGGCTCAACTTATATTAAAATAATAAAACTATTTAATTATTTTCTTAAAAAAATTAATTGTTTGTTTAATTTTTTTAATGTTATAAAATTTTTAAATTATGTATTTTCAATGATAAATTTTCTCACATACAATTTAAATGATGTGTAAAAGTATACGTATAAGGAATAAATTTGAATACATTTAAAATATTTATTGTAATAATTTTTTGATAAATATTATTTAAAAAATTAGATTGTTTATTTATTTAGTTCAGCTTAAAATATTTTTACGAATCGAAATAAAATTTTCATATTTGAATTCAATACTTATTTTCAATATTGTATTATAAGTTATGTGTATGTAAATTTATATTGTAATTTTTAAGATTAATGCGACATAGTATAAAATAATCATAGATTAATTTAGTCAGTGTTATGAACTCTAACTTGCTTTATCGTTTTACATAATTAAGTATTTAATGCACCGGTAATTTTCTTTGAAAATATTTATACATGTTTATTTTCAATATGTTATTAAATATAAAATTATGACTATAACATTTATTATTCCTAAATATGTAGAAAATATTAAGTAAATTAAGGGAAGGTAAAATTTTGTTGTAGGGGTTGTAGGGTAGTTGTAGGGTTTGTTGGCTGTAGGGAAAATTGTTTTATATTAAATTACATTCAATAATTATATTTAATTCCCTCTCCGAGAAGTAGAATCAGCCCACTTATTTTCATTCTTGTTGAATATTTTTTAAACAATTCTTGTTCAAATTAACTATTAACATTCGCATGTTTCTCAAAATATATTTGTTATTTTACAATTTATAACAAAATTAATTTTATTCGATGTCTGAAATTTTCAATAACTTGAACTGTTCCATGTACTCATAATAAGTTAGATATTTTTACATTTGACTATGTTCAAGAATATAAAAGTTTATAAATTACCCTTAAATGTGAGACCATATTTCAAGTCCTTTTATGTTGAATTCTAAAGAAGTATGTCAAAATAAATCATGTCCTGTTTTTAATTCTTCAAAAATAAATGATAAAATACTGTATCACTTTTTAGTAATTAATTTAAATCAAAAAACAAATTCTGGAATTTCTTATACATAACATTTAATTAAAAAAAATAAAGTGTTATTTTTTATACACATATCTATATTGTAACAAAACCTGTTATGGAAAATAAATTTTTTGAAAAAATATGACATAATGAGGACTGAAATAATTCATTTCGTAATTAGCTTTCACTTTGCACTAAATTGTCTTGCGGGATTCGGATTCAAAATTAATGATGTTCTATTAACTATAAAGATGACTTCCTATTTATATTTTTACTATGATTACTTTATTTACTTACTGAATAGTTGGTTAAAAATAAAATAATGAAAATTTTTGTGGTTAATATAAATTTCTAACTTTTAAGTTGCATCCATCTGTTTGAGAATAATTTCCAGTATAAAGAGAGAGAGAGAGAAAAAGATAAAATAATTCTAGAAATTAATCTAAAATTGGCACTCATGCAGCTTAAAAAAATATAGAAATAAAATTAAAAATGCTTAACTAAAGTTTAAGAAAAAAAGTAAAAATTAAAATGAATTATAATTTTTCTCGAATCCAAACATATATCAAGAAAAGTTTTTATATTTATGTAAAACAAATGTGAAAATTAAAAAAAATTACGGGCTACATATATTTTCTTTGTTTTATGTTTATTTTGAAATTTTATTGTTGGAATAATGCCTCCTAATGAATATATGCTGTCGAATTTTATGGAGAAATCTATTTAAGAAAATGTCTCCATAAAGTGAGATAAAATGTACCCACATAAATCAGTTTAAAATGATAAAATTAGCTTGGAATAAAAATAAAAAATAAAATGCATTGAAAAATTGAAATAGGATGTATTATCACTTTTCTGTGATTGAAACATAAATCATAAAACGGACTTAAATAATTTTTGTAGCATAATGCATGGACTCAATATATATATAAAATAATCGAATATTTTAAATAAAATTTTAAGTTATTTATTCTTCTATATTGATAAGTAAATATCTTAAAATTTTATTTACTTATCAATATAGACAGTATAAAAATTACAAAAATTAAATAAATAAAATAAAAATAAATGAATCATGATAAAATTATACACCCAAACCTTAATTTTAAAAATAGAAGTAATATAAATTCCTGGAGTTATAATGGGTTTTCGAATTCTATCATGTAAAAAAATAAATATAAGATAAAAATGAAAAATATGTAAGTACAAAATAATAAAAAATAAATAAAAAAAATAAAAAAAGAGAGACGAGAGAGAGAGACTAAACTAGTTTATTATTATAATCATTAACTTATTATCACATAAACATCATTATAACTTATTCTTTATCAGTGTAGAAATTTTAGAAAAATGCACCCAATAGAAAAGATGAATCAAAGTTTGAAATTTACAGAAGGAATACTCAGCAAATATAGGAAACTTAAAATAATTCTAAGTTATTATTTTATGCAAAAATTTATTTCTATAAAAATTCTCCATCAAGATTATTTTCTTTTTCTAGTACCTAAATAATCGAGACTAGAATTACTATCAAAAAAATATGAATATTTAAACAACTATTTTTAAGACTTTTCTCAATAATATTATACACAGTGTATTATTTATAATGGTATTCAATGGCTATTTCTTAAATAGCTAGTCATTAATTCACAGTTCCGATTATGGAAAATACATACAAAGAAAAAATACTTTATCATAAATATTATCAAAATTTATGAAGTTGATGTGAAAAATTAAAGAAATGACCATTTTTATATGGTCACAATTCTTAAAAATTTATATTTAATGCAATTTTATTAATGCATCTTTTATAAAATCAATAAATAAATCTTTTGTTGTACGACTAATATATTAGAAAATTTATGTCTACTTAGAGTGCACTGTTTATATATGCATAGAAATGGGAATCAACTCAAATTTTGTAACATATATCACTTCTTTAATTTCCTGAATTTTCAGCAATATATTAATTTAAGCATTAGATTAGTAGTTCCATAATAATTAGCATATGTTTCTGTATAAAACAAACAGTAACAGTATAATTCCTAATAAAAGTCAAAGGGAAAAATAGAAACAAAAATTATTGATTTTTAAATCAATCTTAATGCAGTTTCCATAGAGAATGTAATTCACAATCTATTTTCAGGAAAGAAAAAACATCTTTTATTCAAAAACTCAATGTCTTATAATTTAGTCAGTTTTGTTATAAAAAAAAGAAGTTAATTTTCATTTTATGCGTGAGAACATATAAGCAATTTTTAAAAAATATTACTACAATGAAGTATGTATCATTCTTAATTTAAAATCATAAAGTACTTGATGAAAGGAAATTACAATCAAAGAACTGTTAAGTCTAAAAATGGAAATAAAAAAAACATTACCAATTTGAATTATTGAATCCAAGAGAGAAATGAAAAGTTTATTTCATTATTATATTAATGTCAGTAGAAGACTGAAAAACAGAATAGTTAACACAACTTTCCTCAGTGTTTATAAAAGTGGTCGCCTTAAATTATTATTTTATAAATTAATTTAATGTATGAATGTATAGTCAGATTTTATGTTTACGAAGGAATCATGAAATAAATTCGTAAAAGAAAGGCTTATATTTTCTGAAGATTAAAAACTAAAAATGAAATATTTACATCAAATAAATCAATTTATTTATCACTGATAATTCTTTTTTCACTTTACAAAAAACTGACTCAATTGAAAAGAAATAAAGAATTTGGTCATCAAAATTAGCCTTGTCATATTTTTAAATAAATATAGAAATAATGGAAAAATATTCCCTTCTTAATTTATCATCAATGATATAGACTAAGACTTATAAAATATTATAAGTAATCTGTGTAATATCTTTTGTATTTAAAAATTGCCAAATTATCAAATGCAGTGGGATCGTCGAAATCATGAAACAGCCATCTGCACAGAGAGAACTAAATTTCAAATAAAATCGTTTTTTGGGACAAGTGTTTTATTTATTTAAATAAACACGCAAAGTTGAGATATCGATGTTATGAAAGATTCACCAAAACGAGAAATTTGTTTTTAGGTTTTCGTAATGTCAGCATTCTTTTTAAATTCAACGGTAAACTTTAAATAAGATTCTGCATATAGATAATCATATAATTCTTTCATATTCGAACAAAATGATTTTTGAATTGGTTTAAATTATAATTAATATTATACAGCTTAAATTATCTGTTACTAAGCATAATTAATTCAAATAAGGATCCTGATAGATTCAAATAGCTGTTGAAAACTGAAAACACGTGATGCAAAATAAAATATTTTGAAAGTGAAGTTTACTGTATTCCCAGAAGACATTTTTTTGCTTTATCTTGAAAAATAAGATGTCCAACAGCTTCACCATTTAACTAATTGTTTTTAATAATTTTATTAGTTTCTTCACACCCTTAAAAAAAAAACTCGCTCTATAAAAGACGTAAGTCTAAAGCTTAGTTTTTGAAAAATATATCTCTTTTATTCTTAAAATAGAAGAAAAATGAATGAATTATTTTCACTGATTAAATATGAAACAGAAAATTTTGTAAGCCATTTCTCAAATTGTGATATTTTAATCATTTAAATTGGATTTTTTATTCTTATAATATATACTCATTACTTATCGGATTGAAGGAAAAAATTTTGCACCTTCTCTTTCGCCTTGATATTAGAGTTAGAGTAGATATTTTCTTCGAATTAGGTAAATGAAATTTCTATTTTGAGCCCTGATTTATTCGGGAAATTTACGAAGAACCATTGTTGTAAGGATCTTTCGTTGCTTTTAACTATTTATTTAAATATTCATAACATTTTTTTAGAAAAATTACAATTACATTACATTACTTAATGTGCACTCTTATTTAAATACATTTGGCTCTATTACTTTTTTTAAAAATATATTTTTCATTCGTTACTTTAAAATATTTACAGATATTTCTAATGCTTTTTTTATATTTTTTTAGCATTTGAAAAAAAAATTTCAAATTTTTCATTTCAATTTACTTCAGGCTGTTAATTCTAATTTCAGATATATATATATATATATATATATATATATATATATATATATATATATATATATATATATATATATATATATATATATATATATATATATATATATATATATATATATATATATATATATATATATATATGTATGACACTTCACGTAATTAAAGCTATCATTTTGTAACTATTTGATTCTGAGCACTTAAAAATATTTAAATTAAAAAAGTATTATTTTTCAGAATAATTTCTCATATTTCAGAAAAAATTTAAGGACAATATAAATTTTGAAATATAAAATGAAAAATCAAATGTAAATTTCAATAATTTAGGAGTAAAAATTAATATTTTATATTTTACGCTATCTTTATAAGTTCTGGAATAACACTCTAGCAAATGAAAAAAACTTAATAAAGGTTATTAAAGGAATTTAAAAAAGGATACAAAAAATATATTTAAATGAAAGCTCTTGTTTATCAAAAACTTTAGAATATAGACTCAGAATATATGCTCACTAATAAAAATTGTGCTATAATAATAACTGATTTTTTCCTTTATTTAACAATTTAGGAGTATTCAGTAGTGCATAAAAAACTCCTAAAAACTATATATATATATATATATATATATATATATATTTGAAAAGATACTTTTTGATATAGTACTTTGCAAATGGTACTTTATTTATGTATGTAAAATTGTAGGTTTTATAAGTATATTTTATTTAATTATTTTAGTAAAAATTATTTTTTTAATAAATATTAATTTTTTTCATCACAATAAATTCAGCATAAGGAAGAACATAAATATTTTTACATAAATATGCAAATGTTTTCAGAAGTGAAAAGTTTACAGAATAGTTTGAGAAAATAGAAAATGACAAGAAAAAATGCAAATCAATGAACTTGAATACTAAATAAGTGATAATATGGTGCTTTGGTAATTAATATAGGAAGCAAATTTTTAATTCCTGATAGAGGACTTATATGCAATTTTAATAATATCTTTCTATAAATTTAGTCTAAATTTAGATTTATAATTTTACAATATATTATTTAATGGTTATACAAAATTATGCCCTTAATGCTTTTGAACTGTGCGACTGATTTGTCATAATGCTTTTGATGTCTTCAAAATATATTAAAGAGAGACGAATAATGCATAAAAGCAATTGATATTCCCCAATTAACTTCTATTTTAAAGATTACAGCTTTACTTTAATAATGCATTAATTCATGGATATTTCAAAATTGAAAGTTTACCTGAAAATATAATGCAGATTTTGTATTAAAAAAAAAGACCAATAATAAGTAACTGTTATTTAATATGATACAAGAAAATGTGTTCAGTGTGGATCCGTAATAGCTGAGAAAAGGATTTGGATAATAATTCAGAATCCACTCTAAAATATAAGTGCAAATTTAATTAGTTGTCGTGTACGAAATGTGACAGTAGACAGATTCTTAGTAAGCAAACTTATCCAAGTTGTCCTAATTATTTACATAATACAAAACCTGAAGAGGGAAAGCAATCGGATATTTAATATATTTGAAGTATGAAATATTGAAAAATATATCGATTATAAACTGAAATTCACAATAAATTTCAAAAATCGAAATTTTTAACTATAATTTTGGTTAGATAAAAATTTAATTATGTATAAAGATTGAAACAGATTATATAAATTGTGTTTAGTGAGTTAAGTTATTCATGTAATTTTTTACCTCTTATAACAATGCATAAACATTTAAACTAAATATAGTTACTGTAATATAGGTATCAGATTTTGTATAGATTATTGTATAGTAGCAATTACTTAACTCTACAATCTTCAATAAATGATTTAAGAAAAAAATATTTAAAGAATGGTTTTCTGTCCAACACAATATAAAATGCATACAGTAAATATGGTTTAACAATAAACAAACAATTGTTTTTATTTATAAAAATTTAATAAATTAGTAATTTATCAAACAATTTATTAAATATGTATTAAAATGGGATTATTCAGTGCAGATTTATACATTACTTGTCAGTTGATAGAATAGTCATGAAAAGTTGTTGTTGTTTACTAATGACACTTGGACAAGCCAAGCGCGCTATGCTATGCGAATTAAGTCGATTGAGAGCGTCTTTCGTTTTAATCAGAGCACCATGAAGGTGAAAGTACGACTTTGCTCTACACGCATGCCATAGGTACACGTTTATAGGATAGGCAACCATTCACACCTCATTCATACAAGGAAAGGACAGGATAGATACAGAGAGAAAGTACATCCATGCCCGAATTGAAAAAATTATTTATATGATATGCAAATCCAAATTAGTGCATTTTGGGAGAATCTAATTTTTTTATGAACACTATAGTGATCCAGTGATAAAAAAGAAATCATTAATTTAGAAGAAGAAAAACATACGATTTATATAATTTTTCTATTTTCTCATTAGTATGATATATTTTATCACCAACAGTTATTGATTATTTTTGTATTTCTGCATAATAAATTAATATTATAAAGTTTTGATAGTTTACAAATGAAATAAAACATTGTAATTCACAAAGCAATGACAGAAAGAGAAAAATATAGATTATTTGCTTTTTAAGCCAAGCATATTTTGATAAAAAGAAGTTGATAATAATCCATCAGGTGTAGATTGTTTTAAGGTATTTGAAAGTCTTCTAAGAGTAATAATTTTTTTTAATCAAAACTGTTAAATTTTATTGATATCACAAATTTTCTTGATATAAAATAAATGTAAATATCAAATAAATTATATTTTCATAATTTTTTAATATTCATGACTTTAATTAAATAATTTTCTATAAATAAAGTTTATTTTCTCGAATAATTTTTACAATTTTTTCTCAATTCTTGTAAAAAATTTAATGTATTATTTCATTATTTTTTTAATATTTTCAACTAGAGCTGTTTTTGAAGATGAAAAGTATTAAAATTTTCATTTCAGATTCTTTATTTTATAAACTGTTAAATATTAGCTCCTAATAAGATTATAATAGGTGTAGGCCCATACAGTACTATGATTTTTATTCTAATTTTGAAACATCTTCTGCGATGCAAGATAAAAAAAATAATAAATTTTTTAGCCTGTTAAATACTTAGTAAAAATTATTTTTAATTTCATGAATTAATTTATTGTAACAAAGATCAAAGGGTATTCTTTTTATAATTTTCACAAAAGTTATACATAATTTTTTTTAATTACATAGGTCATTTAAGCTGAAAAAAATGAGCCTATATAAATTTATCTTTCAATTACCAAATTCAATGTATTCTTATATTTTAAAATTTTTAATGAAACTTAGAAAAACATTACTCCTCATGGTCTAGTGACAGAGAAAAAAATCCTAAGTTCTTAAGTTCGATCTCACAGTTTTGTTCACAGGAGATTGATATTTTTTCAAGAAACAGAAGTGAACAACTTGACTACCAATGATTCCATAAAAGGCCATTTTAAAGAATACCAACTCTTTATTTTTTCGGAAGACTCTTTTCGTCGATAATAGTTAATATTCACGTGTCTCTCAAGGGACAAAACTCGGTGATCTCTCAAATAGCTACTTCAACATGTATGTATGTTCAAATCAAAAGCCCAATATGCATATCATGTCCTTCAACAATGGTTAAAATCGAACTCATGAACTTTTGTTTCAAAGAGTTTGGTCTAATTACTTAATCACGATAACCCCTAAGAAATGAATATTGCTCTTCTGTCTTTTGCATATACATTTGTCAAAATAGTTGCCTGGAAATTTTCATGTTTCATCTCTATAATCCATTACAATATCCATGAAAATTTCTTAAGGAAGGTATCTCTTGAAGAATGTTCAATATGCTTACAGTGACTTTCGACTATTAGCCTATTCGCTCTGTGATGTCAAATTTTCAGAAATCAAAGAAAAGTAACAACATAAATTGATGTTATATTTTATATATAGTCAGTAAAATAAAAAATTTATTTCTGTTGTATGATCAGTAATAGATAACTTATTGTCGAATATTTGTTTCATATTTCTAGTTCTGTATCATTGTTTCATGGTTTTTTTTTAATTTACTTTTTTTACATGAGACGTCTTAAATGACAAGATGCATTTAGTATTTTACATAGAGAGTGCTATTTGTGTTTTCATGTTATATTACATCTTGATATTTTTTCTTTTCAGGAAATGACAAGAAGCTTTACAGAAAACTGGGATTTGGAAAAGATCAATTGGAAACTCAATTGTGAGCAAATATTTAGGAATATATCATGAATAACACAGACTCGAACGGTTGCAATACAACCGTTTCCAACTCAACCGGAACAACATACACAATTTTCGAAACTGTTTTGATAGCCACTATAACCACTCTCTTAAGTTTGATTACAATAATCGGTAATGTCTTGGTTATAATTTCTTTCAATATGGATAGGAGATTGCAGACCATTAGCAACTATTTCTTATTGAGTCTGGCAGTGGCAGACTTCATGATAGGTCTCATTTCAATGCCACTTTTCACTACTTATACTTTAATGGAAGGATGGACGCTGGGACCCCTTGTTTGTGACTTATGGCTGGCTTTAGATTATCTGTGCAGCAATGCTTCGGTGCTTAATTTATTAATAATTAGCTTTGATCGTTTCTTTTCAATTACAAATCCTCTTCAATATCGAGCGAGGAGAAATGGTCAGCTTGCTGCCATCATGATCGCGTGCGCATGGGTTATATCCTTTTTAACATGGCCACCTTGGATCATTGCTTGGCCTTATTTAGAAGGCAAAAGATCTGTACCAGAAAATAAGTGCTACATACAGTTCCTGGAGACAAACTCCTACATAACCATCATAACGGCTTTAATTGCATTCTATGTTCCTGTTATAGTCATGTGCGTTTTGTACTACAAAATATGGCTGGCAACAGAGCAGAGTAAAAAAGAACATTCCCAACTTCATGCCGATAAGCAAATAGAAGCTCCTTCTTCTCCTCCATCTTGCAATCCCACTTCTTCTGCAGGAGAACCATCATGCAATCCAGCTTCTACGTCGGCAGAAGTACCTTATAAATTGACACCAATCATTGCAGGTTTAACGAATCATAAAGACAAGAACTGTGCCCATCAGTTAAAAGCCTTCCTTTCTTCCCTTTGCAGCATAGATCGTGACGATGGGGGAGACGATGACAGCCCTGGTGGTACTACACCTAGCTCAGTGGATACTCCCATTCAGTCTTCCAGAGCCACATCTGTTACTTTAAGGCCTGAGCAACTGGCTCAGCTAGAAGCACTTCGAAAGAAGTCCGGTGACAGCGTTTACCCAATGAATAAAGATGAAGGTCTTTATACAATTATGATAAATCTACCCGAAAATGAACAGGCCACTGTTAAACAGATTCCAGATGACGTTCGTATAACACCAGTCCCAATGAGGTCATCAAGAAGTACAAGCGCCCTGGTTGACCATGCTGTGAATCCGAACATCAAAAGGTGCAGCTCAAGCGAGGCTTTAAGCGCATTCAGACTAAATAAGCAAGCCAGGCTACAGAGACCTAACCTCAAAAAGATCTCGAAAAATCAAGATAAAAAGTCGGATTCAAAAGCTGCTCGGACACTCAGTGCTATTCTGCTGGCATTTATTATTACCTGGACTCCATACAACGTACTCGTATTAGTAAAAAGCGTAGAAACGTTCGTGAGTTGCAATGACATCATTCCTCAAGTATTGTGGGACTTTTCTTATTACCTTTGCTACATGAATAGCATGATCAACCCAGTTTGTTACGCTTTGGCAAATGCTAACTTTAGAAAGACTTACTGGCGAATTTTAACTTGCACTTGGAGGCAAAAGTCCAAACTGAGCATTATTAGAGGTCTCCATTCCAAAGCCTCCTGACATAAGGCTGATAGAAGGATAAACAAACATATCCTTCACGCCACAGCTAGAAATGTTGCACGCCAGCCAAATCCAGTTTCTTATCCAACTGAAATGGTGACCTACCGAGCACCAAAGAAGTCCGAGTGAATTCGTTTATTGAAAACAAAATGCTGTAACTCGGCTGAACAACACATGCTTTGGACTTTTGTCAACTTCTGCATCAATATGCTATCTTAAGGTTCTGTTAACAACCACAGCTTACTTAAATGAGGAACAGGAATTCGGAATTGTATAACACTAAATATTGTGGATGGAACTTGTCAAGCAATTTGTTCTAAGGCATTGGATTCGCATTTGTCCACAGACACAATGCCTAAATCGAACAATGTCGATGTTGTAGGAGTCGTTGGAAATTTCAGTTATGAAGAATATAGTTAAACTTGTTATATTTAGTTAAACTAATTATATACCGGTATTAAATACTAGCAGTATTCTCATGAAAGAGAAACTTTTAAGTTTTCTTCTGGAGGCATAAACATAGATATCATTTAGTCACTGGTGGTCTGTAAAGTTTCACTTTGACTCATATAACCATCATAAGTGTCGAAACTCGCTTATTGCGCTCAACAGTTTGATTTTGTACGTTCTTTATTAATTACTTTTGCATTATTTAAAATTTTACATATATACTAAGCTAACCGGATATGTGAACTACGAAAAAAAACTCTGGTAATATGGAAATAGAAATTTTTATGATAAATTTTTAATAATCTGAAAAAAAACTCTTGAAAAGTTTTAATATTTATAAATCTGGTTATTTATGGAAAAAAATTTAAATGCTGATATGAAATTCTCTTAAAATTAGTCATAAAATGTTTTTAATGAAACTATAAAAATAAAGCTAAATATGGGCAATTATTTTATTGTTATTTATAAGCTCATTAAATGTTGGAAACTTATTTTCTATGACTAAGAATATTTTTGAAAAGTATTATTGATAAGATCAGATCATATCCTAAGAGTAAAATTTCTGTATGTTTTTAAATAAAATGGGTAAAATCTCTTTATAGCGATTATATTTAATATAACGGATGTGGAAATTTGCATCATAAATATTGGGATGTATGGTGCAATGATATCATAATCTGTTTCATTTTCATGTAGTGTGTAACAGAGGTCAATTAACTCTCTCTGTTGTATGCGTATTCTTCCCAAACTGAGGATTTTTATTATGAGAGAATGCTATATTGGGATTTTACTTTTTAAAATTAAATGTATGAACTTCGGAGACATACCTTACATAAAACGAGTTGCTATCTGTAAGTGATATGAAGTCTCAGACAACTTTAAAAAGCTTATCAACAAAAATTTAAGATCCATTCAGACAAAAAATTAATGAAATATAAGTATTTTAAATGTAATTTAACCGATGAATTCTTTTTTACTCAATTTTAAACATAAAGATACATATGTGAATGTTTTAAAATGTTTATATGTCATTTGGTGCTTTGCAGAGAAGTAGTCTACTTATAATTCATGTTACAATATAATTTGTGGTGTAGAGTATGCATGTAAAAGAATCGTGTGTACTTTTCTGAAATGATTTCTGAATATATTTTGACTTTTCTCTTTTAAAAATCACTCTTCACGCACATTTTTCTTCCATAATACTGCACTCTGCTGAAGGAATTTATAAATATATTTGTATTGTGGTTTTCTAACTGTATCTGTATGTTAACATGTTAAATACCAGAATGAATAATTTTTAATGATGAAACATTTTATTCTGCCACAGAGAAATTCTAGAAGTGCCCTCAGAATTTCTCTAAACATTTAAAAGTAAAATATCTTATTGAAATGATTCATTTTTCTTTTCTCATTTTTTTCTACATAACTTGATTGCTTTAATTTTTTCAAAAACTAATGAGGCTGAATTATAATTTACGATTATTTATGACTTATATAATTTACTGTGGTGATTATTTGGAATCGATGCTTATACAAATGACAAGATTTGACTAAATTGGTAATTCTCGACTGACATAGAGTTAGATTTCATTGTATTCCGTAAAATATTCTGGAATTCTTCCTCTGATTGGGAAAAATTATTTACTTCTGATATAAATGTGTATGTTATGTAATAATTGTGAGAAATAACCATTAACCTAATAAATAGGAAATTGCTAAGTGCCAAAATTTAATACGAATTTGATATTTCAAGACATCTTTTTTACAAAATTTTCCAATTTTTTATAATTATTATGTATTGATTTTGTTAACGCATGTTTATTGAAATAGATACTCTTGGTTTATTTTATGGATTCTTTTGATATTAATTTTATGTCTGGCATATTTTAAAAATAATTCAGCAACTATCAAAATATACTTTTGCCTTTTATTTAATTACTAAACAAGGTTGCTACATTATTAACGTTCCGATCATGGGTTCGATGCCTACTTCAGCCGTAAGCATTTTTGTTATTTAGAATCCACTCTAAATTAATACTCAGTCATCAAAGTAAAAACCTAAAAGCCTTAAATCCAATTTTTAATGGCATATTTTTAAAATATAATTTCTCTCTTTGTCGCTTAGAATATATTTTAATTTTTGTAGTTTCAAATCTTTTGGCATGTGTATTTCATTACCTAAACAATATAAATGCTTTAAAATATCATATTTAAATACAGGTGAGAATAAAATCTAAATATTTAATATCATTTTTTTAATTTTGAATCAAAGAGTTTTTTTTCTTTTAAAGCTGTAATTATGACTTCATGCTGACTAAATTTAATTATTAAGTAAAATGTACGAAGAATATTTTAAATTTTAGTGTCTTGCATCATAACTTTTACTTTACTTTTTAAAATCTTTTATAAAGTAGTGTTTCTGCTCCTTTTTACTTATTTCATCAGTGATTTTGCTATTCATTCATTTAGTATGTCATGCAAATGAACAGTAATTTTATAACGTTAAAAGGCATAAAACCAGAATAGGAAATTAATTTTCATTAAGTTTTGCTTAAGAGTTTATTTTTAATTTTATTTCATTAGAAATATGATTAAAGTTACAATTTTGCGTTGGTTTACAAAAGATAAACGCTCTGTATATTTTATAAATGTCCTCTCATACTTATTAACTGTTGATGATTTTTCTAAAATGTATTGTTTGCATTATTTCCATTAGGCTGAATGAAGCTTTGAAAATGCATGAGCATGTAAATATTTATTTAGTAAATTTGTAACACTAAAAAAAATTTTTTTCTCAATTATTTTACGAAACTCTTATTTTAAACTTTATGATTGGATACTTTTTGCTTTAGCAAATACCAATATGTTTGATAAGAAACTTTATGCTACTCTTAAGCAAAATACAGTATCAAAATTATTACTGTATCTATTTCGATTAGATAAGTAGAACTGATAATCCGTAACTCCAAGCAAAGGCTACATGTCTTATGTCTAAAAGTGTAACTACAACCGAAATTGTCTTCATGGACAAATTTGGCATTTATATATATATATATATATATATATATATATATATATATATATATATATATATATATATATATATATATATATATATATATATATATATATATATCACATGGGAGGCAAACTATGATTGTTTAGAGAATAAAAACAGGCTCTATTAGATTATTATTTAAGTTGCAGATTATCAAATTTTTAAAAAGGAAATTTCTGATTTTTTTAAAGCAAAACTACATTGAAAATGTTCAGTCTATAACAAATCAATAAACTGTCTTTATCAATTTCATACTTCATCATAATTCCATCGCTCTTGATATTATATGAAGCACAAATTTGGTACATGTATTAAAATCACGTGCATATCTTCCCCTCATCGTTGGATTCATTTATTGATGACACAAAATAATTAAATTGTAAGTCTAATTTGTACATAACAATTGAAGTAGATAGCTAAATGTTGTGTGCAATTTTTGTCTTAGAAAGTGGTCAGGAAACAGAATGTTCGTGTATATGCATTGATGTATAGAATTGAGTCTAAAATACATGTTTGAGAATAAATGTGCCTGTTTAATTTGTGTTTCATAAGTTTTTAAAAAAATCTTATATATTATTTTATCATGCATTCTTAAAATGGTTTACATTTTCTATCGGAATGCTATGACGTCATTAATTATTTAATGATTAACCGCTAGGCAACATTAAAATAATACTAATTTAGAAGGTAACTATTTTTGTAATTGTGTTCAAATTATTTTTTCTAAGTTTAATAATTGAATATTCTATTGTTAATTGATGGTGTTAGGTTATATCTTCCATCTTTAAAAATATTTAGCCATATTTTATCGTAACTTGATAATCTTCTAATTAAGTATGGAACTAAAATCAATTGTTTTCAAAGAAATATTTTCCAAGATAGAAAATTATTTTTTATGATTATAAAAATAACATTTTAAAATTGTTGTAAGAAAAATTTAACTTCATCTTCCATTGATTTTTAAAAATTTAGCAAACTCTATACTTGAGTTCTATTTTAATCTCTATAACATATATGGCGATCTTGATTTGGATATTCGTCAATAATTTGAAAGTTTTGAGAATTTGGTTATTTTTCAATAATGTAAAAGCTTAACAAATTATTGTAAATAGGTTTAACACAAGTCCTAGATATTCTCGAATCCAAATCCTTAAATCTTCTGAATCTTCAATAATATATTCCAACAATTTTTAAAAATTTTTGATTGCAGATATAAATAAAATATAAATTTATCTCCAAAAACACAAAGAGTAATTTATAATAAAGCGTATGAATTAATTTTATTAAAATGAAAAATAATTCACAACCTATTATGATTTTGTGTTCATATTATGTTTAGTTACTAAAATCAAAACAACTGGGTTAGTTTAAGAATTTCTTTCAAAAACTTCTGAGAAATTTTTGACATCATTACTGAATAATTTTGTTTGATTTTTTTGAAAACACTATAGATAACAAAGTGCTTATAATGATAATTTATGGAGAATGGTTATAATTTGGTTATTTTTTTAAATTTAATGATAATTTATGGAGTATGGTTACAATTATACGAATTTGAATTACAGTAAATTAATTAAAACTTAGTAATTGTTTCATCAGTTTGAAATTTAAAGTATAATATTGTTAAGTTTTTATCCAAAATAATATATAAAATCAATTAAAAAATTTGTTAATATCGTAAAAAAATGAGTAAATGTCTAAAAAAATATCAATAGTCAGTAATGTCTTAAAAGAAATATTGTTAACAATAAAGAAATTGTAGCTTCTAAAAATTAAAATAAACATGTTACGAACAAAATTGTTTATTTGAAAATGAATTAAGTTATTTAATCTCATGAATTTGAGAAATATTCGAATGGATAAATGAGTCATTATAAAATCCGGTACTTCGAATATTTAATCTAATAAAGTATACTTTTCCCTCTGTATACTATTTTCTATTCTTTTTTAAGCATACTTTTTCTCTGGATTTCAGTATCCGATTTGCAATTGTAAAATATTAGGTGTAACATTCAAATGCATTCTCTTATTGTAAAAATAAATAATTGCATATTCGAATATTCCATTTCTAACTGTAAATTTAAGATGAAACATTCAAATACATTTCCTTATTACAGGTTTTTATAATCAAAGATTTCAATGTCACATCTTTTAACTAATGGATAGAACAATCGAATTTATACCACAAAATTAAGTACTTATTATCTCGAATATTCAATCTTAGATTGTTAAGTTAAAAATAGTTTGAGTTTCATCTCTAATTGCAAAATAACTGTAAAATCAAACATTCGATCCCCAGCAACAAAGCTTGAGATAGAACTTTCAAATTCAGCGAATATTCAATCGAAATTGTCTTTTGTTATACATTAAGATATTCATTTTTTTAAAATTAAATTTATATAAATAGAAATGCTTCCACAATGTAGAATCCTTTTGATGGTGCTCTCCTATTAAAGGTGCCGATTATAAATTAACCTTCAACAGCAGCTGTTCTGAGTGCCAAAAGTGTTTCATTTCTTGCTTGCATCTTGTGATAAACTGTATGCATAGAACTGAAAACGCTTGTATTGAAATTGAGTGCTACTAATATTAATATGACAGCAAGTAGTTGATCATTGTGTCCCGTAGGTACATTTTGTAATTTACACTTGCTCAAGAGTCGGGTATCTTCAGTGTTCGTGTTAGTGGTGTTTTTTGTGCTTTTACATAAATGTTTACGAATGCTCACTAAATGTTTTTCCTTTTGTACATCATACTGCAATCAGAAAGAAAACCATCTTTCATATGGTTAACAAATGTGATTCAAATAAAGTTGATTTCAACATTTCATGCTTGTATGCTTCTTTTAAATCCAAATAACACAAACATGTTTCAAAAATGTTGAACAATATTTTTGACATTGTTAAAATGCCAGAAGTTCTTGTGAAGGTTGAAACTGACAATGAAGCAACTGTTCTTTTTAAATATACATTTTTCTTTAAGCTTTGCTTTTTTTAGAAAATATAGTGTAAAAATATTCTCATTTTCTTGGAAGATTGAGCTACTACATTTGGTTAAATTTACATTAAATTTAGTGTATAAAATATTCTAATTAAGGAATTTAAAACAAGATTTCATTAATGTATTCAAGCAGTACTTCAATATCAAGTGGCATACTTAATAATTCATGTAATCTGGATACTGTGCACAGTTGAAAATTATTAATAAATATACAAATTGGATATAAGTACTGTTGCCATCGATAGAAACAAAATTTAAATTACATTTTATGCAAAAAATTATTCAATAGTTTTAACACAGTCAATATCTTTAACACACATTTCATCATATCGTATATTATATTTTTTTCCCAATACTAATGAAATTTGCATCATTGCAAATTTCATTAGTATAATTTTATTTTTGACATTACTGATATTTTCTTAACTATGTTGATTAACATTTTAAACTTTAAGCCCGTAGAATAACAGAAGATAAGGGAACAAATTGTACATTACAGAAAGTGATTGAAGAGAGATCACCTTGTTGAACAAAATCCTTAACTGTTATTAACTTGTTATTCAATAAAAGAAATCGCTTAAATTTACTGCTTAAAATCACTTTAAGTCATTTGTTAAAAAAAAGAATAACAGTTTTTCTATGAAAGTAAATGGTAACAATGACAACAATAAATTAAAAATAGTCTATAATGGTTCTAATATTTAAAAGTGAATTTAAAATCAAAAAAAGATATCTACTATTTTAACTTTTTCAAGGGAAAGACTCACATGTTTATATCATATTATAACACACACACAACCTGTTATAAGAATAGTTGCTCTTCTTGATAAAGTTTTTTTTTTAACTATTTTTGTCTGATCATTTTTTTCATTATTATTTTCTCCATTAAGAAATTATTAAAAGTAATTTTGAGAGACGTGTGAGTTCAGTACTAAACCATTAATACTATAGCATCGGTACTTATTTAATATTTCATTAGAATAACAGTATTTATATATACCTACATTAAAAAAATTTTCACACAAAAAATTGTTTCATTGAGAAAATGACTAAACAAAAAAGATAAGCAATTTTGCTTTATACAATTATAAAAAATGATAACATATATTAACAAAAAGAATTAAATAAATTAAAAGCAAAAAAAAAAAGCTACATTTAAAAGTAAAATTAACCATTATTATTTTGAAATATAGTAAAAGAATAATAAAAAATAATAATATAGTAAAAAACATCAGGAAATAAAAATGGTAAAATCTCGTAAAAATTTTGTGGTATAATCAATTGCATGATTTTCAACAGAAAAAAAAACAGCTAATTTATTAACCGGATACTTTCTAAACGTGATTGTAGAAAAAGCAAACATAATAAAAGCTATTGAACAGTCATTTAACTTCGAATATATTTTTGACCCTTAATTCCTCTACTGTAACGAAATCTCATATCATTTTATCGATGTAAAATATAGCAAAGAACAATAAAAACGCAGAGTGGAGTATTTCTTCTTCTTAGAATTGGGTTTGTATGTCAATGGGCACCTCTGCTTTTATCAGCATTTTGTACAATTAACTCCAAACCTAACGTTTCCTAGTTCCAGTTGCTCGGATCACCCACTTTATTAATAAAGTCCGATAACCCTTTAATGGAGTCTAGGTGTAACTCTTTAGTATGGATGATGCTTAAAGAAGTTAATCTAGGAAGGGCAAGAGCCTCATATTCGTAAATGATATGCTTGGCCGTTTCCTCTTGCGTATGACATTTCCTGCAGATAGGGTCTTGCTGAAACAGTCCCATTTTATGGAGGTGTTTTCTGAAATAGTAGTGCCCAGTTATGAACCCTACGATTAAACGTATCTTCTGCCTAGAGCATCTTAGAATTTCAGAGGCAATCCTCGCTGATGATCTACAGATCATACTTTTAGCATGGGTTTGACCAGGAGATTTGAGCCAAGCATCATACATCTTCCGTTTTTCCCATCTAAGAACATTGGTTTTTGAGGTCTTCAAATTGATCTCACAAAAAGGTTCTGCACCGATGGGAGCAAAAGACGATCCTTGTTTAGCAAGCTCATCAGCCCTTTAATTACCTTCGATACCTTTGTGCCCTGGCACCCATATAAGGATCACCTTGTTTCTAGCTGCTAGTCCTGTAAGAAGGATTCTACATTCCAAAATCATTATAGATTTGATTTCGAAAGAATTGAGCGCTTTGTAAGCGGCTTGACTGTCACTAAAAATGAGAATCCGCTTACCGTGGTAGCCCTTCCTCATATTTAGTCGCAGACAGTGGATAATGGCCAAAACTTCTGTCTGGAAGACCGTAGCGTATCGCCCAAGGCTTACAGATAGGCTGGTTCTTGGTGACACGCCACATACTCCCAGTCCTGAGAGGCTGTTTTTCAGTGTTCCATCTGTGTACCAGGTTAGATCTCCTGTTTTAGTTCCGAACATGTTGTTGTCCCATTCGTCTCTAGTTGGAAAAACTATTTCAAATGTCCTTTCAAACATGTATGACTTTTCCATGATGTCCAAGGGCATTAGGAAAGTAGGATCTTGAATTTTCCCGGTAATACCTCTGTGCCCTTTGGCAACAGGTTGGTCGTACCATTGGTTTTGTAGCTTCATTCTGTATGCAGTCATTCTGCCAGTGCTGCAGATAAAGATGTCTAAGGGAGTCAGATCCAATATAACTTCCAATGCTCTGGTTGGCGCGGTGGATATTGCTCCTGTGATGCAGAGACAGGCCAGTCTTTGTAGACCTCCTAGTCTGTCAGTCACAGTCTTCTGTTCCACCTTACGCCACCAGATCACACAGGCATATGTGAGAATGGGCCTGACAATAGCTGTGTACATCCACAACATCAGTTTTGGATGTAGACCCCAGTTTTTACCAAGCATTCGCCTGCAAATCATAATGTTTTTCTTTGCTCGGTTAATTTTATCATCAATGTGCTTATTCCAGGTGAGTTTTTGGTCTAAATAAATGCCCAGATACTTCACCTCTGCACATTGATTTCAACATCAAAAAGTCTTAGTATGAAAAAACCCTTCCGTTTCCTTTTGCGTGTAAAAGGTACAAGGTAGGTTTTCTGAGGATTAACCATCAAGTCCATCCATGCACCATTGATGTAGGTGCCATGCATCTTAGATGTAGGTCAATGGTGCATGAGATGACATGTTATGTTGAAATCTTTGCCAAGGATAAGGATGACAATGTCATCAGCATATCCTTGCGTATAATAGCCCCTTTCGAGTTGATAGGCAAATTGAAGAGCATGCAAGGGACTGTTACTACCCAAGTAATCTCTAATATGCCGATCAATGATTTTCTACGTAATTTTAAGAAAGAATGAAGAAAGACTGACAGGTCTGTAAGACTTGGTCTGGTCATAGGTGTCCTTGCCAGGTTTAGGAATGAAAACAATCCTGGTCTTCTGCCATATCTTTGGTATGTAACCCAGTGCTAAGCTAGCCCTGTAAATTCTAGTTAGCACTGGTATGATAACCTCCTCTGCCTTCTGGATCATGATGGGCATAACTCCATCATGCCCTGGGCTTTTTAGAGGTTTAAAGGCAGAGATTGCCCATTTAACAATATTGTAGTTAACGATATTTTTAGCGATGGTCCATTGATCGCTATTGACTCTTTGCAAAGAGCCAATGCAGTGCTTCCCTTCGTTGCTATAAATATCTCTAGCTCCTGGAAAGTGGGTTTTGGTCATAATTTCCATAACCTCTTTCCCGGAAGCAGCAAAATTACCCGCCTCGTACTTTAAGGTGCCAACCAAAATAGGTTCATCCCTTTTGAGGAGTTTTTGGAGTCTAGCTCCTTCAGAGATAGAATCTATCTCTTCACAGAACTTCCTCCAGGAGTTAATTTTGCTTTTCCTAACAAGTTTGTTATCAGCCGTTTTAGTGAGGGCCGTTTTATAGTTCTCCCATTCACCATTTTTCTTGGCTTTATTAAAAAGTTTTCTAACATTTGCTCTTTCGGCAGATAGAGAGTCATTCCACCAAGGACATTGGAGTTTAGCTCTCCTAGTGCGAATAGGGCAATTGTTATGATAAGAATCTAGAATACTACTCTGCAGAAGGTCTGCTGTAACTTCTAGATCGTAGTTGTTTCTAATATAGGTCTGTTCCCGAGCTCAAGCAACCCAGTCAAATCCTCCTGGAATTTCTTCCAGTACGTCCTAACTGGGTTTCAGAACATGCAATCCAGACACACATTAGAGTGAATTTCAAAATGGATGTTTTGATGGTCTGCGCCAGAGGCTCTGCCATCTACTTTCCAATTTTTGATATTTTTGCTTATTAGCGTTGTCGCTATAGTAATGTCGATTACTTCACATCAATTGGAAGTAATGAAAGTTGGTCCGTTGCCCTCATTTAGAATATCTAACACGTAGTTTAGTAATGAATTCTAAAAGACACTCACCTCTTTTATTTGTGTCCGTACTTCCCCAGACAACATGGTGAGCATTACAGTCTAGTCCTAGGACTACCTGTAAGCTGTTGTCTCTGCAAAAGTTCATGAGCTTGTGCAGAGAATGGTCAGGTGGAGCCTGTGGCAACTAAGCCACAGTAAATCCTTAAAGGGGAATGAGAAGCGCATCTTCCCTATCCGATGGGGAATCTAGCTCAGTTGCTATTTGGATGCGGTCGAATGAAGACCGTATTGGCACCAGTGTATTATGGTGTGGAACTTAATTTTATGAAATATAATCATGAAAATTGTTATTTGTTATTGTTAAAAATAAAATATTAAAGGCAATAGGACTTATTAATGAAAGAAAAAACGTAACAAATTCGTAACGCAACAGAGACTTCTCTTCATAGGGCAGGTACACAGAGCTAAAAACAATTTCTCTGTACCCTCCCTCTATGTTGAGTCTAACTTTCATAGCTGTCAGGTCCCTAAGGATAAATTCAGAGAGGGGTAAAACCTCAGTGTTTTTATGTAAGAGTATGGAAGTTCTAGCGTTGCTATTGGTACAATTGATAAGCTTACCTTTAGTTCCTTTGAGATCACTGATTCTCCTCCTAATCAGCCAGGGTTCCTGAATCAGGGCCAGGTGTATATTTCCAGCAAGAAACTTCTTACTGAGGTTAGTGGTACCACTTCTACTGTGGTGGAGGTTGGCTTGAACTACCTTCATCCCCATTGGCAGTAGCGGGTTTGTCATGTACTTTTGCCTGCATTTGGTGAAGTCCGATATGAAACTTATGTCCCCTTACACCAAGTGTGGCAGCATCTAGTTCAGGTACACTAAGAACGATGGTCTGCCCATATGGATCATTCTTGATGTTAAGAGCGTTACACTCTGTTGGAGTGACCTCACCGTTCTGTGCCTCGATTTTTCTCAGGACATCTTTAGGCTCCAGTTTACTGCAGATTTTCGGCAGTTTTGCAATTATCTTGGTGGTTCTGAAAAGTTTCCTTGCCTCACCCACCAAGAGTGTTTGCTCCTGCCAGGGGCTTATGTCACTGACAGTCTGTTCCAGCCACTTTGAGCTCCCCAAATCTGCACAGTTGACAATAAGTGCCCCGTTCTCAAGTTTACAGGATAGGAAGGTTGGGGCAAAACCCTCCTCATTCCTTCCTATTTTCTCGGTTAACAAGAATTCCAGGTCGGAGGCCTGTTCCTCTGTTAGCCGTATTTCCGGATGACCCTCTATGAGCACAGCCATCTTGACCGCCGTGAGAGCCGCCCTGTAGGTAAATCCCCCAGGTCCTTCTCTCTAGGCAGCCTTTCCGGCCTTGCCCTGGTCTGTCCGGTTGGCGGGACGCTTCTCGCCTTTGGTTGCTTTGGGTTTTTCAACCAAGTCCTCTCGGCGATTTTGCGTTACTTCACCAGCTTCTTTTTATGAGCACCAGAAAGTCTCTTTTTAAGCTTGATTCTGGTCAGAGAGTCAGTCATGCTAGCGATAGTTTCCTGACTCTCACCAGAAGAAGATGGTTTGGAGGTCATTTCTACCTCCTGTGAAGGATTCATTGCTTCCCCTTCACTGGATTGTCTCTGGGTTCCCTTGTCTTTTTCAGCAAGGTCTACTTCAGAGGCTTCACCTGAAAATGCAGATAGGTTTGTTATTTCTTTTGTCTTTTCAGCCATAAGATAACAATAAGCTCAGGTAATATAACAGTCCACCCAGCATTGCCTGAGTTACTGGGCAAGGCAAAAAAGGTCTAGAAGTTCACCAGGCAACTAGAGGCTCCGTTAAGACACCATTACCGCGGTGCCAAATAGCCCTAGGCACGGGTCGCATAACACCAGGTTTTACGGGAGCTTGTTCGCGGCCTCTAATTCTATATTCAAGGCTATCCTGTCATTCCTACAGGACGTTCGACGATCCACCACCTGCCGACGCGCCTGGTAGCTGCTCAGGCCCCAGGGAGTGGAGGATTTGATGGCAAAGAATTTAAATATATGAATGTTAAATTGTTTAAAATTTGGTAACTGAGTTAGAACTTTAAGGCAGGCTTAGATTTTCCTGCAGTATTAAGATTTATCAGTAGCTTTGTCATGTTGGTTGGTTGGATTTAATGGCGCAAGGTCGTAATTTTGTCATGAGAGTTACAGAAAACATGATAAAGTAAGGGAAACAAAGCATAATATTTATGGATATATTTTTATAAGCTAAAGCTTACATTTGTGAAAAAAATGGTTATTCATTTGTTCTGTGCTACAAAATGAATTATTAACATTATATGATTAAATGTTATGAAAATTTTATTAATCAAGTTAACAGGGTTCACACGTAAAATATAACATCCTTTATTCACGCGATGAAAGAAATAGAAATCTAAGTTGTAAGAGGTAAAAACTCAAATTTATCTGAATAATACCATGAGAAAGAAAATGGATGGTGGTGGCTTATTTTTCTTCTCACAAATATATGTTTTAAATAAATACATTATTACAAAAAAACCAATTTTTTATATTTCATATTTTATAATAACCGATATTTGCTATTGTTTTAATTTTATGTTAAAACTTAAATAAAGAACAGCAGCAATTTAAATTAATTATTACCATATAATATTTATTGAAAAATGTCACATCCATTAAAACTAATTCAATTCATGAATACATGAATTGTTTACTTTTAATCTTAATATAGAATGCTCAGTTCTAGAAATTTCAAAATAAGGGTTAAAAAATTTTGCTGGCTCTTTATTTAAAATATATTTCCCACCAAGATAAGTTCTCAAATAACAAGAAATATCCAATAAATTAAATTAAATATTTCTAAGAAAATTATTAAATATTTACAGCTACTATGGAAAATACTAGCAATTTTCTGGTTCTTTAAACTATGAAATATCAGCATTTTCTATAATGATTTGATTCATTGGTTATGATTGGAAAATCAGGTGTTTTGATATTATAATTATAATATTATAAGTCACTGCACACATAGAATTTATTACAATAATATTAGAAATCATAAAAACCAAGAAATTAATCATTCTTAGTAATTTAATGATTGATTTTTTTGTCCATTTTATCATTAAGGGCTATTTAGTTAAAACTTTCATTCACTGTGTATCAATGAATTTCATACATATGTCCACTTGTATTTAGATACTTTTTTTTTATCTAAGGTAATTTCATATAATAAAATTTAAATTTCGTATAATATGAAACAACTATTTCTGTAAAAATACATTAATTGTCAGTTTAACTTAATAATAATTAATTAAATTATGATATTAGTAAAATTCTTTAATAAATGTGTTAAAATTATACATTAACTCACACACACAATTCAAAATAAAATTTTTTATTTAATCAAATTATTGAAATTTGATTAAATAAAAATTGATTTTTTTAATTTCTAGTAGATATTTATTTAGTTGTTAATTTATTATGTATTTCGAGGGATGAGGGGATAGTTTATTGCACGTTAAAAGAGAGTTTTCTGCTTTTGAATAATCAAATGCTTTAAAAAAACACGCAAAGTTTACTAATATAGTCAGTAATAGAAAAGTCTAACTGTCAACAAATAAAATTATCCTTATCTAAATTAATAAGTAAATATTCTAAAATTACACAACAATTTTTAAGATTGTTTAAATAATAGATTCTGTTATAAAACTGGAAATTAATGTTATGCGACAATATTAGAGAACACATAGAACAAAACAGAAGATAGAGACATATACGCTAATGGTAATTAAAATTGCTATGTGAGGACGAGATGAAAATAATGAAACGATATTTATTAGACAATAAAAAGACAAGGAAAGAAGTTTATATTTTCAAAATGTTGAGAAGCATAGATCCCAACTCATTCAACAAATTCCTCAAACAAGCAAAATGGCATGTGGTGTTGAGTTAAAGAGATATTGGATGACATATATAGATAAAGCAGAGAACAAATCTATAATATTTCCACAGTTCATTGATTATAGAAATTGGCGATATATTACATAAATTTCAATGGTTAGACGTTTTCTATCGGTAAAAGATCTGGAGGTCATGAGGCCAGGATAGATTCTCCAAACAATTTCTGTATCAAGGAAAGAAACTAAATTATTGACAATTTACAGTCACGCCTTATTCTTCTGAAAAAAAGTATTTTTAAAAGTTCAAATAACAGGTAGATCCATTGATAGTAATATAATAGTCACTGTTCAAAGTATCACCAACACGAACAAGAGGGGACCGAAATATGTAACCAATGGCATTCGATGGCACTTCTCTATTAATGTATCAGGATGACAAGGTTGAGCGCACGTTAGCAAAATGTGTTCGTTATTATGCCACCAAACATGAATGCGACTTTCATAATATTGTCAACAACAGCAAGATTCTTCTGAAAACATTGCCATTCCTATATCCAAGTTCATTTCTGATCACACGTCTGAAGACGTTCTTTTCTCTTACATAATATGAAGGGTAGCTGAAACCTTTGGCACTGAGCTGACAATAAATGCTACTGTATGTCCTCGAAATGATTGTGCAGATAATTGTTGTCTTGTAAATGTCCCAATTTCTTGATTCAGGATTCGAAACGGACTATAAGATTCATTTAGGCCTAGTGTGTAGCAAGTATGACGTTTCAGCTGTTTGTGAAAGAAAATTGCTGAGATACAATACAGTGTTCTGTGTGATCATCTGGAATTCATTAATTACATATTCTGCAAATAGTCATAGAATCTGAAATGACTCGAGCAGCAATACTTCAACACAATCAGCTGCAAGCCCAATAAGCTATAATTTGACTTCTAATGAAATAAAATATGAGCCTTTATGAATTACTTATAGGAAATATCACATCGGCTTTTCACCAAGCAAGGGGGATCAAATGTAACTTTTGTATGAGAAGCTTACTGAGAACGAAAAACGTGGCAGCTATTTTATGTTTTCCTTACGTTTCAGTAAACCTTTTGAAAGCAACAAAAATTGAATGCATAAATAGAAATATTTTTTACTACAAGTATATATGTAAAGTTTCTTTTTGTCTTCATTTCAGTATGCAAATGATGAATATATTCATCATTTGCAATTCATCATTCATCAATTAGTATACTAATTCATCAAGGATAACTGTACGCATTTCACAAGATGAATCGTAACTCATGTTCACTTTCAATTTCTCCTTAGAAAATAAGCAGAGAATTTCGTCCAAGAGGATATGACGACGTCATATCCAAGTATCTAATTACAGGAACAATTTTTCAAGTTTTCCATCACGTGATTCACTGAGGATTACGTGCTTTCCATGTCATCTAAGTAGGCTCACTATCACATGGTGATGATGATCATGTTTTAGTAGAGCTCTTCTGTATAGTTGGGTAGCAAACATCAAGATTTCTTATCGCGATCTGACAAAGAAATTTGCACCCTTGTTCTCGTACATATGTTATGCTCCTCGTCGATCACTTATTACGATTCTTCGGATCTGATAGCTAACACCATATTCAAATTTAATTCAAAGACATATTTTTGAAACCATTCTCGACATTTTAGTGATATTTCTTTAATAGTTAGAAACAAATGTATATGATTTAAATCCTCTTTGAATACAATTTATCTTTAAACTGACAATTTTATTTTCTATGACGGCAGGTCCTCATAACTAAACCAAACTTGGAAGTCATATAAAATATAAATGATTCTATTCTCACTTTATTTATACTGAAAAGTAAGAAATTTAGTAAAAAAATAAATGACTTAATCAAACAAGAAAATATTTTAAAATATTAGAACCAATTGAGAAAAATGTCGGGAAAGTAATTACAGAACAGATATCGATATTGTCAAATGTAACACCAAACAAAATATGCATAGTTTAAAAGCTGCAATATTTTTCAAAAGGTTATACTGTTTACATTGAATAAAATGACATTGATAAGACTTGTGGAAAAAATGTTCAAAATATTTTGTGAATGACATTGTATTTTATTTTTTTAAAGATTAATTTAATGAATATATCTTAAGGAGATTTGTATGTTATATTAAAATAAACATCACCAACACGATATTATCTCCTTCAAACAATTTTATTCAATTTCCTTTACTATTGCTGACATTCTTCCAATCGTGAACTACCCGCACAGCACACTCTTCACTCCTGATCCCTCTTACTAGGGTTACAAAAAATTACTTGGCGCGATGCTGCCAAACTCTGTGATTCACCACAGAGTATCCCCCCAGTGACAGAGGGCATTTAGCCCAATGGAACGATATATACATATATACATACATATTACTTTAAAAAAAATAGCAACAAATTTTCAAAAGAACAAACACAATTGAAAAATTTGTATATAAACATAGAAACAATCATATATAAAATTTAAAAAAAAATACAAATGACAGATTTAATTATAAAATATTACAATAAAATAATTAATAAGAAATATAAGTGGAAAGTTTTTTTGGAAAATGTACACGTCTCCCTGATCTGGTTACAGTTTTGTGAATTTTATCAACTGATGAATTTTTATCAGGTATTGGTTTGCTGGCGGTAGACACTGGTTCAGTTGATGTTTCTGTGAGAAGATGTGCCGGTTTTACACGGTCAAGAGAAACAGTAAATTTCTTTCCCTTAATGTCAATGGTAATGGTCTTATCAGTTCGTCGTAAGACTTCATGAGGATCGGAGTAGGGTTGGCACAATGGAGGATGTACACGATCGATTATTAAGAAAACATGTGTGCATGATTTCAGCGCCGGATGCATATAATATCGATCGGTACAGTGGGCAGATGTTGCAATAGGATTTAGTTGTTGCATCACGTTTCGAAGATTAGTGATAAAATCATTGTCACAGGATGGAATAACTGCCATGACCACCATCTCACTAGGAAGATGCAAAGTAGTACCATACACAAGCTCTGCACAAGAAATTTGCAAGTCTTGTTTAACGGCTGTTCGAATGCCCAAAAGAATGATAGAGATTATCTCCGTCCAATTAGCATTTTCATAAGCTTTAATTGCTTATTTCAGATGGCGATGAAATCTCTCTACAATTCCGTTTGAAATCGGATGGTAGGGAGTTGTTTTTATCCTTTCTGAACCTAACATGCGAGTAAATTCAGCATACATAGTTGAACGCAGTTGGGGTCCTTGGTCAGATGTAATTATAGATGGACATCCGAATCGTGCAATCCAGTTGTTGAATATTTCACGGCAAACAGTCTTTGCAGAAATATCTGAAATGGGTATCGCTTCTGGCCATCTAGTGAAACGGTCAATTATTGTCAAAAGGTAATAGCAACCACCAGAGTGAGGTAGTGGGCCTACGATATCTACATGGATGTGTGAGAAACAAGCATCTGGAAGAGATAAAGTACCTAAAGGCGTTTTAGTGTGTCGTTGTACCTTCGATCGTTGGCATGGTTCACAGCATCGAACCCATGATTTTATTTGTCGTTTCATCTTAGACCAAACATACCTGGAAAAAATTAATTTTGTTGTTGCTGCTATTCCAGGGTGAGAAGGATTGTGCAAATGATCGAAAACCAATTTGCGGAAAGAGAAGGGTACAAAAGGAATCGGTGTTCCAGTTGAAATATCACATATCAATTCACAATGAGAAAAATGACAAGGTTTTAATTCCAGTTTAAGAGAGGTGGTATTAGATTGCAGAAAACTTTGTATCTATGGATCAGTTTTCTGTGCTTTTGCAAATTCATCAAAATTTAAATTTGGGGATTTTGTAATAGAATCGATTTCAATTCTACTGAGCGCATCAGCAACCACGTTCTTACAACCTTGCACATGCCTAATGTCAGTTGAATACTGAGAAATAAAGTCTAAATGGCGTAATTTCCGTGGAGAACATTTATTAGGGTTTTGCTTAAAAGCGTGAGTCAAAGGTTGTTGGTCTGTGGATATTATAAAATTTCTGCCTTCTAATAAGTGTTTGAATTTTTTTATTGCAGAATAAACTGCAAACAATTCTCTATTAGAAGTAAACCATTTTTGTTGACTTTTATTTAGTTTCATTGAGAAGAAAGCTATTGGTTCCCATGTTCTTTCCGATAACTGACTTGCAGTGCCTCCTACAGCAAAATCTGAGGCATCGACCGATAAGCTCAACTGATCTCCAGGAATAGGATGTCTTAAAAGAGTGGCTTTGGCAATCGCATTTTTCGCGGCAATAAAGGCTTGTTCTGCATTTTCATTCCATGTAAGTTGTTCGGATAATTTACGAGCATTAGAATGAGATTTCTTTTTATTTCTTTGTCCTTCCAAAAATTGAACAATGGGTGCAAGTATATGAGCGGCTTTAGGAATATAACATCGATAAAAGTTAAACATTCCTAAAAATTTTCGCAACTGTGTTAATGATTCTGGTTTAGGAAAATCTAATATGCATTTAACTTTATCTTGTAGAGGTTGAATTCCTTCTTCGGAAAGAATAAAACCTAGAAAATTTATTGAAGAAACACCAAAAGTACATTTAGAAGCGTTAATACATAACCCATATTCTGCCAATTTTGAAATTAATGCCTTTAAATGTTGATAATGCTCTTAAGGATTTTTAGAAGCAATTAATATGTCATCGACAAACGCATAAACACCTGATAAATCACGTGTAACCTCATTTATAAAGCGTTGAAAAGTAGCAGATGTGCGTTGCAAAGGCCAAATTGCATCCTTGTACTTTCGAATAAACCAAATAGGGTACATATAGCGGTTTTGTGTATATCGTCAGGATTTATTGGGATTTGATGATAAGCTTTTATTAGGTCTATCCGACTAAATATTTTTGATCCATGTAATTCTGCAGTAAAATCCGCAATACAAGGTATCGGGTATTTGTCTTTAATTGTTTGAGCATTTAAAGCTCTATAATCACCCATTGGTCTTCAATCTAAAGTTCCTTTTTTAGGGACCATGTGTAGAGGTGAAGCATAGTTACTTCTCGAAGGTCTTATATGGCCTAACTGCATCATATTTTGAAATTCAGTTTTTGCAATTTTAAGACGATCAGGAGCAAGTCTTCGAGGTTTTGCAACTACAGGAGGACCTTTCGTAATTATGTAATGCAGTATTATGTTTAACTAATTGATTTGGATTAGGTAATTTAGTAATAGAAGGAAATTCTTTTTCTGGCGCCAAACTGTGATTTCTGTCTGTGACAACCTCTTTCTTATAGACGACACTCTTATGAAAATATTCATATATTTCCCTTTGAAATTAGTACTCTAGTCCATAAGTCACTAAGGGTGATAAAATTAAATGCTTATTTATGAATGAAACCAGTTACAAAAATATTGAATTCTTAGAATGATTTCATATTAAAGGGGCGTTAACAGAAAAAAAGACGTTTGTAGGATTTAAGTGCTTATCTCATTTGCAATATTTTATGATGCTTTCAAAGATGTAACCAACCAGCATACATATTCAAGTAATTACCAGTAAAGTAGTTTCGAAGTACAAGAATGCCTTGAGATGAGAAATGTGCGTATACAGGGATTTTAAATTTTCAATATGATTGCACCGACAATGAGGACAATTACCACCCTCCCCACAGTTGTCGTCAATGGCAACTTTATGGGAAACGGCACTATATAGTTCATTATGAAATTCAGATTAACTGCTGTGAAGTTTATTCTCACAATAAAATCCAGAATTTCAACTCGACACTACAGACTTCTGTAAAAGTGTAAGTCGATGCTCTATCGGAACGAATTTCTTATCTCAAACATGCTGCTTCAATTTCAAAAGCTTATGAAGAAGGTGCATGTATTTTGAAGATGTCATACTCTTATTTGCTTGTTCTCGAATTGGAGTATTCGTGCACCGCAAGTTTACCCCATGTCACAGTCAGATAGTTTCAATAACCCTGTTTGCATCAACTGTTTAATCGTGTCCCCCTCTCAGGGTTAAAGTGTATAGATACCCCGTAATCCAGAGACATGATTCATTACCTAACAATATTATAAAATATGCAGTTAGATACTATAGCTTTTTGGGCTTAATAATAAACTATCTTTATATATATCTGAATAGTAAAAGATAAAAAAAATCAAGCTGTGCGATTTATTAGAATTATCATTTTTAGATTAATTTTCCAAAAATCCACTGAAAACAAGTTTACATTAAAAGAACTACACTTAATTCTAAACTCGTTTTATTTGCCTTTATATCTAGCCTCTAAGCAACGTTGGTTTCTCACACGAGAATGCCTTTTTTTCATAATTTGAAACCGCGATTGCTAGTTACAAAGGACAACCAACTCATTAGTTTCCAAAAATTAACATTTTCCTTAGTACAGAGGGTATTAACACATTTTTAGAACGATTTTGGGGCCGTTTAATTAATGTATAAAATGTAGACTATTTTTTTAACTGTTCGGTCTGATAGCTTTTTTTCTAGACTATAAGTCTGCATCGTGATTTCCATGATAGAAGAGCTTTTTGTAAAATTTCCAGGGGTATTGCTTTACATTCCTCTTCCACTACTTTCCAGAGTCCATCCATCGTGGTGGGTGTGCGTTTAGAAAGAGCTCTTTTTAACAGACCAAAGGCACAATAGTCCATAGGTGAACCGTCAAGGGACTTCACAGGAATATGTTGAAAAGGTATACATGCAATACCTGTATTAGTCTTCATTTTTTCAAGGAACGCAGTGGTAGTTTTCGAAGTATGACTTGTAGCTTTGTCTTGTTGATGTTTTACTCTTTGAAAGTCTTTGGGATAAAGAAGTGGAATCTCTTCTGTAAATATTGGACGTAAAACCTTCTCCTGATAGTATGATGAGTTGATTTTAACATTTTTTTCTACTCTTTGTTTTCAATTTCCCATTGTAGGAGAAACCTATGGCTATCATAAACCCCTTACTGAAACTTTCTTTATATTTACGGAACCAGGTTTGTAAATTTTTTCTCCTCGTTTTCTATAGTAAATATACCTTTTTTTGTTGCACTCATTTAGGTAAACCCATGCTTCATCAAAGGTCACAATGTATTTCCATTTATCTACTGCTAAATGGTTTTCATACAGGATTCTACAAAATGGTTTGCGTTGAGCCACATGTCTCGGCAAAAGCTGGTGAACATTATGTTTTTTAGCTTTTTTAAATTGTAAATCTTGATTTATTATTGATACAGATGTATCTAAAGACTTTGCAATTGATTTCTGAGTTGATGGATTTTCTCTTGTTACCAGCGATTTCACTTTAGGAACATTTGAAACAGTACGTACTTTTTTCGGATATTCGTTTGGTGTCATCTTTTCCTGTAGAAATAATGATTGACGGTTTTTACCTGTCCGATTAATAATGTTGCTTATTTTGCACTTAGAAATTTTAATACCATGCATTTCACAACGTTTTTGAATTTTGGAATAAGAATATTTCTCTTCGGAAAGCGCAAATACATATCCCTCAATCCACAGCTTGTTTACACGCGACATTTTGAAAGAAGAATAAATTTAAAAGTAGCAGACGATATTTCTCATTTCAAATAATAAGCTGTTACCAAAAATTTTTATTTTAAAACATTTACTTTTTTAAAATTCTTAATCGAAATTGTTCTAAAAATGTGTTAGTACCCTCTGTATTTAGAAGAAATTGATTAAGATTACACAGAAAAAAACATTTAAATTTTTACCAAATGGATAAAAATCTCGCAACAAGTTTTTAATGTCTTAAAACTTAACAAAAAGTGAAGATACTTTTTCATTTCATATGAAAACTGAACCATAAAAAAACTTGTGTGTAATGTATTATCTGATCTCATTTTCTTTATACACAAGAATAATTTTCACATAGTTACACATTTTTGATTTATGGGACACTTATTCAACAATTAATTTTTAAACTTAGTTTCATGAATTGCTTTCATTCTTATATAGTGGAGCTTTTAAAAGTTTTCCACTAATCAAAATTGTTTTTATTACGGAATTCAACACCATTTCTTGCTGTCTGAAGATGGTTAATTAAACTGAAATAAAATTCATGTCAAGGATTTTAATACATACATACTAATAAGCAATAAAAAGGAATTTCTAAAATATAAATTAGATGAAAAATAATGCATTTGAATAAAAACAGTAGGAATAAAAATTACTCTGAAAATTTTCTTGATCAATTTGCTAAACTGACTTGTCGCATATTGAAGATTCAAATTGTTTATTTCATTGTAATTTAATATCATACATTCACTACAATAAATAAAAATACCAGAATTAACCAAATACATAAAAGCACATTAAAAAGTTCCAAGATGATAGTTCTAGCAAACTGAGATTTGGAAAGATGTTACATTTTTTACTGCAACAGTACTGAAATCCAAGAAATAAACACTGGTTTTTATGAGGAGATCCCAACGATTTTTTTGAATTTTATGAACTAGTTGCTGGTTTAACAGATGCATTAATTTCACAATTCCCATTTATGAAATAAAATTTTGAAGTTTTTCGAATTTATTTTCATGCCCCATTTTTGTTTGCTTTTAATCTTTATCATTTTCTTTAAAACTTTTTGGTTTTGAAACTGACGTTTTTCTTGGAGAATCATTCTTTGAATTTAAATACTCAGTATCGATACTGAGTATTCAAACTCTTCCTTTGGAATTTCTCAAGGCTAAATTTCTGTCTTTATGGCCTATACATAAGAGTAACATCAAGGGTGTATATTAGAAAGTACTGCTTCTACATATATCTAACTGTTGATCTTGGCACTTTTGAATAGTTATTTTGACACCAGCTATATTAAAGAAATTAGAGATTGTAACTTGACTTGAACTTCAATAAAGAAATTCATTGCTAACCAAACACCTCCATAAAATGGGACTGTTTCAGCAAGACCCTATCTGCAGGAAATGTCATACGCAAGAGGAAACTGCCAAACATATCTTTTACGAATGCGATGCCCTTGCCCCCCCTAGATTAACTTCTTTAGGCATCATCCATACTAGAGTTACACCTAGACTCCATTAAAGAGTTATCAGACTTTATTAATAAAGTGGGTGACCTGAGCAACTGGAACTAGTCAACATTGGGTTTGGAGTTAATAGTACAAAATGCTGATAAAAGCAGAGGTGCCCAATCACATACAAACCCAACTCTAAGAAGACGAACCAAATACCAGTTATTTCATTTTTTTGTGAATTTAGATGTAATTTTGAAGCAAGAAGTATCTTATAATTAAGTGAACATTAAGAGATTTGCTTCTTAAAATCTAGTTTTACCCATTCACCCCAAATTAAAAATTTTTACTTAAAGCGATTCCTCCCACATCAATAAAATCAAATGTTCTTTCTTGAAGTATATATTTTGTTTCACATGTATTTCAGATTTCATC
Organism: Latrodectus hesperus; assembly: GCA_037975125.1. Classification (NCBI taxonomy): domain Eukaryota; kingdom Metazoa; phylum Arthropoda; class Arachnida; order Araneae; family Theridiidae; genus Latrodectus; species Latrodectus hesperus. The sequence goes on along the minus strand of CM075856.1, from coordinate 71,234,743 downwards.
TATTCATTAATTCACATTTTAGAACATACTAAATAATTTTGTAGTACTTTATCAAGAGCAATTTATTCAAAAGTTGATTAGAAAAGTGTTTGTTTTAGTATTTAACATGCAATTTTAACAGTCACAATGAGTTAAAACGAGAGCCTATTGCAGAAAGGCAGCAAAAGAATATCTTGCAATTATAATCCATTAAGTACACATCATGTTCTGTAAGTGAAAACGTTTTGAAATATTTTTACTTATAGATTATGCACAGTTTAAAAGCATAAATTTTGCAAATCATTTAGTTTGTAAGGAATTGATATGTATTGCCATAAAAATCTATATATTTAGAATTACATAAATTAAAGTTTCTTACTTCAATGAAGGAGATTTTAGGAGACAAGCTAGTGATTGTGTAATATAAATTATGGATATAAAAGACAAAAGTTGATAAATCAGAATAATGTTTATTGTGACAAAGCAGTTCTCAATCACACATAGAAAATAATGACAAGGCACAACAATTACAAATTTTATGATCAACGATGAGAGCAGCTGCAGAGAAAAATTGTACAAAAAATTACATTAAAAGGGCTGGCATAAATGTAAAGGACAGTTATGATGAAAATGTAAATAGAAAAATTGCATGGTATAAAAGCATGAATTAAAACACATGAGGTAGAAAAAAAAATAAACTACAAATAATGCGGTGAAGGTTGAGCAAAAGTGCTGAAGATACGAAAGGAACTTCAAAATATCACAAAACTAAAAATATGACTACAAACTAAGTTCATTTCAAAAAACTTGATCGTGTATAAAACATAGCACAATTTACAGAACGTGTTCCTTTACAAATATACTGTAAATACCATGTCATAGCAAAACATATGGAATGCAATTTTTACATTAAAAACTATAAAAAATACTTTGAGAAGCCTTTAACCAGTAAGATGCAAGAATTAATATCCCATAAACTAAAGATTTATAATTAAGTAGATTAGTCTTATCAGCACATATCAAAGTTAATATTAGAAATTATCACATTAAGTTATTAAGCAAATCGTTGTACAAAATCACAATTTGATGTTAAAATTAAAGATCTCAATTACAAATATTAATTTACAAATAGACTTTGTTAAAATACTGTATATATCATTCCAAAGAAATAAAAATATAAAAAGTCTTGAAAAATAATCTGCAAGTACAAATTTTAAAAATGTAGAATTGAGCAGTGTTTTAACACATAAACAGCACAAGTAAAAAATAATACATTTTTAGCATAAACAGCACATGCAAGCTTCATTCGTTTTTAAAGCAGAAATTCATTTCATCTAGAAAGAGCAATTTTAGATCTTCATAATTAACTGGCATCTAGAAAACAAAAGAAACAATTAGTGCAAAGTTTAAAGTTCAAAAAGAATAAGTTTATAGTTCACATTTTCGGAGATCTTAACAAAAGTGCTAACAGAACTGGGATAATCACACAATAAGGATATTATGTTTACTTAATGAAAAATTTTGAAGATTTCAAAACATAATTTTGATTAATCTATTCCTAAAAAGTTTTGAAAAACTAATTTCTCCAAGTCATGACTCTTATCCTGCAAATTTAGCATTACAACTTTCTCCAAATATTTGTCTTCAAGCCAGATCAATATTTAAAAATTTAATTATTCAAAAAATATTAAATTTTTGTACAACATTGTTGTCACTATTAATGGATTGGAATTTAGTATAGATAAGATAATTACAGTTAAAATTTTATCTATAAATACTTAGTTTTATAGATAAAGAAAAAAGTAGAAAAATTGATATATTAGAACATAGAACTATCTCCAATTTGTTATATAATTTCATGTGGAATTTTTTAAATACATATCTAAAACTTTTTTTTACCCAGGTCTGCCTAGATCAAATCTAGGAGTATGATCTTTGAACTAGCAATATTTTAGTCAATAGATAATACAAAAGCAAGATCAAGTGCATCTAAATGAAAACTGTTTTTAGCCCTTTACATCACAAATTTTAAATTTATATATTCAACCTAAATAATTGAAGAAGTTTTAGAAGTTAAGTCATAATTTTCCAAGAACCAAATTGAAATTCAAAGTGTCCTAAAAGTGTTAATGAGCATTGTTTAAATTCACTCGCTACAGAATTTCTAGGTAGTTTTACCTGCAGGTGCATCTTTTTCTTCAGTTTTCTCAGATTTTTCTTCATTTTTTTGAACATCATTTTCTTCAGTTTTTTGTGCCTTGTCCTTCTCGTTTGACTTTTTATCTGCTTTCACAGAATCTTTCCTCTTTTTACCCTCAACCTGCAAGTGAACAATTTAAAATTTCTTTACAAACTTAATCTACCTTTATAAATTTATGTTATAAAAAAAGAAATTACAGTAAATTATTTTCTTAGTAAACTTAAATTTATAAAGATACTTTTATTAAGGATCTTTATAGTTAATAGTAAACTAAACTGCTTTCTTACTACTGGTTTAGGCTTGGGTTCCATTGCAGGATCAATTGTTATTTTACCAACATTGTTTCTTTCATGAAGCTTTTGCATTCCTTCTGGTATCTAAAAATAAAGATATCAGAGTTACTTTATTGAAAGACAGAAGTAAAGTTTGTTAAAAGTTACTTAAAGGTTCAAGATAAATTTAAGACATTTATACATAATTAGATAGTAAGAATTTACTTACATCTTCAAATGCATATGTAGAGTCAATAATGGGTTTTATTTGACCATCTAAATATAACTTGAAGACCTTTTCTACAACACTTTTTACGTAATCATGTCCATTTTGTTTGTACAAAAGGTGTCTCAAGTGAAAACCAGATACTGAGCGATTTTCATCAAAAAGTTTCAAAGGCTTCAATTTGCTTACTTGCCACCACTGTAAAATTCAAATAGAAATTCAATAAAATGCGAATTTTTTTACTCAAAATTGCAATTTATAAATTAAGTTTTGATAATAAAGATTATAGGAAACAGTTTATCTTAAGTGTACAAACTATAGTAAACTAAGTAAAAGCTAAACTGAAATAAGTACTTAAACTATTTATATAAGTTAACTTACAGATTTTGCAGCACTAAAGATGCTCTTTGTTTCTCCAGTTATAATATTTGAATTTCCTAAAAGAAATTACAGAATTAGAATTTTTCCAGAATGTTTAGAATTTGTATCAAATTAAAGATTTTTAAAAAAAATTTTTTTGGAGAGAGTTATACATTTAAGACTAATTATGAGCTTGTAAAGATAATTAAATTAATATTGTTTTGAAAATTAGAAGTCTAACCAATTTCAATTCTGAACACAAAACTAAAAGATTTACAACTAGACACTGCTCTTTAAAGTACATTTTGATGGATGCGCTAAACTGATATTTAGAAGAAAAAGAAACTTTATTTAGCAGACTTTTAAACTTTGAGAGATGTCTTTGAATAGACAAAAATAGATCACCTACATCTATTTTTTAAAATTTACCTCTTTACATATATCACTGGCTTCAAGAACATTGAGGTCTTATGTTATTTGTAATAACATTTAAGAGAAATAGTTGCGATTGTGGTTTAATATTAAGAATCTATGTTGTAATAGAACTTTATTTCATTGGTTTTGATAATTTTATAACATGTTAGAGCTCTGTAGCAATTTGGATATGTTATTTATGTTTTAAAACTAGAAAATTTCAAAAGGGTATAGTTAGATTTAATTAACAATTGCTCACAAGACCTATTTCAAATCTTTGCCAGCAACATGTATAAAGAACTTAAGTCTTCACAAATTCTCTTTAATTTTCTCAGTTTTATAGGTGAAGATTTAGACACCTAAACTTAAGACGCAAATTTTAAAATTTTTTATAAATTTGGATAATATCCAATAAATATTTAGCAACTTTAAAAATTATATTCAAGTATACTTAAAGAAATGCAAAATGTCTAAAAGTTGGTTGAAATCTTAGCATGTTCATTAGTAGTAAACAGTCCCTATAGATAAACTAAATTATAGTGTTCTAGCAGCTTCATCAAACCAAAATTATGCAGATCTTTAAAATTTTAATAGATTTGCCTTCTCTGCATATATTTAAGAGTTTAGTTTAATATAGAAAATAAGATTAAGATTCTGGGCAACAACAAACTCTATATGTGTAGTCAAGCAAACCAACTGAAGTCTGGGAGATGATCATTCAATTATTATTAAATAAAAATTTTATCAGAACAAGTTACAAGCTGTATTTAATAGCTTTTCCACTAAAAGCCTAGTAGCAAGTCATGTAGTACATTTTGTGCCTTTTTAATAATGATGCCAACTTTTTATTACAATGCTACAAACAAATAATTTTAACTTATTAGTTAGAATCTATATATTAACTTAGAATTTGAACATAAAGCAAGAATAACAATAAAATAGATTTTGAAGACAGCACTCAAGATTTTAAGAATTAAGAAAGAAACTTACCATACAATATGTATCGACCCATAGGTTTTAATAGACCATAACCTTTATTTGCATCTTCTCCACATAAACAATCAAGAACAACATCTACACCATTTGGTGCTAACCTGTAACAAGTTTAGTCAAATTAACAATTTAGTTTATTTCAACATAAAAATTAAAACAGAACATATTACAAATTGTAACAAAATTGAAAGTAATAAGTGGTAAAGAATGATTGTTTTCCTAACAAAAATTTTATAATTTATATTTAAAACACTTAAGCACACAAGTTGTGTAAAATTAGTTTTAAGAAATATCATTATATTAAATTTAAATAAACTTTAATATTAAGTATTGTTACACAATTTATTATAAAAACTTATGTAATTTTATATTGAAATATCTAAAACTTACTTTTTAACCTCTTGAACATAATCAACCCCATGTTCAATAAGATGTGTATAGTATTCTTTGATGGCTTCATGTTTATGCTTTGATGCAGTACCAATTAAGGTTATATTAGGAACAGTCTTCAAAAGCTGTGCAACTGCTAATCCCTAAAAGACCAGTTCAGTATAAAATTACTGCATTCAAGATAGTATTTGTAAAAAACTAATAATTTTAGTTTTGTGCTTTAATATAATTTGTTTCAAACTAAGAGTTAATACAACAATACACCAGAAACAGACAAATTGATTTTTCTTTTTATCATCTTATGCTTTCTAGTCCTCAAAATATATGTAGGTTTAAATCAAAAATAAAAAAGTATTTAACTGAAAATAAAAGTTTATATATAAACACTGTTCATAATAGTTAAATACAGTAATACGAGGAATTCTTGAGATACAACTAGGTTTTTAAAGTTATGCTTACAAAATTTTAGGTGTGTTCAAAGTAGTCTCCTCCAGAAGAAAACAGCATACATCACTTTTTTCAGTGCGCGTGGTTTTTCAACATTGTCGGCGTGCGATCATCTTTAAAGACCCATACTTTGCTTTGACGTATTGGAACGTCAAAAAACGGTATGTACGTTTCATCACCTGTTACAATTTTAGAAATGATGCAGTGGCCACCATCATTCAGCATATTAAGAGTTTCTTTACAGATTCTAACACGCTCCTCTTTTTGATGCTCAGTTAGATTATGGGGAACCCAACGGCAAACTACTTTTTTCATATGTAATTCTTCATGAATGCTTTTGTGTATGGCTGCGGATCCAATGTTAAGTTCCTTCTGTATCATTTGATAGGTACAGCGATTATCATCCATTAACATTTTTTGTATGGCAGACACATTATCCGGGATTACTGCTGACGGCCGCTTTCCCGTGTGTTCTTCATCCTGAAGAAAATTGTGACTTCTAAATTCTCTAAACCATCTGAATACAGTAGCACGAGCTGGAGATTCATCACCAAATGCTAATTGCAACCGTTGAATGCATTCTTCTTGATTTAATCCTGCTTTGAAATCGTAGAAAATCATAGCACGAAAATGTTCTCGCGTCAACTCCATTACGCTAAACAAGTTGAAGTAAGTCAGTAAAAAATCGTATTCTGTGTTAAAATATTTTGTACTTTAAAATTAAACCGTTATTTTTATTTTGTAAATTCTTGCCTGAGTGTATCTCAAAAATTTCACAGTAACCCTCATATTAGCCATTAGAGATTTTTAAAAATTAACAGTAACAATTTAATTGAAAAACTAAGAGTTTAAATCAGAATAAGTTTAATTTAAATATTAAAGACAAGATTTATATAAAAATGAATTCAAAAATTACTGTAAAATATTCTTAGACTTAAATTTCATAATAACTTGTATCTAAATTTAATAGAAGTTGTGTACAAGACTAGAATTTAAATAGTAAATATTAAAGTGAAGTTTATAAGAATTACAAACATTTATTATTTAAGCATTATGACACTATTTCCAGTTTTATATAAAGCAATTCAAGAACCTTAAGACAAATATTTTTTTCTAAAATAGCATTTATTATCAAGTTATAAAAGAATATACTTACAACACCACCTCCAGCAGAGTGGATTAGAATAGTTTGATCAGCACGAACACAAGCAGTATCATAAATCAAGCCATATGCCACAACGAAATTCATTAGCATAGCAGCTGCATCTTGATAACTCATTTCCTCAGGTAGTTTGTAAACATATTTGGTATTCACAGCAACAAGTTCTGCCCAAGCTTTGCAATCAGTCATTGCAGCAACTCTATCTCCAATCTGAAAAGTTAAAAATAAGAAACTCAAGAACAAGAATTTAAGGTATTTATAGAAATAGCTTAAAAAGATTCTATTAAGAAATTTAAGTTACATACATGAAAATAAATTCTCTTTAATGTTTAACATAAAATAGTTTCACTGTTTAGTTTACTGCTCAAGTTATTTTAATAAAGCCAAATGATATATAAGCTATAAGTACATTTTGAATCATTATGAATATTAAAGTATATAAGAATATGGATAATTAAAGTTTAAACAGTTTAACTAAGAGATAATTCAGATGCCAACTTTGTTTTTACATATTAAAATTTGTTCAGGTTTGTTGAGAATAAACTATCTACAAGAATAATTATAAAACTAATCAATTACTTCTTTATACAATATTAAAGAAATTGTTATATCTATAACAAGATTATATAATTTCTATATTATTAGAAGATAAATATTTTTACATAAATATATCTAAAAATAAAAGAAATCTATCTGTATAGTAAATTTCTAGTAACGAATCTTGTGAAAAGTTGATTTCCAGTCTATCATTTCTATTAAAAGGAATTTATTAAGACTCCATAAAGTTATGCATTTTAAAAAGTTTTAAATAAAAATCCTTATAAATAAGTTATACACATTAAACTATATAATTTATATGTATTCCTTTTACCTGAGACAAATTTTATTATAGAAAAATAAAACATTTCAAATTAGATTTTAACTATTTTATTTTATGTTAATTAATCTGTTTGACAGCAGTCTTTTAAATATATAATACACCTCAAGAATATTGAATTATTTTACTTATGTACTTAAACAGATTTTTAAATACATGTTTAAAAGTATATAAAAATTTTATAACTATATCATATATTCTTAACTCTAACTATTAAATTAAAAAATTAATTACCTGAAAATCAGTAACTCCTTCACCAATATTTTCAACCTCACCAGCACATTCATAACCCATAATAACAGGCAATTTTGGTGGATTATCTACTGCACCTTGCCTTAGCATAACATCCAAGAAATTCAAACCACTGAAATTTTTGAATTAAAGAGTAGAATAAGCATTTCATATTACAATTATCACAGATATTACAATTTCTTTTAGTTTAATATTAACAAGAAACAATACAATTAAATTATTGTAAATTATAAAGAATAAAATATAATGGAGATTTGAAGTTTTATTTTTTAAAAAAAAAATAAAGGTAGTAACTAAACTAGGTTGACCTGGCAGAAAGCATGTTTTCTTACAAGCTAGCCCATCCCAATTAATTTTATTAAACTTTGTTAGAAATATTCATTGTCTACATACACACATTAAATTTATAGAAATCGAACATTCTTAAGAAAAAGTTTAAAGAGAAAAAACAAAGCTTGAATTATATATCTATGTATATAAGTATTCTAAGTCACATTACATATTTTTAACAAATACAAGAATAATTTTTCAGATAAAGTTATGTTTTTACTTAAAACTTTAGTATTATGCTTGAATTTTAGACATAGTCTATGTTAGATTTTAGACATTTAATATCTTCTAATCCATTTAAAAAGATTTAGAATTTTTAGCAAAGTTATCAAGAAACTACAGTTCAAGTTTTCATGTATGATTTTAGAAGAGAAAAGCTTAGTAGTCAAGGAATTTTCTATTTACATATTACTTTGAATATTTCTTTACTGTTATTAGAGCTTTAGCTTTTTCCTTGACATACAATGTGCAATAAAATCAGCTTTTTTAGCTATACATAGGATATTTACAGTATCAACAGTTTTGCTACATTATTAAACCAAATCATTTTTGGCTTTTCTTACTAGATTCCTGGATGAATAAAAATAAAGATATTTTTACTAAGTTTTTCTCAATCTCAAATTGTGGTTTTTACTTAAGAATAAGCTTTAGACTGGTTCTTTATTACCTTTATCAACACACTCAAGTTCATCATCAATATCATTAAAATTTATTCAGTAGAGAATTATTTTTATTAAGATTCTCAAACATTCTATACCTGTTATACATTTAGTTGATTCATATTTATATAGTAATATACTGTATAAAATCACTATGCAATATAAGAGTTACTTATAAATTTTGGAGCAAAGCTTATTGCATGGGGCAAAAGTTACACCCGCTAATATGAATTCCAAGAAAAAATTTGCTTCAAATAAAGAAAATGTGAAAAATAACAATGTCTATTCAAAAAGGAGCATCAAACCAGAGGATACAGAAAAGATGATCGATTACAAAGAAATAGTTTTCTTACCTTATCAATTTTCAAAACATGGGGTGATAACGCATCATGTGGACCTCCAATAGGTTAAAATTCTAATCAAATTAATTGCATATATATCTATTTTAAATGTATATATGGTTTGTTTGGTTATCAAGTTATTTTTTGCATACGAGAGCTACTTATACTAAGACCTACAATTTAAAGTGGATTCCAAACTACTATAACACTTATGCCCAAATGGGAATTCAAACCTAAGAACTGTTTAACCAAAGATAAGAGAGTTATCATTCTGCTGCTTGCTCTGTTTCAATTGTATAAAGGAAGTATTTAAAAACTTCAGATGTTTAAAAATACTTTTGTAGAATATTAATATAACACATCTTTACAGCCAGTTCCCCTAAAGAGTAGAGAGATGTAGAAGGTAAGATGCGCCAAGCGTGCGATAAAGTGAGTCAAATTGTCTTAACCCTTTAACGCATTGAGGTTGCGCCATGAAACCAACAATTTGATTTTTTTATCAATTCCTTTTCACGATTTTTCGCTTAAATTTTATAGATTTCATATCTTTTACTTTTAAATAACACTAACAGATGGCAGCACCCATAAATTTCAGGTCAGACTCCCTCCAATATGACATTATTTAATGTTCATTTTTAACACAAAATAACCTCTTTTTTAATATAAATAATGATGATAAATATTAGAAATTTTTTCTTCCTATATCATGGCTGTTGTAAACAATATAAATGCAGCAGTAATTTGAATTAGATAAATAAAAAACTTTCTTTTTTGAAGGAAATTCCTGGTGGTTGCACCGCGCAGCTAGAACACACAACTTACGTGAAGAACTGTCAGTCTATACTACTTTTAAATATCTGTGGGCAGATGTCTTTTTACCAATACCCACCATTAGGCTAATTGCCAAAATAATTACCACGATAAACAGAGCTGCAAATATTAATTTTAATGCAGTTAAAGTAATGCTAGCTATTAGTTTAAATACCTACAGTATTTCGTTCTATTAATAATTAAAAAATTAATAACATGCCAATAATTAGACTTCCTTAAAAGCAACAAGTTTATTTATACTAAACAAAAAATAATTACATAATATAAATTAAGTTTAAAATTTGAGAACAGATAAAGATATTCCAATTAAATAATTCATTACTAACAAAATAAGTAAAATTATAATACCGATGAACATAAAAGTTTCCAACCAAAACCATCAGACACCAGAGTTTGATTTTCTGAAATCAGTGTTTTTAAAACACCTGGGATACGCCCCGTTGACGAACTGGCATGTGTATACAGTAAGTTAATTTAATCATGAAATTCGAAATGGCAGTTCGGCAAAGTAAAATTGTAAGTGTTTGTAATAAATGGTACAAGAGTATGCCGGTCAGGCATAGCAGAAAATAAAGTTGAAAATAATGCACAAGTATTTTAAATGCATGATAAATATGGTAATAAGAAAATTAAATATAGAACTGTACTAGATTAAAACTTAAAAGCACTGAATATATGAATTTAAGTTTGTACTAGGGTAACAAGAACAGACTATATAAATATGGCTGGCGCTCACTGGCTATCAAAGGACGGGGTGTTTATTATGACTCTTAGGGATTTGCATCATAGGGTCATTTTACTTGTAAACAACATGTGGACACTATATCCCCAGCGAACACGTGCTTTCGCTATTTCTGTTTCAAAAAGACTTCCCAGTTTCAGATTTTTCTTTGCGTTGAATGTTGTGTTTGCTCCCAGGCCAGTACGAAAACTTTTATTTAGTAGTATTTAGTGTGTTTAAAATTTAATGTAAATAGATATACATATTATCGAAAATTATCGATATAAAATTACCTGCTCCTTCCCGAGTAACCCAAATACATTGGAATAGGAGACGGAAAGTGAAAAATCTTGTTTTTATAGCAACAAAATTATATAAATGTTTAATTTTTCCTACTCTTTACTTTGTAAAAAATATACTGCCTTTTAAATACAAATTATCTAAGAAGTTTGCAATAATCATTTATGAAAGTGCACACGAATCAAGGTAAGATTCCCCCCTACTGACTCAATAAGTTTCAAGGCCCTCGAGGCGCGCTGGCTGCGCCTAGCGACCACCACCCACAGATAAATGGGTGGATGTAGATTTTTTTAATTCATAATATTATTTATCTGTGGGATCATAACATTCAATTTTTAGAGATCTTTAGTTTAAAATAAAAGAAATATTGAGTGCATCAAAGGGTTAATGGTTTGGAATGCGCTTGCATGACAAAATTCTCGATTTATGATGTAATGAGTAATTTTATTTGTTTAAAGTTTAAGAACATGCTACGTTAATGTTCCCGCCATTGGACTTGGATTTTTTTAAAGTTATATTATCTCAAGTTTATCGGAAGACATTGTTTATAATTTTTAAGATCATGATACGAGTTTTTGGAAACTATATTGTTTGAATTTTTTCAAGTTATGTTATTTTAAATTTTTATTCGGTCGACCAATACTGGATCTGTATGGTATGCTAATTATCAGCCTGGTTTTAGTTTGATTTATACATCTCAGTATGTGAGGTGAAAAACCATGAAGTACAGTAGAAGATTTCTTAGCTCTTTTAATAAAACCTTGATAAAATTTTATTTTTCATTAAAATTTCATTCAGAAAAGGATTATTAGAAACTAGTTTCTGTAAAAATATTCTGCCAAATTCACTAAAGTCAGACCAAAATACTCAGTTTTACCCTCTAACCTTATAAAATATTATGATAGTATAAACTTCTTATATAAAAAGATGATTATAATTATTTTTAGCCAAAAACATTAATTCCACAAGACTTAGGATGAATGATAAAATTTAAAATAAATCAGCACAATGTGAGAATTCCAATAGATTAATAGCCAAACAAAGATTCTGATTCACAAAAGTTTAATCAGACCTAATCTTATTCACTTGGTTGAGACCTGGGCAATGACAGAAAAAGTTATAAGTGACATTTATTTTGAAATGATGCTAAATTGTTTTTCAAAGAAACAAATTAGAAGTATTTTTAGTCTGAAGAAGAACTATGAACTTTATAAATCCTTTAAAGAACTAGATCTAGTAAAATATACAAGGATTCTGAATATAAAAATTAGCAGGATACCACTGCAGAATTGATGAAAGTCTTGTAACAAGAAAAATCTTGGTCAGACCATTTGGCAACCAAAAAAGATCGGAACTCAGACGGCTTGACTGTTTGGAAACACTTAAGAATTTTAAAAATAAGTAACTTGATGTCAATGACCAAGTATAGAACAGTTCAGAATTATATTCTGAAGATTCCTTTATATTTACATTTTACTCATTAAAGATACTCCTTATTTTAGAGAAAATTTAATAATGCTAGGCATCTTTTTAAATTTATACACAAGAAATGTGACCATCCAGCCTCACCGAAACATTCTGTATTGTGTCAGACTTTCCCGGGAGGATTTATCCTCAAATCCCCTGCTAGTCATTGACTTTAACTGTCAACAATTTAATGGAGCTGATCTGACAAATGTCGGATTGTTAAAAATGATAAGCCAGCAACACAAAAGAATGATTATGTAAATGAGATCTCTTTAGTAGAATTTAATCGTTGAGACATTAGGATATTTAGGAGTAATATCGAATATTTATCAACCTATTAAGACTGTTAAGTCTGCCAAATTATAAAATCTTTATAATGTAAAAAACACTAAAGTGAAGAGATAGGTATGAAGGGTAAAATGCGCCAAGCAGGCGATAAAGTGGTGCAATAAGTTCGTCAAACTGGTTTAACGGTTCGGATTACGTATGTATGACCTACTTTTTGTTTATTGGGTAACGTGATCGCGTGACATGCGCGTTTTGTATGTAACCCTTGAAACTATTTTAGAATAATATTTAATAATTGAGTTTCAATATTCGAATTTTGGAGTTTGTGTGTTTCTAACGATAATTAACTATGGATGAGAATGTTTTGAACTTACGTTTTTTTTTATTTAGAGCGTGATGGTAGTAAGAAAGTAAGTATATGAATTTTTAAGTTGTGTGTATTGCATGTTAGTGTTAGAATGTGCCACGTACTGATATATTTTTTATGTGGGTGCCATTGCTCGGTATATTAAAATTCCAGTTTAAACAAAATGTGAAATTTGTTAACGTTCGAAATTTAGTTTTACTGCCCGGTTGGCACTGCAGTAGGTAGCACTACACTGATGTTTTTTTTAAGGTGGGCGCCATTGCTCGGTATATTTAAAATCAAGTGATAAAAATTTCCTTTCTATTTATTCGAATTTTAAAACTTCTACAGTATTTAGTTGTAATGAAATATTCAACTTTTTAATATTTGGAATTCTAAAAAACGCGCGATTTCAAAGCTGAAGTTCAAACGCGATCGTTATTGGTTGATATTTATCGCACATAGTGACGTAATTTAGGTTGGCGACAGAGCTGTAGAGCGCTTGGTGCCAAAACTTGAAATCGCGCCAATCTCGTACCCATCTGGTAACTTTTACCGTAAAAAATAGTAGGCAATATTTTTGTTTAATATTACAGTACTTTTAAAACATCGTAATAATTGAAAAAGATAACTCGTACAATATCACCTTGATTTTGTAAAATGTGCAACAGAATTTAGTAACTGCTTTGACATAATGCAATAGAATCATTAAATTAAGTTTTCATATTAATACTCAAAACTTGAAATTTTATTATTCTCATCAATTCTTACAGGCACTAAAAACTACAGCATGTTGAAGAATAATTTAAGATGATCCAATTAAATATGTTAGTAGCCTTGCAATACACTTTTAATTTTCAGTAACATAAATTAATAGTTAAAAAACAATTGCAAAAATTAGTGCCTTCTGTAATTTGAAGACTAAATTTTCACTTTCTACAATTTAGAAACAATATTAATAATATATTATAATTTTTTTAAATTAGAGCTATTCAGAATGAAATTACATAATAGTTTATAGAAGTCAACAACAAGCTAAATAAGTACGAGAAGTGAAATGAGTACATAGTTGTTTAGATAACATAACATTCACTGTAATATAATTGTAACACATACAAGTATATATTAATTTCATTCAAAATAAGAACCTTATAGTTATAAAAAGTTTTGTTATTAATAATAATAGTATTTTAGTGTTAACTGAACACGAAAAACCTATAGGGGTCAGTGAAGAAAATGAAATATCGACCAACATCTGTGCCTCGCCCCTGGATGAGAAACCAGGTCGGCTAATTTGAAAAAATAAATCCTGTTGCATTAAAAGTTTATTAAACACAAAACTTAGAAAAAGTTATTCGTACTGAACAATATCAAGATCATGGCTACTTGAAATCAACAAGAGAATCCTATTGATTACTAAGAAACTTTGAAAACTTTAGATAAAAGTAAAGTTTGTAAATAGCATTTGAAGTGAACGAATCACAATATTTTACTTACCATGCCTTTACACGAATTAATACTTCGCCTTCAGCAACAGTTGGTTCAGGCTTATTTTGTATTTTGACAGCTTTCAAGCCACCAAAGCTACTCAATACCACAGCTTTCATTTCTTTAACGGGAGGCTGCTCCTCTTTCGCTTCAACAGCATCTTGCACTTCATTTTCAGCTTTGGGCTTGGCATCAACTTCAGCGTTACCATCACCGATTATTTCATTTGAAGTAGTTTTAGCTTCCTCCATTATTTGACAGAAACGATTTTAATAACTTTTCACAATAATCTGCCCCACCCAAAAATTAGAGCGAACTAATTTAACAGATAGCGTTGCGAGACAGAGGCTGACAAACTTATGAAATGATTCATTAAGCGCAGCGACAGACACGGTTAACTGTGTTATAATAAATCAATACATTTGATGACCAACGACTTCTATGACTCATTTGCATAGATCTTAATATTTCAGCAGAACAGAAAATAAAGTATTGTAAATTAATATTAAAATTTATCCACATGAAACTATTTTTGATATGCATATAACGATAGTTAAAATATAAAAACATTTTCTACTAAGGCTCTACTTCAAATAATAAAATATCTGTAAATTTTTTATTATATGTAATCCTACCCGTAACCTTATTTAACCGCACCGCAAGAGTCGAAAATATTTTTCAAATTTCGAAAACTTCCATAACATTAACAAATCTATGTTGAGTGAGTTCATGTATTTTATTTTATAATTTATTATTTATAAAAAATAGATAGTTTAAACATGTTAGATGATGAACCGCTTAAAGTGTCGATTATTGTATCGAATATATAAATGATTTTTATTCTGTTATTATGAGTTGAAGTTTCTTTAATAAATTTTTATACGCACTTATTTTAAAGAATGCGAATAATTATGATTTCTTTAGAGTCTTAATAGATACTTGCAACCCTTCATGAATATTTAATGAAAATTTTAAATTAAAAGCATCATATTGTAACAAGTCATCCTTTGCGTGAAACTAGAATAGGGAAAGAAGTGCACAAAGTATTTGTAATATAAAATGAATTTACATTTGGCTTCTAACATAACTTCGTGATTAACTATTATATTGCACAAATACGAACAATCTGAAATAAAACTTGCTTTTATGATTGAAAACAAGCGAGATTAATTTCGTAAAATAATATCGTTTCCTTTTCTCGTTTTGAAACATTTCTTCCAAAGTAATTTCATTCTTATGAATTGTGTATGTACAGAGATTTAATGAAATTGCATTTTAAAGTGACCAATTTTTTGTTGATAAATGCACTCAAAATCAAAAATATTGATCAGTTTCATGTATAATTGCTTCGTTAAGTACACTGAATGAACCAAAATTCAGGAGTGTCTTTTTATAGTAATGCTATGAGTTCTTTTAAGTTAAAGTTTTCACCTGTATTTGAAATATTAGTTTCAAAAATATTATGCAGTTAATTTTTTAATTTTCAATTTCAAAAATTACTAACATTCATGTAGTGTAAATTATAACTGTAAAAATTGTTGGTTGATGAAGTTTATTGAAATTAGTGTTCAGAAAGATTTTTATAAAGTATTTATTTTTGGTATCTTTTACTAACATGACCATGCCAACATTTTAAATAGTTCATCAAATTAACAAACCCAATTTTTCTCATGTCTCGTGCACAGAATTGGCAAATGTATGCTTCGTTTCATATTTTTCTACTTGCATATTTTGGGCATAACTATTTGTTCATACAGAAATAAAAGTTTATTTATTGGTACAACTTGACTTTTTTCCCGATTTTTTTATGCCCAAATAGGTGCCAAAATGTGAACAGCCAAATGGCAATCCTAAAATTACATTAATTCAAGCACTGAAAATATCAGGGTTACCAGAAATTAAATTTTATCATAAAATATTTTCCCAAACCAAGGGGTTTCACTTCTACACTGAACACCATACAGTAATTCTAATACTAAAATGTAGATCTATGATATCAAATTAGGGTAAAAATATATTTGAGGGTGCCCCTTGGCGAGATTGGCGATTTTTGTTTGCCGCCGATCTTGTTCGCATGGAATGCTGTGCAAGCAGTAATGGTGGCCAAAACACAATAAAATTTCAAAAATAATGCAATAAACATGTAAAAAAAAGAAAAAAATGTACTTAACTTTATTTTGCTGAAATATCCTCATTTTGAGATACACAGAATTCTCTAATAGCACCTACAGATATTGCTTAAATTTATCCCTAGGAGAAAAGCAATCAGAATCTAAACCAATCAGAACCGTGAATGGAATTCAGAATAACCCATAGGGTTATCATAAATAGAACAACATTGGCCAGCTTGGCGAAAATTCAAGGGACACCCTTAAGTATAATCTAATCCAAATTAGCAAAAATATATTACATTTTTACAATAATATTACATTTTCCTGTGTTAGGGAAAGTACTAACTTTTATTACGTTTTATTTTGGGAACTATAATTATCAAAAATCTAACTATAATTATCAAAAATAATTATAGTTTCAATTTGCACTGCTAATTAGAGTGTAAGAGATGTGTCAAATAGTAACCACCTAATTCCTTCATTTAAGTGTCAATCTTAAATGTAGTTTTGTAAAAGAAAAATATTGAAACAGGGTATTCATATTCAAACAATTGAAAAAATATGAAATTGTACCAATAAATAAATAAAAAAACCATAGTATAGTCAGACAAAGAAAATATACTTTGTGGTGCCCTTGGCGAAAATGTTTTTGGTGATTTTTTTGCCAATGTTTGTTTTTATGTTTGCTTGAAACAACAAGATGGTGCTGAAAACATTTTGAGTATAATTAAAATAAGTCAATCGAATCATAGCGCCATTTGTTATTTATTTTATAAAACATAAATGATATTTCTTTCAAAGCTTTATAGTAAACTTTACTGGTGAAAAATATTTTTTATCAGATTATCCGCGGCAGCGTATAATACGCACAACCAAATTTGGAACTTTTTTAACTCATAATCTGCGAATTATATACAGGAAAACACAGCATTTTAAGAAATAATATTATTGATATTTTGGCACAGGTGCAGTATAATCCAGGATGCCAAATTCTGAGTTTGGCAGATTTTTTTATGTATCTGTAGCAGCCTCATTTTTATTATGTCATACATATAGAGACCTATAAAAACTATGCAGAAAATTCTGTTTTGGTAACCCTAGTATTTACGTCATCGCGGACATCATGATGCATAACCTTGGCAACACTTCTTCATTGCCAAAAAAATTCAGAACTTGGAAACCTGGATTATATGGCACCTGTGCCGATTTTTTTTTTACACCATTCTAAGAAAAGTAAATGTTGTTGTAAATAATCAATATTTGAAACAATAAAAGCTTAAAATATACAAATATGAAATTTTTTTTATGTTTGTAAAAATCAAATACCATGTCAATATGCTGATTTTAATATAATCAATATTTTTAATGGAATTGCATGTGATTTTTTTTAGTTAAAAAAAAAAACATCAATATTATGGGTTTTGGAGAATAATCATTAAATGAATAGTGACTACAGTTTTATTTTGTAGAGTTGTTTGTGAAATTTATTTCTTCATATCATGAAATAAAAAATAAGCAACAAAAAATTAATTCTTATTGATAAAAAAATAATTTTCTTAGAATAAATCTATTGTAGATTTTGTAAGGGGCAACTTTCTCTCAAGTAATGAAATCTGGATTGAGAAAAAATAAATGTTGAAAACAATAAAGAATGGAATCAACATCAACAATCACCTTAAAAATCAATCTAAATTTTCATAAAACAAAATTCATGTAATCAGTTTAAAAAAAAAAGGAAAAGAGTATTGTGAAGAATAAACAAATTTAAATAAAAAGGAACATTACTAAAGAAATTGTCATTTTTTCTAACTATTCCAAAGACTTAGAAATATGTGAAGTATCTAGGTATATTCTTTGTGCAAACAAAGGGTAAATTCTTCAACTTTGAAATTGTTACATGCATGCAAACTATAGTATACATGGGAAACTATTAAATCACGAAGTAAAAATTTTGTGGAACAGCTTATCATGGCTTTTGAATTCCAGCCCAGTTTGGCTGGAGAAAAACATCGCAAATAATGTATTCAATGTTGTCCTGAAGACAATCACCAAAATTTTCAGCTGGAAACTAAATTACTGTATGTTTGTTAATGTTATTCTTTTAATGGGAAAGGGCCTTGTTATATTATAAAAAAAATAGTAGTTAAATGTTATTTGTACATTGTGTTGTTAAAATGTTGTCGAAAAGGTTATTTTATTAGAACAAATACAATCTCTGAAATTACTTTAATTTTAGATATTTATTTGGACTTTATTATATGTTTTGTTTTTAGGCTTATCTCTGTTTCAAGGTATAAAAGAAACCATGGATGTTGATGTTGCGGGTTTCACTGATTTATTGCAACAAGCTGAACAGTTAACTGCTGACATTGATGGTGAAGGAGAATTACCTAGAGTTGAGCGAAATTTACGTCAAATTGTTGATGCTGGACAACAATTATGGTCACGCACAACTCAAGCTGTGAGTAAAGATGCTTGCGACATAAAAGCGTGAGTATGCCTTTTCTTATTTAGTAGCTAATATTTTTCCTTAAAAGTATTTTAAGTATCATTTTTTAAACTTTAATTATAAATTTAATCAACTTTTCCTAATTTGCTCTTGCTTGTATTTTCAAGCAGAGCTAGCAGCCGAATGGTTAGCGCTCTTGCCTTCAGTTCAACAGTTCGTGGGTTTGAAAATCACCTTGGGCATGGATGTTTGTAGTGGTTTGGAATCCACTTTAAGCCGTAGGTCTCGGTCTAACTAGCCCTCCCGTGCAAAAAATGACCGTTGAGCGACTACTCTTATTAGCTTAATACATAATTAATACTTAAAAATTTTTTTTAATAAATAAAAAGAATAACATTTTAAAAATACACAGTAAATACCAATACCAATCAGGTATTAGCAACTGTGCTATAACTTAATAATTTAAACAACATTGTTTTAAGAAAATTTAAATTTTAATTAATTGGTCAGTGGTACCGACCTTAAAAAAATCAGTGTGCGGTCTAAAACAGAAGACAATAAAACTAAATAAATAATGTAAATGATATATATTTTTATAAAAACTTGGATTTTAATTAACTGAGCAGTCTTGCTCACCTTAAAACAAATATCATCAATGCAATCTAGCCACAGAGACAACTGGGTTATAAAGCTAAATCATTAAAGTAAATAAGATGTATTTTTATGAAATCTAGAGTTTTTAATGAACAAGATTTACAATTATATATATATATATATATATATATATATATATATATATATATATATATATATATATATATATATATATATATATATATAATGTCAACTATATATATACAATTTCTACACATACTTAATAAATAACAAAATATTATGTAGAACAGAAATATTTATGAAATAACATATATTTTCCCTCAAAGTCTTCTCTAACAGCCTCACTGTGGCGACGATCAAAGACGTGATCAGACTGCCTTGTCCAGACTCAGATTTGGACTCTGTGTCTCTCCCAGGGCAAACAAGTCTTTCCCACCTGCACTTCGTGCAATACTAACGAAGCCAGTCCCGAACATCTACTGAACTGCATTGGCTTTTCAAAGCGTGAAATTTTATACAGCCCTGGAGCTGTCCTCGTTTCTTTGAAGGCAAAGGATGTCATGAACCTGATGTGATTCAGACCAGGGGATAAGAAAGAAGAAGAAGACACATTTAGTAAAAGTGCTCACCTAGTCATCACTCATAAAAGAATTGTCAGCACTAGTTAAAAAATATTTAAATAACAATTATTTAAAAAAAAAAATAAAAATTCCATTTATAAATATTCATATTTAACACACCTTTATACTAATACAGAAATTTGAATGTTTAAATTTTATTTACTTTAAAAATATAATTTAATTTTCTGTATCAAATCTTCAAACACTAATATTTTAAGCATGATGTAAAATAAATGAAGCTCATAGCAAAAGTTTCAAGGATTATTATAACTTCAAATAAATTTCATATACACATCAGGTGCATGCATAGAAATTTTTGTACATTCTTTTTTAAATGCATATTTCATAATTTTTCAGATCAATTTTGCTAGGAAGCAAAGGATATGACTTACCAAAAATCTCCCAAAAAATTGAGTCACTGACTGCTGCTAGAACTTTTGAGCCAATTGAGCCCATTCGGGAAACTGATATTCAGGTAAGATTATTGGGTAATTTATTTCATATCAAAATGACTTTTTAAGTGTTTATTTAAGAAAGCCAAATTTTATATCTTGATTTTTATATTTAATATTTCATCAAAGATTAAATGAAAGATAAGTAAAAATAGTGACTGCTAGTTAAAAACTGGATTTATGTTCTAAATTTTAATTAACTGCAAAATCTGTATATTCATTTTTAATGTTATTCTTTTTTATTTGCTTTTGTATATTGTGCGTGTTAGTGTATTTAAATTTCTGGAGCTTGATTAATATATGCTATATGATTAATACATTACAACTAGTTAATTATTAATATTATTAATGATTGTGTTTCAAGGGTTTTTTAAAAAATGAAAGAGAAAATGCTATGCTCTCTGTGATAGAAGAATCCAAGAAAGCAGTAAGTTAAATATAATTCTTTTTAATTATTGTTATTTGTATGATTACTTATTTTGTTTTTTATGCATATTCTTTTACATCATTCACAATGTTAGTTTCATTCTCTTTATCTACATGTGTTTTTATAAACACATTACATAAATTTTACAATGTTAGTTTCTTCAATTCCCATTATTGTGAATTGAAGTAAAATTTTTGGTTCATAATGTTTACATTTTCATTATAGTATGAATTTTTTTTATTATGCCACATGAAAGATAAGTAGTGGTTTTTAATTAACAAATTTACATGTCAAATATGAAATGGGTTTTAAAATACTATTAAACTGTAGCAATTTATTCCAAGATCACAAAACTCTTTTGAATCATAAAATTTTAGTTTTAAACTTTCAATTTATTATCAATTAAAAATTTTTAGTATTGTGAAAAACAAATCAAGGTCAAAATATAATTTAAAATTGATTTTTTTGTAAATATTACATTGCTTATAATTAAAGGAAATGCAAGTAATTACACTCAATTAGAAAGTTCTCATAAATTCTATTTATGTGGTGTTCAGTTTTTTCTTTTCTCTTTGTATAAACTCATGTTTATTTTTGAAGAAACATTTTAAAAGAAATTTGTTTGCTTATGTATATTTTATATAATATGAATTCACAGAAATTTTCATTCGAGCAATTGATGATTATAGAAATCATGCTTGAATGTAAAAATATTTATAAAAATGAAAAGGATAAACCCATAATCCTTTTCTAATGAGAATACATTAATTTTTATTACTTTGCATCATAAATTAAATGTAATTTACATTGCATCAAAAAGTATATAATTTATAGCCAAGAAACAAATATTTTATTAATTTGCTAGAAAACCTAATTTTTAATTTCATTCAAATATTTTATTATTTTTCATTTAAAAACATTTACTTTTTTAAAAAAACTGCATTTATAATATGAAATTGATTTCAGGTAGGAAATAATTTAAAGTGATTAAAATATTTATTCCATTAAGTTAACATATTTTCATAATAATTGTTAGGATGCATTATTTTGTTCCATGAAAGATAATTAATTTGTATAATAGATCTTGTATTGATGATATTCAGTTTTAAAGTGTTATGATCTCGTTTTAAGTCATTTTTGTATGAAGTGATAAATTACCATGAAGATAAATATTAGATTCTTTTATCTAATAATATATTACACATTTATTTCTAGACATTTGCCAGATCTGACAAAGTTTTATGGGAAACATTACAAAGTGAATGGGAGCAAGAGAAAATGAAAATTCTCAATGCTTTAATAGGACCATCTAATGAATTGGTGGATGTATCTTCTGACAATAAAGTATGGATGTATCTTCTGACAATATTTTTTCTTTTATATTCTTAAATGTTGTGAACATTATTTTAATACTTATTAAAATCAATGGTTGGTTCATCATTTTATTCCCAAGCTCACAATTATTGTTATTTGAATTTTGGATAATTACTCAATATTTTTAGATTTTATGAGTATATAACATTATATTTGCTTGGATAAAAACAAATAAATTTCTTTTTGGTAGATAATTCTTGTTATCAGTTATCCATCAAATAAAGTATCCATCATACACAATTTTAGATTCATGCTTGTTAGAAAGATAACATTTCAAAATTAAAATAAAAATTTTTTTTGCTGTTTTTTATTTGTTCTATTCACTGGTGAGTTATAGGTGTTAAAAATGAAAGTCAACAAAAAGGAAATTTTATGCATTTTATAGTATTTCTTTTATAAAAGCAAAAATGCAAGCTAGGCAAATGTAATAGTGAATGGTGTTTATAGAATGGTTTAATTGAGTGTTACACTATCATAGTGTAACACTCAATTACATACAATTTTGATTTCATCTATTCCATTCAGGTATTTTTGATGTTAAAAATGCACCTAGACAGGCAGGATCTATAGGGAAAAAAGTTTGATAAAATTAAAATTATCCAGCATATTAGCAGTTAAAACCTCACCCAGGAGCTAAAGATAGCCATTAAAAAGTTTTAAACCATTTTGCATGAAGCAAATTTCAAACATGTTAAATAAAGTCTTAATAAGGATTTCTTTTCCCGCTATCTAATATATATTTAAATAAAAGCTTTTCATTCTACTTAAAGTAATAGTAATGTTATTTGACATAAATGTTTTAAAATGTTTCTTTACATTACACTAACATTTTATTATATTTGAATTGTGCTTCATTGTTCCATAGGAATTAAACAAAATGAAGCTCCAGTAAGTAAATATATGAAAATATTTTGTTCAACATATATCTAAATCTGTGTTCAAGATATCACATTTACATATGTTTGTAGGTTATTTTGATTTTGATATTTATAAAATCATAATTTTTTAGAAGTATTGATTTTGCTATTCAAATGATAGATAATCTCAATTATAAGCTATTTCTCATTTTTTTTTTTGCTAGTTTTAATGACTTTCCTTTGGTAATACTTCACACTACTTGACACACTAAAAAACTTAAATTTGCGTATTGGTAAAGCATTTTTAGTGAGAAAAATATATTGAAATAAAAAATGGCTTGACAAGTTTTGATTTTGCTTCATCAAGACAAACGATCGAAAAGTGGTTTACTGATTTTAAGCATTGCTTTACAAATGTAAATAACACTGAATGCTGTTATTGTGAATTAAGCAATTTTTCCAACCATAAAAAAGTCCACTTAGTAATTTTGTTAATCGTTAATTAAGGTTGCAAAAGATAGTTAACTGCTGAAGAATATCAAAAGATTGTATTTTCATTTTGTTTAACAATTGTCACAAGTTGTTTGAAGTGAGTAGCATATTTGCTCACAATTGATTGAAATACATCAATGAATTGAATACAATATTGATTGAAGCACATCAATAATTGACAATATTTGCTTCTGTTATAGTGCAATTTACAATTGATTGATTGGTACTAATTTTTTTTCATGTAATATATCATAATAAATGAAACATTGATCCATTGCTTCAGTCTACAGTCAAATCTGCTTTTATCTGAGTGAGCATAACTGGTAAAACATATTCAAAGGGTCTTAAAAAGCTAATGTTTGCTGTAAATGTTATGCCTTTCATATTTTAGAGATGGTTCATTGATTATCTTGGCAAAACCATTAATTATGTATGTTGTATAAAGTTGTTAATACACCTGAAGTAGTAAATTAAAAAGAATATCATAAAATGAAAAAATTGACAATATCATCAAGATAATGCTTCATTTCACAAATCATTTGTAAAAATCATAAAATTGCATTTTGAATTCCTATTCCTTCCCATAAGTACCCTTAAGTTTTAGTGACTATTACCTGTTTTCATACCAAAAAGAATTCTCCAAGCAAAGAAATCTTGTTCTAATATGAAAAAATTACCAAAACCGAAACTTATTTTGAGGCCAAATCACTTTACAAAAAGGAATAAAAATATAAGAAATGCATGGATTAAATCACCAATCTTGATTAATGCTTTGATGTCTACAGTTGTCATTTTACTAGTCATTCTTCAATATTTAATAAAGAATAGTGATCTTTATTATTAGGTAATATGTTGAATGTAAAATTTGGTGCATAAACACTAAAGTAATTTCAAATATATAGGTAAACATTTAACCAAACTATTAAAACTTAATAATTAAAGCATTAAAGGAAAAAAAATATATATTTTGGTAAGGTGGTCAGCCTAATGCTAAACTCTTGTGTTTAATTCTCAAGTATGCTTTATACTCTGTTTTATCTATCCACTAAAAGATGGAAAGGCTGAAGATATCTTAAAAATTCACCTAAATTATTAGTTTCAGTAATTGGAATTTTTTAACTTCAAGTATGTCAACTAAAATTGCTTTTGGTTTAGTAAGTTTTCTGCCTATAAAAAAGTCTTATAATTTAAAATATTTCTTTTATATATAAGTTTAACGAATTTCATCATTTCTTTATATTTTTCTTTTCATTTATTTAATTTGGAGATGCAAAGATTCTGTGTTTATTTAATTACCTTTATTTGTTTTATATCAATTTCTGGTATTTTTTGTATTATCAATTTTATTTTAACAAAAATATTTAATTCTTTCAGTCATTTTTAAATGAAACAATCAATTTCAATTCTCGAAGCACAATGGACACTGTTGAAATGATGTATGCTAAAGAGGTTTGTATAAAACTATGCAATATGATTTCTGTCATTTTAAAATCAAAACTTATTATAGTTTAAATTTTATTAGAAAAAAATATTTTAAATTATTTGTTTATATATTTTGAGATCAAATTTTTTTTAGAGTAAGGAACTTTCTTACTAGCTAAATTTTTCAAGCAGAAAAGGAGGGAAGTGTTCTATTTTTTCATTTCAGTCCTTTGAATAAATACCCCCTATTTCTTTTTTTAAAGGTCCTCATATAAATGTCATCATGCTTAAAAAATATTGAAAGTTTATAAAATGTATATTATAAACCAGACAATAAATCAAATTTCATTATTTAGAATATATTACCACACATTTATTTAGATTTGATATGTAGTACATAAAATATTGTGTAAATTGTTAAATTGATGTAATAAATTTACTGTTTTGAAAATTCAAAATAATGCAAAAAAAAAAAAAAAAAATTAAACTAGAAAAAAGTATTTACACACATGGAACATTTTTAGTTCAAATGTATCAGTTTTCAGTTTATAATAAAGTAAGAATTATATATTTTAAGATACTGAATTTATTCTTATAAATCTTTATAAATTTTTGTTATGAAAATTCTGTGATAAATTTTATTAATTTACCTTATATATTTTTTTTACTTAGCTTTCTCTATATAATGAACAAGCTGTCAGAGGTGGTTCAAAATGCAATTTAGCAGAAAAATTTCATTCATTTTTCAAAGATTTAGATGATAAAGTAATTATATTTCATTTTACAATTTTTAAAATTTTAATTTATATTAGTATGAAATTTAAGTTTGCTTTATTTGTTAATTATATTATAAATTGATTTAATTATTCAAATTGTAATATTAGAAACAGAGCAAATTGACACATAGGATTTATTATTATTATTATTATTGTGTTCTATTATGATTTGATTCCACTTCTGTATTTGTCATTACATAAAGCATTATTTCCCTTTTATTTTAAAGTGATTTTTGGTAAAATACATTTTATAACAAGATATGAAATTTTCCTATTTTTTTTGGCAGTAATATTTTAAAAATTGTTACAAAGTATTATTAAAATTTAAAATTTTATATGTTTTTAATTTCTTTTTGTCATTTTTAGATGTTTTAATTGTATTTGCTGTTCATCAATATGATTTTAAATTAATATAATTTCTAAAAGAGTAATTGAAGCTTAAATACTCTCTTTGAAAGAAATAAAATGATTAAAAAATTTCACATTAACATGAACACTGTATTAAATTAAAATCACAGGTGCCATCACTGAACCCTACTGATTCTAAATCTTGACCATGTCTTATGATATGTTATATTACTTAAGGAAAAGGAAGATGTTTAAAAGAGAATTATAAGTGTGAAATTTTGCAAATAAATTTTTGTCCAATCTCTCTATATTTTTTGCTAAAAGGAACTTGCATATTTTATACTAATATTATCTACTAAGGAACATTGTTATAACAATATATATAATTGGATGAAAAAAACAAAATTTAAATTTTATTTCTGCCAACAAAAATAATTTCAATATCATGTGATACATTCAATATGATTCATGATTTCTGATTAAAAAGATTTCACAAACTATAATCTAAATTATAAACTAAATATTCATTGTTTAAACAGGTTGTCACATATATTTTTTCATATACTTTTTTCATTTGTAAGTATAATTTCAACATTGGCAAATTCTGAAAAGATTTTCATCTAGTTTCATAAGTTTCTTATAGATTTTACAAATTACAATAGAATATTTATATTCTTTGTGCTGTTTCTATTGATACATGTAAGTGCCATATCAATAAATACAGCATACTGCTAAAAATTTAGCTGCCAAACATAAAAATGCCATAGCTTTTTTTCTAGAGATTGCATGGACATGCTACCAACTAAGTGTTCATTGCTCTTGCATTTGATTCAAGTGTTAGATTATCATTTGGGACTTATTATTTGCTTTGGTTGAGAACTTATTTTAAATTTATCTAATTAGCCCTCGCAAAAAATTAATCATTGAGTGACTAACACATCAATTCATAGAAATTATATCATTTGTAAGATTCATGCTCATAATAGTTTTATTTGAATGTGTAATACCTTAAATAACAGTAAAACATCAGATTAATCCTAATCATATGAAATGTTTTTTTATTTATTCATTTATAATGCTTAAATTTAAATTCTGAGTTTTAAAGTTATTAATTGAGTTCATGATTAAGTTTTCCCAAACAATAATTTCATTTTATTTTGTAATACCAAATTTGTTCCTTACATTTAATAGATAACATATAAATATTTAACAGTACTTTATTATATTTTTCATACTGTTATGATAAAATTGTATTTCTTTAGAATAGTGCAAATACAAAATATATTAATCCTTTTATTTTGCCAAGTTTTTAAGTGACATATTTTTGTCTAAAATTTGCAAACTATTTCATTCTCATTTTTTATTTTAATTGTATAGAAAGTTGCTGAATTATGGGAGATGGTAAAAACAATGACTGATGTTCCCCTTAAAGCAGATAAAGATATTTTAAATGCAAGAACTTCATTATTGATGCAAACCTCTTTAATAAAACAAGCTCGGATGTATTTAGAGAAAAAGTAAGTGTTTAAATGTTTTAAACAAATCACTGATCTTTTTATTGGACAGATTTAGAAAATTTATAATATTTGAAAGCTTTGTTTCAAGCTAGTTAACATAAGCGAAAAAATGAAAGTAAAAGAAAATCAGAATGTTTTTACTTCTAATATGAATGCAAGAAATGAATCAACAAAATCATTGCTTATATTTTATTGCTAGTATTGACAAGTAATATGCACTAAAGATAAAATTTTAAAAGCCAAAGCAATAATTTTGCTTACAGCTATAAAATATAATTACTTGCTTTCTTCTATAATTGAACTTGGAAATAATTTTTTGTTGCATTCAATATCCCTTCAAAATCACCAAACTTTGTTAAATCAAAGCACAATATCTAATTAAATTGGAACATGCTTTTTATTTTCAAAATTAGACCTATAATTTCATCTGAAACTTACTTTCTTTTGTATTTCAATGAAGCTACATCCAGGCATATAAAAAAAATGGGATATCTATATACATCATTGGTAGAAAAATAATGCAAGGAAATTAAAAATTATACGATTCTTTTTTTCTATCCCATTTAGAATCTGATAAAATTTTAAAACTAAAATTATGAAATAATAATATAATTATTATATTTAAAAAAGAATAGTTTAAATATTGAAAAGTTGCTTCAGTACTTCAGAAATGGGTCTGAATTTGTTGTTTCATAAAAAGTTTTAAAAGCTTTAGAATTTTTGAATTTGACTGATATTGGTACATGTAGTTTACCCATCAACAATGTCATCAGAAATTGTATATCAAATTTAAATTGAGCTAAATTTATTAACTGACAATAGGACTGGTTTAATTTGTCAACAGCTTGCAAAGATTTTCTCAGTGTTTTAAACTGAATTGTGGATTCTATTGCTGACCATCTGTTCAAGAAACATGCAAATTCATGATGGTTAGTAATGTAAATTCATATAGGACTTGTTTATGAGTGAATAACTGTATAATAAAAAAAACTTAAACTATATTTTTCCATGAATATAAGGGTTGAAAATATGCAGTCATTTCAAAGAGCCATTGAATATTTTGAATTTAAGTTTGTTGCTTATTTTTGCAGCATTTTTTCTCCATATCTTTCAATATTTAGAAAATAATATTAATAGACTGTTTGCTTAGTAAGCAAAATAAATGGTAAGAAGTATCATGCATAAGTTTTTGAAATCTGATGCTGTTGGTGAAAACGAAGTTCCTCTATGCAATATAAGTTGAAAAGAAGCTAAATAGTGATTACCCCGTTAAAGTTTAGATGTTAGCTCAGCAACAAATAAAGTAATTGCTTATCCTGGTAACAAAAGTTTTCTGCATAATGATACGAAGTATTTATATGTTAATTTGTAATTACTTTGAAGTAAATTTGCTATTTTCAAATGGTTTTGTGCAAGTTGTGTCGTATATTCACCCATCAAGAAAAGATGATAATCATTTCAAAACGTCTTTTACCTTTCCTTCAAATCATGTTAAAAATAACAAAATAATGATGCATTTTATGATAAATTAAAATAGAAATTCAAATGTCAGACCTTAAACTCTTGCTAACAATTAAAATATTACTAGGATAAAACTTCTAAATTGAAAGATCTTTCAAGAAATTTTAAGTATCTGTTTCTTTCAAAATTCATTAAATTATGTCTGATATTATCACATGGAAATACTAATCTTGAATGTGGTTGTTTTATCAATAGCAGTGTTTTGACTCAGAGAGGTACCGATTGTCAGCTATTGGTATTCCTATGTATAAAGTATAGTAAAAGATTCTTTTGCAGGAAGGAATCTGTTCATTTAATTGCAAAACCAATGATATAGTTCATAAATTATGTTCATTTTCAATATGTTTCTTACTTGAAACAATAAAATAAAGAAATTCTGAAAAGAAGAAAAGCTGGAAAAGGAGTATAAAAGTGAACTGAAATTATAAAGCAGATAGAGAAATTTTTGCAATTTCATTGCACAAGAAAATGGTTTTTCAAAAGATAAAGTAACAGCATTAATTTTGATTATAGTTCAAAAGTTAGGAAATTCTATTATAATTAATGATTTTCAAAGAATGAAAGTTACTCAGATCATGTTGTATGCCATCAATGATAAAATTAAAGGTGTTATTGGTAAATTGCTACTTGACAAAGTATTCAAATTAAAAATAAACAAATTTTTCTGAATTTTGGAATTTGTACTATTTTTAACTTCTGTAAAATTATTTATGTTTGTCTGAATGAAATATAGTTAGTTAATATTTCTGTGTTATTAAAAAAAATAAATATTGAATTTTATAAATTTTCTAAAATTTACCTAGTATTGAAGATTACACAGTACATTAGCCATAATTAAAATTTAAGATAATCTTTAAAAAGTTTCTAAACTTTTTAAAGAATATCTTAAATTTTAATTATGGCTAATCAAGTAAAGTATGTTAAATTTTAATTATAGTTAATGAAGTAAAGGTTCAGAATTTATAACTATAGCTTGGTTACAATTAAAATTTTTTAATTAATGTTGATAAGTGTTAAATTTTAATGCTATTAGAGTATTTATTTATTCTTTTTATTTTATTAAATTGTTAATAAATTAAAAGGTTTGGAGAAAATGCCTTTAAATTTCTTGAAAATCTTTCTTAAATCTTATTCTCTACTAAGCCTGAACATAAGTTTATATATATATATATATATATATATAGTATATATATATATATATATATATATATATATTTTTCAAAATGTTCGAAACATCCACTTTGCTAGATTAGGAAACTATTTGATTTATTGTAAAATTTTTATTAATATGGCATAGGACCACCTTTGACATTTAATACAGCACAGCTTTTATTCATTCAGTTGTAAATCAAATTATACTAATGCTAAATGATGCTCAGAAGAATAGCTAGCAAACTTTTGCATATTTGCATTCACTTTTTTCTGTGCAAATATTTGAAAGTTATAAATGATGTTTCTAGAGAATATCAATTCTGGATTGAACATTCTAAAATAGGAAATAATAGTTCCTTTACATTGAGGATGGAAAACTACAGACATGTTTCACTTTATCCTTATATTCATCTAATCATTGTTAGATAACTCCTTTCACATGGAACCTTATCTGGGAAAATTTCATCTTCTGCTGCAAAAACGAAGTTTGCTTCAGGAAATGGTTTTGATCAATCAAAACTTATTTGTACTCCCCATTGATACTTGTTTTAAGGCTGCTATTGAAACAGTAGGAAACTTTGACATGGCTACCCATATCCTGACAGATCCACTTTCATATTCAACAACTAAAGGAAATAATCAGTTTTACTCTTATACAGGTTTCTTTCAAAATTACTCTCATCATATTGAGAGGAAAAGTGTGAAGAATGAGAAATTCATGTGATCATATAACTATTATCCACTTTGACACCATTTAATGGACAGCTTAATGATCTAGGACTGTTGTAAAGCATTTCAATGTCTATTTCATAAATTGTCTTTCAGGAATATTTTTCATAGAAATGGAAATTTCTGTGAAAAGTCTTGGAAAATTGGTTTTAACTGTGTTTTTATCACTTAGCTTTAAAGCAAAAATTAATAGGTGCAAAAAATTTGATTTCCACCAATAAGATATCAATAATTATTCAAAGTAGGTAATGATTATTTTATAGAATTCTCTTTCAAGCAGTATTACCAATTTAATTTCACAAATGACAAATTCCCCTAAAAGCAAAATTTATTAAATTAAATTAACCTATTACTTGAGTTAGGCTTTTTTTTTAATTCTTGATCTTTATTGAGGCAAAATTTAAAAAAAAAACTCGCTTTATTTTCTAAATTATTCAAATTCGTTATTCTAAAATTAATATAAAGGAATTTTTGCTGCTCACAAAAAAGCAGTAGTATTCTAATAAATTATTATGAATGAATAAATTTTATTTGAAAGTATAAGTTATTAAGATATCTGCTTTTTATTAAAAAAGGTATCAGTTTATTATACTTTATAATTTAAACTTAATATTGTTAAATTTTCATGGGAGGATGTGAACGCCATTACTGAGTTCTAATATTTATTGATTACTCTTTTTTATAATTTATGAAATTAAAAATTATTTATAGTTCTTTGATTATAATATATATATATAGTTGAATAATGTGAGCTAATAATTGTATTTAATTTTAGGTATTTTGAATATATTCAGAGCTTTGTGTATGGAAATCTCCTCCAAGCAGAACTGGGTCCAAGACCCGGAGCTTATTACAATATACGCAGTTTCTTGAAAATGAAAATGCCTATTACTCCAACTGGTTTAGAGGTTATACTTTACATTTTTTTCTGAATGATGTTCAAAATAAAATTTTATTGATAATGATTCATATAATAAAATTTACTTAATTGTTTTAGAATATTAAAATTGAAATATATATTAGAAACAAATATTATGAAATATTTGGATTTACATATTTTTATGGGCTTAAATTTTGATTTTCTGTTATGGTTTATATTTTTTCTTCATTACTTGTTATAGGATGGTTTAGTGGAAGGAAATCCTGTTTGGGCTGTAATTTACTATTGTCTCAGATGTGGGAAAATTGATGCTGCCATTTCTGCTGCAAGAAATGCTGGGTTTGTTTTATTTTGAAATTTTATATGTTGCTCTTAATATTTTTTTATTTCATTTGTATAGTTTATGTGATCATGATGTGGGGAAATAAAATCTTATAGAAAAATTTGTAATGGGTTATAATGTAAATTTTCCATTACTGCTTGTATCATCTGCACAAACAGTTTGCATTGACATGTTCAATTTATATATTGTCTGATGATTTTTGATATTGGAAGGAAGGAGACTTGCTTTAGATTACTTACAAGATCTGTAAAACCATATAGTTATTATTAACTACAAAGTGTCTGAAATAAAATTATCAAACTTCCAGATTAAAACCATTATTTATTTCCTGTTCTGTTGCAAAAAGTCAACTACAGAAGGTCACCGAATTATGTTTACATCCTTAAGTACTACCATTGTATCATAATACTGTGAGGGTTTGGTACCTAAAGGTTAAAAGCAAGGACTATGACATTCAAGAAGCAGAGCTCTCTGGCTGGCCTACTGATGTTGATGAAGCCTACCTGCAAGAACTTGTGGAAGAAAATCTATTCAACCACTTGATAGCCAGCTAAAGAAGACATTAGTGCTATGCCTATTAGTTGCACTATCCATCACATAAACTTGACATATAAGTTTAATTACATGAGCTGACTCAAACAGATGAAGACAGATGTGTTCAAGTCTGCACCAATCTACTTGATTATTAACACGAGGACAAAATTTTGGACTAATTTTTTTAACCTAATCAAAAGTGAATTTACTTCAACAACACAAGCTGAAAAGGGGTTGGTCTGCACCTGCTGAATCTATCAATACTATCACAAAGTGTGATTTAACTAATAAAAAGTTCATTCTTTGCACCTGCTGGGATTGCTATGATATTATCCACAAAAAGTATCTGAAAAAAGCTGAAACTATTGACATTAAGATGTACAGTGAGATGCTAGTCCTTGTTGATATATAGTCAAGCTGGCAGCCAAATGGTTAGCGCTCTTGCCTTTGATTCAACATTTTGTGAGTTCAAATCCCATCTTATGCATGGATCCACTTTAAGTCATAAGTCCGGGTATAATTAGCTCTCCTGTGCAAAAAAGGACCATTGAGCGACAATAAACTAAACCTTGTTGATATAGCTATCAAATGTAAACTTTGAACTGAGTTCCAGCATAAGAAGGAAGATTGTTCCATCAATATGATGCAAGATTACAAGTGTCTGCATTCACCGCCTCAACTCTAAAAACTAAAAAGTGAATTTATAGCCATATTACCATATGATCATACAGCCCCAACATTGGATTTTACCTCTTTCACACCTGCAATCATATCTTGCTGATGTTATGATCTGTTCCATACAGGATGCCTGTAGTAAGGTTGATCTGTTTTTTACTTGGATCAACCAAGTTTCTGGCTTGAAGGCTTTGTTTACCAAAATGTTAGCAAAAAATCATAGATGTTTGTTTGGTGATTACTGTCCACTTTAAACATAATGCTTTCATGTTTTTTTTCTAACTTTATTAAGAACCTTTTGATGGAAAATGTTTGTTGCAACTCAATATTTCAAAACTACAATCTTTGTCTACACAGCAAATAGCCAAGTTATGCTTATGTCTATACATGTTAGAAATGGAGAATTAATAAATTACTTTTTGTTATTTTCTTGTGATATTTTTATTTCTAATTGTATCAAAATTCTGTAACTTAATTAGATTATGCTTAGAAAAATGCTTTTCTATTTTATATTGTACCTTCAATGTCTGAAAGCAAATTACTTAGATTCAATCAATATTATAATTTGTAACATTTACTTGTTAATTTTTGATATCTCAATTGTTAAAATTGGTGATGAAAGAATTATATTTTAGATTAATTTTTGAAACCCATAAAGTACTAAATTGCTATTTTTTGTAACAGTGGTAGACTTTTTTTCAAATAATTAAGTATTCCCTAAATTTTTGAAAGAATTCTAAAACTTACCACACTAATTTTTAAAATTTTTCTCTCAAATCAACCCTGTTGGCTTAAAATGTTTCACATGCATTCTGAGTTGTGAATGTTTCTATTGATAAAATTTTTGTTTTTACTAACATTATTTTTTTAGAGTTTCTTAGTATTTTTAAAAATGAATATTTTCTGTATAAAATGTTAAAACAAAATAAATTTATCAAAAGGAGCAAGTTTTGTTAAATTTAATTTTTATTTTAACAACAAATTTGTTATTTGTCACTTAATATAAAGTTTGGGATAAAGAAATGGATTCTTAATGTTATTTACTGTTATTTTAATTTAAGTTTTCTAGGCTATTATTTCTATGTGAAGATTTATTTTTAAAATTATATTGTGTCCTGGATTTTTTTAAAATTTTTACAACTTTACTGCGACTTAATGTAAACAATTTTTCTAAATTGTTATTCTTATGTTTTAATAATTACATTTTTTAAAATAAGGATCATGGAAAGAGGACAAAAAGGAACACATATATATGCATCAGTGCTACTTTTTTATCCTGAGAAAAATTTTAGAAGAAAATTTTTGAATCCAAATATTTTGTTTTAAAAGAATAAAGAATTTTTTAAATATTTGTAATTGTGTTTAAAAAAAATTGGGCTATAAAAGATATTATAGTCAATTATAATTTAAAAGTAATTAAATTCAAGCATATCCCTGAGATCAATGTATGGTCAATTTGACATTCATTCTTAGTCCTCAACAAACTACTGTGCTGAGATGATTAAATGAGCTGTGAAGGCATGCTTTAAAATTTGCTTGACAAAATTGATTAACTGGATAAAAATCTGCAAATTTGTTATTTTACACACACTTATGAATTTGCATTATATATATATGATTATATAATATGTATATATGCATTATATATATATATATATATATATATATATATATATATATATATATATATATACACACACACACACACACATTATATGGTAGGAATTGAATTTGAAACCAGGAAACAAGTTTTTATTTTGTTTTCATTTTTCTAGTATGTGTTTTAAACATATTAAATTTATAAAAGATTCAGTGTCAATTTTAAAGACTAATTGAAAATATTTTTTATTGCCATGAAAAATTTTTAATTTTTATTTAAAGATGTGGAATAGTTGTCCTTGTAATTGTTGTCAATATTTTAAAACCTGAATTCTTTTTCTTATATTATTGAAAATTAAATATTTATGTAATGAAAAACTTTTATGGGAACAATATGTGACCTTAAGAATAAGTTAAATTGCTACTGGAAAAGACTCATATTCTAGGGAATGATTACTTTATCTCAAATTGAAATAATGTATTTTAATTATATTTTTAATTAAGTTTTGTAGGAAAATCTTTGAGTTAATATTTTAAAATTTTAATGAATTTTTTTGATTTACTTAGGTAAATATACTTCTTCTCCCATTAGTCTTCTTTTTTAAGTTGTCTTAGTTGTTTAGATAGAGTGGCATCCATGCTAATTAATTATTCACTGCTTATAAACAATCAAATGACATCATATGTTTTTTATTAAGTTGCAGTATAACCTAATTTTTTTGCATAAAATGGAAGAAGGGAGTCACAAATATAAATTTTTCAAATTTTGCAGTATGCAAATTTTAAGTTTGAGGTTAATGCTTTTCAACAGTAAATGAGATTTGCCTTTTAATTTAATATACGATAATGCAGAAAGAATGATGGACATTCAGTAAGCACATTGTTTCAATGAGTACGATATCTAAACAAAATCATTTAGCTAAATCAGAAGTTTGAAGGGTTGTTGGCTGGTTAGAGGGGACCAGACAACATATGAAATAGCAGAACTATTGAAGTTTCATGAAGTGTGATTTCCAAGATCTGCAAATGTAGACTCAAAGATCAGGGTAAGATCATAGATGTGCAACAACGCCCAATGAAGACCGTTAAATAAATTTAATAGTTCTGAGATACCAAAATATGAATAACACTCTTCTCCAACAACATATTCATGTTGCTACTGGTACTACAGTTTATATACAAATTGCCTTCATGCTGTAGGACAGTATGTTTGTTGACCAATGGTGTGTATCACATTAACAGCAAGGCACCATCTCAACCACAGGAAGTGATTAACTGAGAATGTGAATTGGAAGTGGAATGAAAAGTGTAATTCTTTTCTCTTGTGAGTCTTGTTTTTCTCTTCATCCTGATAATTGTATTTTCATCTGAAATGAGCATGACACTAGAAATAATCCTATGTTTCTGCTCAAAGATGTCACATTTGACAGTTGGGAAATGATAGTCAATACTGGCATTGCCATTGATGTATGTACCAATCTCCATATCATTTGAAATGGAGCTTTGACCTATAGGCTATTTAGAAATGAAAGCTTTAAACCTATTGTAGCCCTTTATACTGCCACAATTGGAGATGACTTTGTTATTAAACTTTGACTTTGCACATTGTGCTTACTTGGTGAATGATTTCCTTTTGAAGGAAGAAATCATATGAATTGAATGCCCAATGTGTTCTTCAGACATGAACAGAGTAGAATTTGTTTGGGACATCTTAAGAAAACAAGGTTTCTGGATGCCTATCACGCTCACAACTTCTTCAAGAAATTGAAAGAAATCTAGAAAAGTGAAACTAAATATCCCAGCTTCTTGTGAATATCCTCATTGAGTTGATAACTCAAAAATATTCAATATTATTGCTTATCAAGAAATACTATACTTCCAATTAAAATCAATTGTCTTTAAGAAAACACTTTTTAAAAAAATTTTTTTTCCTTGTATGCACAATTTTTTTCCCCAAATGCTCAATAAAACGAATTTTTTCTACCAAGTGAATCTCAATTTTATCTCATAGAGCAGGGATGGCGAACCAATGGCATGTGTACCACAAGTGGGATGTTTGAAAATTTTGATGGCATGCACAAAAACAAAATTATTTTTTTATAAGTTATCTTTTTTGACAGAAATGAATTAAAAATTATTAATCTACACTTAATTTATGATATAAATTTGTAGTACTGAATACCAATCTTAGTATGTTAACTAAAAACCGTCAAATTATTCATTTTATTATTAAAATATAGCGTGAATTCACTTCGAAGTATATAAAGATGCGCATTAGATAAAAAATTTTGCGCATCCAGTTTCACCTACTAATGTTGCCATCACAGCGCTCGAATCAAACGACAGACTGCAATAGTCATTTTTAGTATAAGGTCGTCTTTGAAACATCAGTGACTTGTTAAAAAATATAACCATTTATTGTAAATAGATATAGTATTATTTTTTGGTAAATATTTTTACATATTATTTCCTATTTTATATTCTGCTTTCGTTTGCAAGAATATATTGTGCCACGATTGAAATTTTAACCGGTAACAATCTTTAAGGATTATAAAAGTTACTAAACTTATAATTTATTTTGCCTATTTTTGAGCAATAAAATATTTGAATATCATGAGAAATTATTTTATCATTAAATCAGTGTAAAATATAGAAATAATTATTAAAATTACCTTAAATTAATATATTATTTATTTTTTTGTGTTGATAATATTTTTAGTACTTTAATTTGTGGCGAAATATGTTCTTGCAAACAAATGCAGAATAAATTATTTATTTTATAACAATATTATTAAAATATATATTTTTTTAGAATTTCTTATTATGTCTAAGTTTAATCAAGAAATCGAAATTATCCGAAATATGTAGTAGCAGAGAATTTCAAGCTTGGTGGACCGATAGATACAGTATGATTGAAAAAGACAGTAAAGCAAATCTTAATCAAACTGATTAATCAAAGCGTTCCAAGTCAAATTACAGATTTTTAATCGTGATATTCTTTCAAATTCATATAAATATTTTCCGAATACAAAACAATTTTGTTCTGGAAGGGAATCTCGTGAAAAGCCAAATAAAGAGTCTTTAACAAAAGAATTTCCAATGTTAATTCAATCCTTGATTCAGGAATTTTTTGCAAAATTTACCCAGTTTAAAGAATTTGAAGAAACTTTAAAATTTATTTTGTATCCTGATATACAATATCATTTGAAAAATTAAATTTAATATCCCTTGTGTGGTTAAATTTCAATAAATTAGAAATGAAATTAGTTGATTCAGTCAAGTACCATATGGAACTAAAATTTGTTGATTTAAGAAATGATTTAGAAATTATTGAATGGAATCAATTATTGGATAAAATAGATAAAATTCTAATATGGAATTCTATTCCTGACAAGGTTAATTGCTTACAAATATTAGCAAAGGCAATTTTATCAATATTTTCATCGACATGGGCATGTAAATCTCTATTTTCAGAATTAAATTTAATAAAAAAATAAATATAGGAATATAATGACGGATGAGTCGAGCTCTGCATACGTACTGTTGAAATTAACTTAATATGAACCAGATATTAAATCTTTATCATTTTGTGTACAGCAACAAAAATCACATTGAAAACAATTGTTTTTAACCTAAATTTTGTTTCTAACCTATTGCCTTTTGTAAAACATTGATGAATAAAAAATTGTTTAAAGAATAATTGCTTTTATTTGTTTATTTAATTATACTTACGTATAGTTTCATCATGCTAACATTTTGAATGAAATTTTATTGTGGCACGTTACCTATTTAAAAAATTAATTTTTATGACTTTGTCGGATGGACATCAAAAAAGGTTCGCCATCCCTGTCATAGAGTATATTATATTTGTCCGTAATGTATCAATCAACCAAACAATTCTCCACATGCAAGACCAACCCACAACTTCAGTATCTTTTGTTTTTAGCAGTGTATATACTATCAGTTTCACAAAATTGTTTCCATGAATATTACACAACTAAGAGAAGAATTTATTGAGGCCATTTTCCATTTATATGTTGCTCATTACCTACAGATATTTAAAAAGCCTTGACATACTATACTTCAATATTTATACATATTTGTTTAAACATAGGAAACATTTTACATAATTGTGAATTAATTATTTACAGAAAAAATATCAAATTTTAGCTTCTAAAATTTCAAAAGTATTTGTTTATAAATTGTTTTTATATTTTATATAGATATATTGGCTTCATATTGGATATTATATAGATAGTTATACTTCGTTATATTTCATTGATGTTATCTTGAAATATGTTTGTTTTGTGTTTTTTTCTTACGTACTCATTTTGCTTAAAATGAGTGTAAATTTTATTTTTAACAGCACATACATGTATAAAAAATCAAATGTATCATAACATTCTACTGTTAAAACTTATAAAAAATCACTTTTAAAACTTTTTAACTTTTGTATGAATTTTTATTTTAAATGAATTAAATATGTTCAAAATGTAATGCTTATAGGTTATTATTTGTAATAAAATTATCTAATTATAATTTCAGTTGATCATTAATACTGGTTATTGTTTTTATTAAAGTGATTGCATGAGGGATTTCTTACCATTTTTGATAGAATATGAAGAAAATGAAGGCACTAGGTAAATGCCAAAAAATTTCTTTTTTTATTTATTTGCATAGCAGTAAAAATTAAAGCAAGTTACTTCATTAAAATTTGTAGTAAATTATTTTGGTTATTAATTCATGGCAAACTGCTTTGAATGTTCTATGCTATTATTTTAGCTTACATTAAATTTTGAGAAAAAGTTTGAAATATTTAATGATAATTGATTAATATCTGCTTAAATGTAAAAGGTGTTTGACTGTATTTACACCAAGGGCTAAAGATTACTAAGCATTATAATTTAAAATTATTCCATTGATGAAGTTACGTAATACAGCAAATCAAGAAGTTTAAAAAATATTTTATTTTTATGTGTGAATGTTCACTTTATTTAGTTATTAATCAATAAAACATTTTCTTCATTATATAATACATAGATGCTAAATTTAATATAAGTCACTTTGTAAACATTTTGTGACTTTATTGAATAAATAAGTTTATTATGTGAAAAAATTTTCGTTCCCTAATAAAACAATTAAGAAAATCATTTATATTGAAATTCTTTTGTTTAAATGATAAACATTTTTCAAAAATTTGTTTGGATAATTTACTGGAAACAGTTTTCCAAATTACATTATATACCATATGAAAATAATTTGAGTTATCAAATTCGAATTGTACATAACTTATGCCTGTATTTTTTATACATAATTACTTTAAAAGTTTCTTTGAAATATATTTTGAACTAAAATGTTTTGATATTTAAATTTGATTGGTATTAACTTAATTCTAATGATTTCTGTCCTTAGTCTTAAATATTTTTTAAATTGTTTAGATTTCTGCTAATTTAATATGTCAAGTAATTGAATGCTTATTATTACTTTGTTATTTATAAACATCCTTGAAATAAATGATTTGAATTGTAAAATTTTTAAGTGTTAGAAATTTAAAGTTAATGCTATTAAAAAGTAATTTATATGGGAGAATTATATCATTTGAAAATTTATTTTATATTTTGGTGAGTGTTATTGATTTTTTGTTATTTATTAATTTATCACTTCATATATGCTATATAAATAATATTTTATTTTTTATGCATATATATCATTTAATTTTAATTGTTATGTTTCATACAATTCTGTTTTACATATTTCATTTTCATTATTATCTTTACTTTATTTATAGATAAAATGCTCATTAAATATCATTATTTCCCAATTTATCCCTTCTTATATTTATATAATTTGTGTGTTTATAAAAGTGCTAGAAATGTAAAAATTTCATGTTTTATTTTGCTTATTTCACTCTCTCAGATTAAAACCAAATAGTGAAAGTCAAATTCAACTTCAATATCGCAGAACTGTTCGCTCAAGTACAGATCCATTCAAAAGGTAGAAAAATTATCTTTTAGATTGAATAGATTCAGATTTAATTAGATGTATTAATAAATATTACCTTAATTTTTGATCATTTTATAGAGCTGTTTATTGCTTATTGGGATGTGTCACAGATGATAACAATCAAGAGGTGATGGATAAAACAGATGATTATCTCTGGATGAAGCTTTGCCAGTTGCGCCCTGAAGAAGAAGAAACTGGAAATATATCTCAAGATTCTCTAACATTACCTCGCTTACAGTCACAATTGCTTGAAGAATATGGTAAAAACAATTCATTAATATATTATTCTTATTAAATCAAATTCTAAATTTTTTTCATATGATTAGTGGCAACTTGTAATGTATTCTGCAAAAAAAATATTGTATATATTGATGACTTAAAATTTTTATTTGAATTATTTTCTCATACCTAATGAGATGGCAATAAAAGGTTTGAAACTCAAACCTACATAGAAAATAATATTTTTTAATTTTTTTAATGATGTTATACTGTTTTTATGTTTTTCAACCACCACTATTATTTTTGACCTGCAAATACTTATCTGTAAACCAACAATTCTGTTATATTTAAATTTGCTGAAATGCAATTTTTATTTTAGAAAATTAGTTAACAAATGTTTTTAAAGCTATGCAAAATATTTTTCTTGTCATTAAAGTCACTAATATTACAAATTGTGTTAATATGATATTGTAAGTCATATATCAGTATTTTGCTATTTATGTCTTACTCTGTTTTCTTTAATAAATTAACTCTGAATAATTGAAACTAACTTGTATTATT
This sequence comes from Latrodectus hesperus, assembly GCA_037975125.1. Lineage (NCBI taxonomy): Eukaryota > Metazoa > Arthropoda > Arachnida > Araneae > Theridiidae > Latrodectus > Latrodectus hesperus. The sequence continues at coordinate 71,192,724 of CM075856.1, read as the reverse complement.
AATATGAGAAATCAAAAAATCAAGAAATTACTATTTTAGAAGCTAATTAATATATAGTGATCATATTTTTATACTATATTCTATTTTTTGTAGTATGAGAGCAAGAGAATGTTTTTATATATTTCCCTAAAGGTGGTTCTTCCAATTTTTGAAATATTCAGTGCCTTTTTTATCATATACAATAAAAACATTAAGGAAATAAAATATGTATAAAATTTAATTTCTTTATAAATAAATTTTTAAATCAAATCTGAATCAGCAAAGTACATTGTATGTGTAATAATTGTTGGCCTATTGTTGAAGATTAAATACAATTTCATTATTTAAACTGTATTGTTTTATTTCCATTGATTGTTATATTTCTTTATTATGCAATTAATGAAAGCATTCAATTCATCAAATACACACTAAACTGGTAGTTGATGTTTTTCCAGTTCAATAATTTGTAAATTTTATTTTCACTAATGGCATGAATGCCTGAAGTGGATCAGAAATCATTACAAATAATATCCTGGTAGTATAAGTCCTTCAAAAATGTGTGTAAAGTCTTGTATGTCAAAAGTATCTATAGAATGACAAATCTACTAGTAACCTTTTCTCAGTACTACCATCCCGGATTATTATAGATTTATATTTTCATTAAGTTAATTGTGTGTGCCAATAATAATTTTAAGGAAAACTTTAAGGTTTTCAATAATTACATTTTGATTTGTCTTTTTGAGAATATTTTTAAATTTTAATTTTATTCAGATTGTAAAATATTGGATGATTTTTAATAATTCATTGTATTATTTTTTAAGTAATGAACTACTTATTTGTAACTGTTATTGATTTTATTTATTATGAGCTCATAATTGTTATATTGATATGTTAGAAAAGTTAATGATTTGTATTTTCTTTTTAAGGTGAATCTCATTTTAATGCTTATGCTCAACCATATTTATATTTCCAAGTCCTCTTCCTCACTGCGCAATTTGAAGCAGCTATTGAATTTCTCTTTAGAATTGAATCATTGAGGTGCCATGCAGTGCATGTTGCTATTGTGTTATATGAACTTAACCTTCTTGCTTTGCCATCAAGCTGTAATGCTCCTTTATGTAAGATGTAATTGTTATTCTTCTTTCAAGAAACAAAGTGATTTATTTGTTAATTTAAAACATGCTATAAATCACAATTGATTTGTTTTACTATTTTTTCAAACTTAATTATAAAGTTAATTCTTTTTATGAATGTTAAAGAAATATTTATTGTTTATTTTCTAAGAGTTATTGCAATTTATAAGAATACTAATTAAATGAAACAAGTTCCACTAACATTGGGTGTAATTAAAAACAAGTATAAATCTATTGTTTATAAAATTAAGTAAAGACATCACATAAAAAGTTTGAATTTCAGTTTGCATTTGTTTTCTTTAAAAATTGTCTGAGAACCTCCAAAAATTTGTTTAAACAGTTTCTGCATCATTAATTTTAAAGGACTCTAATTTTTATTTTTCAGCAAGCATAGTTTCCTGTGGTAATCCTCGAAAAATGTATGGAATTAATATCTTGTAATATTTATTTGCTTGTAAAATATTATTTTATTTAACTTTCCTTCAAAGAAACCTGAGCTTTTCGAATCTATTTTCCACTTAGTAGCTATAAATTTTATGAATATCACAAGTACAATACATTTTACAACACCTAATTTGTCACTCACTAATTTTTGCTCATAATTTTTCTCCTTTTTATTTTTAATTTTTGTTAATTAATATGTAATAAGTGAGTTAGTTGGTGATAGATATAGCAAAATAATGTCTGTATTTTAAAAATTTGTGTCTAAAACATTTAATAGAAATTTTTTTCAGTTTCTTCAAAATATAGACATGATATTGGAATTTTTAAGATGTTTTTTTACGATTCCAGTTTTATGATCATGGTTCTTTTGACAATGATATTTAGAAAATTTTTCTATTCAAAATCCATCTTTTTTGTATAATATTAATTTGAATGAAAGGAATGGAGTTTAATTATTTTTGTGCTTTTAAATAAAGATCTACATGGTGATTTAAAAATACAAAATATTTAACTATTTTGCACGCACACAACTCCATTCAAAATTTTTGATCTCAATTATGTGTTTTGGAATTTTTTTAGAAGTAATTGCATATTTTGTGAAAAGAATGAAGAAAATTTTTGCAATGCTTTTTTAAAATGCATATTATTAAAATGTGTTTTGTTTTCAATATTTATTTTAATTTTATATACAAAATAACTGAAATGAAAAAAAATAAAACATTTATTTTTCCATTTAAATGTCTTAAAGTGAAAGTTTATATGTGATTATGCTAATGGGTTTCATTCATAATATATAGATTTATTATTTGTAGAAAAATTTTTTTTAAACAAAACTGTATTAATAATTTGCTGTGTTTTCAATGGAGTTTAGTGTCTAAAGCTGAGAAGCCTCCTTTGAGAAGATTAAATCTGTCACGCTTAATAATGATGTATACCAAAAAATTTGAAACAACTGATCCACGAGAAGCATTACAATACTACTATGTTTTAAGGTATTTGAAGAAAAATGTATTTTCTGACTATTTCTATATGAATAGATATTTCTTTCTCTTAGAAAGCTTAAAAATAATCCTGACCTATTTTATTTAAACAAAAGTAAATATTATATTAATATTTTAAGGTTATGCTTCAGAATTTATATTGTATGATTATAATTTGTTTTTGTAAACTTTATTCTTCAATATATATATATAGCTGCCAACTCTACTAATTTTTGGCAATTTCTGTGAAAAACTTAAAAACAGCCGAATTTTACTAGAAAAAAAATCTATTGAGTTAATTTAGTAGCTTAAACAGTTGATCTGATGCAGAATCTCTTGTGCAGAATGCACATACCTCCAATATAAGTCTAAACCAATTCTAAATGTATTAGTAAATATGTAGCTAAATCTGTTAATTTATATTTAGAGTATTTAATAATAAATGGGTTATTATTTAATCTTTAATTTAACTCAAGAGAAAATTAATTGAATAGTAAATTAATATTTTCAAGGACAAAGTATTTGATAATTTTTGTATTCTTAGATGTATTTGTCATTGAATTAAATTAATTTTTGTAAATGTATTATAGATTCCACTAGTATAGTAAAAGTTGCTAATATAGTAAAATAAAAATTGGGACAAAAATATTTGTTTATTTTTTACATATAGCATATTCTTTTTATTTTTCATAGTTCCTTTATGAGTATGAGGTTAATGAATGTTTTATTAAAATACTAAGATTAACACAAAATATGTTTAGCATAAATCATTCTCAGAAATAATAATCTAAAAAATAAGATTGTCCTTTGCAGTATTACCATTTAAACATTCTGTTTCAAGCAAAAATGGTGCTATTAGTATCTCCTGATTTTTTTCCACCAAAGTTGGCAGGTATATATATATATATATATATATATATATATATATATATATATATATATATGACCAATAATATTTTTTGTACTTGTTAAATGAAGGAAGAAAGAATTAATTTTGAAAAATAATAATTTATCCTGAGTAAAAATGTATAAAAACTTTTCCTAAAGTCTCTGTGCATGTTCTTTTCTTTTAAAAATGTTTCTTTTTCTATTTAAAATATTTACATTAATTTATGTTCCTGTATATGAATGTTATCACTGAATTTAAAGAAGTTAAATATTATTATATTATTTATGAGTTGTTTGAAAATTATATTTTTCAGAGATCTTAAAAGTAATAGAGGTGTTAGCATATTTATGGCTTGTATTAGTGAGCTTGTTCTTGAAACGAAAGAAGTAAGATATAATTAGAGTGCATTTATTTTCATAATTTCAAAAAATATGTATTCCTCTTTATTCAATGCTTCTGTTTTTTTTAAGGAAGCAATAAACAATTTTTAATTGTGCTTGTTTTGTAAAATTGACAGCTTGAGAAATTAATTTTTTTCCTTAAACTCAATTTTCAAAACAATTGTAAACATTCATTAGGGAAGCTTAATATTTAAATGTGTAGAAAAAGATTTTTTTATTTAATATTTCATCCAATTATTTTCTTTATATGTATGAAAAATGATTTAATAAAATCACTTGGCATTTATTATTTATTTTTTCTATCTGTTAAATATGATACAGGTGTTGATATTTTAATTTGAATATGATTACTTTTATTTTGATTACTTTAGTTCTTAAGCCCAATTATTAAAACAGTTGAAAACATCAATTAAGTAAAATTTAATATTTACATATAACAAATAAAAAATTATTTTTATTTGTTATATTAAATAAAAAAATTTTTTTAATTTCGAAGAATATAAAAAAGTATCTTTCTTTTTCTTTTTCATATTGTTAAATATTAATTTTAAATGTTAAATACTTAAATCTTCTGATTTTATGTATAAAAATTTTTTTATTAAATATCTTCAGTTAATTTTCTTTTCTATAAGTATAGGAAAAATATAACTGAATTATAATTAATTCCTTAAAAGGATCATCTTTTTTTCCATTAAACAAAATACTGATATTTATATTTATTTTCAAGTATGATTTCTATTTTAAAATGTTTTTTATAAATGCCATATTACATTGAAAATTTTTTAGCCTTTTTTAAATTTAATGATAAATGGGTTTTTCGAAATTTAAAATTGTTAAAAATGTGAACAATTTAGTTAGTATATAAAACATAAAAATTGTGCATATTAAATATTTCTACAACTAATTCCAGATTTATTTATTTATTTGAAATTGTTAGAAAATGATCTATTAAACTTGTTGCTGTTTTCAATATAATTTTTTAACTTTGTAATTTATGTAACATCTTTGATTTCATTTATCGTAGTAGTTTGTTTCTATTTACAAAATAATTCACTGTGATATGTTTTCTTCATATTTAATATTTGTTTAGTACTTATAAATACTATTATATTTTCATTTATATTATTGCATGTGCAGGCTTTAGTGTGTATAATTTTACAAAAGTCTCTTTATTTAATTTAGATGAATCTATTGTAATAAAATATGTTCAAATTTCTGTTTTTGAATATTTTATTGTTACAAAAAGCTTTTAAAAATAGCAACACTCTCACTTTGGGAAATTTTGTAACATTGTTTACTGTACTAATATTAACTTTTAATGTCAAGTGTATGCACAAAATTTCAGTGGGTTGAAAAAATTGAGTATCAAGCATGCTTGAGAACTATGTGATGGAAATTTTGCATTATGCTGATTACTTATCAGGAGCATATGCTTTAATGATGTAATTCTAACGCCCTCAGTCATGAAAACAGATATATGCACTCTAGGTCTTGGCCCACTATATGGTTTATTATGCCATTGGGTTTATTTTATTTTAATTTTTTTATTTGAATGCGTAAAAAAATTTTTTGATTTACATTATACTGTATTTCAATTATTCAGTGGCATGTCTTTGAGAGTATAGTAATTTATATTTTAATTAGTATCTATGTTTATTATTTGTATATTTTTAATGATTTGTTGCTTTTAACATTTTTCAAATTCTTTAGGTACTTTTAAGACAATTTTTTGACATAAATTATTACCTCAAACACTTAGATAATTTAAATATAATTTTCTGCATTTGTAATTTCAAATTTATTGCATATGTCTTATTCTGTTGTAATAGAATTGTTTGTAAAATCTTTGCATAATTGGAATAAAAGTTGTAAAAAAAACTTTTTAAATTACAGTTTGCATTCACATTAATTTTTATTTTTTGACATTTATTAATTAAATATATTTTAATTTAGCTTTGGGTTTTATGTGTTTGTCATAAATAAATTAGATGTAGTTTAAGGTATAATATTTTTATATTTATGATATAAAATTAATAAAAATTCTTAAGCCAATTTTATATTTTAGTATGAAATGCTACTTGGGAAGATAGAACCCGATGGCTGTCGAAAAGTATGTATTTAGAAGTTTTTTATTAAATAAGAAAATACTCTAGGAATTTTATTTTAGATTTGTAGATTATTTTATAAAGAATATTATTTCTTATTTCTAAGAAAATTATTTTATGATTTAAAATATGAAATTAAAAGAAATCATCATAATTTGACCTCAAAATTTTTAAAAGAAATAATGGAAACTTCATTTTTTAAAAGGCTGTTTGCAGAATATTATTTCCTGTTTAAATCTAGCTAAATTGAATATAATAGCAAACATATTTTTTAATTTATTTTTTAAATCAGCAAAATGAGAAATCTATAAGAATGTATGGTTTTACTCTGTTTCGTGCACATTTCTCCCTATATTACCTATTTATTTAGCTGTTTAATAGTATTTCATATTAAGTAGCAAATGTTTCTCAATGGCATAATCAGTTATTTTCTTATTATTTTGTATAATCATTTTATATATTGCAGCCAGGAGCAGTTGATAAATTCTTGACCGATACTCAAGTTATAATTGAAATGGTGGCTTCTGACAGTGAAGGTAAAGGTCTCTATGAAGATGCGATAAAATTATATGATCTTGCAAAAGTAAGTACTGCTTCTACCGCTAATTAAACTGTTTAATGGTTTTACTTAGATTTATAAAGCATTTTATTTCTGAATATCTGTCTTTCTGAAGCTTTTGTTTCAATAGTTAAAAATATTATTAGTTTTTTGCTTTTAATGAATTTTGAAAAAATTAATTACAAATTAATAATGGGGGCTCGTCATAGTAAAAATGCAGTGTAATATAAATTTACATTCAGATTATTTCTTAAATGTTATGCACTATAATAAATATATCATTTATGTAAAATTATTGTATATTCTAGAATGTATTTTAAGTACATAATCGCTAAAAAATATTTCAAAATTTCAAAAAATAATCAAAATAATTTTGTACATATTCAGAAAATTTTTTGTAATGCTTATTTAATTGTTTTAATTGTAAAATATTTAAATGCAATGTTTGACTAATAAACATTAATTTTTAGCTTAACATTTTAGATTGCTTTTAAATTTTAATATTTTTAAAGTGCATTATATTTGCTTTTTTATTTATAGTAAAAGATTTATCACATTAATAATTTCACATTATCAAAATTTAAGATTATTTTCAAAAAATTTTAAGTTTTCACTTGCATGTAAATTTTGCTTTAAAATGCATTTGTATAACAGTTACATGGTATTTATTTTCCTAAGAAATTAATTTACATTTATTAGCATTTTTTAAACTTTTATTAATTTCTGGAATATATGTATTATGGAACTTTATACATTTGCTATCCATCATGCCCCTGAATGCCCTGAAAATGTCAAAGACATTTTTCAGTTTCCATCAAGTTTATCCTTTATATATATAAAATAAATTTTATTGTGAACAATTATACAGTTAACAAATTTCTGTTTAAATCTCCTCTTAACTGGCAATCAGTCTTCACTTTGATAATTTTTGTTACTTTTATTTATCTGAAATGAATTTATCTGAATAGTTATATGTGAACTGGAAAAATCTTTTTAATAATGTTTTTACTATTGTTATTCACCAAAATTTAATATTGAATTTTATGCCATGTGGTTATCATGGTTGTTGCCTGAACGTCATATTCAAAATGGCTATTAGATTTTATGTATTAATCTTTTAAACTATGAATCGCTCATATGTTCAGATAGCATTCCTTCAGGCATACAAATGCAAAACAAGAAAGCATTTTGCCCTAGTATTGACAGTTCAAAGAAATTGGTTATTTATGAAATGGCTAAAATTCTGGCCTACCAAACTTTACTAGAGTGAGTTCTGTTCATAATCACAAAAAGTCAACAAACCTCGCAAGCTGCTAAATTTCCGTTCCAGAGCAGTGTGGAAAATTTTGAGGAAATTAGTGCAATTCAAGTCATACTGTATGTAGCTGCTGCAGGCAATAAGTCTGAATGATTACGTCAAAAGAATGAAGTGATAAAGCTGAATTTGGAATGAACTAAACTATCACTTTTACATATTCTGTATCACAGAGCATATATTGAACATCTATCATATGGACATCAATCTTGGATACTTTTGTAGTAACTCTGTATATATATATATATATATATATATATATATATATATATATATATATATATATATATATATATATATATATATAAACTTGAAAAAATTTAACATCAAAAACACAACAATAAAAATATTTTTTTAATTCAAAATTTATGAAACAAGTTTCCTAATAAGTCAATGCCTATTAATTTAAAAAATGTATAATTATGTTATGTATTATAATATAGATATTTGTTATAATTTTTTACTTTTATTTTAAATTAATTATTGGTTTATTATATTAAGTATATCAAACGTTTAATATTTTTTTATAGAAACATGAAAAAGTAATTGAGATTTTAAATAAACTTCTTAGTCAAGTTGTACCACAAATGAACGTTATTGGATCAAATCGTCAAAGATTAGAAAACTTAGCATTGAATATTGCTGAACGGTTAGTTGAATCACATGTTATTATTTAAAACTTAATTTATATTAAAATTTTTACTTTCATAATTGCATTTTTTAGTTATTTTCCTCAATTCTTATGGTATATATATTTGTATTTCATTTTATGAAGTTTTTTTTTACTTACAAGAATTTTCTCTCTCTCACTGAATAATTATTCATTATTTTATTTATTTTGTTGCATTCGCTGTTATTGTTTATTGGTTTTGAAGATGATGTTTATGTCATTTAATTATTTTCTGTTAGAGGTATTGCTGTTGAAATTTTTAATTTCATATAGCTTTTTTAAAATGTCCTGCATATAATTTATTTTAAATAAACTTTTTATTACTTTTAATATTAGTATTTAATTTCTCAGTGTTTAATATTTCTTGCACTGAAGATTTAAGATCATAGAATCAGAAATTACAAATGTCCTGTTATTCTTGAAATTTTATTACTTTAATTTTTATGATTTAATTTGTCCTAATGTTAAAAAATGATCATTGTACTACAATCAGCCATTTAACTAATTAACAACTTAATTTTTTAAATGTTTTCAATGAAATTTCCCATGCCCAATATTGTGAAATAATTACATTTTGTTCTTTATAAATGAATATTTCTACTCTTAATGATAATTCTTTCTTGTAATTTAGTTTTTATAGTAATCAAAAGGAGACAATTTTTTTAACCTCTTAAAGCAATCTCTCCAATTTAATAGAAAGGTCTAAAATCTTTGGAATTTTTACTTAGCACAGTATTTCAAGTGTAAAAGTGAATTTAATATCTTCAATATTAAATAAGTTTGTCATAGAATTGGTAGTTAAAAAACATTAAATAGTTGCAGAACTAATTTAATCATAATCATTTCAATCAGAATATACAATGGATTTCTCATGCCTTTTTTATCAACAAATCTATGACAACCATAAGGATTAGGACAATTTCTTTGTGTTAAACTAACTTTGCTAGCTAAAATTTCTACTTGTTCTATGAACTTCAGAATTTGAGATAAAAAAATTGTTTATTATCTATTCTATTCTAAAACAACAAATTTAAGAACAGATTTATGAAGTTTTCTTAACCCTATCATGAAGTCCGTGGCAAATAATGTCAATAAAATATTAAATGTTCGGTGACCATAAATTGTGCATCTACATATTAAGTTGTTAAAAAATTTGAATAAATTATTAATAGAGAAAAATAAACATGATGCATTTATATTGCTTCTGCATTTATTATTTTAATATATTTTATTTGCAATGTATACATACATATGCATGAAATTTGTTCACATGAGTCAATATAGTAGCATGAAAATGAAAAATTCTTAGGTACATATTTTATTTTCATTCTTCATATTAGCTCATGTGATCAAATTTCATAGATGCATATTTATACATTGCAAAGGAATTTTGTTTATAAATAGAGATTTATTTTTGAACATACATCATTTTTTATATTTAATATATGATTAAAACTAGTGAGAAAATGAAATGCTCTTAGAAAACTTATTGTTAATATAATGAAAACTAACAGTATATTTTTTCCAAAGTTATAGATAAAACTTATTTGTGTTTCTATTTCAGATATAAAGTACAAGGTCATTCAGCAAATCCAGAAACTGCTGGAACATTTTTCTTGTTACTTGATCTCATGGCGTTTTTTAATTTCTATCATAAAAATCAACATACACAAGCATTAGATGTAAGTAAAAAATGCATGAATTAGAACTATTTTCATATTAACAATATAATTGTTGTTTGTTAAGAAGAAAATCAATTTCTGTGTTTAGTACAATTAAAAGTGTTTGTTGTCAAAAAATTTATTGTAATGAATTATTAAATTTATCATATTGATTGAAAATATTTATTGTGCATATTGAGTTCATTTTATTTTAACTGAATAATTTGTCTTTATTTTTTTTTAGGATATTCTAGATACTTGAATTTTGTTAACTAAATTTACAAAAAATATTTTAAAACTTTAAATTTCCTTGTTAGAATTTGTTCATTTGAACCATTTCCCTTTAAATAGAGGCATAATTTCTACTTTTGTTTTTTTCTTTCTTGAAAGTTTTAAATCTCTCATTTTTAAATTTAATGCATGGTATATAAACCTTCTTCTGCTATTTGTTTTCTTTTCCTTTATAGAATAATTTGTACTGTATTGACAACAAACCAATTAATATCTTAACTTTCTGTTTAAAAATTTGAATTGTAAAAAATATGTGGTCTTAGATGTTTTTAGTTATTAAAAATCCACTGGAAACTGTAGGTCCTTGTCTATTTAACTCTTGTGTGTGAAAAATAATCATTGACTACAATTCAACATGCGTTTTGTACACATGTTAAAATATTTTAACTTTAAGACCATTTTCTAGAAACTTACACATTGTAAAATAACTAAATGGCGAAGGAAGGAAACTGTTTTATGATAAATTCACAATGGATTAGTTGCTAATTTGATTGGAGCATATTTTTAGATTTATAACAATCTTAAGACATAAAAATAAGCTCCTTTCAAATTGGCAATTATGTTTAATAATGTATATCAATCAACAAACTTGTAATATGAGAACATGTATTAAGTATATTTTAGATTTATATATCAAACTCATTAATAACCACCATCAGATTTTTTTTCCTTATTCTTGTTAAGGAACGTTGCAAATTAAAGGGTATAATTATAAGTGTATTAATGACATGTATATCATCAGAATAATTTTAGCTGAACTATGAACTGAAAGGGTAGTATTCAAGTATTAGTTGAATGAAAAAATTTTTGAGTTATCTTCAAATTTGGATATTTCTAATGGTTTGGAATTAGTTTTAAAGTTGGCCCCTATCTAATTATTTAAATGACAAAATGACTGTTGAACTATAAAAAAGCAAAAATAATTTTTGTAATAATTAAGAATTGTTTGTTGTGCTAAAATTTTGTTTTGATGGAATTGGTGATTTTTAACATTCTTTAAATGACCTCAATATTAAGAATTTTACGTAATATTTCAAAATGTAAAAAATTATATGATTCATGTTTCATATTAACTTTCTATAAGTTGAAAGTTGCTAAAATTAATCTTCATAAAATTTTCCAATCATTTATTTTAAACAATTTGTTACATATTTTCAAAATATATTTTTATTTCTAAGTATACCCAAAACTTTTTTAAACAAAATTTTAAAATAACATGGTTTATCAATATAATTCTTCTGTTTCTTTGCTTTTTTGTCTTTCCTTCTCAAGCATATACACTCTCATTTCTACGCAGGTTACAACCTTGTTGTCGATATCTGTACTTTCAGCTGTTTCCAAAAGTGGTTGCCAATTTTTAATATACACTTGTCTTAAAAAATTGCTTTATCTCTCTTTTTTATTTCATTTATACACTCTTCTACAACATGGTGTTATTTTTAGATTTAAGAAAGAAAAGCTCTATAAACAATATTATTTAATATCGCTTTTATAGTGTCCTCATTAATAAAATTGTCAAAAATGTTCGGAAGAAAAAAAGCAATCTCGTTTAAAACTGACAAAAATTAAAGTTTTCCAAAAAAAAAAAAAAAAAAAAAAACTACATGTGTTGTTAAAAATCTCTGCTTAAATGTAGTAACTATAAAAGAATAACAATAATTCCATTCAATAATTTATGGATCAAAACTAAATTCCAAAATATTTTATAAGTAAAAATCCTATTTTAGAAAGGGGAGAAAAAACCCGAAGAACACATGCTTTGGATAGAAGATTCACTTAAAAAAAAGAATATATATTAATGAGAAAATTATAAAAGAACTTCAAAATCTTCAGGCAAAAGAGAAACTGGAATGTATTGCAAATGAAGGATGGCTGATAGGTTTGCTATCATTGAAAATACATTAATCACTTAAGAAAGATTTTTCATTAATGTTGAAATAAAATAAAATGAAGTAAAGAATGCACACAAAAATGCTGCAAAAAGCTTTCTAGCAAAAAGAATTGTAAATAATAAATAACAAAGATGATTGAACAAGGGAGTTATATTCACAATTAAATATTTTAAGTAGATGAAATTAGATTATTCTGGTAAAAATGCCTGAAAGAGGGTAATGTAGAAAAATCTGAAAAGTCATTTTAAAGCATCCAAAGCTCAGGTGACATTCTTGTTTGTTGTTATCCATCTGGTGGTAAAATGTTAAAATCTATTTATCTACACACAAATCCTTTATACCACAATCTTTAAGCAATCATCTGAATATTCTAATAATATTTTTACAACTTTTTATCACCTCTGTGATTCAGTCTCTTTATCAGGTTATTATAACAGCATTTAAAATGTACTAGGTGAAGCAACATTTAAATAGAATGAATTTATGAAATTTTAGATTTTGTGGTAGAAAAGAATTGGGGGAAACATGCATAAAGTTTGGGATTATGGATTGTATTACACATGCTTCTTTTGCCATCAGTTGCATCATTCAACTTTAAATGCATTTTGGAAAAAAAAATTAAAACTGGAAGTACACATATTCTGAAATTATAATTATCAAATGCAATTCATGGTGAAGATTTTAACATGCTAATGACTGATGTCAGAGAATTCTAAAACAGTTCTTGGATGAGGATGATTTGTTCAAACTTATGACAGTTTATGATTATGAAGAAGTCTATAATAATGAAGGCGAAGTTTCGTTATTAAAAGTTGATTTAATTCACAGGAGTTTGAAACAAGCAGGGCACACCATTCATATATACTTTCTTATTATCCAAAGAGTATAGTAAAATTTTAATGTAATCTTAAATTTTGTGTTGCTTGGTCTTAAAAATTATGTAAGCAAACTAAGAAACCAACAAAACAGATGCTAATAACAGATTTTGTAACAGCAAAATAACCAACAAAGATTGTTAGTAATGAACAAAATTCTTCATTTGATTCAAAGCTGACAAATTATTCTAGACACACCTGACTCATCTATTGCTGATAGCACTTTTTGATTTTGTAATAAACATGTTTGCTTGTTATCAAATTGTAAAATAATAAGATAAAGAAAAAGCATGCATTTTTTCCACGCCATTTATTTTTCAAACTAGTTGCAGAGTTTCATGGCTAATTTATTTGCTTTGAATAAACAGTTGCTGAAGGTTCTGATTTTACTGGACTTAACCCATTTTCTTCCTGCTTCCAAAAGTCTGATTTATATTGAAAAATATTTATTTTAAATTCTGTTTGTTTATTGTAGTAAAGTTTGTATATTTATTCAGTCATCTATTTTGAATTTTATTATTTCTGTACTGTGCTTATTATTTTATAATTGCTTGGAGTTAAGAATGAAAACTAGTCAATTATTCAATAAATACAATGGTTTTTAAAGAATTTTTCTTTTAAATTTATGAAATTTTAGTTTTTTCTATCTGTGTTCCAATTTTGTTAATGTTATTTTTGGGAATATTATGTAAGTAGTTATTAAAAGCATAAAAAAGTTTATTAGGTTTTAAATGATACATTAAACTAAACTATTTGGAATTTATTCATTATAAAGGAAAAAGTTATTATGAATTTGTAAATGTTTTTATTACAATTGAATTATTACTGTAAAATATTGTATGTTTTAATATATTATGTCTATTGTTTTTTTAAGCTCAAAGAACACTATAAGGTTTTAAGAGAATAACAATAAGAATAATTTACAATGAATATTCATGATAATCCAAAAAAAAAAAAAAAAAAAAAGAATGAATTTATAAGTTTTCTTGTTAGAATTGAATTATTTCAGTAAAGTATTAATAAAATTTCTGAATTTTAAAGTAATAGGATTTTGAGATGTTATCTCAATGTTTTAGTAATTTTATGCTTTTAAGTTTATTAAACTGAAATGTAATGTGTATATTATGATAAATGTTGAGGCAATGGAGAAAATTTTGTAGATTACTTTAAAACAACTCAATTCTTTGAAACAATTCAATTGCCCTCCCCCCTTATTTGAGAAATGAAACTGTTTGTTATATTGAAATTATTATATTGACAAATATGATTCTAAATAATGTAATTAAAATTCAAATAGACAAAACAATTAAAAAGAATTGAAATGATTTTATGTTGGAGAAAGACATCTTTGGAAACAAAATCTAATCTCTATATATTGTGATGATATATTATAATAAATTTTTAATATATGAGATTCAAAAATTTGAATTTTTAAATTACCAAAATAACAAATAACAGTTTTTTTCTAAGTAGAATATAGAATTTTTTGATATTTTATGAAACCATAGATTTTAATCTTCAAACAGTTGAGCATGTTTAATTCCACTACTTTATCTTACTATATATTTCTTGACCATTTAAATATTTCCCATTATTTTACCTTCTAATGAATGTAAAGAGATAAAGCCAAAATTAACTTCTCCTGATATATATTTAGGTATAACCATATAATGCACTCAAAAATTACTCTGAGGTGGGATATTTTGGAACACCAATGCTGTGCCCACGATTATATCGGGCATAACAGTTAAAAGGTTAGATATCATATTGTAAATTTATAAGGTGCTTACAATTTGGTATCTATGTATTTGGAAGAGATGTTAATTTACCATAATTATTGGTTACTATCAAATACAAAATATAATTTCTTTTTCCCCATACATATTGAGAAACCTAACTGTTAATATTCTGGTGTATTTATTTTAATATTTTTTAAGTTTTAGTTTCTGAAATTTTTAAACATTTTTAAAAATCTGTTATTAATTATTCAAAACATTCTTAAAACAGTTCATTTCTAAAAACTATTAATTTACAATTTTAAACTTGATGCTATTATTTGATAATTCATAAAGCATTGAATTGAACATTTATTTCAATAGCTTTATTTTTTAATATGTGCATAAGTTTTATTTCTTCATTGATATTTTAAATTCTCTAAATCCATTCTTGGTATATTATATGAATTCATACTTTCATTCCACTTTTAAAATATTCTTACTTTTAAATTTTTTTCCACATTTCTTTATTATTTTTAAATTCATTAGTGAATATTTTTTTATATATTTTATTCTTTTACAATTTATTATACTAACCTATTTATAATGCTAGAAATCTGTTTAAAATTTGTAATTTTGGTTTTGCATGTAAAAATAAAAAAAAAGTTGTTTAAATTTCATTCATTAAAAATATTTCTTATAGAAAAAATACCAAGTGATTTATTTATAATTAAAGTATAAAAAATATTTAGTTATTAAAATTGTCTCAAAATATTTTATTAAAATGTAATATAGTTATTGAATTCTTGGAAAATTTTAATATTGACAATTTAATTAACTATGATTATGAATTATATTTGTTAATGAACAAACTTTTAATTAAAATGTTTTCTTTTAGACAATAAAATCATTAAAACTTCTACCATTTGACAATCAAGAAGTTGAACAAAAAGTAACAACATTTTCAACTTATTCAGAAGAGGTAATCATCTAGAATTTTTCTTAAATCTATTTTTTTTTAACTATCAAGCTTATGTTAAGTTTATTTTTTTATAGATTCGGAGAAATTTCCCTGATATACTTTTAGCTACTATGAATATTTTATACTCTGAATATAAGAAAGCTAAGTATGTTTAAGTTTTTACAATTATATTATTTAACATGTAAATATTCAAGTAAATAATAATTGGCATAATCTTTAATTCATTTACAGACAGTCTATTTCATCAAATCAAGATTCAAGACTATTAAACGAAAGTCTTGGTCAAGAAAAGGTTAGTTTTTTCTTGCATTTTTTGTTTGTTTTATGATCATTTGTATTTATTAACATCTGTATAGAGAAAAAATTGTTAAAATTAAAGTAACATTACTCAGAATTTTGTAACTGGCTTTACTGAATTGATTTGTCTGAAACTTTTGATGCATGTTTAGTTGATTGTATAGCCAAAATTTCTGTGGAAAAATAGGGAGTTTTTACCATCATTTTGTGCTATAACGAAATAAAATCTAAAATTTCATGAATAACATGATATTTATGTACCTGTGTACACTCTTTGCATATTTGTTGATCAGACAATATGCTAAAAGTATTATCAACGGTTTCACTTAATATATCAGTAGCAATAAGATATATTTTAAATAATGCTGACTGCCAAATCTGCTTCACCTGCGTCATTTTCCTTGATAAACGCTTTTTAGATTAAAATATCCTTGATAACAGTTTGAACATTATTGTTAACCTTAGTTTTAATAAGTACTTTACCATTACCTTTTACATCAGCTGTAGCATTATTTGCTAAATTAACCTTTGATACATCAGTATCATTTATACTTACAAATTTATAGCTATCATTACAGAGATGCCTCGTACACCCAGAGTCCAAACACCAAAGTTCCTTCAAATCATTATCAGCTACTTGAAAGGAATCCGCTTGGCTGTTACAGGAAGTGCTCGTTAGGAAGCCGGCACTGTCTTGCTTCAGGCTAGGTGTTCGATGTTTACCGCACTGAGCAGCCTTGTGTCCAAATCGCTTGCATTTGAAGCACCGGAGTTTGGGCGGATCACTCTCCTTCGGTTGATCACTGGTGTACTTGTTTACTTTGCTCTTCCACGGGGGTTTTCGCCGGAGGTGACTCGCTGTGAACGCTCCAGAATCGCCCGATATTCTCTCATCGTGTCGTCTCGCATCGCTCTCTTCGATGATTTTGATACGGAGTGTCTCAGGCCTTGGGAGTTCATCTCTGGATTCTATGGCGCATCGAAAGTTTTCAAAACTGTTCGGAAGACTGTACAGCAGCATTATTGCTAGGAGATCTTCATCTATTTTTATATCCATTTCAGAAAGTTTATCAACGATATCGAAAAACTTCGATAGATGATCTCGCACATCGTTAAAGCCACAGGAAGAGTCCATCATTTTTAGTTGTATGAGGGACTTCAACAAAGTCGCTTTTCTAGCTGGCCCTTTTGATTGGTAAATGCTCTCTAACTTAATCCAGACGTCTCGTGAACTATCACAGTTTTTTACTTGCTTCAATTCAGATGGAGAAATACACAAGATTAAATCTGCTTTCGCCTTTTCATCCATTTCACACCATTCATTAAAAGCATCCTTTGACTTTGGATCGCCTTCAACAATATCAGGTTTTGGATTTTTTCCATTTATAAATCCCCAGGAATCATTTTTGATTAACAGCGCTTTGATCTGAATTTTCCAGGTTTCGTAATTGTCTTTATTTAAAAGTTCGATTCTCATTCCACTAAGCGACGACGCCATCTTTTCAAATTCTACTCTCCCGATATGGGTGCGGTCTGTTTGCGTAAGTTAAGTCCTGGGCCCATAACCTTTTAGGTATAAAATGAAGTACAGAGAAGGCAGTGTTACACAAACAGACATGTTTAATGACGACAGACAATTACAACACAAGTAATTACAATAAAATAATAACAATAAAGAACATTTCCAATTATACACAAGAGTGTGAACACATCTACTCTCAAGCAAGGCAGAAAGACATCTGACCAGAATATGCACCGTTTGATCAATAGAGGGCGCACATTTACTCTCGTCAGGAGGATCTATTATGTAAAGAGGGTAAAAGCAGAGACAGTGATATTTTAATATCCTAACAATATGATCATCTTTAGGGTCAATGTTTGGTTAAGATCTTCATTTGTATGAAGATAATATAATTTTAGAAAACACATTAGGTGAAAATGTAGTGGCTGCTTTTAAAATGATGATAGTTTAGTTATAGGATTCTGAAATATTTAATTGCAATTTTGCTTCAAAAAAACTTCACATTGAAGCTTTGTTTATTTAAAAAATTTTGCTAAGTTCTAGTTTCTTTGCAGTGAACAGTTTTTTGTGAATATTTCCTTCAGCTTAGCTGTCATACCATTATACGAGGCTTGCCTTTTAAGTTTCTACAAAATTCAGGGAGAAAAAGAATATTTTTCTGAACAAACTATTTTATTGCTTTTCAAAATAATCGCCTTTAAGATTTATACACTTTTTCATCCGTTCAAACCAATTCTTGAAACAGTTTTTCTAGTCTGAAGTTGATATTTCAGAAACATGGTTTTAGAAAGCATCAACAGCTTCTTGGGGTGATGAAAATCGCTGCCCATGCAATTTTTTTTGATTAAGGGAACAAGGAAGTCATTAAGCAACAAATCAGGAGAGTATGGGCAATGAGACGTTAGTTCGATATTTTTATCTTTCAAATAATCAATTATTTGATATGCTGTGTGGGAGCTGGCGTTGTGATGAAGAATGATGCAGCCGTTTTTGTTGTTTTTCCTTATTTCGTTGATGACTTTTGGCAAACAAATTTCTGTATACCATTTAGCGTTAACAGTTTTTCAATCCTCTAAAGGAATAGTTACGATATGTTTAGTAATGCTGAAGAAACAAGCAATCATTTTCTTGGAAGTGTTTTGTGAACGAACAACTTTCGTAGGATTTGGTTCATTTTGAAACCCAATCCAAACAGTCCAAACAGTGGATTGTTGTTTAGTTTCCAGCATATATGAATATATCCAAGTTTCGTCAGCTGTAACTATGTTGTATAAGGATTTTGCTGTTCCTAATTTGAATTTTTTTTATCATTTCTTTACAAAAATTTACAGGAATCTCTTTTTGAGCTTCTGTCAAATTGTGTGGAATCTATCTGGAACAAATCTTTTAACTGTTAAATGTTCATGCAAAATCAAATGTACTGCAGTCTGATATGCCAAGAGATGCTTCCATCTCACGACATATGACATGCTGTTCTCCTTCAATCATCTTGTGCACAGCATCGATGTTTGCAATCACTACCGATTTTGGTCGTTATTTGCGAGATTCATCACTGATGGACGCACGACCCCGATGAAATTCCACAAACCAATTGTAAACAGTCTTTTCTGATGGTGCTTCATTACCAAAAGTTACACGAACCGATTCTATGCATTCGTGTCAGGTGAGGGCTTTTTTAAAATCATAAAAAATCATCCAACGGAAACCTTCACGAGTTATTTCCATTTATTGAACTTACTTGCTTCTTTAGAACACTCACTGTAGACAAACTATGCAGACGATTTCTTAAATGCTTCTGATTCCAAGAGAAATAAATATCCTGAAATCCTTGAATGAAAATATCCTTTTACAAATATCCTGAAAACAAATTTCAGTAGCACCCTCTATTCATTTGTAAATACATAAAAGGCATTCCTCGTAGTACCGCTTCCCTCAACTAGGTTGTCGGATTTTAATATGCAGTTAAATCAAACTAGAAGGTGTATCCACTTTTTTCAAGTGGGAAATTAATTCTTCAAAAACAATCTGTATAGTATATATAAATACATGTATGGCAATGATTTAAATTTATAAAGTCTCTTACATAGTTTCCTTATAAAAAGAAGATAGTGTTACAATGTGGTTTTGCATGATTCTTCAAAGGAATATTTCATTTAAATCTTATATTGTTTATGTATTAACATGACATGAAATATTTTATATTTTTCTGTATTTGTCAGATAAATCTGTTCAAATTTCATGTTGTAAATGGCCTTATTAAAAGAATTAGAACTCTCAAGCATCATTACTTGTATGACCTATTGTCTCTTATCACACTTAACATGAATCTCAGAAAATGATTTAAGAGAAAAATCAAAGTTACTGTTCAGTTCTCCTCTTTTACATTGTTGAAGAGAAAAGATCACTCTAGTACATTTTTTTAATTTCCTTTCTCTTTTTTGGAGTTATTTTTTTCTTCTTCAGAATAAAATAATATATTTTTGATACCAAATTCAAGAATTGTACAGATAATAGTTTCTGAAAATAATGAAACAACCTGTACATATTGTTAACCTTTATACATTCTAAAGTTATAGAAAATCAGAATTTAAATTCATAGTGGGAAAATTGCATTTTATTCTTAGCTGCAAAGTTGGAAATTATGAGATATTTTTCCTAATAAGACATTGAGTAACAAGCATGAAGAAATTCTTTCAGTGAATTTATCAGAGTTTAAAAAAGGGATATCTTTGAAGAAAAATGTTTTGAAAAAAATCAAATTATTATGTTTTTTAATAAAATAATTAAGATGAAGCTTTTAACATAAATTTTATCAAGCATTTTTTTAACTTTATTTTCTTTTTTTTAACATATATTTTCAATAATTTTTTTATTTAAAATTTTATTCCAGTATATTTCTTATTTACGAACACAAGCATCTGCTCTTCTCACTTTTGCTGGAATGATACCATATCGAATGCCAGGTGATACTAATGCTAGGCTTGTACAAATTGAAGTATTAATGATATAACAAAGACTGTATTTATATATTTTAATTTTGTAATAAATGTTCTTTTTAAATTTTGTCAATCTATTTTTTCCACAATTTTTTATTGTGATAAATATATTCAATGTAAAAAATGAATGTTGAAATAAATGTTTGTGTAGTTACACATTTGGTAATTTTTTGCTGTTTACTTATTTAAAAAATTTTTTAATGCAAATAAATATCAACTGTTAAATTTTCTTGCATTATAATTGTGTGTAAATGAGTACAGATCATAACTAATTAAATGTCCAAAGAATCATAAATTTGTCTATCTACAATCACATTCATGTGGTACTAATAAAGCTATCACTGAATTTTGAAGTGTTTATATAATAAATTTGTTAATTGTTACCTGATAAAACTCAATGATAAGTAAGATATAAAAAGAATTGAGAAAGTGCAAAATTCCTGAAGTTCCAAATTATATTCTCCAAAACATGATGTAATTTGTCTTTAAAAATCAATCCCCACTGAAATTATTTCAATCTCATGTTGAAAATTCGAATCGAGGGGAAAAATCAAGAAACTAACAAGCACTTAAAGTAGTTCCTAGGCTTTATAAATTCTCCCTAATTTAAAAGTTAAAAAAAATTATTTGTTTGATAATTATGTTTTCATAAGAAACAGCAAACTCCTCATAGTCTTATAAAAAATTCAATGGCTCTGAGTTTAAAAATGTTTACAGCTGGGACAGTTTGATACTTTATCAGCTCTTAAAATCAATAATAATAATATAAAGGCCTATTACTAATATTTAAAAAATATCAAGTGTGTATGAGCAACTATATTTGTTCTCTAAAAAAAGTACTTGTTTGCAAAGTAATTGGGGAAACTATTTCATCTGGGTTCTGTTACTCAACTGAATAAAAATATCTATTTTTGCTGGATTGCAATATAAATTAAATATAATTTTATGAGTTTAAAAAAGACAAATTTCTTCCATTGCTGAAAAATAGGCTTAATTTTATGATTTTTGTTAAAAGGTATTTTAAGAATTAGAAAATTAAAAGCTCAAGATTTTTATATATTTTCTATAAATAAAAAGGGAAAACAACCTGCTTTGCAAATTTTTATTCTTTTACTATTTTTTAAAATAAAAATCTATAGTGTGATAAAATTCTTTGATTTTATTTCTCCTAAGCAATGAAAGATTATACAGTTCTTGGAAATTGATTTTTGGAAGACCCTGTAAACTTTACTAGCTTTTGTATATAGTCAATTCAAACTCAAGTAAATGTAGCATTGAAATAAAATTATTGAATAATTAAATGAACATATAAGTCTGGAATACAGATTTGTAAAATAGTTTAAATAGAAATATATTTGCTTCTGTATAGTAATAATTTGTTGTTTCAAATGGGCTCAGACAGGTTGATGCACTGCCGTGTTTGCTTTTTAACCTTCCCCTCCAAAAAATCCTTAGACTCTATCATTAACACTCGGAGAACTATCTTTAACAAATCTGTTCAGATATTTGCGTTTGCTGACAATATTGTCACGCTTATTGAAAGTGCTGTTCGAACACAGTAAAGAGGTCTTGATAACAAGCAATAACATTTATTAGTCAGGACTTACTGGCTCTAAGACTTAGTCAAGAACTGCCTCTCGCAGTTCCAACACAAGCTTTTAAATGGTTAGAGGATATTTTAGAAATATTTAAATACAGAAATTTGCATATTTTACATCTTTCTCGAATATTTAAGAAAGCGAACATAAAAGGATGAAAAAGCAATTTCAGCCTTGTGCAGGCTCGGACTGACGATCTTCCTGTTTAGAGCCATTGACTTTATCCACTATGCCATGATGCACGGTAGGTTTTTAGTCTGAAATGAGAATATATATCGCAGGGATTGAATGAAAGGTACAGTCACGTCCTTTAACACAATAGAACTGAGACCGCTATCGTTCAACTGTCATTAATGCAAATAAGAAGTAACTAAGACGTATATTTAATAGCACATGACACCATTAACTCTCAACAACAAAGTTCTATTACTCCAGGTGATGGGCCACTATAACTATGTTGAAAGCATACTGGCAATATGTGTTCTCCACGATGACACTAAGCATACAGGGGATCATAATGCTATTAGCAGAACAGGCATTCATCTGAAAACAGTGTCATGCTATACTTGAGCTCGACGCTGATCAAATTATTGAAAACGTTCTTGTGGTCGCAAGAGTAGCTCGAAGCCCTCTTTGCTGAAATAACATCCTCTGTCACTGCAAATGTCGAACTATTTGTGCAGACTCTTGTTTTCTTGTAGACAATACCATTTAATTCAAGAGTCGTCACCGAATCGTTCGTTTGATTAAAAGCATGCATGGAAAATGCATTTTCTTCGCTGTTACTAATAGCAAACTGCTGAGGTCCAGGTTTCTAACGATAAACCCATCGATTTCATATTCTGATGTTTCGTAAGATTACGACAAATTGGAAGTTTTTTTTATTAAAAACATGTTATTCAGAAGTATTATTTATCAAAGATTATAAATAACGCTTCAAAACTTCAATTGAATGATATATTTTTTTGACTTTTTTATTAGGTTTGGTACAAAATAATTAAAATAAATGTTCCTATTTTAACTAAAGAGCATTCAATATTTTCTGTGTGTGCTGACGTATTTAGCAAATTCTTAATAAAAAGACAGAAGAATATTATAAGAATTCAATAAATTAGTATGAAATTTTCTTGGAAAATGGTGAAATGATTGGATTGAAAGGAAAAGGTAAAAGAAGTTATTCCCTGCATGCAGTAGCAGTGAGAAAATATAACAAACAATTCACAATTAATTTATTAACAATTTTCTGTACATAAATTTACAATGGAAAATATAAGTTAATTAATAAAACTGTAAACATATATACAAATGTACACATTCTAAAATTATATATTTATTCTCTAATCAATTTGAACCTTTAAGAGAAAATTCTTTGCTATTATTTATGGACAAATCTGGAATGCAACCATCTTTAGCCTAGAAATAAAGATCACAAATTACAATAGGTGCAGAAATATAATATAGAGAAAAAAATGTAACTATAAGTTACGTAAAAAGTTTAAAAGAATAAAAACGAATATAGATCATTATCATATTCTTCTAATATTTTTTTAAGTTAATGCTAGCAAAATTATTTATTTTATGATCATTCTTCTTTACAACTAATAAAATATAATTTATAATAAATTATACATTAACTTTCTGGCAAATATAAGAGTAAAAGTTGTCTTCAAGCATCAAATTTCAAATATTATATTTGTGTTTTTATCTTATATGTGAAAAACAGGTCAAATTCAAAATGAAAGTTCAGGCAACTATACTTTTTAGAAAATTTATATAAATATTGCAGTGATTTCATTTTGATGATCATTGACCATTTTATACATCTGAAATAATTTGAATTCTTTATTTTATTTTCCAATTTGGATGTTAACATTTACTTATGCAGTCATTACTTATAATTTGTTACACTATTTTGAAAGTTGTGAAAATGAAACTAACTTTTTAAGTAAAAAAACTCTGATTTTTTAATCAATAATAACAGAATTAAATGTTTAGTTTTATCAAAATCTTAATGACAGTAATTACGAAAATTTTTAATGCTAAATTTTTTAAAGTAAAACAGGTATATCCTGCACTTACAATCTTAAAAGCTATGATTATTTTCAGTATCATTTGAAATTAAATGACAAAGGTTTGCAACTGAAGTTAAATTCTAGAAAGTGAGTATATGAATAAGCAAAATCTTACTGGATATTCTAACAGATATTGATCAGATACTTCTATGAAATTTCTAAATTCTTAATCAATATTGGATGTAAGACTGCCTAAGATTATATAAAAATATATTTTTTATTTAAATTTTGCATTAAAATTTCAAACACTCATTTCAACTGAAAATAGGAGAAAAACAAATTTCTTTAAAATTAATTTGAATCCAGTAGAAAAGAAAAAGTGCAGCAATATTATAAATACATATGGAAAAGTGCAAACATACATTTAATAATTTTAAAATAGTTACTTACATTCTTATGTACTTAAAAAAAGGGATATGTAATTTAAAAAATATAACCATAAGATTCGAATAAAAAGTTAATTTGATCAAAAAGTTTTGAGAAACTTAAGTACATCTTGATCTATTATTTCAAGTTGTAAAATATTTTATTAAAAA
This sequence comes from Latrodectus hesperus, assembly GCA_037975125.1. Taxonomy (NCBI): domain Eukaryota; kingdom Metazoa; phylum Arthropoda; class Arachnida; order Araneae; family Theridiidae; genus Latrodectus; species Latrodectus hesperus. The sequence goes on along the minus strand of CM075856.1, from coordinate 71,167,812 downwards.
ACTATGTTATATGGGATAGAAATTTTCTTCACATCAAAGTAAATGAATTATATGGTATTACATTTTAATATCTATCATCCATTGAAACATTGAAATTTCATGATTTATAAAAATATGATGATATAGTTTATTTTTTAGTAAAATTATATAAAAGAGATATATAATGTAAAATAATATAAATAAAAAGAGGCTTTCATCAATTATTTAAGAAAAATTTTATTTTTATCATGAATTTAATAAGCAAATATTTTATCTGACTGTAAGATATTAAATTCCATACTAACTGCCTTATAATCCAAGATCATTTCTTTGAAAGATATAAAGTCTGTAAAGCTCACCAACATATCAAACACATCACCTTCAAGATCAGATTGCCTCTTCCTAAAAATATATACATCCCATGAAGGGATTTAATTGACCTCAAATTGTTCAGACAAAGCCATAATATTTAATACATTGCTAATTCTGTAAATAGTTCATTGATAATTAAATATAATACAACTGATATCTGTGTAACAGAAATATAAAAATATCAGATTTTTCTTTCAAAATAATATATTCTTATTTAAAAAAAATAAATGCACTGAAAATAAACTTCTTAACACAATAAAGTGATATTTATATTTAACCTTGTAATAGTAAAGATGTTATTTTAGTTAAATTTAGATTTTCAAACTAAAATTCATATAAAATTACTTCTAAATGAAATCAAATATAAAGCAAAATCAATTGTAAGAGAAATGAGTAAATAACTTAATATCTGCTAACAAATTAGACACTTTCAATTTAACTGTGAAAATAATGCATAAAATGTTTTATGAAAGTTATGAATAATATATAGAATTTGAAATCCATGAAGGCATATCTTTAATTGTAGTGAGATTTTTACATGTAAGATTAAATATAGAACAATTTTTTGGATAAGTAACAAATTAATTTTAATTAATTAATTTATATTTTAGCTGTTTTAAAGCTATGATTTTGCTACCATATTTGCATCTTTTTATAAATAACAATTACTAAATGTTAAATTTATTTGAGAAAGTGTATTTATAAGACATTTTATTCAATACTAAAAAGTCTTGATGACATCAAATATTTTTCTCATGCAATTAGTTAATATATTTTACATAACTAATGCAAATTATGGTCGATCAAAGTAAAAGTATAATACAAAAATTTTACTTGTTAAGATCTCCAAATATTTTGTCTGTAGATAAAATATTGAGTAAAATTTTAAAATTTTCGTTTACAAGTATAGTAATATAAATATAGTAATTCTTTGAAAATAATACTAACAAAATGTCTTGTAAAAATGCTTTCATGGAAAATGTTGGCATTCTCTTCAATAATGATGTTTCAATATGTTTTTCAATTAGCTCTGCCTGAAAGAAAAATTGATAAACATAAGCTGATCTTTATTAAGATATCACCTTTTCTAAAATTCAATTCACATAAGTTAAGATTAATTGATTTTGTATATTTCACATTAATAGGTAAAAAGCAAATACAATATAGGATATTACAGCAATTATTATTTTTTATTAACATTAAAGTCTTTAAAACTTTCATTTCATAAAGCACATTGATCACAAATATAGAATTTGTCCCAAATTTTCATCACTCATTAATCTTCTATTTTTATAAGATTTTGAATTTTAGAAAGTTCCAGTATGAGCTCATTTTATCACAAAAATAATGGATTTATTTGTTCTCTTTGTTTGTTAGAGTTTAAATCAAGTTTTTGATTCAAGATAATTATATGAGTTTTGTTGCAGTTTTATTAGTTCTGAAAATTAATTCAATAATTTTTTTTCTTTGCAATTTTCAAACAAACTTTTAGAATATGCAGCAATTAAATCATAATTCGAAAAATAAATAATTCTTATTCAAATTAAGAGAAATATTCCTTATGTATAGAAACCTTTCTAATGGATGTTAATTTTACAAAAGTTTTATATTAAATATTTCTATTGTTTCTTAGTTTCTATGTATTTTTATTTTAAATTTACTGTATCAATTTCTAGTTTAATGCTCTTAAAAAGACTATAAACAAATATTATAATGTAATTTTGATATAAGTTTTAGTGGTATACTTAAATTCAGTGCAGAAATTTGGTTGGAAAATAATATAAATTAAAAATGGCTTTGACAGTGACACATGGTAAAAAATTCTAATGTGCTACATCATGTACAACTTATTATTAATTTTGAAATAAGAAAATTTCTGAATTCTATGAATAAATTTAAATCAAATAAAAGATATGAAATAATACATTATTTTACTAGTATGCCATTCTAGATTCATAACTACTTAACTTAATACAAGGATCGGTTAAATTTTTCACTAGCATTCATTAAAGTGAAAATGATATTACTTGGTTTTATGCAAATGAAAAAATACTAAAACTGCTTACATATGAATTAAATACATCCATATACTCAAGTTTATTTTCTTCACAGTCTTCAAATATTTTATAATGCTTGTCCATGAAACTATTTTGAAGTTTAACAAAGTCTGGATCTAGGGGGGGGGGAAGAAACATTGTCTGATTTATCATCACAAATAAATTTTCTGCTGGCTTCATTGTTATGTAAAATACTTTATTTAAAAACAAATTGGTATTCATTATAAAAGACATAAAGTATTACCAATAATTATATCTTCTATGTATCCAATAATAACATCAAAATCACTGTTGTCATCATTCCTATAATGTTATATCACTATTAATGGCCAATTGAAATTGAAACATTTATCATAAATTGAAAGTTTAATGTTATAAATAATAATAAATAGCAAGTTCTTACACAATTTAACAATTTATTACTAATTGATTTATTTGGTGTTTAAACATAAATGCATTCAATAAATGCTTTTTTGTGCTACAAAATATATTAAAATTATTTTATGCATAATATAAAAATGATAATAGTATAACATAAGCAAAGCTTAGTAATATAAAGAACAAATTCTGAAATTTGAATGACTAATAAACTAATTACTATAAATAATTAAAATGAAAGCCATTAAAAGATAAAGTTTCAGTATTAACTATGAAACCAGTATAGTTTTGGCTAGATTAAAAATAAAAGAAACTGTCAAGATGATTTTGAAGTCGAGTCCTGTTAATTTCTTTAACTAAGAAATAACTCATATATGTTCTCATTTTCTTGAAATTTAAAGCTATGATAAAATGAAAAACAAACTGTTGTAGATTCATATTTTCTTACATAGTACTAGATATGATTACAGCAGGTAATTAGTTAATGAACAGTTCAGACTGAACAAATTGGACGGCTCTCAAAGCCTGATGTGCAGGGTTGCTCTGCCCAATGGACCAAAAGACATTTTTCATCTATCGAATTATGTTGCTATGCTATTAAACTTCAAATTTCAATACTGGAACTTTTTTTCCAACAGAATATTTATTGACAAAGTAGATCATCAATTTCAGTTTTGATTTCATTTAAAACAGAAACTTATTTTATTTTGAGTTCCTTTCCTCTTTATTCATTCATTGATGAAATGGGAGGATGTCAAAGCAATGATCTTAGAATGGCATCCAAACCAAGCTGACATCAGTAAGATTAGGGATCTTTACAAGGTTAGGAAAATGCTATTAATCACTTCAAAAAGTTTTAAAAAAAGAGAAGAAAGCAAATGACATTAGACATGTTCTTTAATACTCCATAAACAAAGAATGAAAAGGACGGAATAATATGCAAGACTATATGTATATATATTTTTTTTTAATAAACGTACAAAGAAATTATACATCCTTTTCTTAATTTAATTTTTAGGGTCTCCAGAACGAATTAATCAATCTCACAAAAATTTATGGTAAATCAATCATTGGTTAACAAACAATGCAGATAGCAAGCATAGTCTTGTAACGTATAATATTCGTTAACCAGTCACCCACTGTATATTCAATCTGAAAGTATGTTAATTAAAAGGACAAGGTCAACAAATAATTTTGCACATTTCCTTTCATACCATGATAATGTTAAGAATTAGTGCCAAGCAATATTTAAAAGGCATTGATGTGCCAGAGATCAATTACTTATTTTTCTAATTCTTCAACAAGCTTAAGCCATACACAGCACAATGAGGTAGAAAGTAGTTACATTCTTGGAACCACCACATAGTCAATCATCATCATCATTCATGGCACCAGCACAGGATGGGCCAAAGCCTTCTGAACAAGCTTCTTACAGCCACCTCTACTGGCAGCCAAACTCCTCCAATTTTTTGTTCCAAGGACCCTACAGTCTTCGACTGCATCCACCCATCTCAGCTTTGGTCTTCCTCTTCTTCTTACACTAATAGGTTTTGCAAAAAAAATTTCCCTTAGTGTTTTATTGTCCTTCATCCTAATAACATGTCCAACCCAATTGAGATGGCTTACTTTAATGTGATGTACAACGTCTGGCTCCTTGTACATTCGAAAGATTTCTGTATTGTATCTTCTATGCCAGACACCGTTTTCTTTCGTACCTCCAGAGATACTTCTCAAAATCCTGCGTTCAAATAGAGGCCCAACAGCCTCTCCTCTCTTACAGTCTAAGTCCAAGTTTCTGAGGCATAGGTCAAAACGGGACGGATAAACGTTCTATAGATCTGTAACTTAGTTTTACGTGATAAAAATTTAGTTTTTAATAAATGTATTAGGCCAAGAAAGGCTTTGTTAGCTGCAGTTAAACGTCTTCTTACCTCGGGAGAATGCCATTATTTTTATTAACCGTTGAGCCAAGATAGATAAATTCATCAACTGTTTCAAATTAATAATCACCAATGAGTAGATGAGTTATGGGTAAATTGGGTTCTAGTTACAGGGAAATATTCAGTTTTAACTTGATTAAACAACAAGCCCTGCCGGTCTGGCCTCCCTCTCAATAGCCTCAAAGGCTTCTATTAAGTATTCTTTAATTCTGGCTACACGTGCAATGTTGTCTGCAAACGCCAACACTTGAACAGATTTTCCGAAAGTACTGCCCCTGGTATTGATACCAGATTTCCTGATGACTTTTTCAAGAACGATTTTAAACAACAGGCATGAAAGAGCACCCCTCTGTCTTACTCCCTTATCAACAAGAAAGTTTCTAGAGTGTTGTCCCTGGATCAGGACCCTACAGGAAGTCGACTTGAGGGTCATTTTTAGCAAATTAACTAACTTTGATGGAATACCAAAAACAAGCATAGCCTTAAATAATTCATTGCAGTCTACAGAATCGTTTGCCGCCTTGTAGTCAATGAACAGAATATGTAAATCAATATCAAATTCATGACACTTCTCCATAGTTTGTCTAAGACCAAATATATGGTCTACTTTGGATTTGCCAGTACAGAATCCACACTGATAGTCGCCCACAATATTATCTACATATGGGACAAGTCTCTTGTACAATATCTTGGAAAGAACTTTGTAGCAAATGCACAATAAGCTTATTCCTTTATAGTTTTCACATACTAAAGGATCGTCCTTTTTGAAAATTGGACAAAGCAAGCTTGTAAGCCAATCCTCTGGCATCTTCTCGAATATCCAAACATACTGGATTATTCCATGTAAGAGCTCTAACACCTTTGGCCCTCCTTTTTTACAAGTTCGGCCTGTATAAGATCTATTCAAGGCACTTCATTGTTTTTGAGCTCTTTTATAGCAAGCAATGCTTCCTGCATAGTTGGAAGATCCAGCTCCAACGGTCCATCTATCATTTCTTCCTGTGTAATCGCAGGATCAACAGTATAATCATTAATCTTTAGCAGGTCTTCAAAATGCTCAACCCATCTCTCCAAAATTTTAGAGCCTTCACTAAGGATAACACCAACCTTATTTCTATAATAGTTGATTTTAGGTTTAAAGATTCTTCGGCAATAACTGACCTCTTGAAAGAATGCACGGCATTCATTGGTCTTCTTGAGGTGTTCCACATCCTTGAATCTCTCTTCCCCAAACGCCCTTTTCTTAGCTCTGAAAACCTTCTTCTCATATCTTCGTGCCTTATGGTACTCCTCCAACAAACCCCTAGTACCAGGCTGCAAAGATCTTTTATATGTAATAAGTTTTTGCTCATTTGCATCTTTAGATTCTTCATCAAACCAATCCTTACTTTTCTCCCTAGTCTCACATAGTCAATAGTAAGAGCAATTAGTAACCAACAGCAAGCTACTGAATTATTTCCAACAAGTAAGATAAAGTAGACAAGAACAGCAATATAGTACATTCAAAATAATTAATAATTTAAGAACTGTTAAATAATATCAACTACTTTAATATGATTAAAAGATAAATACAATAATTTGTTTTTGATATCATGTCAAGTACCAATGGGAAATAAGACATAAAAGAGATAAACAAAAGTATATTCTGCATATGCAACTAAAAGTTAATAAAATTATTAAAATTACAAAAATTCACTTACTCTATTTAATAGCTTATTTTATAGCAGTCCAAAAAATCAGAAAATTTGTTTAAGTAAATTTAGCAAAAATAATTACAAACAAAATTATTCACAAATAAATAACTTAGCAAAAATTTTTTTTTCAAATAAGATTAAAGTATTCTTTACAAAATGCTTAAAATAAACATTTAAAGTTCACTCAGATATGAAATTTAATACATATATTGTTACTGAATGGTACAATTAATTCCTAAATGTTACTATATATTTAGATCACTAATTAAATAACAAAGTTTAATTAATAATTTAATGGTGATACATTATTATACAAATAAATTTAGTAAGATTAGATCAGCAACCAACGTTTACGCGAGTGAGAGTCCAAACGGTTCCTTTCTCCCGATTCTGACTGCAACCTGGGAAAGATTCGAATCAGCAAGCAGGTGTTGCCATCTGTAGACAGTTATTAGAGTATCCTACACATACATCCTATTTTCATAAATTCTAAAAAGTCTTTCTTCAACAAGCCTTTTTCCTTTGTAATTTGATAAGTCAATAAAAAATATTTTAGAAAGATAGAATATGTTTGGATATTACAAACATATCAAGTAATAGTTATCAGTTAAATGATAATTTTCTGAAGAGACAAATTATAATCATTGGTTTAACATTTTTAATTTTCTTAATTACAAGTATAATTTTCAATCTGCAGTGATATTAAAAATAAATGAATGCCAAATGTCTAAAGGCTATTTTGGAGAATATTGATCTTTTATAATGCATTCTCTGTACTTGCATATTATCGCAACCATGCCAAATTCTGGGATAACTTGCCAAATTGGCAACCCTAATGTTGCACGCATCTAAGGTGCTGAATTGACAACCATGTGCTTCTTTTCAAATTTCCCCGCTTGCCACCTTTTTATACATACAGGTTCTTTGAAAATGGCAAAGTAGAATATTAATATGCAAATCTGGGAGTTTACCCAAAAAGACGCCATTACACTTTTACAGAAATATAACCGTTTACCAGACGTTAGGAAATGTATCAACTCTCCCCTGATAAAACTTTATTTTGGAAAACAGATTTTTTGAGAGTGCAAAGTTGCAACTTGTAATCAACACGCAGGAATAAGAAGTGGTAATTGGTTGGAGGGAAGCCGTACTCTGTTATTAACAGCAGTAAGATTCATGTATTGCTGGAGCAAAGAATTAACAACAGTCAAATTTTGTGACGGAGAACTTAATTTAGCAGACAAAACAGTCATAGAGTGGAATAATTATATGAGAGAGATTTGTGTTCTCCATACATGGAATGCAAAGAAAAAACGAGACCTGGCCGCATTGTGGAAATAGCATACCTGCCAACTTTCGGAAAAGTATTTCAGTAAATCTTTTCAGTTTTAATCCATGTGACTAAAGAACAAAATTATACCTCTAACATTTCTTTTCCCCTAACTATAGTTTTTAAAGCTGGAGACTTCTTCTCCCCCTCCCCTGATAGGAAAAGGGTTTGACGTGTGCATTTTCGGACTGCTCGGAGCCTATGCGACCAGAGTCCGGAAAGTTATTTTTCTCTCTCCCCACTGATGGGTTGAATGGGGTGTCAATTTCCATTTCTCATCATGGCTAACGAGAAAAGATCGCCATTATGTGCTAAGATATAAAAACTTTTCATTCTTTCTAAACTTTGCCCAGAAGAACCGAAACGTGTAAAATAATTCATGCTATTAGTAAAAGTGTAAAACCTGGCGATCTTGCGTAAAATTTACGCACGATGCATAAAAGTTGGCTGGTCTGAAATAGATGAAAGCTTGTTCACAAAAACGAAAAATAATTCGGGTTGAATATTATCAGAGCAATGGATTTTTGGTGGCGTCTGTCGAAAGACCAAACAAGCATTTTTAACAATCGTTCCTGATAGAAGTGCAGTCACATTTTTCCGGAAATTTGTCGTAAACATTGAGGAAAGGAGTACACTTTATTCTGACAGTTGGAGAATATTATGACAATTGGAGAGCGTATCAGACTGATGAATTGGCAATCACTGGATTTAATCATTTAAGAGTAAATCACATATAATTTTGTCGACCCCAAAACGGGTGTGCATACCCAAAGAATGTGGGGTTCCGCGAAATGGAGGAACAAGAGACAACGTGGTACAGCAAGACACTATATTGAGTCTTACTTGGCAAAATTCATATGGCGACAAAACCAAGAAAAGGAAAAAAAATCGATTCTATTCTAAAAACCATTTTGAAATATTTTCCACCAAAATGTAATTGATACGTAGTCAAATAAAGGTAAAAATTATAGACATTATTATTTTTCTTCTATTTATTATTTTCTTTCATACTGTTTCTATCACATTGTACTTTTCAATTATGAGCTCTATGTCCCGTCAGTGTGTCCTGTTTTTAGAATTGGCCCGGTCTTATATAATGCACCAATATGGTTGCGATAATATGTAAGTACCACATTCTCCTGTAAATAAATAATTGTATAACTATTTTTAAGCTACAACAAATACATAAATTTTCAAAGAAATAAAAATTACTTGCCAATTACAAATAAGATCTTCTTCTTCAGCAGCCATTACTGCAACAGAAGAGAAATTTTGATTAAAAAATAGAAAAGACATTTCATACAAGTCTTTCAGGTATAATTTAGAGCCAAGAAAGAAAAATAAAACTATTAAACATAAAATATTTGGGAAGAAATAAATTAACAAAATGTATTATTGAAATTGAGTTTAAATAATCTGATATATTAAAGGAAAAAAATATTGAAAGTCAAATTAAAAAAGATATTAGTTTTAAGAAGATTAAAGTAATAAACAATAGTTTGGAATGCAATATTTGAAAAAAAAATTTCGCCTTCATGTCAAAACGAGATTAGATTTTTCTACACTGATAAGATTTTATTAAAATTATTTTCAAACAAGCACAGAATGTTGGAATTGTGAATTTTGCACCAGTGGAATGAAGCTTTTAGAATTTTTTCCCTTTTATTTCTTAATATATGTTAAAGTAGTCTTAAAATGAAAACTCTTAAAAGCAATTTACTCTTTTTTAAGATGATTGCAAATATTGAGTTGCTTTAAAAAGTTTATCAATCAGACAATTTTCTTAAAATAAATTTTAAGATAATTTCAAAAGAGAAGAATAATATTAATATAATAGAGTTGAAAAGATAATCTTGCCAAAAATATTTTCTAACCACATATGGATCAAAAATATTTGTTCTCATAATTTTAATAAAATTTTTATTACTGCACTTCTAAATAGCACTATAAAGAAAGCAAATAAGATAGCACAAATCTAATTTTAGATCCATTAAATTAGCATTGATAAATTGAGCCCCAGATGTATAATCAGAAATTGATTCAAGTTCTGATTTCTTTATATTGTTTATTATTCTGGAACTATTTAATGTTAATTTTCTCATGGGAGTATATTTTTATCATACATAATTTAATTTGAATATAATATTTGTACAATAATTTTCTATATCTAGTAATTCATAATTTTTAAAAATAAGCCTTTACAAAGAACTCATTAAAAGAAGTTTGATAATTTTTATTGATATCTTTTTCTAAATTGTTAAATGATATATGATAACTATTTGGTACAGTTATTAAAATCTATTATTAATCAAAAATTACAATATATTATTAATCAATAGTTTTATTATTAATCAAAATTTACAATCTATTATTAATCAATAATAGATTTTAATAATCAATTAGTAAGCTTTGTTTTAGTTTTAATGAGTGATAATTATTCTTTCTTATGTATTATTATTTAAGAAGTAAGTTTCTGCAACACTTTCTTTGGAATTTTACTTAAAATATTTTGTTCTTCATATTCTTCTTCTGCACCAACCAGACTTATTGATTAAAATAAAAGCTACAGAATTAAATGTTTGAAAAATATTTTAATAACAATTTTAGGATAAAAAAATATTTTTTTTGTTCATTTCAGAATGTGAACTGTCATTTCACAAGTCCATTTTCCATCATTTTAAAGTTGCCATGTATTAACAGAATAAATATTGAGATATTCATGTAAGAGGGTAAAATGAACAATTTTAATAAACTTTCAACATAAAAAGCAATGAACTTAAAATGTTTACTAAGTAAAAGAGAAAATGCTAGAAATTTTCATTTTTTTATGAACTACATAAACAGTACAATTTTACTAAATTTAATTAAATAAATAATGTGCAAATTTTCATCAAAATATATTGAAATATTATTTACATTTTTTATCATTATCTTCAATTTTTATATAAATTTTGTAAGCCATGTGACTTATTTTAATGATCATATTTAAAAATACCATTATATAAAACTTTATTCTTTTCTAATTTACTACTCAAAAAGTAAGACAATAATAATTTTTATTAATATAATATACTTAAAAAAAAAAACTTAACTTGTCATGTTTGAATTTACAGTCACATTTTACAAATAAAGTTTAATTTGATCAGGTCTTAGGTTTTAAAATTAAATTTTTAATTGAACTGCAATTGATCATACAATTATCAACTTGTTTGCAACTTTTTTTACACAACGATATGAGGTAGAAATTGATTTCTTTAGTTTTTATATTACCGTATATTTGACATTTTCCAAATAAAATAATAATTTTATTTGAAAAATTTCAAGTATGGTATAGCAAAATATTTTTTCCTTTTTAAATACTTTCCACACACAATAAGAAAGAATTTATTCAATTAAATACTTAACCAAATTGAAAAAAAATTGTTTTCCCAGATCTATAGACAATTTATGATTTACTGTATTTTTATATTAGTAATAATTATTCACGAATCCTACAAATATTATAAAAATACAGTAAATTATTAATTTACTATGGATCTGTCTTTAAAAAGGAATTTCATTTCCTTCTAGAAATAAAAAAATAATTTAACTTTGGTTAAAATTTACCTAAAGGTCAATAATATATTTTTTAATTATAATGAATCAAAATCAAGATATTATCAAAAATAATTGTCTAAATTTAAAAAAAAGTTAGCTGTTTTCTCTAAAAGCAATATATTTATAGAACATGATGGGTTGACCAGATTCAAATATATCTCGAGCGAAGCAAAATGTAAACAATAACAAATAAACACAACGGTTACAAATAAATTAAAATCTAATTATAAATATATCATTTAATTTCTAAATAATTATTTAAAAACTCTAGGATTTTATTTTGATGTTACTACTTTTTAAATACTTTTAAAACATTAATAAGTAACTAAAGTTTTACTTTTAATCATAATCACATATTATGTTATGACTCTGAAGTGAAGTACCAAAAATGAAAACTAAATTGACGTTGCAAGATTGTTTACATCGATGATGTGTACTTTTGGTATCACCGGTCGAAAAACTGAAAACCCGCGAATGCTGAATATTTAAATTTTATTAAGGCATTTCTTTAATAGATATTTTAAATGCGTATATACAACCGCAATTATCATTCTGTAGATGTTTTGAAGACTTTATTTGTATAAGAAGAGTTGTTAAAGCATATTTTATTATTGAATTAATTTTTCTTATCTCTTGTATCATTTACAGTAAGTTTCTTAACGCAAAAAGGACTGAAAAAAATTAACCAAAATATAGTAAAAAGATATATATTTTTAAAAAAAGGTAAGTGATTTATTGTGAAATTTATTTTAGATCTTAATATTTTTTAAATCAAAATAGAGCATCTTTATCTGTTATCTTCAGCTGACTTGAGAAATTATTAAAAAATCAACGTGAAAGTTTTAAAGTATCTTTTTATAATTTTTATTTCTTTTTCTTTTATTATTATTGTTGTATTTATCTCTGAATCTTTTGATTCTAATTTGAATCAACAAAAAATACTTTAACACAGATAAAGAAAATTTTGAATACCTTGAATGGTTAGAAAATGTTATCTATTGTTTAGAAAGATAGTCTTTTGATCATACAAAATATTACCTCTTCCATTTTGTAATATCAAATTTCCATTCATTAATTACTTTTTCTTATTTGAATTGCTCCACATATCATAGTGGTTAGCATTTTGCTTTTTCTTAACTGGGTCTGGTTTCTAGTTAGAGTGAAACTAAATTCACAAAATTTATGAAGTGTTATTTTTTAAATTTTTTCTAAAGAATGTCAAAATATAAGTATTTACTATGAAGTATTACTTCATATAGGCTGTTCTTGTAGTTTATCCTCCAACTGTCTGATGAAGGGTTAGGGGTCCATCAGACCACTGACCCTTCATCAGACATATATATATTACACACAATCTTTGGGGCTTTCCAGAGATGATATATACTCATCCCCTCTTCAGTGGTTTGATAGACCACTGACCCTAAGGAAATCGAGGACCAGAAGAGGGGATGAGTATATATCATCTCTGGAAAGTCCCAAATAGTCCAGAATGTGGTTAAGAAAAGCTTGCTCAGTTTTACATTTAGAGCAGACCTCAAAGATTTTCCTGCCTTTGAAATACATGAGACTGCTAGTGTGGCTGCTTGCTAGTCTGGAAAATGCAGTTCTAGAGGCTCTGTCACAATTGAGAGTGAATGAAAAGCCAGGCTCTTTGCTTATGTACCAGTGGTGGCAGTGAGGAATCCTCCACCATTTCCAAATTTCAGAATTAACTATGGACTGATGTTCTAAAAAGGTAAGTGTCGAAGAGGAAGTATTATTATGGTAGTAGCCCTCCTTGGTCAATCTGCCCACCTGCTCATTGCCATATATGTCTACATGAGAAGGAATCTGTTGAAAATAAAATTCGTGAGATTCCGAAATGAGCTTGAGAAGTATGGAACTGCTTGTTTAATCTCCAATTGCAATCCACTTGTGGAGATGCTAAAGAGAGCTTCTACTGTTCGAAAGGATCCATAGGTCCCCAAAATCACCTTTATTTAGAAAAGCTTCAAAACCTTGTTTAATTGCAATTAATTCACTTTTTAAGACCGAGGATGAATCAGGTTGCAAAGGCTGATAGTTTTTCTCCCTGTTTCTTGATGTATATGCCTCTACCAGCGTGGTCATCCAGTTTTCTGCCGTCCGTATGCATTTTTATGCCATTGTCAAGGATCTTGTTAATGATCTCTGAGGCCAGCTATCTAAGATGAGCAGGAATCAAATCCTTCTTGTTGATCGAAGCAGTAAACTTCATATAGGTAAACATAAGTAATACTTATGTTTATCAAAAGTATTAATTATGTTTATGTACTGCCAAGAAAAACAATTCTATTGGTGAAAAGGTATAGTTCTAATTAATTTTGTTTGAATAAAACAAATATCTATTGGTATTTAGGAGAATAAAGGGATAGATACTTTGCTTAAAGCAGAAACAATACATAATTTTTAAAGGATTACATTAGAAATAGTAATTTTTTTTAACCTATGCCAGACCATGGTATGACTGCCATTAGTCTGAGACAGGTAGCCCTATTCAGTTCTGACAAAGTAATAAAATTTTTTAGCAGAGTTGCTGAAAAATTTTCTCACTTTGTTTCTCATTGTGTGAAAAAAATGAAGTTAGTACCTCTTTTTTTAAGTGATATATCTGAAACATGTTTTAATCATATTAAAAATTACTGTATTCTCTTGTATATAATCCAAAAAGGTGTATTATTTGCAACACTTTTTTTTCCTAGTAAAAGGGAAAAAAGTGTCACATAATCTGGAGTAATTTTTCTGACGAATAGTTAATAATGTAGATGTTACATAAAATATAAAAAATTAACAGTATTATTAAAAATATAGTAAATTGTACAGAAAAAACATAAATTATGAAAAAGATCTGTTTGAATTCATCTCATTGCAAGATGCCATAAACTGAAAGGATAGCACAAGATCGATAGAGATAATTTCAAGAACTTGCTGATTTTTATTGTTTAGTAACTTTTAAAATGAGGTTAGACATATTTTATAAACATAGTTTGTTTCGTTAATAATTAAATGACAGAAATGTATTATTTTTAATTATGCATTTTTTCTATAGTATTGTGCATGCTTTTTTAATATATATAAATATATATCTTAATTTAATACATTTGTCACCATTTTCTTATTTGCCTTCTCTGTTGCTTTTATTTTAGAATCTGCTGTGTAACTTAAAAGTTTTTGCTTCCACATGATAACATATGAAACTGAATTTTTTCAGAGCAAAACAACTCAGATCAAGACATAATATGAAATGATAGCAATTGTAGTATCTTTATGAAAAACTGAATTCATTCTTGAACATAGTTGTACAAAGCTAATAATAGATGAAATAAGTAAGCTGAGTCGTCCTGGGGCCTGAGCAGCTACCAGGCGCGTCGGTAGGCGGTGGATCACCGAACGTCCTGTAGGTATGACAGGATAGCCTTGAATATAGAATCAGAGGCCGCGAACCAGCTCCCGTAAACCCTGGTGTTATGCGTTCCGTGCCTAGGGCTAATTGGCACCGCGGTATTGGTGTCTTAACGGAGCCTCTAGTTGCCTGGCAAATTTCTAGAGTAATTTGCCTTGCCCAGTATCTCAGGCAATGCTGGGTGGACTTATATTACCTGAGCTTATAAATTGTTATCTTGTGGCTGAAAAGACACAAGAAATAACAATCCTTCCTGCATCTACAGGTGATGCCTCTGAAATTGACCTTGCTGAAAAAGACAAGTGAACTCAGAGGCTGTCTTGTAAAGGGGCAGTAATGAATCCTTCACTTGAGGTAGAAATGACCTCCAAACCATCTTCTGGTGAAAGTCAGGAAGCTATCCCTAGTATGACTGACTCTCTGACCAGATGGGACTATTTCAGCAAGACCCTATCTGCTGGAAATGTCATACGCAAGAGGAAACGGCAGAGCATATCATTTATGAATGCCAGGCTCTTGCCCTCCCTAGATTAACCTCTTTAGGCATCATCGATACTAGAGAGTTACACCTAGACTCCATTAAAGGGTTATCGGACTTTATTAATAAAGTGGGTGACCCGAGCAACTGGAACTAGGAAACATTGGGTTTGGAGTTAATGGTACAAAATGCTGATAAAAGCAGAGGTGCCCAATGACATACAAACCCAATTCTAAGAAGAAGAAGAAGAAGCTGAGTCGTGGTACCATCTGTTATTTGTTTTATAAAACTTGAGCAACACTTTTTCCCAAACTTTATTGTAAGTCTTTCTGATGGAGAATGTCTTTTATCATATTATCCGCGGTGACGTATAATATGCCCAACATACTTCAAAACTTTTTTAACACCTAATCCCCAACTGATATATAAGAAAATACAATATTTTTCTTAACCATTTTGCATGTTCTTTTAATTATGTGTATAATCTTTTCATATGTATTACAAAGGCTTGCAAACTGCCATGTAACATATTTTCTCTGATTCATAATTTGCTCTTATATTTTTTATATTATATAAAGCTAATTGTTGAGATATTCTTTATATACAATGATTACACAACTTTTACTTCTTCAACTGATTTAAAATAAAATATAAATGGCTATTTACTTTATTTGCAAATAATTTAAGACAGAAATCAGAGAGTAATCATTGTGATGATAAAATGAGTCATTTGTAAAGTACTCTAATATTTCAATAAAAAGTCAAGTTCTGTTGTGTCTAAAATAAATCCATTATTCTATAAATAAAAAATTATGGGAAATATTCTAAGTGGAATTAGAATATTCCAAGAATATTCTTCATTATAAATAATTACATAAAATAGTTTGGTTTGTTTATAAGTAATAATATTTGGTACAAAAATCATACATATTGATTACATCACTTGGTTTATTAACCTAATAATTAATAAGGTATCTGTAATGCCTTTGCACCCTTCTTTGTTTCTTTTTATCTTGATTAAATACGTTTTTATTCTATATTGAGTATCTTGAAAAATTGAAACTTAAATCATTGAATATATTAAATTGTACTTTTATTAAGTGCTGGAATAAACATAGTTATATATTTGATACAATATCTACTTCAAATTACATTACCTTGTTTTTTATGCTGTGTTAGGATTAGTAAAAATGAAAAAAATTTTTGGCCTGCATATCTTAATGTGTTATCTTTTAGAATTTAAACTGTTATTACTTTGAGTTCCTGTGCAAATTTTTTATTATTATTTTTTATTATACTTTTAGATTAGTTTATAGGGAAAAATTGCAGTGCTATATGAAACAATTTTATGTTTTATTTCTTAAAAATATATTAAAATTTCATTAAATTATTTTTTCTAAATGTTTCTTTTAATAATTGCGTATTAACATGTGTTTTCTAATTATTTACTTCTGATTTGTTGTTCAAATGCAGGTGATTTCATAGTTTAAATAATAGAGAAAAATGAAAGCTCTTATCTTAGTTGGTGGTTATGGAACTAGGTTACGTCCTCTTACTTTAAGCAGGCCAAAACCTCTTGTGGAATTTTGCAACAAGCCTATGATGATGCATCAATTAGAAGCTCTTGTAGAAGTAAGTTATTAGGATTCTTTCTCAAAGTTATGCAAACTAAAATTTAATGAAACATTTCATATAAATATTACAATTTTACTTTAATTGTATCATATATTTCAGTAAATATTTCTTGTAAAATATATTTTTAATATATTTTGTTAAATCATTTAACATTTTGTAATTTTCTTAATTTATTAGTTAAAACTACTTGTTATCTATCAAAGTAAACAAAAGGAAATTGAATGCCTAAAATTTAAACCAAGAATCTTGTTTGTATAAAATCCAAATTCATTTTATTTCATCAATATTGATGTATATTTACATTAAAATTATCTGTTTGGAATATTATAACATTATTACTACTATGATTGTATTTAAAAATTAATATTATTGATGTTGAGTTGACATTTTTTTAATTCGCTGGCCTTCAGTTCATATCTAATAATAAGCTTAATTCCCATCTCTCTTGAATGTTTATAGTAATTCAAACTATAAATTGTAACCTTCTTTGAATTAGCCTTCCTATGCAAAAAGTGATTGCAGTATGACAATGTTATTGATATTTAATGATTGCTTTTTATAATTTTTAAAACTCAATGTATTTGTTATATTTCTCTGACTATATTAATAAATTTTTTATATTGTAGGCTGGTGTTGATCATGTTGTTTTAGCTGTTAGTTATAGAGCTGAGATGTTAGAACAGGAAATCAGGAAAGAAGCAGCTGAGGTTTGTTATTTATTTATGTTGTGTTAAAGAAAGAGTGAAAATAAATGTAATACCCTTTTTTAAAAAATGACATTACATTTTGCATACATTTTATGAATGAATTGGGATATTTTTCATATAATATTTTTACTTTCCTCAATTTTCAGACCAAGTTTCAAAATAAATGTTAATGTAGAAATAATATATTTTAATATAGCATAAAAATTGTAGGTCTATAAATTAAGTTGTGATTTGAATTTAATATTGGTATTTAGATTTTAATTTTTAATAATGAAAAATTCAATTAATGATACAATGTGGTATGTAACATTATTTTTTTAAATTTTGTGAACATTTTAATGTGAAATCCGATTTTATTAATTTAATGATCATTCTAAATTTGCAAATTCAAAGAATTTTGTGGTGTAAAATTTAGTCGGTAAATTCATCTTTTTCCTTAGGGCATCTTAGAAAAGATTTGTAAAAATTCGTTTTTTATCTTCTAAAACTGGGCTTTAGCTAAAATAAACCTTTTAATTCTAAAGATCCAGAGAAATGGTATTTACCATATTGATTTGTTCAGTGATATCAAAATATGCTGAAAATTATTTTCTCACTGCAACTATTAACTAAAATCTTTTTTTATCAGGACCAACCATGATATAAGTTTACAATCTTATGATATTTTTTCAAACATAATAAGAAATAGTGGACTTAAATTGTATAGAAAGATAAATAGATTAATTTGCAATATTTTTTTGTATTTTTTTCAATATAATTTTGTAAGAAATGTGATTAAAAAAATAAAAAAAATATTGAAATGTTTTAAAAATCAAATAGTAGGAGCTATTGAATAAAAATATTCATTTAGCAGATAAGGATGAAAGTAAGATAGTATTTGCTTTACATATCAACAGAAAAAAAGGGAATGTTATTTATGTTAATAAGAAAAAATATTTAAGTATTTGTAAACCCATTTTCATCTTTTGATTTAAAATTTTTAAAATTAAATAAAAGTTAGTTAAAGTAGCTTATTTATGTGATATTACCTTATATTGCTTGAATTTGTGGTAAATATTATTTGCCAAAAAGTCAATCGAAATTGCAAGAAATAATAATAATAATAAACTGTCGGTAAAAAAATTTTTTAATTGATGGTTTAATGAAGTATTAAACATTTGAATTTTATTTATGTTAGATCATAACTTCGTAATTACACAAAAAATTACTATGCAAATTGATGGATGATCTAATAATGCATAAACCACGCATAAAACATTTACTTCTTTACTGTTATAATATTGTTTGAAAAGCTCTTTCATGTTAATTTTTCCATTTCAGTTAGGTATTAAAATCAGCATATCTCAAGAAGAAGAGCCATTAGGTACTGCTGGTCCACTAGCTTTGGCAAGGGATATTTTATCTGGACCTGATCCTTTTTTTGTTCTGAATAGTGATATTATATGCAATTTTCCTTTTAAAGAGATGATAAAATTTCATAAAAAACATGGCCAAGAGGGAACCATTGTGGTAAGATTGTTATAATATTATAAATTACTTCAATATATTTCTGGATTAAACCAATTTCAGAATTAGTTCTATTTTAATCTCTAACTAAATGAAAAAATCACAGTGACAGAAGCGCTGTCTAAATATCAATAACTTTATTAATTAATGACAGCTGTATCTGTGTATTGAAGTTCAAATTATTATATGCATAAATTAGGCTCTTTAATTCTATTCTTTCTCTTTTAATATTATTAACCAATTTTTAACCAACGTCCATAAAGGAACAATCACAAATCATCTTTGATTTGTGTCTATTTGTAGATGTATACTCTAAAATAGACAAGTATCACTATTCATCTTTGGCTCAATATTTTATAGAATTGAATCCCATTTTTGATGTCACTCTTTATATCAGTTGGGAATCATATTTTGATTTTAGTTTGGAAACCCTTGAATGAAAAAAGTTATTGTTGAGTTAAAAAGCACTTATATAATCTGATCAAATCCCTTTTTTATTTATTTTTGTAGAAAGTAAACTAAAAATATCTTTCTTTCTAGCATTTTTTTTTTTGTTTTAGCTCCTTTAAATATTATTTGGGTTAAGTTTAATCTGTGTCCATTCATTCTTCCTAATATGGACTTGAATTACATTTTAACTGAGAAGTCAGCATATTCAAATGCCTAAGTTAAACTGTTTCAAAACAAAATTTTAATGTTTTAAAAATTTATTGCATATAATAAATTTAATTAATCTTGCAGTGTTTCATATTTTTATTTCTTTTTCAGCAATCAAAAAATTAGTTTTTTAATTTAATTAAAATTAAAATTCGTTTTAAATTTTGTGCCCATTTAATAACAATACAATTGCAACTATTTAATCCTCTTTTCTTAATCATTCTGGACACATTTATGGCAAGATTAACAACTTAAAAATCTCTAATAGTTTTATTTTGATACATTTTTTGAGCTTGGGTGTTTAGAATCCACTTCAAATTGTAAGTTCTAGTCAAATTATTCCTAGTATGTAAAAAATGACCATTGTATCATTGGTACTTAAGCAAGATGACTATTGGTACTTAAGTAAAACCAACAAATAGTTTACACTCTGGCTTTTGTTTCACTAGTTTGTGGATTTGATTCCTATCCTATTGTGTTGATTTTTGAAGTGGTTCAGAATTTACTTTAAAACTGTTAATCTCAGTCTAGATAGACCTTGGGTGAAAAAAATCATTGAGTGACAAATGAGACCAAGTTTTCTTGAATATAACAAGTGCTTAGATGTTGTCTGGCTTGACATGCTTTTAAGAGCTATCATTTGTATAAATGATGTAATTTTCCAAAAGACTGTACTACAATATAGGAATATAGCAGGTGCTACAATATAGGAATTTTGGTTTTAGAGTTGAAATTGCATGGAAAATACTTGAATGCATCATCCAAGCTCAATTTTATTTGGTATTTTGCTGGATTGCAACTACTTTTTTTCTCAAAAATATCAATTTTGTATTCTTATTTCTGATCATTTTGTTTTCCAAACTATTTATTTTATGATAGTTTATAATTTATTTTCTTATTTTTAAAATAAAGATAAAGAATAAGCAAAATTCTTTTGTCTACTTAGTTATTTTAACAAGTTGCTATGTATTAATTTTAGAAACCCCCTGTGAGAAATAATTAGGTTTTACGACAAATTTTATGCAGACTTAAAATGCTAAAAGTAAATAACTTTTTGCTTAATTTGATTCAAATTTTTTAAAAAGTTACTTTCTACTTATTAAATAAGGTAATTTTTGTAGATACAAATACACATATATGCTCCTTAAGCTATTAATTTCACAAATGTTACCATTGTTTTTATTTGATTATTTTTCTTTTAAATTCTCAAACTTTTCACAAATTTCTGTTTTTATTTAGAATTAATTTGTCGGATCCTGATTATGTTTTTTAAGTAAAGATTTCACTTTATAGTCTGCATCTTTAATACAAAAATTATATTAGCAGGAAATTCATTATGTACTGAGCAATATAACTTAAAGAGAAAAAGTATAAAATTTGCTTTCTGCTATCTTAAACTAAATCAAAATAGGTAATTATAATTTTTTTTAGCTTTTTGTTGTAATATTGAATCATAATTGTAATAGTTGCTTTGCTGTTAGTTACCAGCTAAAGACAATTCAGGCATCACTGGCAGCAGGAGGCATTTAGTAAAACAATCTTTTATTGCTTAACTATGTTACTTGTAGCTGATAACTTTAAAGAATTAATCTTTGATCTAATGTAATTTTGAAAAATCTTTGCAAATATTTATAAGGTAACTTCCTCTAATTATTATAAACAGAGTACTTACTCTAGTGTCAACCTCATTGCTAGACTATTGATTTACATGACTGTTTATTTAGTATTAATAAAATTTAGTCAAATATCAATTGATATTTTAAATATATTACCACATGGTTATATTATGCTTATCCTTTTATAATTTAAATCTATTATTGTATTTAATTTCAATCTTCTTAATCTTACAATTTTTTACATTTTTATTTTCATTATACACATCACAATAACACCATATTCAATAGGTAACTAGAGTTGATGAACCTTCTAAATATGGTGTTGTAGTTTATGAAGAAAATGGTAAAGTAGATAGATTTGTGGAAAAACCACAAGAATTTGTATCAAATAAGATCAATGCTGGATTATACATACTCAATCAAGCTGTTTTGGATAGAATTCAAGTAAGAAAATATAAAAAAATTGTGTTTTTAAGTAGAATATATTTTGGATTTGTTAGAATTTCTTTGAGATTTTTTAAAAATTAAACTCTTTTCTTCAGTAATACTTAGTTTATTTTTGTAAATATTTGTTTATAGGAAATTAACAAAAGAAGCTGTATAAAATGAATTTTTTCAGCTGTTATTTGGAATTAAATCATTTTTTTCACAATACAATCACTGTATTTGGTATTTTTTTAGAATTTGTATTTTATTTATATTTTTTTCATTGAAATATATAGACTTTTAATTATATTTTTTTATGTTTCAAAAACTGTTTATTTATCTTATTTATATATTGTTTTTTATCTTATTTATATTAAGAAAAAATTTCATTATTCCTTTTACGTATTTCTTTTGAAGAAAATGCTTATATTAATCAATTTAAAATTATATGTAAAGATATTTATGGTTTAAATAAATGTAAATTTGTTATAATTCACTTTTTAAAGAAATTCTACAAGAATTTCTGTATATACTGATAAGGGTGATAGATTTACATTAACATATTTTGGCAAACAGAATAAGAATTTAAATGAGAATACATGTTTTTATTAAACAAATATCAACATTATATAAAGTTTATTTTGATTAATAAGCTTCATATTAATATCAAATAAATTTTTTGAATGTACCGTATTTTTCTGTATAAAATCCGCAGCAATTTTTCGGCGATTATTCTAGAATATATACTGCTGATAATGTGGTGCCAAATAAAATAAAAAATACACATTATGATAAAAAATATAATAAATTATACAAAAAAATATTTATTGCGAAATTGCTTGGATCCACTTCAATGCAAAGTGCGATAAACTGAGATGAAAGCCCGACATTGATCAAAATTCGAGAAGATAATAGTAAAACTTATCGATTTTTTTCAATTTTTAATAGCTTTAAAAATGAGGTTAGACATATTTTAAAAATAAAATAAATTGTTTCATTAATAATTAAATGAAAGAAATGAACTACTTTCAAACTGCGTATTGGATACTTTTTTCTTTTGTACTGTGTATGCTTTGTCGTAATTTTTATTTTATTTGCCTTCCCTATAGCTTTAAGTTTAAAATTTGTTGTACAACTTAAACGTTTTCGCTTCCACATGACTATATATGAATTTGAATGTTTCCAGACTGAAAGATCTCAGGTTAAGAGGGGTGGTGAAATAACCACTTTCAACTATAATATCATTTTGAGGAACTGAGTTCATTCTTGAATGTAATTGGACAATGTTGATTACAGTTAATATAACCTAGTCAAATCTTGTCGCCATCTGTTATTTATTTTATGAAACATAAGTGATATTTCTTTCAAACTTTATTGTATACTTTTCTGATGGATAATGTTTTTTATCAGATTATCTGCAGCAGTGTATAATGCATACAACGAAATTAGAAACTTTATTGGCACATAATCCACAAATTATATACAGGAAAATATGGTAGTCAGTTCTAAGCAAAATCTTAGTATTAATTTATATAATTGTTATAGGAATTCTCCAAACAAAAATATTAATAAGTTGAGTTATTTCAACATCTACTTTTAAAAGTATGAGAACATTTAAAAGAATTCAAATTTATTTTTTAAAAAAAAAAATAGTTTTGCCTCTTTACTCAGATTAATCTATACTATGTAAAATGAAATTCAAATCTGTTGAATTTTAATTATTCAAGTCATTTCTTAAAATTTGACATACTAATAGTATTTTTTCATATTTTTGATAATACAAAACTAAAAATTAAAAAAAAATTGGCTATTCTATTTTTTCTATTAATTTCATAGGATGCTCTAAGTTATCTAGGTCAATAGTACATGGATAGGGACCTGATGGTTAATCCTCAGAAAACCTACCTTGTACCTTTTACACGCAAAAAGAAACGGAAAGGTTTTTTCATACCAAGACTTTTTGATGTTGAAATAAATGTGGCTTCAGAGGTGAAGTATCTGGGCATTTATTTAGACCAGAAACTCACCTGGAATAAGCACATTGATGATAAAATTAACATAGCAAAGAAAAGCATTATGATTTGCAGGTGAATGCTTGGTAAAAACTTGGGTCTACATCCAAAACTGATGTTGTGGATGTACACAGCTATTGTCAGGCCCATTCTCACATATGCCTGTGTTATCTGGTGGCGTAAGGTGGAAGAGAACACTGTGACTGACAGACTAGGAGGTCTTCAAAGACTGGCCTGTCTCTGCATCACAGGAGCAATATCCACCGCACCAACCAGAGCATTGGAAGTTATATTGGATCTGACTCCCTTAGACATCTTTATCTGCAGCACTGGCAGAATGACTGCATACAGAATGAAGCTACAAAACCAATGGTACGACCAATCTGTTGCCAAAGGGCACAGAGGTATTGTCGGGAAAATTCAAGATCCTACTTTCCTAATGCCCTCGGACATCATGGAAAAGTCATACATGTTTGATAGGACATTTGAAATAGTTTTTCCAACTAGAGACAAATGGGACAACAACATATTCGGAACTAAAACAGGAGTTCTAACCTGGTACACAGATGGATCACTGAAGAACAGCGTCTCAGGACTGGGAGTATGTAGCGTGTCACCAAGAATCAGCCTGTCTGTATGCCTCAGGCGATATGCTATGGTCTTCCTGGCAAAATTTTTGGCCATTATCCACTGTCTGCGACTAAATATGATGAAGGGCTACTACAGTAAGCGGATTCTCATTTTTAGTGACAGCCAAGCCGCTTTAAAAACGCTTAATTCTTTCGAAATCAAATCTAAAATGATTTTAGAATGTAGAAACCTTCTTACAGAACTGGCAACTAGAAACAAGGTGATCCTTGTATGGGTGCCAGGGCACAAAGGTATCGAAGGTAATGAAAGGGCTGATGAGCTTGCTAAACAAGGATCGTCTTTTGTTCCCATTGGTGCAGAACCTTTTTGTGGGATCAATTTGAAGACTGCAAAAACCAATGTTCTTAGATGGGAAAGACGGAAGATGTATGAAGCTTGACTCAACACTCCTGGTCAAACCCATGCTAAAAGTATGATCTGTGGATCATCAGCGAGGATTGCCTCTGAAATTCTAAGATGCTCCAGGCAGAAGATACGTTTAATCGTAGGCTTCATAACTGGGCACTACTATTTCAGAAAACACCTCCATAAAATGGGACTGTTTCAGTAAGACCCTATCTGCAGGAAATGTCATACGCAAGAGGAAACAGCCAAGCATATCATTTACAAATGCGAGACTCTTGCCCTCCCTAGATTAACTTCTTTAGGCATCATCCATACTAGAGAGTTACACCTAGACTCCATTAAAGGGTTATTGGACTTTATTAATAAAGTGGGTGACCCGAGCAACTGGAACTGTATTGAAGCAGAAGCAGTACTTAGCATGAAGAGGCTTAAAAATACAGGTCAGTGGAAGGAATACTCTAGATTTTTATCCTGGGGAAACCTCAATGCTGAGGTAACTAGTCATCCTTTTATAAGTATGCCTACTGATTACACGATTGTTAAGTATGCTTTTGATAAGCCTTATACAATCAAATTTCCCTTGAGAGAAGACTGGAATAATGTGTCTATCAGTGAAAGCTGTATTTACTGGTATACTGGTGGCTCAAAAATGAATTCCAACAATGGGGCTGGTATTTGTTGTCCAGCTGATGGCACTAAGTTATTTCCTTTGGGTAAATATACCACTGTATTTCAAGCAGAAGTCTTTGCTATTCTTATGTGCAGTAGAATATGCTTGGACAGAAACTATTCTCGTAAAAGAATAATCATCTGCACTGACAGTCAAGCTGCATTACTAGCTCTACAGAAGTCTATTGTAACTTCTATTCTTGTCTGGGAATGTTATATCACTCTGTGTAAATTAGCAGCCGAGCTGGCAGCCGAATGGTTAGCGCTCTTGCCTTCGGTTCAACAGTTTGTGGGTTCGAATCCCACCTTGGGCATGGATGTTTGTAGTGGTTCGGAATCCACTTTAAGCTGTAAGTCCCGATCTAATTAGCCCTCGTGTGCAAAAAATGACCGTTGAGCGACAAACAAACAAATAAAAAAAAACTGTGTAAATTAGCTAATAATAACCCCACCACTTTAATTGGGTACCTGGGCACTCTGGTGTTCCTAGCAATGAAGTAGCTGATGAGCTAGCTAGGACTGTATCAACAACCGACTTTTTTGGTCCTGAACCAGTGCTTGGTATTCAAAAAGAATTGATCAGAAAGAATGTCTTTGATCTTTTCAGAAAACAACAGTTTATGAACTGACACAATGCTAATGATCAAAGACAAGCAAGGCTATTAAATAGCACGTACCCTAGCAAAAGGCAAAAAGAATTATTAAAGCTCAATAGAGACAGTCTAAGGAAAGCAGTGGGACTACTTACACAACACTGCTACCTTAAAAGACATCTCACCATAATGGGAGTTTCAGATAATCCCACTTGTAGAGGTTGTCATTATATGGAAGAAACTTCAATACACATCTTAAGTGAACGTGAAACCTTTTCTGCACATAGATTTGAACACCTGGGTCAGCACTTGATTGAACCTAGGATGTTGCAGGAAATTCCTGTAAAATGTCTGCTGAACTTTGCTTCAGCCACTGGTCTCTTCAAATAGGGCTTTCTGAGGGGTATAATACAATAGGCCTATGGTCGCAGTGCTAGGTTCTTTTGGACCACCCTAATTTTAAATCTAAATCTAAGACCCTATCTGCAGAAAATGTCATACACAAGAGGAAACGGCCAAGCATATCATTTATGAATGTGAGGCTCTTGCCCTTTCTAGATTAACTTCTTTAGGCATCATCCATACTAGAGAGTTACACATAGACTCCTTAAAGGGTTATCGGATTTTATTAATAAAGTGGGTGACCCGAGTAACTGGAACTAGGAAACATTGGATTTGGAGGTGATGATACAAATGCTGATTAAAGCAGAGGTACCAATGACATACAAACCCAACTCTAAGAAGAACAATAATTTCATTTCACATTCTATTATCCATTTGACTAAATGGTTTTGTTTTGTAATATTTATTCATTGTAATTTTCACTCAAGTCTTTAACTTTGATTTCACTAGCTTCAGCCAACTTCCATAGAAAAAGAAATCTTTCCTGAAATGGTCAAATCTCAGCAGTTGTATGCCCTGGAATTGGAAGGATTTTGGATGGATATAGGACAACCAAAGGACTTTTTAACTGGCATGTGTTATTACCTACAGCACATGAGAGAAACAGATCCTGAGAAGTTACTGCACGACGATAAAATAATTGGAAATGTTTTAATTGTAAGTTTCATTCTAAAGTTTAAAAAAATAGCCATAATGATTACAATTTTTACTGTATCATTTTTCTATTTTCCTTAGTTTTAATTTTTTAATAATGATAGTTTTTATTATATTTTTTAAAATATGTTTATATTATTTCTTTTTCCAGTTTTTGTTATAAATTCTATCCTTATATTTTTATTGAAAACAAAACTTGTTAGATCTGTGCTATGCTAACCTTAAAAGTAAACATATATATATATATATATATATATATATATATATATATATATATATATATATATATATATATATATATATATATATATATATATATAGATAGATAGATAGATAGATATATATAGATATATATATTTCATGAATTATTGTGCTTTTCTTATAAATAATTTGTGGTTCTAAATAGATTCTACTTCTTATTTCAATAATTGTTTTGTCTTTTAATGTAGTTACATAGATATTTGTTAAATTTTTACTGTAAAAAGTAAAAATATAATTCATATATGATAAAAATTACAAAATTCCTTTTAATAATTTTGAAATTTTTCATTAAAGTTTTTTTTTTGTTTTGAATTTTAAGGGATTAAATATTGTACTTATAACCTATTCTAGAATGATAAATTTTGTTTAATTTCTTTATATTCAGTTTATTTATTTTTCATATAATTATAATAACACTAATTTTATTTTTTGTAAATTTGGATTTCATTTAATTTTTTAAGCAATACAATAGTATTCTAATTCTGTAATTTGTTATGAGTAATAACTTTATTTTCTTTTAATTCCAATTTTGTTTTCTTCCGATTAAGAAATAATTAAATTATAAAATGTATTAACTTTATTTTCTTTTGGTCTTATATATTTTCCCTGGAAATAAAATCTGATTGCTATAGGTAATCAAAATTAAAAAGATTAAATTATAGTATGCAACAGTAGCAGCTTTTAAGTTAGTTTAGCAGTAGCTCTGTTAAATTAACTGAGCAGATTTTAATTTCATAGAATTAATACTATGTAAATAATATATTTGCTAAATTAAATATACTGTAATATTTAATTCTAGCACACTTAACATATTTTTCTCCTGATTTTCCACCTGTTTTGATGGTTTTTACCAAGTTTTAAATTATCATAATTTTTTCTAAATTCAATGTGTCTTGAAGCCTTTAGTAATTTGCCAAGTTTTTATTTCATCAGAGTATATATTTTAGTTTTTATATTTTTAAGAAAGTGTCGCCTAGAAAATTATCAAATTTTGTGCATATTGTTTTTGGAAAAACTTTCGAAATCAGAATGTTGAACAGAAATTATTTCTGTTTTTAATAATGAGCTTCTAATAAAAATTAAATTTAATATTTATTAACAGCACACTTAATACATTTTTCTCTTGATTTTTCTCCTACCTTATATTTTTACGAAATTTTCAAGTGCTTTAAATAAATTTATCCTGAGTTTCCTTTTTAAATTCAATTTGTCTTTAGTCTTTTAAGTAGTTTGTCTTGTTTTTATTTAACTGGAATACATTTTCTGGCCTAGATGTTTGTAAGAAAATGCTACCTATAAAATTGTCAAACTTGTGTATAATTCTTTTTGAAAAATATTTAGAAATTAAAATATTGAAGCGAAATTCTTTGTCTCTGTTTTTAATAATGAACCTCTGTATTAGAATGTGTATTTTCTACTTTACATAAAAGTTGATTTTATGCAAAAATTTAAATGCATTTATACAACACTAAAAATATAAAAAATATTTAGTGCTAAAATTAGGGTTGATACAACTCCTAAAAACTCCTGTAATTTTGGTTTGACTTCTTGAAAATGTTGCATATATATTATATTATGCATATTTGGTGAAGAACAATCGGTAAAATAGAATGAAAATTATTTAACATGAATATCAATACCGCCAAGAAATTTTTGATCTGACCCCAGAAATACTCCTTAAAACTCCTGAATTTTGATTCTTGAAAATCTGTACAAACCCTGCAAAATAATTAAAATTGTTTTTTATTTTTTTATTAATTGGTAATACCATCTATCCTTATTCTTAAAATATTTAATACATTTAACTGAATTAAGTGTTATACTTTGATAACATTTGTTGCCATGTTTTAAAGATAACCAAAAGTGAAATTATTGTATTTTGGGCATATTAAAAATTGATTAAGTCTTTTCAAACTTATTTCATATGATTCCTTTTAGGATCCTTCTGCAAAAATAGGAAAGGATTGCAGAATCGGACCAAATGTAGTTATTGGACCTGGAGTAGTGATTGATGATGGAGTGTGTATCAAAAGATGTACACTTCTGAGAGGCTGTCATATCAAATCTCATGCTTGGCTTGAATCTTGTATCATTGGTTGGAAAAGTGTGGTTGGTAAATGGGTGCGTAATTTAAATTTATATCTTATTAGTATTAATAAGAAATTTTTTTAGTATTACTTGAAAATGTTTTCCGTTTAAGTATTTTCGTAAATTAAAAATTAATATCAGAAAGAGTACTGTGGAATCATGATTATTCAAAGTCTTCTAGATGAGTTCCTAAAGTTAAATGTTTATAAAAATATCCGTTAAAAGTGTCTTCAAATGTTTTTTCAATTATTAACCTCTCTCAATACAATATTTTCACATTAATTAAATTTATGCTCAAAAAGAGTGAGATGTTTATGTATTTTTTAAATATTTTTCTCCTATTCACCTTTGAAGAATATTAAAGTTGTTGAAAAATAATCTTAAAGGCAATTCATAATTTCATTGTAAATTTGAATGATTTACTATGACCATTATGTATCCACTGCATAACCATTATATTGGAATATAATGGTTTTAGGATGCTGATTTTTAATTTTTTCATATATTGGCTTTTTTGTTATTCATTTATCAACTGTAATGAGAAAGAGTATATGTAAATTAAGGTGAGGTTTTAAATTTACCACATAATGTAAATATTTGTGTTTCTGTAAGTCTCCAAATGATTTATTTTATTTTTCACATGCGAAGTCTTAGCAAGTTAATTTCATTTTTTATTTTTCTTAGTGATTATAAGATGTTTGTAAGGAGATAAAAAAGTTTTTATTATTTAATATATTTCATTAAAAAACTTAGCAGTGTTGATATCTTAAAAGCTGTTTCCATTTTATCACTTAACTTGATTCTGTCAATGTTTTTTTAGCTATTAAGGAATTATTTAAAGTAAGTATAACTTCTTAGAAGTATACAAGTGTTAAAAATGTTGGAAAAACAATCTCTCTGTATCCATGCCTTTTTAATTCCTGAAGTTTCATTTTGTTGAAAATATTACTTAAAAGAAATTGATAACTTAAGCATTAATTTTATGTTTCTAAATAAGTGTTCATAAAAATAATTAAAATTCTCGCATGATTGTTAATTTAGGATTATTTCAAATTTAAATTATGGATTTTATAGATTTTATAACATATTTTAAATTTCAGTTATTTTATAAATAAAAGCAATATATTTTTTGCATATTTTTATAAAATTCCTATTAAAGACTTCAATTATAGAAAAAAATTTATAATTTCAATTAATCAGCTAAGTTCTACTAAAACAATATATTAATGATTAATATATTTTAAGAACAATATAAATATTTAAGTTCTTAATAGTTATTAATTACAAAATATGTGTACACATATGGTTAAATCTAGAGCATAACTTTGCTATTTGATCCTAAATTGTTTGGATTGGTAATTAATATCTAATATTGCTACTTGATATTAATTTATAAAAATGAAAATTTGTAGTTGTGTGTTTTTTATTAATGTATTATAATTTAAGAGGGATAAAAGATTTATGTATTTATGATTTTTATATGATTTATATTGTTTTATATGTATTGAAGTACCATAATACAAAATTCTAGGTCCGAATGGAAAATATAGCTGTTTTAGGTGAAGATGTCATTGTAAAAGATGAATTATTTGTAAATGGTGGAAAAGTGCTTCCTCACAAAGCAATTTCAGAGTCTGTATCTGAGCCTCAGATAATAATGTAGTTCTCAACAACACTTTGATCAATAGACTTATTGCATATGTATATTTTTTATATGAAACACTATTTATTTTCAATTTTTATAATGGTATTGGTACCTATAACAAACTGTTTTGATGATTATTTTTAGTACTGCAAGACAGTACAGTTATGTCTGAACAAATCATTCCATCACTATTTTGCACAATTGTGTAAAAAAATACATTGTTGAGATATTTTATAAAATTGTGATCTTTACATTTGTGTGTATTGATCAATTAATGTTGTAAAGCCTTTAGTAATTATATAGACTAAATCATTGTGGCTTAAGAAAATTAAGAGCCTTATGTTTCTTCCTAAAGTTTTCTCATTTTTAAATACATTGATGTATTACAGACAAAACAATATTCTAGAATGTTTAAAAAGTACTTATATGCCTTATTATTACATGAATATTTGACTTAATAATTTGATTTAAAACTCATTATCAAAAGTGCAAATAATGTCTTGAAATCAAATTACTTAAAAAAAATTAATTTAATTCCAAATGGCATCTGTATAAATTTATTTAGCTGTTTTGCTGATAGAAACTATTTATATATAGAATTTATTTTGCCTAAAAATCATTGCATGTTGATTTCTTTAATTGTTGCTCATTACATAGATTATGTTTATTAAATGTATCATGTTGAAAATGCACAGTGTTTGACTAAATTATAATCCATTAATAATGTCCTTTATACTATAATAATTTCATTTCAACTAATTGATTGTAAACATATATCAATGTAAATCTATTGGAAAAAAGAGCCAAGATTTTTATCTTAATTTCAGTTTTTCTTTTAGATAATTGAATCACTTTGACAAATGAATTTTATTTTTATCATATAATTTGCTTATTTTGGATTTAATAAAATATTCACAGAGAAATATATTATATTAATGTGTTAACACAAATTTTTTATCATTTATTTGATCTCATTTGAATAATTTTAAGCAACAAAATACGTATAAGAAAATATATAAATTTTATCAAGAGTCCAAATTTTTTTGAAAAATTTTATTAAATATTTAATTTCTATATTTTATGATGGCTCTTAATAAAAATTCTGTGATATGGATTTGTTCGTGACTACAATTATATTGTTGAATTTAAGACTGAAGAGACAATTTACTTTTTGTATGTAAATATTTTTATTAAAGAGCTTTGTATCAATTTTTCTTGTCATTGAAATACAAAATCGATTTATATGTCTGAATTTATTTCAAAAATTAATATGTACACAAATATATATTTCTTGAAAAATATTTTAATTAAAAATATGCAATTGCATAATTACTCTTCAAAAAGAATACGTTTTAAATATTTTGACATTTATTTTTATTTTATTAATTGAACTTTTTTCTATTAAATTACATAAATTTTATTTGTTTGCTGATTATATATATATATATATATATATATATATATATATATATATTATGCTTTTATTGAAGGTAGCCCAAATTGTTTTTGACTGTATATCTAACAAATGCTAATATTGTACATTATACAGAAAGGGAATATTTAAACTTATTAACTGCAATATTGTGTTTAAATAATTGATCATGTTTTGAATGTTTTTATGTGATATATTTTCTGACTTAGTTTATTCTTATGTTCCAACATGTTGTATATAAATACTATAACTTCTTTTTTTTTTTCTTTATCCATTTTTATTACTTTCCTTTTACAAACAATATAGCTTGAGTTTATGTATATATATCCATAAGTGATGATAAATTTCCGTTTAAAAAAGATCAATTAAAGATTTTTTAACTACACAAGTTAAAAATTTCAGTTTAAAAGCATTATCCAGTTTACATTTTATTAATGATTAAGGTATATTTTGAATTTTATGATGGGAAAATTATCTAGTGTAAAAAATTATAGTTTTAAAGTATATTATTTTAATGATTAATGTATTGTAGTTAAAAAATTTTCTAAAATGAAATTTTTTAAACTTTTATATCATTTTACATTTTTATTGTTTGAATAAAATAAATTTATTTACCTAATAAAGATTAGGTAAATCTTTATTAGGTAAATGTAGTATAATATTTACCTAATAAAATTCTTATGAAGTTAATGTAGTGTTTATTTAATTTTTTTATAATAAATATCCAATATGATAATTATTATATTTATATATTATAAATGAATTTCTTTATCTTAATAGAACAATGAGGTCATAAGGGAGTTGGGGGGGAAATCAAAAGGAATTTTATATTTATGTTAGTAAAAACTTATGCTTGTTGCCTGCTAAATTTATATTTATTTTGCCAGTTAAGATTTATTGAAAGTGCAGTTATTCTCTTCGAAACTTTTTGCTCCCTAAATATATTCTTTTTTATCATTAATTTGATCATTCTTTTGTATATGATTTTATAAATATTAAAGTAACTTTTATCTAGCAAATTATAGATATTTACATAAATGTAAAATATTTTATGTAATGTAATATTATTATGTGGTATTACTGGATGATATTTATCCTGTATATTTGTTTTTAATTAAATAGTTTAATAATTATTTAAATTTTTATTATATTTTTAATTATTACAATTTACCCTTTGCTGAATTAATTTTTTATCGAATATTATATACATTTCAGTAAAATTTAAATGAATTCGCATTTATTTCTGCCTGTCTTTCACACATAATACTTTAATATACACATAGGTATAATGTACACATCAATGACATATATTTCCATTATTATAAATACATAAGTGATAAAATTAATGATTTATATTTATTTCATAAACATTTCTAATTTTTAAAAATGTGAATGGGATAGAAAGTTGCCTTATAAAACTTTCATTGTAAATAAATCTGAGGTTTTTCAATACTTACTTTTACCTAGTTAACTAGTAACTGCCGATAATTTTGTTTGACGTAGCGAGTTAAAATAAGTGCTCAACGTAAGAATATAATTTAATACTTAGTAAATTTATTAACATTGCTATGTTTTATGATAGAAGAAAATATCGACGCTGGTAAGAAATATCCATATTAGGAAAGATTTAAATCAAAGCATAGAAATGCTTTTAGGCTTTTTTTTTTTTTTTTTTTTTTTTACAAAAAAGTACATTTTAAACAAATCAATTGCATATTAGTTAAATGATGAGAAAGCAAACATTCTATTGACTGGTATATGTCTCCTGATTTCTGCCTTCAAAAAACTAGTTTTTTTACTTTAAATAAAAAAACGATTAGTTTTTATTTTATTTACCCAACGGGAAATCGATTGAGAACTCTTAATTTAGAATATGTTTAAACCAATTTCAGGAAACAGTTTCCGTGTATACAATATTGTTTCAAAGCAATTTTTCAAATATATAATAATCTACATTCAAAGTGATTTTTTTAAACATCAGGATGTTAACCTATAGTATTTAGTTTGCTATTAAAAATATTTTAAGCTATAAAAAATATTAAAATTCTGTATGACTAAATTAGCTGAATAATTTCTGATTAGTTTATTTGCTTTAGACATAATTCTGTTACTTTTTATTAGCAGTTATAAACAAACAAAAATATACATTTTTTATTTAAAGATTTAACTGAAATATTTTATTGAATCAGTTTATGAATCTGCATTTAATAAAAAGCTACTACAGAATAAAAAGTAACTAATAAAAGTTATCTCTTGATTTTGTAATTGTAAAGTAAGAAAATTTAGCAATTATTTCATGAAATTTTACATTTATACTGAAAATATATTTATTTGCATTAAATATCTATTTTATATTAATTTAAATAAGAAAGTGTTAACTCAGTGTATTCAGCTTATATTTAGCAACTTTCCTACAATAATTTGTTCTAAATAACTTAGAGCTTACTTATTCTATAGCTGAAAAATATAGCAAGTGCCTTATTCTCTGCATTAATATTTTAGGTTTGGGAGGTTGGCTTTGGTATATTATGCTGTTTATTCTATTGAAAGTTATGTAATTCATTTTGAATATGGATTCATATTTTCTTCAATTACTAAGCATTTTAATATTCGTTTTCACCTTTATTTTTGAATTTATCTGGAATTCTCATTATGGTGCTTATGTAAGTTATTTTTCTTGATGTGCCATCTGAAATACTTACCTGTTTTAAGTATATTTTATAAGTCAATTTGTTTCTGTAGATCAAAATTGTGTTTTTTATAGTGTTTGAAAAGTTACTATTATTTGTAATGTTATAAATTTGCCTGATATGTTTTGTATTTAACATTTATCTTACTTTTATAAATACATATGGTAGTTTTCCTTATGAACAGTTATGAATGCCCAAATTGAAATTATACTCAAGGATGTTTGGGTATTTTGTATTGTTAATAATTGTTCAAGTTAATAATGAGTTTATTAATAAAAGGAAATTTTAGATCAACAGTGTATTAAAGTGTTAAGTTGTATTTAATTGACACACCCTGGTTTAAATATATCAATTTTACTGTTAAAATGGCATCAATTGAAAAGTGTTAATTAATATGCCTCATTTGTATAGTTTTAAATGCATGATTAACATATATTAGTTAAATGGGGTAGATTCCTTAATTTTGATTATAATTAATTTATCCACACAAATGATATAGAAATGATGAATTTTAGAGATCGATCGATAATCACAACACTTTTTTATATTTAAATTTGAAATTATATTTTTGATTTAAAATGTTTAGTTATTATCAATACTTTTTGCATAATAAGGATAAATTTATGTCATGAAATCAATGATAGAAACTATTTCTCAAAGTAATTTATTCCAGTGTTTCTAAGGTATCAGTTAAAGCAAAAATCCTTTTTTTAACATCTATTAAATATGAATTAAGAAAAATTTCATAATTTAATATTTTTTAAAACATAAATGTTTGCATATATTACAAAAAAATTATGTGCATTTGAAAATTTATGTAATTAAAATAAACTACCATTGGTATTTTATTCTTTATTGAAATAAAAAATGATTTTTCTGTGAATTTAATTTTTGTGTTGTTTATTACACGCTATTAAATATTTTTCGTGAGAGATATTCATGAAATACTGCCAATGTCAAAGGGCATAAAATGTAAAATTTTATTAATAAAAACTTTTTATTTAATGTATGCCTGTTTTTTTTTAATTTTACAGGTAAATGTGATTTGAATAATCTAATGAAATGTATTTGCTTCCATATATTTGATAATATAAATAAAAAACAATTAAAAATAAACTAATCATAAAATTTAAACATGTTTTTAAATTAATATTGTAGCAAATAAAAATGGAATCTGTATAATACTAGTTTGGCAATTATATCAAATGTGTATAAAAATGTATGCTTGAAAGTATGATCGCTTAATTTTGTGAGATAAATATTAGAATTGCTTACCAATTATTAATCGTGATAAAATAAGATATTGTCAGAGTAGAGTCGCTGATCAAAAGTAATTTGTTCCCTTTTTGAGAATTTATAATGTTAAAAGGAAAAAGTGATATTTGATGTGCTTTAAATTTGTAGTTATTGGGATAAAGAAACATGGAACCGTAACTCAAAACAAACCGAGTTCTTTATTGATTAGAAGCCAATTCAAGTTATCTACTGCCATTCTCAGCAGATTATACAAGGCTTGTACACAGTGATTAATCATTTTTCTTAACCACTGTTTGATCATTTCAAATGAGAACATCGGTATATCTTTTGTGTGAAAGTTTAATAATAGTCTGTGCATAAAAGAATTCAAGTTTATTATGGAAATTTAGACCAGTCGAAGAAATTAAATCGAATGTAAGCTTGAAATATATATTTAATGTTTGCAAAAATATTCTGAAAGAAAGGGCTTTCAAATAGATATCTCTAATTAGTTATTGAAATCTTTTCTTAAGATATTAAGAATAAGCATGAAGAGGACACCCACATGATAGTTTCGGATATCTTTATGTGATTAGTTATTGATAATTTTACTTTAAAGAAAATATATTTGGCCTTCCGAAGCATCTGTTATGGAAGAAAATACAGCATAAACCAGAATGACTAATTAACAAGTGCAAGCGAAAATTACGTTACACATAAATTATGTTATGAAAAAAGCTGTATTGTGTATATAATTTTTATAAACTATATTAATTAATATAATAAAAAATATTTTTTGAACTATATATTTTCAAGTATCATTTACATGAAGAAAAGGAATCCTATATCGTAATTTCTTCAAACTTTTTAGTAGTCTTTCATTTACATAGTGTAAGTATGCCTCACATATTTTCTGCTGCATTCAAGATGCGGCTGCTTGTTCATTTATTCTATATTCAGTCTATTGAAAAAAAAAACTGTTCAAAAGTAAGGTTTTAAGTATGCACAAGACTGCTGTTGGACTGGAATAATAATTATGGGTCTCCAATGTGAACTTATATTCAAGCACTTTTTACAAATGCTACATTGGTTTTTTCCTTCACGTTAGAATTTGGTTCTTACCATTAAAATCTACCATTAGCTTATTTCATCGAGAACTTATCTATGTAAATAGTAGAAAAATGAAAGCTTAATACCACCTTTTTTCTCCTATGAAAATCTCATACCACTTTTTCCTCTGTTACCGCCTCATTCCACCAAAGTACATCCTAAGAAGCGTAAACATCATAAAAAATGGTATTAACTTATGCTTACCACTGATTATATCAATATATTGGAGTAATTTTTCTTTTAATTCTGCTACAGATAAATCCTAACATTTTTTTAATATCAATTTAAAGAAATTATTTTACGGAGTAAAGAAGTTACCTGTAAATATAGTCTGTAGCAAGTAAAATGTAAATAATTTTATTATTATTTTTTACATGTTTTTTTTACTTTTTTAAATATTGCATGGTTAACATATTTTCCAAAAATAATTATAAGCTAATAACACTTTTGAATTTAAAAGTCTTAAATAGTTGTTATTAACACATAATAAATTAATTTCGTTATAAAAACACGAAATTCGTAATAGAGTAAAAGTACCATGATTATAGGTTATATAAATGTTAATGATATTCAAAAGAAATAGAATTCGCATTGCACACACTCATAAATATTATCCCAGAACGATTCGTGTAAAAACATACAATAATGATGATGTAAGTCCGGACGTGCAAGGGTATGTTGTAAAATCACCAACTAGAAAGAAAAGGGGGGGTAAGACGATTGATTTCCAGCAATAAATCAGAAACTGGATAGGAAAGTCTAACATCAACAGAGAAAATGAAAAATGTAAGTCAAACTCTGTGCAAGGAATTAGCAGAAGTGCTGATTTTATCATCAAAAAAAAATGTGAGTGAATTTCTTTTATTCCTTTTTAAATATACTTTATCTTTTCTTCTTATAGATAATACCCATTGCTCATTTTCTCTTTTCTTTATGAGAACTTAATTCATCCTGTAATCATTAGTTTCACACTTTCTACTAAGGAAAAAGAATTTCGTATTATATTTTAAAACTTTCTTAAAAAAGTGAATAAATATGTATACAGTCTGTTTCTATGTAAAATAAAAATGGAAAAAAAGTTTAGTAAAAATTTTTTTTATGTATTAAGTTTCTCCATTCAATCACTTTATAACCATTGTAATATTTATATAAATAGTTTGTCTTATTTTCTTTATTTACAGTCCTTTAATGTAACACAACGAGAGAATGATGAAAGAATTGCTTTAGATGGATTTTACACGATAATTCTCAGATGTAATAACAGCTCTGATTTATTTTTTTTTTTTTGGATGAATTAAGAGGTAAAATTTCATCAATACTTTAAGCGAAGAATGTAATATCTCCCACTAAATGGTAGTTTTACGTAAAACTTTTTTTAACAACTACTAGGATAGGTTAAGACTAAGAGCAAAAAATTGCTAGTTCCTTTTTTAAAAGTTGCAATGACAGGTCTCTCAATTGCGATAATTTGGATGAGAAAGTAACACACGCCTTCCTGGAACCAGGGGGTACACGTACCTTCCTGGGGCTTGAGCAGTCACCAGGCGCGTCGGCAGGTGGTGGATAGCCGAATGTCCTGTAGAAATGACAGGATAGCCTTGAATATAGAATCAGAGGCCGTGAACCAGCTGCCGTAAACCCTGGTGTTATGCGACCCGTGCCTAGGTTTATTTGGCACCGCGGTATTGGTATCTTAACGGAGCCTCTAGTTGCCTGGCAAACTTCTTGAATAGTAACTCGGCCTTGCCCAGTAACTCGGGCAATGCTGGGTGGACTTATATTACCTGAGCTTATTAATTGTTATCTTGTGGCTGAAAAGACACAAGAAATAACAAACCTTTCTGCATTTGCAGGTGAAGCTTCTGAAGTAGACCTTGCTGAAATAGACAAGGGAACTCAGAGGCAATCTAGTAAAGGGGCATAAATATACCGATAAAGTTAGCAGAAACAAAATCATTCTTCACAACACATCCGTCTCAAGCAGGGGATGGGGGTAGGAATTTAAGAATAAACATGAAGAGAAAAAGATAAGTAAAGTTTCCTTCCACATTCTGTATTGAAACTATATAATTCGGAACTATGCAAATTATCATAGTAATAACCTGAGATGGACAGAAATCTTAGGTTCATACAACCAAATACACGTAAGTTTATTTTATCACATATATTTTTTGTTTAAATTAAAAAAATCGGGAAAACTTTTAAATTATTAGAATTTGTATACCTACATAAAAATGAAATAATATGTAAAATTTTCACAGAATCACAAGCTGCAGCTTTGTATGAAAGCATCGACAGAATGTTAGCTGATTACAGATTTAAACTTCATTTAAAACGTATTCAAGAACGCGGAATTAATCTGACGGATGATCAAAAGCGGAGAAATCTGAATCAAAATTAAGTATGTAATAATTTAAAATACTCTAATTACATAACTATGTTTTATGAGAGATTTTCAAATGCAATGACGGTTTTGGTATAGAATTTAAACTGAGATGAGAGCCCCATAGGAAAACAAAGTAATATGAGACTCTCATAGGGGGAAAAGTATGAAGGAGGCTCATTTTTCTATTGCTTATGCAGAACATGCCAATAATATTGCTAGCCATTTGGATCACCACAGTGGAAATATTTTTCATCATTGAATCCACTCAATCTCTTCTCAAAACACCTGTTTCCCCTGAGAATTTCAATTAAGATTTTTACTAATTACAGAGCACTTTCCTCTTTCAATTATTTAAGTCGGCGAATTTCTTTACTACAATATGATCTGTATATTTTTATAACTGATTAATATGAATATAGATTCCTTATAAGATAACTCGTCTTTGTCAGAATGACACTTTTGATGACCGGTCAAATCATTTGCTTGTCGCAGAAATTATTTACATCACATGGTAGATTTAACCCGAGTGTTTCCACTTTTTAAATTTATAGATTTCCTCCTACTCAATAAGTAAAAAACTACGACATCTCATTTCATTCAATTACACAATATGGTATTCAAGTTTATATACCTCCATTGTGTCATCCCAATTCTATTGTGTTAAAATATGCTAATTTGTGATATTTTGTGAAAATTAATTTGCTGCAACCGTTTATAAACGCGGATCTTTTTTCGAAACGATCTCAGAAAGAAAATTTGCTTAAAATTAACACGAGTTATTGAATAAACTGGTGTTTAAAAGCAAATAATTCCTATTTTCTCAAATTAGTGGTAAATTAATAGTTATAGAATTATTTCACCATAAAAAGATTCTAATTTAGCAGTCGAAACTTTGAAAAATATGGATGGATCTATAATTTTAACATGCATTATAATAGTAATTCACCACTTGGGATAATTATTTGGATCTTCAAACCTTGATTTGAATTAAATGAAACCCGTTGGAAATATAAATTTTTTCTTCCAAAATTGCATTTACAACTTCTTGGTATGCCTACAAAAAATTTGATACAATTGTCATCATAATATTTTGCTTTTCAGATGAACGGACACCATAACATAAATAATCTTTCATTTCCGAAGTTATACTTATATAAATTATATTCTTCTTTCTGAAACAATATTTTCTCATTTTACATTTTATCATGTGCATAAATATATATTGATTTTACAAAAAGAGTCATACTGTTTCACTTTTTTAGTACCACTATCATGTATATAAGGTGTTCCGAAAATCATTCTTAGGAATTTCATATTCTGATCTATTAGTTATTGATGTGAATAAGTTTTTGATTCAAAACCGTGTCCAAACATCACATGACTGACAGACAAAGGGGGGTCGATAGGAATATTAATAAAACCAGCGTATAAAAAATTGCAACATCTTTAATTTTAGTAAGAGAATTTCTACATAGCTTATGCATATGTAGAAAATACTTAAATATGGTATATTTAAGAATAGTGTTCGTTTGTTCCCAATTCCTTTTACATTAGGAGTGCGCATATTGCATTGCCAATCGATCTAATTTTATAAATATGGAGCTTTTTAAATAATCAGCAGTTCAATTTA
Organism: Latrodectus hesperus; assembly: GCA_037975125.1. NCBI lineage: Eukaryota > Metazoa > Arthropoda > Arachnida > Araneae > Theridiidae > Latrodectus > Latrodectus hesperus. Next base: position 71,126,215 of record CM075856.1, on the reverse strand, counting down.
TACTCATGTGTTAGTTTGGAAAAGTGGAAAGCTGGCTACTTATTTTAATCTACAATCCTGTAAAAAGCAATTTCCTAGTTACCAAACTGATACTTCCTTTGCTAGAAATGGTTCTACTTTCCAATACATATCACCAAACATTTTTCTTATGGTGACTAATAATAAATTTAACACAAGTGTTTATTTGAATCTTTTTCTGACGCTCAAATTGTCAGATCATTATGTAAACTTTTTAAGATATTTTGAAAATTAGAAACTATTTAAAATCTGTAACCTAATATTAACAATTTTATTTTTAACAAATTAAAATAATGACAAAAGCGAATTGTACATAAATAACTTTATTTGTAAAAATTATTATTTTTACAGAAACTGTACAATTTTTTGTTCACATGGAAAAGCTTACAAAAAGGATGATATGATGAAGTGAGAAATACATAAATGAGAACTTTATTGCTTTTTTTCAATTCAATTCAGTTCAATGATGAACATAATATTAATGAATAACTTTTAGGTTAGCACTCTAACTAATTTAATTAGTACGCAAATACAACTTTAAAATTAGATGAAGAGTTATGGCACCATAATTTTAGTACTTCTTTAAATTTCTCTTTGGAAATTGCACTGTAAATTTCACTTTATACAGTAAATCTGAACAAAAAACAAAGGCTTAACCTACACTTAGAAAATAAACTTTATCATATCACAGTTTTCACAGTTGGAAAATAGTTTTCCATTTAGTGTTGAAACAAAATCTACCATAGAAATGAAATTGAAAAAATAATATAAGCTGGCTCCTATGTTAAAAATTAAAAATTGGCAAAAATACGATATTCTTGGATAAAATAGAAATATTCTCAAGAATTTTTCTTTAAGCGAATATAATATTTAACAATATTAATAATAATAAATATTTTTGTTTATAACTTGTGGGCACATTAAAAAAATTTAGTTGTTAGTAAGATATTCTCCTTTTTTTAAGAAACTAAATCTATTGTCTTTAGTTCATTTTTATGACATGAACACAGAATTTAATACTGTTTTGTTCATTTCAAAGTGATTTGAAAAGCACATTAATCTTCAAAAGCTCTCCATAAGCAAATTATTCTGAGTAAACACAGATAAAGTATTTCATTTTAGTTGTCAATGCTTTTTCAAATTTCTTTCATATTTACAAAAAGTTACTTTATTATTAAATGCACTGTTAGGTGGAAAGGTTCATCTTTTTTTGTCACAACATTTGAATTTTCAACAGTTCCTAGAATTTTTAAGATATGAAGTCCAGGTTCTTTAATTTTCTCTTTATTGCTCAAGATAGTTACTCCATCCCTGAAAAACAATGTAGCATTGAAACCAAATTAATACTAGACATTATTTAACAATATTAATAATAATAAATATTTTAGTTTATAACTTGTGGGTACATTAAAAAAATTTAGTTGTTAGTAAGATATTCTCCTTTTTTTAAAAAAATAACTAAATCTATTGTCTTTAGTAATAGGAGTACACAAAATGAAAATAGTTATTAATGTCATATTTACAATTAACTCAAATTGATAATAAATTTTATTTTCTAAATATTTTTAGCATTAATTCTTAAGAACAAAGTAAAAAACTTCAGTTCAAATTACATTGAATTATTTTTATTTTAAAAATCTAATAAGCATTTAAATGATATTTACAATTTTAAGAAAACTAAGCAAGTGAAAGTATGGAAAAATTATGCATTTTTTTGGAAAATAAGTATTAACTTTTAAAAAGAAAAATATTTATATCCTATGTATTATCAATTAATTAATTATTTTTTTATCTATATCCAGTGATTATTCCAGAATTTAATTTTGATTCTAAGAAATATTTTTTAACCATAAAGATTTATTATTTATTAAAACATTTTATAAGATTAATTATTAAAAAACTTAAACTCATTAACTTATAATATTAAAAATATTCAGAGCACTAAAATGTATTGAAAATATTCTGAAATCTACATTTACTGATATTATTTTTAGTACCTTTGTTTATGTTCTAATTTTATGAACTTTATTTGTGGATTTTATGAATTCATAAAATTAAAAGGTTGTAATATTTAAAAAACATTTACATTTGATAAAATATCTGCAGAATACATATCAAGATATTATTTTGTTCATGATTTTTAGAAAAATATGTATTTGTTGATGCAAAATATGTTTAGTTAAGAAATATAATGGGTTAAATTAAGAAATAAAAAAAATAGTGTATCATTCTAACTTCTCAGTTTTCTGAAATATTTTATCAAATAATATGTGATATAGATTAATATTTGTCCTAGTAACTGTCACACACATTTCTTTTGTCGTTGAACATTTATTTCCTGCTCAGAATCAAAAAGTCATTTACCACCTATGTTGTTGCTGAATAGTAAATATTTATTGATTGCATTTTAGAAATTTTTTTTTACTAAAAATAGTTTAAATATTTTTTTATAAAAAGAAACCAACATAAAGATCATTTCCTAGACAATGCAACAAACTAATAGCAACATTTTATTTGATAATTTCATTAACTAATTAAACATCCTCTATAAATTCTTTTTTTAAAAAAATACCTCATACGATTCTTTAAAAAATTAAATAAATAAATGAGTTTATTAATGAACAAAAATGGCAAAGGTTCAATTCATACATTTGTACATTAAAACTGAATTACAGTTGAAGACAATAAAATTATTTTACTTAAGGGAAACTGTTAAAAAAATAAAAGATGCAATGATTTAAAACTACTTACCGTGTAAAAATATGGAACAAGTCTTGCTTGTTTCCGTCAACAATGACAAATTTTTCATTATTTCTTAGGTATGTGACAGCAGGCTGTATTCTAAGCAGATCCAACTCATGTTGAAGATTCTTCAGAGGAACAATGACTGTGATGTATAAACCTGATTTCCATACTTTTGTTCTTGTTACGTTGGACAATTTTGTGGAATGATGTCCTTGTTTTAGACGCCTTGGACTGCCGTGTTGCTGAAAATAATTGGTTTATTTTTAATATTCACAACAAACAAGAATAATCATATGATTGTTTACTGTGACTGTGGATGAAGAAAAATACATCATTATTTTAGCATGGAATATATATTTATTATCATAACAGCAGTAGCATAGTTTATCTCTTCCATTGCTTGCATTTTTGACAGAATAAGTTTTGTTATTTATGTTAACTGAAAATTATGTTACTTTAAGTAAATTTTCAGAAAGAAAATAAGACTGAATAAGAATTTTACTGATTCTTTTAAGGAATAGTATTTAATTTTGTTAAACAATATAAATATTACTTACAATTACTTGAATTGAATGAAATTTAGAAATGTGTACACTCAGAAAGAAGTCCTTTTTTCTTTGAACTTTGCATTTTATGTGAAGTGAAGTATTTTTGCATTTAAAAATTTTCTTAGGTATTTACAAGAACAAAAATTATGAGAAGCATTTTATCAAATAATTATACATAATGTATAAATAGGATATTTACCTATCATTTGCACTTTTAAAATTAACTTACCATTAATTGATAAATTCAACTCATTTTCTTAAATTATTAATTGTAAAACTCTTATAAAATAAACTACAAAATAATCTTGCATAGTAACATATTGTAAGCTGACTAAAAATATTTGTAAACAAGAGTGATTTGCTATACAGTGACAAAATGCACTTTTAAGCAATTGTGTGATCAAATTATTTCGTAAATATCTTTATAATAATGAGTAACCATATATTATAGATGTTTTTGTTGATGTGTAATCAAATTATAGTTTAAATTATTTTACAAATATCTATATAGTAGCAAACACTATTCTAATGTCTGTCTTTTCTTCAACTGTCCTTATGGATAAGAACACTATCCATTCCTAGCATATAATCATTTAAATAACTCTCAAATTTTTTATTATTTTTATCTGCATTAAGGATAAACTATGATCCTATGCATTCTAAGAAAATAAAATTACTTGAGTTTTAACAATGAAAAAATACATGATTATTTTATAAACTAAATATTAGGATGATATAAAAATAAAACATAATTCTTTATTCTCTTTTACAAATGAAATTTGAATCTACATGAAGTTTTACATTAAAAGATATGGTTAATCTCAAAAGAAAGAATATAGAGAATACACTAAAATGTTTTATACTCACCACTCTATTAGTGGCTTTTTTATCCAATCTTCGCAAGGAATGATGCCCAGTATTTGATTGTCTCTGATGTGACACATCGCGTTTTTGACGATTATTGCTGTTTAGTTTGCATGAATAGCAACCTTCTGTCGAAATGACTTTTTCTCCAGGAATAGTATACACACCATCGCCACCAGTACCACGCAAATTTCCTAACTGATTCAAACTGTTGTCTATGTTGTTACCAAACTGACCAGGGAGAGAGTATCCACTTCCATAAGGTGATGACGGAATTGCTGATAAACAATGCCTAAAAGTATAATATTAATATTTAAAACTGATACCTTCAATAACACAAAACTAGATTTCTAATTATAAGAACAATCTGTAAGAGAGCTTATGATTATTTGAGGTTAAATTAAATTTTAATTTTATTTTTTATCACTAAAGTTCTTCTAGAAACAAACGCCAAATCAAAAGAAAAAGTGTTTAAAAATTATTAAAAATATAAGTAATTTTTTTTAATTATAAAAGTGAAATTTCATTGTTTAAATTTTTGTTTTCTGTAATAAATGTGATTCGTATAATGAAAACAAAAAATAATAGAGATGACGAATTTTACTAATGAATTTCACTATTTTCTGCTGTTTTTGGAAACTTCACATTGGAATACAATATAAAAAATTGAATAAAATAATTAAATATATTTTGATTAATATATTTGTGCCTAAAATTAAAATCAAAATTTTGAATTAGAAATGAAGGTTTGAGTGGTTTTTATGGTAGTGAATACAGTTTGTGATAAATAAATTAAAAATTACTAATTTATTTATCGCGATTATTAAATAAGAAGCAGTATTTAATCAAGAAACAAAAATGCCCAAATGTTTAATGTATGCTCTAAACAATGAACCCAATTTTAAGACTTAAATACACAAGCAAATAGCATGTAAAATAAACTAAATCTCTACTGTTAAAATATAATAAATACAAGAAAAGAGACATTCAAATAGATAATTCAACTACCAAATAAACTAAATTTATAATATTATATAATTGTCAAAGCTGTAAAGCAGAAACATATAAAAGCAATAAATTCAATTTATTTATAATTTCATGAAAGATATTTTCAAAAAGTAAGAGATACCTTAAAGTATATATAAAAAAATTGAAAAAATATTTAGATGAAATAAATTATTTTAAAATTTTAAGAATCTCACAAAGAAAAGCATTTATTTATATTTTAATATATAAACAAATTATTTACACTACCTCTATGAAAATATCTTTCAGGACTGATTTTGATTTCATGAAATAAAAATGTCAAACCAATTAAAAAGCCAATACAATTTTATGCTTTTGCATTAATTTAAAATATTATAGTGGTTTAAACATTACAAAGTGTAAAAATATTTAAAAATATCCAGAAATGTCAGATTAAGCCTTCAGAATAAGTACTAAAGTATAATTTTATGGTAGAAAAATTCAATCAAGAATAAGTTAACATGAAAAGTATTAATGAAAATCTATATAATTAAATAAAAAAGAAATTTGTTAAATGCTTACCCTTGTCCGATTCTTTGATAACCATCTGGACAACCACAAGAATATCCATGACCACCAGTCGGCAAGCACCCAAAACTGCAAGGAGCATTCTGACAAGCACTACCTCCACCCATTTCTGATAAAAACAATGATCATTTTAACTCAACGGACATTATTATATCTTTTATATTTTCATCTTCTTCAAAACTTAACTTTTACATTGCAAACCATTTGTTATTACTTATGTAGGAAGAAAATAAAAAAAAAATAGTTTTTATTTTCTAAGTTGAGTGGAAATATGGAATCTATTTTTAATCATTTCTATTCAGATGCTTTAAATTTTTGAAAAAGATACACAAATTTGAATAATATAAGTTTTTTGAGAAATTAGATGATAAAAATAAAAAACTCAAAACATAAACCGAAAAATTTATCAGATTAATAAATAATTATTTTTAAGAAATTAAATAATTTTTCGATTATTAACTTATCTTCAATTTAGGAAAATAATACATTTTTAAAGGGCATTATATTTGTGATTATTTATTGAATTTTAATGTTTTGTATAGATTACTAAAATATTATTTTTACATTTATAAGAATAAATAAATAAATTTAGAATAAAACAGTTGATTCACAAAAATTGTACTTATCTGAACTTATATATGCTGATAAAATAAATTACTAACAATATTATCTAATTATATACAATTAAAGTTTCTTAAAATATAAGAGAATATTTGCTACACTTGTTTTAAATATAAAGTATAACTGAAAAGCAGAGATATTTTATTTATTTACCTATGCAGGCCATGTGACTGCCATCGAAAATATATCCTGGAGGACAACTACAAGAAAAGCTTCCGGGAGTGTTATCACATGAAGCAGATCCACAGACAGAGCCAGAAGCACATTCATTGTCATCTGGATAAATGAGAAAGAAATAAGATCATAATCATAAGTTATTAAAAGACAAAGAAAAAATATACTTAAAATTTGAAAGAAAAATTAAAATCTATGAAACTAATTATAAATCAAGAAAGTTACAGTAATTTTTTTTACAGATTTATAAATTTACCTATGCAATGATTCCAGTAAGGATGTTGTCGATATCCATCTGGACAACCACAACGGTAACTGCCAACCATGTTTTCACATCCATGTGGACATCGAGAATCATCCAAACATTCGTCAGTATCTACAAAGATATATTTCTCAAAAAGTTTGGAAAAACAGAAATTATCAAATAAACTTTTTAGGATAAAATAAATATATTCAGAGTTATAATATATAAACTAAGGTAAGAAATTAAGCAGAGCAAAATGTACTCCATTTTAATATGTAATTTAAAGAAGTATTATCTTTCAATCATTAAACAAAATTAAAAAGGTTTTTTCATAATGTAGATGGTAATAAATAACAATTATATCCTCATACATAACATTAAATTGCAAAAAAAATGATAATTATCATAATATGTTATTAAATACAAACACACTTTAACATGATATAGCTCAAAGCAAAAACACAGTTTGTGTTATTTTCCTAATATAAAATTCTAAATTTTAACTAAACATCGACAAATAAAAATTTAATTATTGATAAAAAATCCATTATAATACTTACTTTTAAGAGGTTTTAAGAACAGGAAGTTAAGAGGGCAAGGAAATGCAAAATGAGCAAGATACGAGGGTCACTCTGAAATTTTTGAGATACAACTAGGTTTTTAAAGTAATACTTACAAAATTTTAGGTGTGTTCAAAGTAGTCTCCTCCAGCATCAATGCACTTTTATAGATGAATTTTCTACAGATTAAATGCTTCAAGCCAGTCATTCCTTCGAATAGATGAAAAAAATGCATTTATAGCCACATCAATCTCTTCTTCTGAATGAAAACGACGTCCACGTAAGTTCCTTTTTAGATTAAAGAATAACCAAAAGTCGCTCATAGATAGATCAGGTGAATACGGCGGACGTTTGATCACTTTAATTTGTTTTTGTTTAAGAAACTCAACTGTTAATCCGGCTGTATGTGAAGATGCATTGTCATGGTGAAGCATTAGTCCCCTAACATTCAGTTCTTGTAGAATTTCTGGAAGATATTTAGTGGTATACCAGTTTGCTGTTACTGTCTTCTGTCCTTCCAACTTGATGGCTTTGACCAATCCCATACTTCTGAAGAAAACGGCATACATCACTTTTTTCAGTGCGCATTGTTTTTTCACCATTGTCGGCGTGGGATTATCTTCAAAGACCCATACTTTGCTTTCTTGACGTGTTGGAACGTCAAAAAACGGTATGTACGTTTCATCAACTGTTACAATTTTAGAAATGATGTGGTAGCCACCATCATTCAGCATATTAAGAGTTTCTTTACTGATTCTGACACACTCCTCTTTTTGATGCTCAGTTAGGTTATGGGGAACCCAACGGCAAACTACTTTTTTCATATGTAATTCTTCATGAATGCTTTTGTGTATGGCTGCGGATCCAATGTTAAGTTCCTTCTGTATCATTTGATAGGTACAGCGATTATCATCCATTAATATTTTTCATATGGCAGACACATTATCCGGGATTACTGCCGATGGCGGCCTTCCTGTGTGTTCTTCATCCTGAAGAAAATTGCAACATCTTCTAAATTCACTAAACCCTCTGAATACAGTAGCACGAGCTGGAGATTCATCACCAAATGCTAACTGCAACCGTTGAACGCATTCTTCTTGATTTAATCCTGCTTTGAAATCGTAGAAAATCATAGCGCGAAAATATTCTCTCGTCAACTCCATTTTCTCTTCTGTTTAAAATTTATTCCACGCTAAACAAGTTGAAGTAAGTCAGTAAAAAATTGTCTTCTGTGTTAAAATACTTTGTACTTTAAAATTAAACCGTTATTTTTATTTTGTAAATTCTTGTCTGCGCGTATCTCAAAAATTTCAGAGTAACCCTCATATATGATATTTAATATATGACAAAAAATTTACTTAAATCAAAAATAGCATTTCAATTTACTTTGGAGCATAGTTGTAATTAATATTTTTATAAAAGTTTGAATATAAAAATTGGGAAGAATTTTAATTTTTCAAAAGATTGTTGCATTGTTTGGCATTATTAAAAACAAGTATTTTTAAATTAATACAAAAATAAGAAAATATGATAATTTTCGAAAAAATAAACTAATTATAATAAAAGTAATAGAGAGAAAGCAGTCTGAATTTTATGGAATATGTTCATTTTTAATACTGGATTTTCATACTTATTTTTCAAGAACCTTAAAAATTGAAGCCATAAATTACTTTTAAGATGTGATCATTTTGTCTTATAGTAAGATTCACAATATACTTTAAAGTACAAGTAATTATCATTTGTAATGATATGAATTTTACTAATAGAAAAGAATCTTAATCATTTTGATTCTAAAATAAAACTTCTAACCGTATGCAGTTAAGTAAGAAACATTTATTATAGATGTTTATTTCATTAGCTTCATGATGTTTTTAGTTAGATTCAAATTACCTAGACTTTATTTCAAAATGCTATTTTAAATTGTTATTTAATAATATTATGATAAAAGCAGCATCACATCTGTTCTATCAGAATTAAACAAAAAATTCAAACTACATATCAAAGTAAATAAATTTGGTGTAACTTTTACATAATTTTTATGCAATAAATGTAAAACAAAACTATACACAAATAATTTTAAAAGATAGTGAGAGGGTGAAATATTCTAACTAAATTTCTTATAACTGAAAATGTAATTGGATTTTTAATCCCACATTAGGATTAAAACTGTAATTACAAAAATCGAAATTAAAATTAAGCATAAAAGTTATGAATATGGTAGTTGTAATGTTTGCTTGATTTTTCAAATATAAAAACTGCAGATAATAATGATGGAAGAAATTAAATTTATTTTTATTACTGAATAAGGTTCTTACCAACACAGAATTTCCCAGAGGGATCTATATGAAATCCTCTTGGACACAAGCATTTGAAACTGCCAGGCATGTTCATGCATGTCCCTGAAGGGCCACATAAAGATGGCTCATCTGTGCATTCGTTGATATCTAATTTACAGAAGAAATATTGGCATACATTTATTTAGTAAAAGCAATTGTAACAGCTTACAGAAAAATAAAAAAATAATATATTTCGCAAAACTTGTTTAAAATTCTTGCTTAATAATAAAATTCTTTTTTTATTTTTAATATTTTTTATAATGTAACATCCTGATATATGCTTGTTAAAAATAATTAGTCTTGTTAAATACAATGAACCCTTATCTAACAGTTTTCCAGAAAAGATTAAATATGATGGTATCCATTTCCCTATTATTTAATTTGATTTTGAATAATAATATATGGAAAAATTCATATCTAGTAGAAAGATAAGAAAAAAGAATGCCAAATTGCTAGTTGAACAATAGAAGTCTTTTTAATACATTACTAGATATATATATATTTTAATTTCAAAATATCTGTTCTTCTCATAAATATTTTTATTTACATAAAACACATAAAAATATTAGCTTTCAATATATATATATATATAAACAATTATATTTAAATATATATAAAAAAGCAGATATTATTTTAATTTTCAACCTTAATATTGAAATAAATACTATGAGTTTGAAAGAATGATAGTGATATAAATTTATTTTTTACATCGTAACAACTGTAGAAAGGAAAAAAACACAATATTAGAATTTTTATATATTAAAAATAAAAAGTCCAAGCTATAACTATATCCAGGGACATGGATAAATTAATATACAGTTCATATAAAATTAATATTCTAAGAAAAATTTTTTATAGTGGACTGTGATCTGGAAAAGAATTAATAATAATTATTTACTTAGTAATTAAGTTAATTAAATAATAGTTATTAAAAATTAAATTTAATAACTATTATTTATATATTATAGGTTAATAACTTTTTATACATTATACACTAAAGTTTCAGTATGAATATGAAAGTATGTAATGCATTTTTAATGATGTCAATATTTTGAACAAGGTTTGCGTATTCAGTTTGTTACAAATAATTACATTCCTTACTCATATATTTGACCTCAAAAAAAAGCTCTTTTTAAAAAGCTATTTATAATTTGCAATCAAAAATAACTTTTTTAAAAATTTTATTTATTTAAAATAAATATGTTAATATTTAAGAAGTTTTAAAAAGGTTTAAATTTTATTTAATTTTTAATTAATAAAGAAAAGCTTAAAATGAGATATTTTTCTAAAATATGAAAATTAAGAGGAAAAATGTATACTATTATACCTCTACACTGACCACCATCTTGAGAATATCCACTTTGGCAGGCACACTTATAGCTTCCCTGTGTGTTAATACACTGATTTTGGCAGGTATGTCTTCCTGTTTTGCATTCATCAATATCTAAAATGTAAAATAAGCATAATTAAGACAGCAATAAAACATTATTATAGAAAACTAGACTGGACTCAAATAAAAGAAAGTGAAAGATACCTATACAAGTGATACCATCGATTCCAAGATTATAACCAGCTGGACAAGAGCATCTGAAACTTCCTTCTGTATTTTCACAAGAAAACTTACAAGGAGGAGGAATATGTTCACATTCATTTACATCTAAAAAATAAAATACAGTCACCAAAATTTCCCAGCCTCTGGTGTAAAATTGTTATTTTATGTTAAAAGTAAAAAGATTAAAAACTGATTTATCTTACAAGAAATAATAAAAATGAAAAAAAGATATAATCTTGATGTTGAAAGCATTTATATTTTAGAAATTTTTTTAAAACATAATAACATGTGATTGAAATTATTATTTTATATGTCACGAAGTATTAATAAAATACAGCTGGAATCTGATTTGATATTTCAGAAGATACTACAAAAAGGCTTGTTAATTTGCTAAAACTTGTAAGAAGAAACATAATACTTTTGAAAACTAAATAGTAAAGAATAAATGAAGTATGTGAAACTCAAATAAACTCCTTTCATTAAAATGGGGTTTTCCAAATAAATTCTCATTGAGATTTAAAATTATGTTACAGATTTAGAAATATGAATACTTAAAATTATAATAATATTTAAAGAACAAGTAATACTATCTTAAATGCTACTTAAGAAATAAATATACCAATGCAATTAGTTCCCACTGAATCTGGTTTATATCCTTTATTACAAATACAGCGATATGATCCCATAGTGTTAATACATCTTCCATTTTGACACAAATGACGCATTAGACTACATTCATCGACATCTGAAATAAAAAAAATATTTAATTAATAAGTATATTGATATAAGTCATTAATCTGGTTACCTGTATGTTTTAAACACATAAAATTTAATTAGATAATGAATGAAATTAAATGAATATCTAATTAATGTTTCATAGAAAAATGCAATTAATCATTGTTTCACCCTTTCACAGCTTAATAATTCACAATAAACCCAATCACTTATACATTTGATTGAAGTGAATTATCTAACATTCAACTTAGAAAATATTATGAACATTTTGCAGTGAATTACATACCTGATAAATATATAGAATTGTAATACTTATATTCTATATATTTGTCAGATATATATAATAATAATTGTAAATTATATTCAATAAAATGTAGTTGACAAAATCTCAATATCAATAAATATTTTATGGAAAGATTTTTACCTTCTAAAGATAAAATCAAATAAAAAAATATGCAAATCTGCAATTAATAATGTAAAATTGATCTCAATCATCAAAATGTTATATAATTTATTTATCGAATTTACCAATTTTTTTCGATAATTTGAAATAAAGTGATAAAAAAATTACTTTTTTTAAAAATTATTTCAAATTTACTTCAACAGAATACTTTCATAATTTTACATGATAAAGATAAGTTGTATTCTAATTTATCAATAATTAGTATTTTTGTTAATGTAGACCTTTATTAACCTAGTAAAGTTTAATCCTATAATGAATAGTTAGTAGGTTAATCATTCAGTGTATGGTCATTTACGATTGAAAAGCATTTGGACAGGACTAACATTTTAAAGTGAATTCCAAATTGTTTCAAACATCCCCAACAAGGTGGAAAATGAATCCATGAAGGATTAAACTGAAAGCCAGTTCACTAATCATTAAGTTGTCAGTTTCATTTTATAACGATAGATTTCCAGTATAGTTTTCAAAACTGTAAATTGAATTAAATGTTCATGTCATAATTTTTTCAATTTAAACAGCAGCGATATTTGGTGCAATATACTTTGAATATATTACATCAAATATTTAATACATACTTTTAAAATATCACCCTAATATTTTTAAACTATTTTCTGAATAATAATCACAATTAAAAATTCCTTTCCTTTTATTCTTCGACTATTAATATAAGATGAGGTCAATTGCATTTAGAAAATTCCCATGCTTATAAGAATTAAAAATTCCTTTCCTTTTATTCTTCGACTATTAATATAAGATGAGGTCAATTGCATTTAGAAAATTCCCATGCTTATAAGTTGTTTAGAAGATTTGGAAATTTTAAACAAACCTATCTATGATCATTAATGAAAGTGCATGTGCTCTATGTAACTATGATAATCCCATACTCTACATGGAAACAAGAAAAAAATTACATTGCTTTGAATAGAAGAATTTTATAGAAATGAATGTAATCAAAAACTGAATATTGCTGTATAAGGCACAGCCCATTTTTCAGACCCATTTTTAAAGAAAATAGGGTGTCTTATAATTCAGCAAATTCAAAATTTTCAATTCCTTTTAATGAAGAAATCCTAATCAACAATCTTTTAAAGTTAATTTTAATATAAAAATGTCTTACCTCTACCATCTTTATCAAATCCAACTCCATGAGGACATAAATCAGCATAAGATTCTAAATAAACATATATTTTAAAAATTAATGAGTATTGGAATTCTAGTACAAAATAAAGAAGCTAAAAATAATCAATAAAACAAAAATTATTTATAAGCAAGAAGATATAATTTTTGTGTATAATATTCTTTCTATATGATAATATCTGTGTTGAGTAATGAAAATACATTTATCTCCAAATTTGTTTTTAAGACAAAAATAGAACCACAGAATTTAAATGAGGAAAATCTGAATTAAATTAGAAACATATTGCAATTTTCAAAGGAAATTTGAATAAAACTACATGAATATTAACATGGATATTTGAAAGTGTGGAAATAATATAGGAAAAACTGAGAATAATCGGCAATTAAAATTCCTCATTACTATAAATACCAAATTGAATTGTAACAGAACCTGTTTAAATCCAAATTAATTGGAACTTCCAATAAAACATTATTATTATTTTAAAGATAAATAAATATGTGTATAGGCAATATTAATTTACATTAATATCAAAGCTTTTTAAAAATCCTGGGGAAGGGATAAACAGCTAGGAGAAAGGAAAAAATAAGAAATCCTTCCCTTAACTCCTAAGAAAGGAAATACATTATTTTTCTTTAATTCAAATTAACTGGAAGAATATCATTTCAATAAATAAAATTTTGGATTATTCAGAAATTTTGAAAAATGGAAAAATATGCTGTTAATGCAACTAAGAGAAATAACTTAATACAGTCTCCCATTAACATAATATATAAGTTTGTTCTCTGAATTTGTTACATGTAATATATAATTAATTCGGAGAATACAGGTAAAACAATCAATGATGACCAGGAAAATTCCTAAACATCCACATTGACAAATAAGCATTCACAAAGAATTTAATATTCACTTTTATTGTTTAACAATGACTGAATTTGAACTGGAATCTTTAACTTCAGAAGGAAGATCCCATAATCAGATTATGCCAAAGCCAATACCAAACTCTAGTTCACCTATTCACAGCTAGTAAAATTCAAATTTCTGTAGAAAAACATAATAGATTGCAACTTAATTAACTTTAATAGTTTCTTTGTAGCAAAACTAAGTCTACTATGTAACAAAATTGAAAGCACATATACTGCAGTTGGTTATTGGGATTAAAAAATTGATATCAATCAAGAAAATTTAGAGGATGAAAAATTATGGATACATAATTGAATGAATCACATTCAAGCAGTTGCTACCTACAAATTAGTTTTATGTTGAACAACATGATCTGGTCATGCCATAAAGTTATAGCTGAATTTAATCAATGATTGATATTGATAGTTTTGCAATTCTTCTCATTTAAATAAAATTTCATATCATATGATATTATAAATAACCATTATAATAATCTAAAAATTTATATAATATTAGTTAAATTAACGGCACTTTTACATAATACATTATAATTTAGATATTTTACAACACTTTTTTAAAATTCCAATTTGATTAACTAATGTTTAAACCAAGGATAAACCAGGTTCAAATTATCAGGACATTAATACATTTGTACTTATACATTAAAGTTTTTTTAAAAATTTTGTTTAATATTCAGTTAGTAATGCTTTCATATTTTTAGCAAACTCTTCATTCACATTAAAATATATGATATTAAGAGGGCTTTATTAATTTTGAAATAAATTTAATAAACACCATTAATTGCATGATGATGTGTGGACAGGCATACTTCCCTATATCTGTCAACATTCATAATGTAAGCATGTTTTGCATTAAAAAAAATTAAATGAGATTTATGAGAACTCAACACAGTATGGCTGCAGAATATATAATGAAAAATGAATTTTTATTGATCCTTGCATTACAATTATTCATCACATCACTGTTGATTTAAATGCATATTAATGTCCCAACATACACTTTATGTCTTATATAACTAAGAAAAATATTTGAGGAATAAATACATTTAAGATTAAAATCTAAACAAAATCTGCAATGTTTGAATAATGCAGGAAAAAATTATGTAAATTAAAAATTTAAGTTCAGAAATATAAACTTACGACTCCCCCTTTGAGGACAGCGTTCACATCTAGGTCCCCAAGCAGCACCCATGCCACAGCAACAATCTACTTTAGTCATTTCTCGGACATCTCTTGTTTGCACAGAACATGAAGGAAGTTTGAAGCAATATCCAGCACGCACATCTGAAAGAAAAAATACAATAAATAAAAGTTGAGTGAATAAAAAATCAATTAATTTGATTTTTTATTCACTCAGGAATGAAAATAGGCTATATGCATTGATTTTTAAATCCTCACTTTGTTTTATTTTTGAAAATATGTTGTGAAGGTATTTAACAAAAGCCCTATACTTCATTTAACTGTTATGCTATTTCATGCATTTATTATATATTTTTATTTGATATATTTTATTGGTATCCAGTGTTACATAACTTTTCATATAAAGATATTATACATATAATATTAAAAATAAATTAAGAAGCTAGTAGTTAGTTAATATTATTAATGAAATGCAAAATTTACATGCCTACTTTAAAATGAGATTTTTGATACATTGTAATGGAATGAAATTGGGAAGGTATAAAACGCTAAATTTAGATATAACAGATATTGGGTTATGATTAATAAAATGTTGTTTATAAAAGTATTAGAAATAGACAAAGATATAATAAAATTTTATATTTATATTAACTATTATTTAATATTAAAGTTTATTAAATATCAAGGTGAAAAAAATTAATACTGGAAAATATTTTTACACATTACTTTTATCTATAGGGCATGAGAAAAAGGAATGAGTAAACAAGTGATCCATACTTTTTATTTACATGCAACTAACTTTTAAATAACAATTTTTAAGATACTTCAATATTGATATGGATTAAATATTTAAGACTGAATATACACTTCAATGTTAGGGATGTATGCATTAAGCAGCTATTTATTCTTTTTCGAAAGGTCCTACAAATTTTTAAGCAAACTAGGATAAAACTTTATTACTCTTTTATAATTTATCTTTTGACATTATAAAACATTGAAATAAAACACATTTCATGATGGAAAATTTCAACATCAATTGTATACAAAAAAAAAACTCTTATTAAATGACATTTAAATGAAATTATGCTTCTTTAAAAATGTTATTCAAAATCCACTCTAAAGAAAACTTTATCATAATTTATATTAATTTTTTCTTTCCATGTTTAATAATATGCATTTTTATTTAAGTATGTTATTTTTTATCAATACATCAGATCTTTCATAGAATGATGAGAACACTTTAATTAAGAGATTGATTTCTTTCAGGAATATTAGAAATATCTAGTTTATAAAGCTTCATTTACCTTACATTTATAAAATTTTAATTTTAAAGAATGGAAAATTAAAATTTCAGTAATATGAGCAATATTCTTAATTCTTTAATAGGTTATATATGTTTCAAAATATCATTGAAAAATTATATAAATTAATATTTCTATCAAATCTTAAAATAATAAGATTATTTCATTTGAAAATCAATCAACAGATCTGAATCCTTTATTCAAGAGAATGAAAATATCAATAGAATATTAAAAGTTTGTTTCAGTAACATTGCAACACTTTTAAAATCAAAAACTAGAACAAATTTTTTTAAAGTTGTTTGCAATTTTCATTTTTAAAATGGAAAAGCAATAATGGTACACCTTTAAAAAATTAGTTTCCATTAAGAAATAGTTCTAAAATAATAGAAATGACATTGTACAACAATTTCACTATAAGAAACAAAATACAAAAGAAATCAAGGCAACTAATTATGAATACATCATAATGGTAATAAAAAATATTTCAAATGTTAGTAATACTTAAATATACATATATTCCACACTTAGATTATAAGCAGAATATTCAAAAAAATTATTCACTTTCTCAAGTAAAAGGTTACTAACTCAAATTTAGCAAATTAAAAATCACTGCATATCAAATGCACAAAGGTTATATACAAATTATGAAAAATTGCTTAGCTTGAGTTGTCTATGGAAAAACAATTAATATAAATTAATATTTCTAAAAATAAAATATATATGAAATAAAATTAAAAATATTACAATATAAATTACGTTACCAATGCATTCTTTTTGTGTTCGAGAAGGCTCATATCCATCTGAGCACTCACAGTGATAAGATCCTCTGGAGTTAATACACCGTCCATTAGCACAAACACCAGGAATTGTTCGGCATTCATCAATGTCTATGGAAAAAAAACAAATATGATTCAGAGGCAACAATATTCTGACTAAGCTCTTCGTTTAGTTGCCAATTAAAAATATTTTAAAGTCCTCTCTAAGGACATGAAAAGCACAGTAAAAATTCTATGTAAAATCAGTCAAAAATTATTTTGATAACTTTTCAATTAAAACACACAATCTAAATATTTTATTTAAATATTTTGCAATTTCTACTTATTATTTAATAACTATAAAAATTTATAATTATATAATTAAAATAAAATTATGCTCCCAATAATAAAGAACAGTGTGGACCTTTTAATGAAGAACAAAGGAAACAATAGAACATGCTAAATATATTTTAAAATTAATATTTTACCTGTAATTCAAATTTTAATATTATATAAATATAATTACAGTCTTACAAAAATATCAGAATACATGCAAAATTATAATAATAATAATAGAATCACACATTTAGAATTAATCTTAATTTTAAAATAAGAAACTTACCTACACAGTCGTCCACCATTCCAACTTGTCTGTACCCTTCAGGACAAATGCACATAAAAGAGCCAATCAAGTTTTTACACTGAAAGCGGCAGTCATTAGCTGGTGTTTGACATTCATCTAAATCTGAATGCAAAGCAAAAATTAAAATATCATTATATGATTCTGAAATTATGGGATATAATAATATCTAAAGCAATACTTTTTTTAAAACCTTTGATGATTTTCTTAGCAAGAAATAGTTAACTTTTAATTCAGCACAGTGTTTTATAGTTAAATTTTTTTCATTTTAATTAAATGATTTGAATTTATAATTAAAAAAATTTATGTATTTTTCATTATTAGTAAAACAGTTATGCCATTAAAACAATTTTCATTGTCATTCTTGAAACAGGTACAAGACACAAACAGGCTTGAATTCTATAGGTATTTCTTGATAGTATATTTTGATATATATCTTTTCTCAAAAATAACACTAACAACTTAAAATAAATAAAATGATAATAATAATTTTATAACCATTGTTTAAAATTGTTTAATTATTTTGAATAAATGGACGGGAAAAATATAGGATAACACATTGTAGCAATATGTAAACTTATTTGATCTATGATGACAAAACTAAAATAATTGAGAATAAAGATAAAGCAAGTGAATATTTTGTTTGAGTATAAAGGAAATTTCATGAAACTATAAGCTTACTAGGTTAATAGTAAATTCTTCTAACTGATTTACAGTCAATAATGATGATAGCAGAATATGTAGTTGGTATGATTTTGCATTCTCATTAATAAAGAGACAATTAAATCAATGAAAAATAATACATATGTACCAGTTTTGATATGATTTAAATATACATTCTTTATAAATGAAACTTAAATTGTGGAAGTCATTTTATAAAAATTAAAAAAAATATTTTGTAAAATGTCACATTTAAAAGTAAACATATATTTATTAATATAAGTATGCATGTATTTTTTCTGTAAAAATTTATTAACATACAAATTACATACAGATATTAAAATTAATAAATAAAATATTCTGAGATATTCAAATGTTTTTCTATGAAGGAGAAAACCTCGCCAAACAAGAAAAACCAAAACCTTAAGTATAACTTGTGGAATATTTTTAATTAATCTGCCATTAAGTAACATGACTTGTAAACACAACAACAGTTTTATTCTTAGTATCCCTAACAAAGCTTATTACTTTTTTTCATTAATATTTTGCTGTATTTATGATAATCTTATTTTTAGTGATATTTAAGGATTTGTTAGAAAGATGGGAATGAGGTGTTCTTAAAGAGATTCAAAAGACAGATAACATTTTTATAGAAATTTCTAGCAATGTTACGGCTTATCAAAATTTTTTTGTTAGTAGAAATAAAATTTCAGAGAAAAAAAGTTCCCCAATTAGAAAAACGCTAAAATAGAATAAGATCATAAACTCAATAGACTATTCTTTATGATCTGAAGGAGAAACATGGCAAATTCATATGAATAATTTAATTTCATTTATTAGAATTATTTAAATCAGAACTACATTTTGTTAATATTTAATAATTTATCACTTGCACTTGACTGAATGAAAGAGAATTTATGTTTTAAAGGAAATTGACAGATCTATATGCAAGTTCATAATTTAGAATAATAAAAAGTTTAAAAAAATAATAGTATAAATACATAATAATAAAAATAACCAAAGTCGAGGAAAATAATACCTTCACAATGCCTCCCATCAGCAGCCAAAGTATAACCATAAGGACAAGTGCATCGGAATCCTCCTGGCATATTTTGGCACCTAAATGCGCATAAAGAGCCCATGTCTTCACATTCATTGATATCTAAAATATTAATGTATTTATATATCTCCATATTAAATAAGAAATAAGTTCATTTTCAATGCAATTAATTTGCATGTATAAAAATATCAATAAATTCCAAATTGACAGCATTATGCATAATTCAGTTTTAAGGTAGCTGATAAACTTTAGTATTTATGACAAAACATGGAAAAATATAATAGTTATTAGTAACCTTTAATAAATTTGATTTTATCAGTTTTTTGTTTCTTTCACTATTACATATGTACAGAGAGTATTCCAAATCTATCTCTAAAATCCATATCTCATAACATTTAAAGAATTTTCTCTAATTAAAATTGGAATTGGTTTAATGTGAATAAAAATACATATATTTACATTTTGAGAAAAACACAAAACAATCTTTAATTTCCTGCGAAAATTTGAATTTTTTTACTCAAATTCAAACTATTATCATTAAATGTAGAAACATTGCAAAATGATTTTAGTCCATTTAAAAAAATTGGGGCACTTTGGATTTTAGATATAGATTTAGAAATAAATGATATTTAAAAAGAAACAAACAAAAAAAATTTTACAAACAATTAAAAACAATTAAAAAGAACAATTACATTTACAAACAATTAAAAAGAAACAAAAGAAAATGTTAAAGCAGAAATAAGACATCAACCTTCTATTGTTCAGTGATGGGTAGCATTCAACAGAGTCCAAATCTTTCACTCAATATAATGTATCTTACCATTAAAGCTCATAAGTGAAATGATACTCAAAATATTTCAATTGCTTAGCTTCAAGTATCCTTTCTTGTTTATACTGAGAATGGCCACCAAAGCACAACTATTATTTCTAAATAATAATGTTTTATTGTTGCATTAAAAAGAATAAATTTTCTTAGAAAAAATTATTTTCCAAAATTTTTTAAGTTAAAATTTTATTTTTATAATTTAACTTAGGAAAGTTTACAGAAGCTAAGTTAATTTTTACTAATTATTTTTCAGAACACGAGAAAAGATTTGGGCAAGCATGTATATTGCGATTTAAGAGTAAACTATAAAATATTATATTATAAACTATCATCAAATATAATGGCCCAAATATCCTATTAAATGAAATATAGAATTTGTTTAAGTTTTCAATATTAAATTTAAATTGGTTCCTATCCAGGATAATTATGTATCTTTTCAGATTAATAAAAAAGGAAACTAAACTTTTTTATAGATACCATTTTCCTCTATTTGCTTTTAAGACAAAAATAAATAAAACCTTATTAACATATTATTGCAAAATAATTTTAGTATTTTGAATCCTATATAAGCCAAAGATTATATATCATATACCTTCACATGTTTGTCTTGGACCAGATGTAAAACCTTCGCGACAGTCACATTCAAATCCCCCAATGACATTAGTACAGGTTCCATTACCACATGGTGAACTTAGTTCTCGACATTCATCCAAATCTAAAAATCAAATCATACAGTGCATAGTTTCAATACATACTAAAAATTTAAAGAAATGAAAGTTATGGGAAAGAATGAAAAAAAAAATAGTTACAGCTAAAAAATATTAGGATTTAGTAATATTATATAAAAATGGAATTTATGCATAATTTTTCTATTTTTAACAAATGTAATACAGTTTGTTTCATTACTGATTTATAATTTAATGACATAAAGTTTCAACAAAATAAAATAACTTATATTTCTAGTTGAAAATTTTTTAGGAAGTGTTTATAAACGTATAAGCATAATAATATGTTACAGGAAAAGAAAATAGATTTTACTCTCAGATACTTGTACACATGTTTGAATGTATGTCAAACTGAAATATTTTAAACAAAAGAAAGAAGCGAAAAAACAACCACATGTAATATTTGATACATACATTATTGTACAGCATTTTCTGAATGAAGTTTTTAGTTTTTACTGATACTTAAAAATTTCACTTTACATAAATATTTCAAATTAAAATGAATACCCAATAGGCACAATTGTCACTTTTTTGATTTAGTATTTCATTCTTCAGTCAGTTTAAGTTTGAATTTCTAAAAGCACATTGGAAATATTCATTAGTACTCATAGAGAATTATAAATGTTGGCATTTTCTCTGGATCCTATTTGAATTGATCTTCAACAGTTCACAATATAATTTAAATAAAGTAAAAAAAGTATATATATATACATATACATATGCAAATAAATACCAAAAGAATTACAATAGCTTATATCGACAAAGCATTTTTTTTGTGATTTGCTATTGCAAAACTATCCCTTATTATTTTTATTAGTGCAAAATAATAGAATTTATTTATAATATATTAAAGACTCTTTAGTTGGTATAATATAATGGGTATCTAATAATATTTTTATATAAATAGAAGCTCGAATATTTTTGTGAAAGCCTGAAGAAGCTATAGTAGGAGCATTATTCCCTCAACAAAAGATGGAAAATGTTTATATATCTATAAGTAACCAAGTAAATAATCACACATATTTTTGTAATTTATTGGCAAAATCCTTTTAAATATTTTCAAAGTATTTAATTTTTTAAAGCTTTCATTAGATAGTGTTTAAAAGTTCATTAGTGGCAGAATTAAAAAAATACTTTAGTCAATTCAATATTTAAACCAAAAAATATTTAATTATAAAGTAAACACATAATTACCAATGTATTTTAAAAATAAAGAATATTATAGAGGAATTCAATTCACTTCTATTAATTTTCATTTATTTCATGTTTGATTTGATAATAATTTTATCGGAAAAAATAAATGAATATCTCATTCCTGTGTGATGAATATTTAATCCTCAAATAAATTTCTGTTTGGTGTTTGTGCATCTGCATGAGGAAATGCTTAATTACTTAAAGAGGAAGATAAATTCAGATAAAGTCAAAATGAGGAAATCAAAAAGTGAAAGATAAAGTCAAAATAAATTGACTTTACACATAAATGGAGTCATTTAGGGAGAAATATGAATTAGAACACTATATTAATGAACATTTTTCAGTCTTTTTGGCATGTATGTATGTAATCTTAAAAGCATTAAATTATACGTTATAATTTTATTAGTTTAATGGTTAATTATACAATTTATGTAAAAAAGTATGAGTTATTTGCAAAACTTACTTTATATTGAAAAAATTATTTTTTAAAATTTTAAGCTATTTAAACATTTTTTCCTGAATACCCATTACGAAAATTTTTTCCTTCAAATTTTTTCACAATTATGAATGCAGGAAATTTTCTCTACTTTTTTGACATAAATGCAATTTTATGCCATTAGTAAATCCTGACCAGATTTTTAAATATTCTTTGATCTTTAAATAACACTTGTTAAGATATTTTTTTAAGCCATTGAAGAGAATTCCCAGTAGAAAATGAAGATGAAAAGGGGAAATTATTTTATAATATTACTATTAATTATTCATGTAAAAAATATTAAACATAGGATAATTTTGAAAGCGGTTTTAGAAAGAAAATAAGGTATTAAAAATAAGAAAGTTTAACAAAGAACTCCTATTTTACTGTCCAAAGATCTTAAAAACTGTTATTATGAGTAGGACGATCTTAAAAGTAATATATGTTACATAAATGTTGGACAAACATTTTCTTAATATACATATATATTACTTACCAATACATTTGGTTCCACTGTTATCTATTTTAAAACCTTCTTGACATTCACATCTGTAGCTGCCATCCATATTAATGCAAATTCCATTTTCACACAGTGTTGGATCCATCATACATTCATTAATATCTAGAATGGTAAATTTTTTTCCTTATAATATAATGCACGCGAAAAGAACACAAAGGGAATATTCCTGAATTTCATTTCATTAAAGATGAATTTGTAAAAAAGTTTATTAATTTGTAAAAAAATAAAATTCAATTTTTGTTCTGTTTTATAGATTCACTTTTTTAAAACGATTAAATATAAGCAAATACAATTTTTCTTCAAAAATATTTGGCATAGTTATTGATAAATAAATATTTGATTACATTTACCGAAATTTCCAGATAGAGTTTTTTTTTGTTTCTAATAGGAGATTTAATAATTATTTTGTTATTTTTCCTTTCTCACATATATGTACCCCAAATATAGAATTTTAAGTATACATTTGTATACATATTTAATAAAAATTGCATAAATTTAATTAAAATATAAAATAATTTCAGAATAAAAAGTCATTTTACCTTCCATCATACCATCAACAATGACATATCCATATCCATCAGGGCACATTTTTTTGAAAATCTCTACAGAACGAAACAAAACTATGAAATTTACAAAACACATAATTTTCTTGCACATAGCTTGCTACAACCAAAAACATACAAATAATTCTTTAAACAGTTCAATATCTGTCTTAAACTATATGAATATATGGAAAAAGATATTACACATAATTAGTAATTATTATTAAAGTTGAAACATCTCAAAATCAGTAATATATTAAGTAATATTGTTGAAGATTATATACTTTATTTAAAGCAATTGTTATACATTTATGATTGAAATTTTGATTATCTTTATTTGTCAACAAACATGCAACAAAGGTTCATTTGTTAATGCTTAACAATGAATGTTGCTTACTCATTTGAACTGAGGATATTAAAACTTAGGAAAGATAAAAAAAAAAATTTAAAAGTCACTTCAAAAATTGAAAACAGAATATTCATTAATTTAAATCTAACAAAAATAAATTCCGTGATTTTTGATAAAATTTAAATTACTTGTAATTTAAGTTTTAAAGAAAATGCAGGTTTTTTATTCCTACTAATGACAAATACAATCTTTCCACACAACAATAATTGCATGTATTTTGGAATATTTTAATATAGATTTGGAATATTTGGAATAATTTCAATCACTTTTGGTTCGTTTATGACTTATGGTCAGAAAATAATCAGTATAGGAAAATATTGCAAGTAGAAGTGAAAGTGTAAAAATATCAAAATTAACCAATATGAGTAGGCATCAAAATATTTCAAGACTTCCTAAGACAAATTGCACAATTGCAACAGCTATTATTTTTAAAAGTACAAATTCAATAGTTTAAGAGGGTAAAATATAATAATGACTCTAAAATATTTAAAATGGCCAAAATTAGAATAAATCACTCAAATAGTTTTTATTCTTACAAAATTGACTAAAGGCATTCCTGATGGCATTTAAATTCAAACTCATTCAACTGATGAGAAAGATGTTTAAAGATATTTTAATAAACTGATATTAACATAAAATTTGTCTTTTAAGGTTGATGATATGAACTTCATGTAGTAAATCTGACTTTTATGGTTGAGATATAACAGTAATATAATTCCATTTAAAAATTTTAAGCATAATTTTTGGCATAAACAACAAAACTAAAAGTTAAAAAAAACATAAGAACTGACAGTCCAAATTATATGACAAAGATCAGGGTTTAACTCCTTTAAAATGTTTATGTTAAGTAATAAATATTATAATAAATATATAAAAGATTTCGTTGAATAATTTGTGTAACTTAAGTATAATTTAAATATATATAAAAAATCATTTTTTTAATTTCATATTATACATATGATTTTCTTAATGTAGCAGAAAATTAGAATCAATGAAAAGTGGATACACTTAGGTAAAGCAGTCAGTAATGAATAATAAATAATATTTAAAAAAATACACAGTAAAAATAAATAATACACAAACAATAGGCTTCAATTCACAATAACTAATTCACTAACAATGTTTTTTATGATAAAATTTGAATTATAGAGGAGTATTAAAATTACTTGACAGATATTTATATGCACCATCAATTATACACATTTAAGAAATACAAACAAGACTAACCTGATCTAGGATCAGGACAGCGTTCACATGTAACTGATCCCCATCCTACAGAGCCTTTCATGCAGCAACACTCTTTTCGAGTCATGTTTGACAGTTTTGGGTTCGTACAAATTCCATTAACATATTCCTGGAAACATAAACTTTGTCTCGTGTCTACAGAAAATAATAGTGATTTCTCTTGGTTAAACATAATTGAATTACAGACAAATGAAAAAATATGTATCAAAAGTAATTTAACAATATATTTCCCTAAAAATATAATTATGAAAAAAAAATGAAAAATTTAAAATTGGATTTCATATGAATAAGTATGCAAACAGAATATTTGCAACAGTTAAAATTATTTTTAAAGTTATGAAAATGTGTTACTGAAATTTTGAGATATTTTTATCATAATTATGCAATACTTTTAAATATACATTATTTTATTAAGATAACTCAATACTAAATTCAAGTTTACATTTTTCATGAAAATTTTTTTAAATAACAGTTTTCGTTAAAAACTATATTGAATTTATAACTTCATTATAATCCGACAGATAAAACAAATAACAGAACAGATAAAATAAAATGACAGACGATGAAAAAGTTAAGAATTTTCATGCTAATTATTAAATACTAACTGTTTCTAATTTAATTTAAATATTGTGAAATAATTTTTATTAACCTTAGTTTTATGTATCAAATATGTAATTGTTAAAATATAATTATGGAATACATAAGCAAATAAAGAGAAGACAACACAAGAAATAACATTAAACAAAATTAAGCAAATTATATCAGTAATGCCTCTTATTTAAATTATTTTATTTTTACTATTTAAAATTTCACATATCAAGAACTTAAAACATAAACATATATATAAAAATATTCACCTTCGTATCAAATAGATTATTAATAGCATTACCTATGCAAGTTTTCCCATCAGATGACAATTTATGACCTTTAGAACAAGTACATTTGAAACTTCCTTCAGTATTTGTACAGGTGCCCCCTTCACATATTGATGGAATAGTTCGGCATTCATCAATATCTAGAAGAAATATATGTTAAATGAAATATAAATAAAAAAAATTGGAAAATAATATATACAGCACATTATTGAATTATTTAACTATACTGATAAAACTTTCCCAGATAATTTAAAATAAAGAAACATGATATGAATCTTGCAAATACGGACAAAACATTCAGAGTTTTATCAACACAAGAAGTAACCTGTTGTAGTAGGAGTTTTTATTCTTTATAACATAAAAATTTATTCAAAAATAACATATAAGGTGCAGAGTGATGAATTTGGAAATATTAAAAAAAACTTTATTAAATTAAAAATACTTAGAAATAATAAACCGAAAATAATCAAGTCTGATCAGATGGTGCTCTGTTACTTGATTTTTTTAATTAATATTAAAAAATTAAATAAAGAGGTACAGTATTACTCAGAGGAGGCTGTGTTCAATTATATTATATTAATATCTTTTTTCCAAATTTCCTAACTATAAAACTAAGTTATAAAAAGTTATTACAGCTATATTAGAATGGTAACAAAACAAGCATTTAATGATTCTTGCTTTCTTTGCAACTAAGGTTATGTGTGACAAAATCATGAAACATTCTTAACTGCAAACATTTGAATGATTTGGAATATATGAAACTCAAGTTATATTTTGTATGACAGCATAAATAAAACTATTATCATGAAAAATTAAAAAATAAATTTTTAATCAATTTTGATATTCCTTGAAAAATAAATAAACAAAAAAGTTCAATATCATTAAAATTTCTGCAAATGTACTTTATGGTATTAATCATGTGAAGTGAAAAATTTTTTATCAATAGACACGATAAATATTCATCCTATATTACATTGAAAACATTAACTTAATAAAATAGTTATATATAGTTAATTAAAATTATGAGCATCTTAATTTTGATTTGAAACATAAAAACAAAAATTAAATTCTAAAATTAGATAATTTCAAACATAAAAATATATTGCCATTAATAAATGCTTTTATTTGTACAGAAATACAAAATTTATTAATAATTATAAGCATTTTAAATTTTTTATAACATACATATGAAAAATTAAAATAAAACTTCTTTTAAAATATATTTAATAATTGTGATACTTATTAAGAACATAAATAAGACAATTTTTTAAATTGACATCTGACTTTACCTTCACAATCTTTTTTATTGGGTGTTAATTGATAACCTTCATCACAAGTACACTGAAATGAACCTTCAGAATTTCTGCAATTACCCTGCTTACAAAGATCATCCAAACATTCATTTATATCTGGAACAAAGTTGATAAATTTGTACTTAAAAATTTATTTAATTTTATTAGTTATGAGAGAAATTAACATCCGTCATATAAAACAAAAAAATGGCAAAAAATAAATAAAATTTAAAATATTAAAGTTGTGTGCTTAAAATTTTGTTTTAAAATTTTCCCTACTGATAAGAAAAAAATCTGTAAAGGAAAAAACTAAACATACTATGAAAAAGAACTTGATTGTATTACCTTAGAGAAACAAATTAAAAATATAATTATTTACATAAAAGATAGTAGCATATAATTCATAAATAATAAAAAAAGTATTCAGAAATTTTTAATATTTTAGGTATTAAATCAATATTGATTCCATTCTACTTGTAATCTTATTTATAATCACAATTAAAAAAAAAAAACTTTCAAACTTAATTTTACTTCAATTATATTTCAAATGTTAAAGGGGGTATCCAAATGTAAAAAATGATGTTTGATAAATTATGCATTATTGAATATATCTTAAGTGGCATCACTCAAAATACATTCAGTGAATAAACATACATTCAATTGAAAATGATTTTAGTCTAACAATATTCATTTATTTTTTTCAACTTTGAAATTAAAATTCCCTTTTATCTTCCTACATTGTATATAAATTTAACTACCTATTTTGGTAATACAATTGTTCATCAATCATTTTTCTCATTTAAACATAATTTTATTTGAAAATTATTATTTACAAAATGTGCATTTTTTACTCCTCCACAAAAATTTGCTGCTTTTATTCTTTCTAAAGATTTTTAGAAATTTTAAGATCTCTAATATTTTACAACAAAATACAACCATCACAATTTCACATTATAAGCTTCTGGTTTGTATGAATGCTAGTAAGGATATTTGTTGAGACAATTCGGCATCATTTCACAAAGGTTTAATCTATATGGCATA
This sequence comes from Latrodectus hesperus, assembly GCA_037975125.1. Classification (NCBI taxonomy): domain Eukaryota; kingdom Metazoa; phylum Arthropoda; class Arachnida; order Araneae; family Theridiidae; genus Latrodectus; species Latrodectus hesperus. The sequence goes on along the minus strand of CM075856.1, from coordinate 71,097,043 downwards.
AAACATATTATGTTCATATAATAGTATAGAAATTTTCTTATTTTAAACATCAATTTCAATTATGGAAGAGAGGCCTATAAAATTTTGTCTTTTCACTTTAAAAATAGCAGCGACATCGTCAAAACAAATTAGTTTTCTTGAAAAGAAGTGTGAAAAGATATTGTTCATTTACAATAAATAAAATTTTAATGGCAAGTTTTTCTGATGTTTACCATTGTTGGCACCAGCGCTTTGAAAGTTGGCTAATTTTTCCGTACGCCAAATGCACCAACAACCCCAAAGGCCGTGGAATAAACACTTCACTTTTTCGTAGGAGTTCGTGCAGCCACTCGTTCTTCTTTGTTAGCTTGTTAGAAAGCAGGTTTTACCCCAATTGTTAATATTTAAACAAAGTTTTATTTGAATTACATGGAATTATTCTAAAAACATTACACAACATTTTTTGGAACGCCTCACCGGAGAACTAAACAGGAATTATGTCATCTATTAAGATATTAAATTAAAAACACGGCAATATTCAAACCAAATTAGCTAAATTTTCGCCGAAAACATTAAAAGATTTGGAAGAAACAGAACTTTGAGCATTTCTAGATTCATTGGAAGATATTAAAACCAAATCTGAAGTAATAAAACAGGAATACTTCGAAATAGAAAATGACGAGGTATTTAAAGAAGCTGAAAAAATTCTGGACAAAATTGACGAAGAGATTCAAGAATTTCAGGTCAGTGCAAAACTTTTTCTTTACAAATCGATTGAATTTTTAGTAGTTCCTAAAATTACTAATTTGACATCTTCACAAAAATTAGATATTCGCAATTTACATTTGCCTTCGGGTATTGCACTTGCGGACTCTCGATTTTTTGAACCATCGAAAGTAGATATTTTGCTTGGAGCTAAAACTTTCTTTGAAATTTTGAAACATAGTCAAATTAGAATAAATGAAGATATTTTGCTCCACAATACATATTTCGGATATTTAATTACTGGTAGTGTGCCATGTAATTCTATGAACAAAACTTTTTGTCACTTACTCGTCGAAGAGAGTGACCTAGACAAAACACTAAGATCGTCCTAGGAGGTTGAAGCTTTGGAAGAAAAGTCTCCTATGAGTGATGAATTGAAATATTGCATGGAACATTTTAATGCCACGCATTCTAGAGACATTAGAAGTCGTTATATAGTTGAAATGCCCTTAGCAAATAACAAAGTCGAACTTGGTTTATCCAGAGATTTGGCCGTTAGAAGGCTCAATAATACTATAATTCGACTTGATAAAAATCCAATTGTTAAGGAACTTTATCGTGATTTTTCTCAAAGAATATGAGGAGCTTGGGCATATGGAAGTAGTTGACGAAAGTGTTCATCCACATCCTCTTTATTATATTCCTCACGAAGCTGTACTAAGACCAGACAAAAGTACGAGCAAACTTAGAGTTGTATTTAATGCTTCAGCAAAATCTTCTAATGGTATTTCATTGAATGATATATTATTAAAGGGTGGAACTGTTCAAGATGAACTTTGGTCAACTCTCTTACGATTTCGCAAACATTTGATTGCTTTCACAGCCGATGTGCAAAAGATGTATCGGCAAATAAAAGTCCACCATTCGCAGCAAGATTTACTTCGAATTGTTTGGAAACATAGTGACGATGCTCCATTGAAAACTTATCGTTTGACTACTGTTACGTACGGAACAACTTGTGCTCCGTTTCTAGCCACCCGAACTCTTCTTCAATTGGCTGAAGATGAAAAGGAAAGATTTCCGTTAGCGTCACCGGCAGTTAAAATGGATTTTTATGTCGATGACGTGCTCAGTGGTGCACCAAATGTAGAAACAGCTTTAAAAATTCAGCATCAACTAATAGGCATGTTGCAGACAGGTGGAATGCATTTGTATAAATGGAGCTTTAACAATCCTGAACTTCTTTCACAAGTACCAACAGATGATCAAGAATATGTCTTTGGAAAAGATGAAAGTGCTTCTGTGAAAACATTAGGGATGTCTTGGAATCCTAAGCAGGATAGCTTTCACTTTACATCGAACAGTACTGATTATCCGACCATCTTAACAAAAAGTAAAATACTATTATTCATTGCCAAATTATATAACCCTTTGGGTCTGGCCAGACCTCTTATTGTGAAAGCCAAAATTCTAATTCAAAAAATATGGTTGCTAGGTTTACCTTGGGATACAGAAGTTCCCGCGAAAGAAAGATTAGAATTTCAAAATTTTGTTTGTAATATACAAAACATTGACTTGTAGCGAATACCCCGCTGTGTCATCCCTAAGGAAACAACACTTGTGGAAATTCATGGTTTTTCAGATTCTTCAGAACAAGCTTATGGAGCTTGTATTTTTGTCAGCAGCAAAGATTGCTTCAATAATATCAGTGTGCATTTGTTATGCAGTAAATCTAGAATAGCACCAGTTAAACGAGTGACACTTCCACGTTTAGAGCTTTTAGGAGCCGTGCTTCTATCAAAACTTGTAAACAAGGCTCTTGAGGTAATGCAACTTGATGTCCATGCAGTCCATCTTTATACAGATTCAACTATTGTTCTTTCATGGATTAGAACACCACCACAACATTTAAAATGCTTTGTAGCCAACATTGTTGTACAAATAACGGACTTAACAAGCAAATTTGAATGGCATCATGTTCAATCAAAAGACAACCCAGCTGATGCATTGTCAAGAGGACTTTCCATGGATGAACTTATTGAGTGCAAACTTAGGACGCTAGGTCCTGAGTTTTTATATTGTGATTTAAGCTTGACAGCAAACTATGATTGCGAATCTACTGATCTTGCATATGCAAAAGAACTTAAGCCATTAGTGAACACCTATGTTCAATCTATCGCCCCCAATGACTTTTATGAAAATTTCTATAAACTGTCAAATAATTATTTGAAACTAATTCGAATTCTAAATAAACACTTCACTTTTTTGTAGGAGTTCGTGTAGCCACTCGTTCTTCTTTGTTAGCTTGTTAGAAAGCGGGTTTTACCCCAATTGTTAATTGCTAAATAAAACTTATTTGAATCGCATGGAATTATTCTGAAAACATTAACACAACAACCATTTTTTGAATACTCCTTAAAACACAAGAGATGTTTAAGTACATACAGAAAAATATTTTTACCTATACAATTGCGACCATCAGGGCTCAAAGCATATCCACTTTGACATTGACAAGTATAACTTCCAATAGTATTTCTACAACGTCCATTTTGACAGATTCCAAACTGATTACGGCATTCATCAATATCTGAAAAAATTAATTTAAATATTTTGAATTAAATCATTAACACTTTTACAAATAAAAGAAAGAAATTATGAAATTAAGTTCAATAAAAGTTTTAGAAACGAAAATCAATATAAATGAAAAGAAAATTTATAACACTGCCATCAGAAAATGTGAATTTTAAAATGAAGTAAATTAAAAAACTCACCAAAACAGTCCCCATTAGGAGATAAAGTGAAACCAGGATTGCATTTGCAGCTGTAAGAACCAGGTACGTTTGTACAAACTCCATCAGAGCAAATACCAGGACTTCGAGTGCATTCATCAATATCTGGATAGTAAAAAAATAAGGACCAATTTCAATTAAATATTTCCTTTAGTTACCAAAGTATTTAACACTTATATTTTGAACATAGCAAACAATGCCTTACAAACAGAAAAATATTTATAAAAATTGTAAATTTTATTGCAATTTAGTAATGAAATGGCAGGAAGTATGCATTCAAATTTCAAAATGCTTTTCTTTTGAAAGCTCTTTAATACATCTTTTCTTAGCAAACCTAATATTCTCTTCAAATATTTTTCCAAAATTTTAGTTTTTTATAATCTAGGTGAATAGTTATTCCATTATATTAAAAATTAGAACTTAATTTTCAATTAACTTCAATAAATTTTGGTTTCAAAATTTAAAATTTTTAATAAATAATGAAAAATATTTTAGTACTGCATACATATAATTATTAAATGATAATCTAACTGAATCATAAATCATCCATTAATTATTAATTTTATCTCCTTCAATAATGCATATGCAAAAATTATTAAAGTGGAGATTTTATAGAATTATACACTGTATAAAATTTACACATAAATGGCTAAATTTTTCTTATTGTAAAAGCTTGTTTTTTTATCAACATTACATAAAACACTATTATCAAGGAAAAAATACATAATATGGTTAAATATTTTAGTATGTATAATATAAAATTAAGTCCTTATATAATTAGTTCCTTTTAAGAAAAAATTAAAATCAAACTAAAATTTTAGTAATTAATTTCTCAACTAATTTCACTATCTTATTGTTTTCTCAATAATCACAAAATAAAACAATATTCTACCTTCATTCTTCCCTATGCATGCAATTTAAATAACATACCTATGCAATGTTCCCCAGAAGGCGATAAGTAATAGCCATTATTACATGTGCAAACAAAACTTCCATCTAAATTCTTACAGACACCATTGTCACACATTCCAGTCTTAGAGCATTCGTTAACATCTTAAAAAGAAAAATAAATCAGTAAGTGATTAACAGTATACATGTTTCCTTTATATAATCAATATTATGTACCCTAAAGATTTCTTACAATGCGACAAACCCAACGACATAATTATGAAAACATAAAAAATAAATTCAGAAATTCTAATGTCAAGTTTGAATTTTAATTACCTAAGCAATCTCTCTGACTAGGAGCAAGCTTATAGCCATCAGGACATTTACACTCAAAACTTCCCAGAGTGTTGACACAAGTTGAACTACCCTGGCATACATTTGGTGTTTCAATGCATTCATTTATATCTAAAATTAATTCCTGTATATTATTATAATCATGTATCCATAATATGAGATGCAATAAATATAATAGAAAACTCAATAAAATTAAGTATTTAAAACTATATTTACCTTCACATTTGTTAATGAAGGAATTGTATCGATAACCATTATAACATTCACAAATAAAGCTTCCAATAGTATTTGTACAGTAGCCGTTTTCACAAACTCCAGTTTTGCATTCATCCATATCTGAAATACCATTCAATATACTAAGAAATTGTAAAAAATTTGAATTCAAAAATGTTTAAAAATTCAAACTTATAATGTTAAATAAATCACAATATTTTCTGAAAAATAAATAGGAATTAAAGCTTGTTGAAACAAGCTTTATATTTATTTAGCTATAGATTGCAAAAAATTAATATTTTAAATAAATTTGAAAAAAAATTAATTGAATAATTTAGGTGAATGCCATATCTCTCACTGAAACTGAAATGGAGACACATCTTTTATGATTTTTGACTGTCAAATATTCTGAAATATTTTAGTGAAAAATACTTTAAAGATTAGTTTCAAGAGCACTTTTTTCATAAATGATATAAGATTGCTTCTTACTAACTTTTAACTTTACAAACAAAATGAACATCTAAAAAACCAAACTTCTAAAGACTCTGGTATTTTATTTTGATACTTACACACATATATAAATTTACAAACAAAAATACATATAAATCCAAATCTATATTTCCACATATTAAGTAAGAAAACTTAATTCTTATTATTAATTCTTTTCTTTTATTTTTTTTCTTGATCTGAGCACTATCTGAGATGAAAAAATCTTGAAAAGGGTATTGATGTGATAATAGAAACCTTCGTTATTAATATTTTTCCATATTAAAAAAGCCTATGACAAGTTATTTTGTACAATTAAATGTTAACAATAGTAAAAAATGAATAACATCAAAATTTTTTTCTTTAATTTCTAAAATAATTGTGATGTTTGTTACCTTCAACAATACTTTATATTTTATTAAGAAAAATGCTTGATACAAACTTTGTAATCATAAAGCATTAAAAATAAAAAAGCAAATATGCCAAATTTTTACATACATTTCAACTATCATTAATAATGATAATTAAAAAATAAGATTGATTTTGTACAGTAACTAAATATAAAATAATGTTAATATTAGCTTTAGTACAAAAATCTGAGACGAAACAAATAACTCCTTACTTTCCAAATACATTTTTTTTATCTTTTTAAAAGATATACATATATCTCAACAAAATAAATTTCGTTTGAAATAAATATGAAAAATACTTACACCACATTACTTCACAAAGTAGCAAAAACAAAAAAGGAAATTTAATTAATAGATATAAAAATATTTTTTACAATTAATTTATTTTATTACATAAAATTTTTTAGACATTTTTCAATCATTCATAGGATAGATTATGGATTATATGAATTACAGTCACAGCTATTATATTAATTAATTATAAGTTTATGCCACTTGTAAACAATAACAAAATGTAAACTTTAAAAATTATACTTTTCAAACAATAAGATACCTAGTAAAATATAAAATAAAGAGTATAAATAATAAGAAATAAAATATAGTAAGATATCAAGTAAGAGATAAGAGATTTCAAAAATAAGAGATCTAGCTGCTTTCTAAAAAAATCTTATTTAAAAAAATAAAAAAGAAAATTAAAAAGATTTTAATTATGTAGCTTATTAAACTAAAATGAAATAAGAAATGTATACTATAAGTGAAAAAAAAACATCCATAAATATTTGATAAAAACTTAAAAATAGGAAAAACTAGTACTTCTATTTTTGATATCCAAACAACCATATTAAACTGGATAAAAGAAGGAAAAATATAAACATTCTTACTGATACTTTATTTGTCACACATAAGTTTAGTTATTCAATATAAGTAATTACTGAAACTACATAGAGAATAAGTTAAAAATTCATAACCATTTGTAAAGCTTTCTAAGATGCCCATAGCATGTTTCCCCACATTAAAATGAATGACAAAGTATGAACAATGAGCATCCTTATCAATACCCTATTTGTCATATTGGTTTTATTGTTAAATATATATAGTCAGTGTTGTAATATAGAAAGCTGTCTTAGACGTAAAGTTTGTTGTAAAGTTTTCTGTGATGCTAAAAACATGTCATCTGAAGACTCTTAAGATTACACATTTATAAAGACATTAAAAAGGATAAAATTCTGTGAAATCTGAAGCATCCAACAAGTGCAATTATTATACAACAGAAATGTAAAAATATATTATGAAATAAGGAATGGATTGAACATTTTAAGCTGAAAAAATATAATTTTAATCACAATGATAATTGGTTAATACTGTTAGCAATATATATAAATTGACATATACATAATTATGTACATTACATATAATGAAATGAACCATAAACAAGGAATCACTAGAAGTGCAGGATTATAAGAGTAATAAAAGGAATTACTGAAAAAGAAATCATCTTCTTTTTTAACAGAGCAATAAGCGAACATAAATGATTGATAATAATGCTTAATACAATAAGTTAGATAAGGCAAGTTGCATTCTGTATTTGAGAAGATAATTAGTAATTTCTTTATTGTAGTATTTGCAGATCCAAAAGATTGTGGAGGGGAATTAATCTAGTTCAGATGTTAATATAATCAAAGGACAAAATACTAAGAAATTCAATATATTTCAAATACTTGTTCAACCAAATGTCTTTTTTGCTGCAATGATGAGTAGAATGAATATGCAAACTCAAATAACAATTTCATCATTTGGCAATGATTAAAAATTAAGAAGTATTTAATAAATGTATAGTTTAACCATTACATTAGGTTTAGATTCCTTCACATTGTTTTACACCAAAATCCCCATACAGATTTTAAATTATGTTGGACAAGAATGAATAAAATTGCCTCTCTGTTGGTAATTTTTTTATATACTTGGGTTGATTCAACCAGAATTTACAGTGTAAAATGAACTCCAAAATACTACCAACAGTCAGCCCCTAGAATTGAAAGCTGAATCCACACATTATTGAACTGAATGTTGTTGTATGAATTATCAGACAAAATAATCATCATAATAAGTAAATAATTTTATCATCAAAATGATATCGTTCTTAAAGTGTGGTGCAGCATAACTAACAAATTTAAAATTATAAAAAAGTGACATAAGTATCAGGAAAATGAAGAATTAAGCAAATAAAAATATTATTAAAATTATTTAAAAAGAAATTATTCGTCCTAATTTAATATTATTTGAAAAAACACTAAGAGCCAGCCATGAACATTTCACATTTGGGTGGTAAAGAAAGATATGGACTGGAATAGCATAGCTGAGAAATTCAGTCGTTAAAAAATATCCAAAGGAAATAACATAACTGTGTTATAGTATTAACAAAATATCGGTTAAACTAAGATTACATATTTTTTCAGTTTTATAATAACAATTTAGTAAATGGGATGATACTTATATATTTTTAATGATAAATTTAATCTAAAATCAATAAAAAATCAGGAAAAACTAACTTTTTCAATTAATTATTAGTTATTTCAATTATAATTCTCAATTAAAACAAGCATTTGTTTTTTATATTAAAAAATAACATAAAATAAAATATAATTATTACCATGTTAAAAATTCAAATGAGAATAATATTGAATAATAGCTTAAAACTAATCCATTAATCAGCATTTTATCAATATCTTAATCATTACAAATTTTTGTAAAGATTCATAATTCTGATATAAATATCAGTGTTTGTCATTAATAATATCTTGTTGAAAATATGCAAAAATTATTCTGATATAAATTTTTTATCTATGACAAAATAAAAAATTTAAAATTAAAATGCTTATTCACAATTACAAACATTATTTCAATCATAAAACTTAATTTTTAACACCTACCTCCTTTTTCTCCAGTCATTGGATCAACATATGTTCCAGGTGAGAAACTACATAATTTTCTGTAATCCTCTGAAAAAAGATTATGTAATAAATTATTTTTCTCAAACAATTAACTCAAAAATACAAATAAGGACAGAGTTGATAGCTTCTATACATTATATTTTTTTAATTTTTTGAATAATAATATTTATTCAAGAATATTGGACTCACTCTTTAAAAAAATAAATAAAAACACTGATAATATGAAACATGAAACTATAGACAGGAAAGGAAAATATTGAGATTTACAAAAAGTTATGCAAGGAAAATATTTAGTTTACTTTAATAATAAATATTTTAAAGATAATATTTTTTACATTGATTAGCCCCTAATTAGAATTTGATGCCAAAATAAATTTAAATGAAAATGTTGCATTTGGAATAATGTGATTATAGTTTTACCTCTTTTTCCTATTACATAATTAATCTTGTTTTGAAAAATGGATAAAAATATAAAAAAATATATACTCTTTTATTAAAAATTGCTAAAAAGTTTTTAATAAAAAAGAGTTACAAATAAAAGTTATAAAATCAGCATCAATCTAAAGACCAAGTAATTAAAGTATTTAAGAAGACAAATTTTATACTATAATTGTTATTTGTTTAAAAAATCTAGATAAAAAGATTTTAGATATCATTAGTTTGAAATTTAAAATGAATGCTAAAGAAAAAAAAAGAATTTAAATATTTCCATAATTTTTCTTAGCCTACAAAAATAAAAATAAAAATCTAAAAAAAATTGACTTGAAGAATGTTTTATGCCTAAAATATAAATTATAAATATTAGAATAAAAAAATTACACATCTTTCATTTACTTTAACTTGAATCACTGATTTAATCCATATCATCACAAAATTTCAGTGAAATTTTAAATCCATATTTAAGCCGCTATTTTAACTTAAGTTAAATTTTTAGTATTTTTAAAATTTGTTCATTCATTAAAAATTTCATCAGAACAAATCATAACTGAGTGATTTCCCCAATTCATATATGTTAGATAAAAACTCTTAAAGATTTTTTTAATCTGCAATATTAGAAAAAACATAACTTAGATACATCATTAAAAATAATTTAACTATTCCATTTAAATAATTATTTCTTATCTAGATTTCGAGCTTTTATTGATAGGAATACATTACAATTTTCCTTTAACCTAATAAATGAGAATTAATTTTTAACAGCCATTTAAAGTATACACACTTCAAATAAATTTTCAAAAAAAATAAATAAATAAATAAAAAATTAGATATTTTAAAAATAACAAAAAGATTAATAAAATACACAAAATTATTCTAAGCATTCAACAAAACAATTCAGCATTATAATTTTACCTGTGCCTTGAACAGGACAAGGTTCACAAGGGTCTCCCCAGCCACGTCCAATGGAACAGCAACACATGACTTTTGTTTCATTGGTCATCATAGGATGTTCACAAACAAGTCTTGGAGGGACAGTCGCAGATGTGTACGCTTGTCTAAAACAGTTAGATCTCCTCATGTCTATTAAGAAAAATTTAATTATCACATCAAAATATATAAATATAAATCCCAGCAATTATGTAAATAAAAAAACATATTAACATAAGGACTTTCATAACCTCAATCATGTAAATTACACATTCATTCCATAACTCTGATTTCATAATAAAAATAATGCACCAAAGTTATTCATATTTCTGCTAATTTTCTCATAAACAATTATTCATTACACTGTTCTAAAACATGGCTGCTTAAGAAAAACATATTTGTCATCATTTATGAAAAAACAGCAAATGGTATTTTATAAAATTTTATAACAAATATGAAAAATATAGCAATTGTACATAGATAATATTTTGTGAGTATGTGTAAATAACACATGTTTTTACTTCATACAAGGATCACTCTTAAAATTTTGAGCTATGGGAAGAAGAGAAGTAGTAGAAAAAAATTAATTGTTGAATTTAAAAATATTAACTATTTCAATACAGTAAATATTTTTTTACTAGATATTTGCAAATATTCTAGAGAATAAAATTCAGACATGTTTTCATGAGAACATTATCATGAGTTTCTATTATTTAAAATGAGATTAAAATATACAAAAATGGTTTTAATAAATATAATTAGCACTTGAAATTGAAGGTCTATCTTCTAATACTGTATTCAGATGATTTATGAAATTTCTTAGATTGCATTTCTCCTCAAAATGAAGAATACACAAAATAATTGTCTGCTGAAATCCTGGATAATGTGCTAATGCATAGAAAGCGATATACCTACCAAATGATATAGAAAGAAAACAACATTTGATCTGACATTATGCTTTGACATTCCAATATGACATATTAAAATAAAATGATGATGCTTTGCCCATCATAATGAAAATTAAACATAAATTAATAATATATATATTAAACAGTAATTGAACTGTCTGCTTGTTGATTCTACTGCAGTGTTCATGTTTTATTCAATTTTATAATAATGAATAACTTTATAACAAAAAATGGAAAATACTAAGTTTTTGCCAAAAATAAAAACAGAGTTATACAGAAAAGACTTTTATGTAGAGTATTAAATTAGAGAGCTATACTGATGAATGCCGTTTTGTAATGAGAATTATAAAATTTAGGTAGCAAGAAAATCAGTTCTAAGTCTCATATTTATTTCATTATTTTTTAAAAATAATTATATAGTTATATATTAAAAATTAATAACTAAAAATTTCATTTTTATATAATTATTTAACTACTTCAAAATGCATAAAATTTATAACACAGAAAAATAACTTTAGATAGTAATAAATACAAAAAAAGTTTCTACATTTAGTTTATAAATTCTTATAAAAAAGTTTTGTTTTTGAGAAAACCTGCTACATTAATGTTACAAATAACGTTATTATCAGAGTATTAAATCAAAACCTAGGCTAAGACTGAACATTTGTTAATATTAAGACATATTTTAAAATTTACTTTAAGACATATTTTAAAATCACTTTAAATACAATAAAAGAATTAAAATGCTTATAGTACTAATCTTTAGAGATTCAAAAGTGAGTCTTGCAGCATAGCACTCAAAATATATATAAAGAAACAAAATTATTTAAAATTAAAGCAAACTTATTTAATTCTTTTATCAATTTATTAATTGTAAGGAAAAAGGATGCAACTAAAAATTGCAAATTAATTAAATTATTAAATATAGTTAAGTAAAAAATATTATATAATTAAAATCACTTCTCAAAAATAACTCTAATCTAAGAAAATGTATAACAATTAATTTAAGATTTGATTTAATATACATAAAATTATCTATAAATTAATAACTCTTTAAATAAGTAACTAAAATATAAATTTTTTTAACCTATCAATAAATTTAAGTAGGAAAAATAAATGCTTAAGAATATTTAACGGTTAAAATACTTAAGAAAATAATTTCTTTTAAATTATAAATGAGTTATTTAAGAAAATATATAAAAAAACACATTTACTCATAGATAAACAAAAATCACAAGATTCATATATATGTACTAAGAAGGATTAAAGTATATTCTTCATTTTATAATTTCAAAAGCTTCATAAAAATATTAAAATTAGAAGAAACAAGTATAGATAAAATAAAATATTTGTAATAGAAATATTAAAAAATTACATAATTTAAAACTGACAAATCTTACAAAGAATCGAAAAAAAATTTCACCACATCCAACATTATTAAAATAAACATTCAGTCACAATTTTCATAATCTTTATAAATAAATGTGATACACTGATATATAATGCATTAAAAACAAATAAAACTCACATATTTTATATAAGATATTAAAATTAATAGATGGTATTATCAGTAAATAATATATTAATAAGCAAAATTCACTTTAAGTTATAAAAAATTTAGTATTACCAACACAAGTCCCTCCAGGAACCAAGACAAATTCTGGTGGGCAGATACAGGTATAGCTACCTTCACCATTTACACATGTACCAGCTCCACATATATCAGGTCTGAGAGCACACTCATTAACATCTGAAAAATAAATCCAGATCAAAATGAATTATCAAAATAAAAATTAATAAATTTGCAAAAGTAAGATTTATGACAGATGTGTGCTTAATCAAACAAAATAAGTTATGAAAATTATCTTGTTCACAGAAAAGTTTTTTCATTATATTTTATCAATCACATTCAATCAACAATCTCAAAAATTCAAATGTCCCTGCCATGAATATTTTCTTATATACCATTACATTTGAACAGAAATTTGTGAAAAGAAATACATTATTTATAACATAATACATTATAATACACTGTTTATTATAATTACGCCAGTCACTAAAATTTACCCCAGTTATTTAAGAAAATAAAAGTTATTAAGTTCAAAAATGATACCACACACATACATACATATAAAAAATCCTTTTTAATGGAAAATTTGACCGTTAATAATAATAATATTTGTAAAATACTATAATAAACATTTAAATAAAATTAAGCAATTACCTATACAGTTTCGTTGAGTGGAATCCAAAGTGTAGCCATCAGGACAGATACACATGAAACTGCCAAATGTGTTTGAACACCTACCACCTTTGCAAACGCCAGTCAACTCTCTGCATTCATCAATATCTACAAAACATAAAAAATAAACTCATTATGAAAATACATTTTTGAAAATGCCAATGTGAAAAATTGTAAATATTAACTTTGATCAAGTTTAAATATTACTATTTGCATCATTTTACACGCACATGTTATGTTCTTATAATGAATGACTTTCCTATAAACTAAAACTAATTTTATAGTTATGTGTCTATTTTATTTTACATTTGTAATAATAAAATTTATTTGCACATTAAATCCTAGAAATTCTTGAAGCTGAGTATTTTAATATTTCTAGGATATCTTGGACATAAAAAATCCAAAGGCATTAAGCAAAAATCAAAATCATTTTGATTTAAATAAATAATATACTATTAACAAAAATGCAACACATATCTCTTCAGGAGATAAGAATAAACATAGAACTTATTATTTTTAAGGGAATATATTAAAACTAAACTATTTTGCTTTTCCCCAAATTTTGATTTTACTTTAAAATTTGACTTTTTATTCAAATGAAGATTAAAGTTCCAGAACTTTATAAGAAGTTTCTATTTTATTTACATCAATTCTAGTATTTATGCAAATCAAGCTTTTATCTGAAATTTTTAATAAATCATAAGAAGCTTAGTGACCTAGTAAACAATATTTAGTATAAAAATATTCAGTATTTTGATTCGAAAATTTCATTAAAAATTAAAAAAATATAACTTGTGTAAACAATAGTTATAAAAGTAGTTTTTTTAAAATTGTAGGCACATAATGACAGTTATCTCTTTAAATAAAATATATTTTAAAATAGGTTAAACATTGATTTATTGTATTATTTCATACATTAATCAATTTTTCCATAATTCCTAAAAATTGACATTAAAATATTCAAAGAATACTTTATAAATGTCTTTAATAAAATATTTGTAAAATATTTAAAACAAAATTCAAATTTTATCATCAATGTTTAATAAATAGTGCTAATTTAATTAAATGGGCTGAATGTAATAAAAATTACCTTTGTAACATAATAAACCTTAATTTTTAGGAAATTTTTATAGAAATGAACTCAAAATTTAACATGAAAATCCGAATTTTATTTTTAAAAATATAATTTATTTAATAACATACTACACTGAATCTATGAAAGCACTTATTTTCAATTAAACAAATTAAATCAGAAATGTTTCTAAATTATTTTTAGTAAAAAATTAATTTTGTTAAACTGAAGTTTACATTACTCACAACTTTATTTTATAGCAGTAATTTTGTGAAACTTTTAATCACATCGATGTTACATAACCTTCTCCTTTAAGAATGAAATTGCAGAAAAAAATTCAAATATATTCAGAGAATCAAGAATATTCATGCTGACATTTATACTGTATTATCTTATCATTAATTGTTTAGTTAAATTCAAAAATGTATTAAAAGGTAAAATTTAAATATTTTGTACCTTCTTGTGTTTTGCATAAAATTTATGATTTTATAATAATTTTTTTGATCTTATTTACTTAAACTTTTTTACTTTCAATGACACATTGAAAAACAATTGAACCTCAAAAAGATATCAATTCAGATAAATTTTTCTCACCTTCTAAAACAACAGTTATTTGATTTGGTCTAAAACCTTTTCCCCCAGGGCACAGATTTCGATATTCAGCTAAAAAAATTGAAAACATAATTCAAACAATTATAAAAAAATTGACTATTAATATGATTTATTATTTGCATCATATTTATATGAATTAAACTTTGATGCAATAAACGAATATGAATTAATTACTTTAAATATTATTTCCCACTTACTTGTATTGCCTGTTGGACAAACTTCACATGTTGGCCCCCAACCTTTTCCAACTGAGCAGCAACAAGTTGATTTAGTTAATCTCTCACCTAGTTCAGTATTGCAGATTCCACGACCATTATAAATTCCCACCACATCTAAAAAGCACTGACCTTCTCTTACATCTAGAAAAATTGTTTTAGAAAATATAAGGCATTAATTTTTAAATCCATATGATAAATTACAATAATTTATACTATAAAAATATACATAACTTTACAAAAAATAAAGGTGTCAAAACAGCATCATTGTTCACTGATTAAATGATGGCAAAATCATAACATCAAATATGGATTGATAACAAAGTTGCCAAATTTAAAATCAACTTCATGAATATATTTTATATAGAGCATAGTTAAAAAATATTTTATATAGAGCATAGTTTAAAAATATTTTATATAGAGCATCATTACAAATGTAAGCGATTGTTATTTTTAAAAATTTTTTTACATTATATTTGACCTCTTCAAAGACCATCATTTCATTAATATTAAGTAGCGAGATTTATTTTGATGTAGATAAACTTTGCTTATGTTTGCAAGAGAATAACATTTTAAAATTATGATAATGAAAAATTAAATTTTAGAAATGACACTCACCAACACAACCTGCTCCATTGGGTGCAAGAGAATAATTTGGAGGGCATTCACATACAAATGAACCAGGCGTATTGATGCAGGTTCCATGCTGGCATATTTGAGGATTTTCACATTCATTGATATCTTAATAAAATGAAAAGTAATCTACATAAGCATGTTAATGAAACGTAAAATGAAGAAAACAAATATATTTATTTTTAAAAATTTTAATAATACCTGTGCAATTTCCACCGGTGGAATCCAATTGATAACCAGTATTGCAAATACACCTGAACATACCAAAAACATTTTCACATCTGCCAAATGCACAGTTATTTTGAAACAGAGCACATTCATCAACATCTAAGAGTAAAAACATTGTTGAGTACAACTTTATTAAAATATGAACAGGTACAGTAATATAAGCTTTTAATAATTGAGCATTATTGATTTTGAAAAACAAAATTGCCCATCAAAAAGTATGCAATAAAATTAATATAGATATAATTGATATCAAGTTAAATTAACATGTTAATTACAAATATGAAACCAAAAATGTGAATACTTATTGGTTTTACTTAAAGTTCTCTTCTGTTGAGTGCCTTACAAATTCAACAGTAGTAAAACAGTGACAGTATCTGATAATTTATAATGACTTACCCACACAAGTTCTTTCACTATCTTCTGGTTCAAATCCCATATCACATTCACAACGATAGTTTCCACCATAATTAAGGCATTGCCCATTTTCGCATAAATTTGGATTTAAAGTACATTCATCCACATCTGCAGCATAAAAAACGATATGATAAGTGATACTTTACAACATATTTATATTTATTAATGGCTGAAAGAATCAACTGTAATTAGTAAATTAAAAAGATTAATATAAAAAGAGAATGTAAAATCTATGAAATAATTATTTAACTTCCACTAGAATATTTAAGCTTAGGCTATTCTTGTAGCAAACTTTTGAAGTCTTATTTATGTCTAAATATTTCCAAAAACGTTTTTAATTTGAAAAAAGAAAATTTTGATATACATTTTTAATTGGTCATGAAATAATATAAATAGATGGGGCCAATAATAGAACACATGATCTAATCTTTGGTCAAATATATAATTGTTATGCTCTCATCTTAAAGTACAATTAAGAAATTTAGATTAATAAGGAAAAGCTATAATTATCTTTTATAAGATAAAATAATTGAGCAAAATATTTTAATTACTTATATAATAAGTTTATTTCTTTTTTTTCAGAAGCAATTTTATAAAATTTTAATTTTATGAACAAAAATAATAAATTTTAATCTTTTAAAATGTTTTACAATAAATTTTAAGGTTTTAAATGAACCTTTTAGTTACAAGTTGACATATTATATCTTTGTATTACTGTGAAACGTCAACCCAAATTGTTATTATTATCCAATTCACTAATGAAAAGCAACAAAAAATCTACTGGTAAGATCAATTACTTGAAGAATTAAGGATTTAAATTTAAATTCAACTGTCATACAACAAAATATTTTGTGTTTTTGATAGCATGTTTGTTGAGTTGGGTTTTGATATTTTCTTGATTTGTTATATAAGAATCTCTATAGTTGTGGATATTCAAAAAATACTATATTTATCTTAAAATTTATAAACACCAACTAAACAATTCTAAGGATTTAATTTTTCCTTCTAATAAAATGTTCTTAAATCATAAAATGTTTTCCACAAATTAAGTACACAAAAAAATTGAAATTTAGTAAATATTTTAATATGGCATTCAATATAAATATTAAGTAAAATAAAGAAGCTCATAATCCCTACTTTTTTTAAATATAAAATGATTTTTTAAAATTCATTACAATAATAAGCTAGCAGGGGGGACTTTTTAAAAATTGAGAGTTGATGAACTATTACACTTTAACTTAAGAAGATTTATATTTAGAATACTTTATTTTCCTAATAATAAAATGCATTTAGTCATTTAAGTTGAATGAACTGTATATAAATATTACAATTAAGAGCATAATGGAGTAATAATAAAATTAAAAGAGTACAGCACATATCACATAAACGATCTTCAAATAATTATAAATGATGCAATTGATGCTTATTATAAATATACTAACTTATTTTAAGTTAGCAGTAAAAAAATCCCTTTTTACAATATGAAACACATTTTTCACTCAATAAAAAAGAGCTTTTCTAAGAAAAATATTTATTGTAAATATTATTTACACTATTAAAAACATTTTTTTTACATTTAAAAATACAAAAGCAATAGAACTTAAAAAACATAAAAACAATGTAAAATGGAACATAATTTAATGATATTAAAATATTTATCAAAATATCATAAAAAAAGAAACTGAAAAACTCAACAAAAGCAGAACATAACTTTGATAAATGACTTTCAAGAAATTGTTTTTTTAAACTTCAATGTTATTCAAATATTTAAATATGAATAAACTTGCAAAAGAGAAAAACAAATTCTGTTAGATAAGAATTACGTCTTAATTTATATAATTTTTTTATCTTTTTAAAATTCTAAATGTTTTATGTCTTCTAAAAAAGCATTATCATTTTAGACATTAAAAAATTCTTTATAGCAAATGCTGAATTATATTTATATATATATATATATTTGTGTTTCATATTCTTAACACATAATTTGTTATCAAATAAAATATTTTTTAAAGTAAATAGATCTGTTTATAAAATACTAATAATAAAAAAACTAAAGCTAATTTTATGCAAAATTAAAATTTAAAAACTATAATGCTAAAATCTTTTGAGTTCTAATTTTGCTTTTGTTTCCTTAAGCATTTATACTGACTTTTTACTGTTATGCAAAAATAATAAGACAAAATTAAATTTATTAAGACCTTTATTTCCTTCAATTCAATTCAATTTATTTATTTTACCTCTGCAAGTGAATCCATCACCAGTAAATCCATTATCGCAAGCACATTCAAAAGATCCAATTGTGTTAATGCAGGCAGCATCTGGATCACAACCTCCATTATCTCTCAGACATTCATTTATATCTATAAACAGATAATTAAATAAAGTTATGCTGCTTGTTTAAGAATTAAGGAAGTATCAAAAACAATTTTAATTTAATGATGCATATGAAAAAAATATATTGACAAAAAAATTCTTTTCATTCTTTGATTAGATGTTTTGATATTTATGAATATCAAATTTTATTTTATAAAATAAAAGTAATGCATTATTTTTAAATATAATGTGTTTATATGTAAGACAACATAAATATTAAGAAATAAGACAATAGAAATTTAGTAAAAAATAGTATTTAGGAATTATGATTACAAAATTACAAACAAATTAAATACATGATTTATTATTTAAGGAATAAGGAACAAATGAAATTAATAGCAGAAGGATATTTGATAAATATGTTCTAATTTTGCATGGTAAGTTTGTTGTTTTTTTTGTCAATTTTTTGCAACTGAGGATTAATTAGACAGAGATCTGCATTTTAAACTGAATTCCAAATCACTAAAAACATTCATTACCAGAATAGAAAATGTATACAGGAAAAATTAAATTGAAAGCCACAGTGTTAATTACTCAGTTGCAAAATTGGCAAATGTTGTTATGAATAAATGGAAAAATATTTTATTAATGGATAAGAAATATTGCAGGCAAGTTTTTACATTTTATCAAGAGAAAAAATATAATAATGTAAAATTATACTTATTTTAATAAAACATATGAGGGCTTAAGGGACATAAAATAATCATAATATTCGGTATTTTTCTATTAATGAAACTTTATCATGATTTCTACAATATTTTCATTTTATTTTTAAATTTTTTTCTATTGTATATGATTAAAACAATTTTTAAAATAAAACTTAATAGATTTTTAAGATTGCCATTTCTGGATGTTTTTCTCTTTAAATTTAAAATTTACTTTTCAAATCAAGTATATAATATTGTTAATAAAAAATATGTAATCTCTCAGTAAATTGCAATACATATAAATGCAAATTTTTGTTAAAAAAAATGCACAGTCAAATGCTTTTCCATATGGATTTATTCTTAAGAAATGATAATTTTTATATGAAAATAGGAATCATAGCATGAAAGTATAAAGTAAGAAATTATTGAAAATGTTAGCTTAATATTAAACATAATTTTGCAATAATTTTAAAATAAAGTTTATTGTACATTGTAATTGAATGTTATCAAGCTAATTAATAAATTTTAGAATCCTAAATAGATATTTTAAAAAACTTAAAAAATTATTTTAATTAATAAGATCTAATAAACTAACAGAAAAATAAGCTTTATGTACATTTTTGTGTTGAGTGGTTATAATTTTGCATGAAATAAATAAAAGATGTTTTTCTTATAACAGAAAAATATTTACTGGATTATTCAGTTATATAAATAAAAAATATTTATATAACAGAAAAATATTGAATTATAAAAATTATGAAAAGTTTAAAACTTAAATTTAATATAATGATTTCAAAGAAATGGAATAAAATAAAATTAAAGAAACATAATGCTTAACTTAAAATGGTAATATTGATATTTTAATAATTTGTATGAGAAAACTAAGTACAATAATAAAATCATTGCGAGCTCAATCATTTGTGAGAAAGAATTTCATAATGTAAAAAATAATGCAACAGGAAATTCAGTTTTGTATTTAGACATTTTCATCATAATTTAATTCATCTTTAGTTATGTCTAAAATAAAATACAATAATCATTAGTAAAAAATTTAAAATATTTCACATATTTTATGTTAAATAGAAACTTAAAAATTATTTTAATTTAATTAATATTTCATAGCCAAGAAAAAATAAAATTTGCATTACATAGCCACTAAAACTTGATCACAGCCTTATGGCTGGATAGTTAAAAAACTGTATTTAGCAACCTACCTCGGCAAACATAACCATCTCCTCTAAATCCATCAAGACAAGTACATTCATAGGACCCCAAAGTATTTACACATTCAGCGTTTTCATTGCATTCACTGAGACCCATTTCACATTCATTGTCATCTATAAAATTCATTTGAAACATTTTAAAATAATTCATTTATAATTTATAAATGTAAATTTTGTTTTTCATCATTTATATTATTTCCTTATTAATATGCTACTGAGTAAAGCTGAAGTTTAGATTTTGTCTCATTTAAAAGAATAATTATTATTTCCAGTAACTTAATTTGTTTAATATATGTACAAAATAATTTTGAAAGTGTATCAAAAATTTATTCAAGTATTAAAATAAAACTTTAAAAATGACAAGATAATTAATGTGTATTCTTATATTTTAAGCAATTTTTTTCATAGTGTCAAATAGTTATTTTTACATAAAAATTGCCTTTATTGATTACGCATTTTGTTGCTTATGCTTTCAATTAAATACACAACTGAATCAGATTCTGACAAGTTTATAACTCTATGGTCCTTTTGCTTGAAAAGAAAATAACTCATCCAGGACCCACAGTTTGAAATATATTCTGAATTAATGTAAAACATCAATGATGGAGTCAAATTAAAAAATTATTTAACTGAAAATAAGACAATTTACTATTATGCGCAGCAATTAGTTTGTCAATTCCAAAATGATTCAAATCCAATAGAACTAATCTAATAAATATTATTAAAAATCTTACAATATTTAGCAGTAATCTTTTAGCTAATATGATTTAAAATCCAATAATCCTATAGCTATAGTTTATATCCCTAATATTTAAATTATTTAATTTTCACTTGTTTATGGTATATAGTTAAACCATACACAAATAAAATAAAGATTTATAATTACGTATAAATATTTTAAAAATAAGCAATTTTTAAAGCATCTTGTTTGAAAGTATAGATCAGCTAAATGGGAAAAATAATTACCAGTGCAACCCTGTTCACGGTCTTTTACTGAGTAACCAGGATCACAATGACATATATATGATCCAAGATTATTTTCACAGCGACCATTAAGACACACATTAGGATTTAAAGCACATTCATCAATATCTAAATAAAATTTAAAAAAAAAAAGAATATTGGTAAATATGTTTTTACATAACAATTATGTCATATATTTTCAGTTTTTTCTTTCTTACATGCACACAGTCTAACTCACAAATACATATTTATACATATATTTGATAGTTAATATGACACTTTAGAAGGTTTATAGACTCTTAAGAAACAGATTCTAGGTGTTTCAAAAAGTTTTTCTCATGAGTCACTTTAAATTTTTGCAGAGAATACTGACAGTCACATGCTGATTAAAAAATATTTTAACTCAATATATTGTTTTTAGGTAAATCTTTGCATAAATTAAATACGCATCACATTTTTCAATAATAATTTCAAAAGATGATAGGATATTAATGTTTATAAAAACTAGTATAAATTTTTGAAGTTTTTAATTTTTTTACACGTTTTTCTTCTACTAATAAATTAAAAAAATATTAAAATTTATTTTGTTTAAATAAGAATAATTAAGCCAAACAGCAATGGAAAAAATGAAAAATGAATAAATATAAATAATTTTTGCATAATGTTTAAATTTAAATCATTTCTCTAATTTTTTTCTAATCACAACTGTTTAGTAAAAAAAGTAGCTTTTTTTAGTATATTTTCAAAAACTTTTTTAACCATTCCTTATATTTAAAGCATATTAGTTTATTTAATTATTCAAGACACCAGAGGTTATTCATGCGTAAAAATACAAGGAAAAAATAGTAAAGTTCTTTTGTATATTATTTTACAAATATTTCTTTATGATTTAAGAGTTTATGAATTTCATTAAGCAGTGCTTTGAGATTTTCACCTACGAACTTGCTCTGGTACTTAAAATATTTTCTGATTATACATGCTGATACATGAAAAATATGTTAAACTTTCGCTTAGAAATAAATAAACTTTAATAAATATAAAGAAAAACTGAAAACAAGAATAAATTTTTCATGTAGATGGATGAGGATATTTATACCAGTCAATAAATTAAAGGATAAAACATGGGCTAAATTCTTAGAAGAATAACAAGAATGGATGTATGTATATAAATAAGTATTAAATGGAAATTAATTTAAAAATTGTCAAAATTAACAAATGCATGATGGATTAAGAATATGAATTAAAAATAGTAAATACATATAAAATTATTTTTGAATTTATTTATAAAACAAATCACAGATTTTATTTATTGAAAAATAATTTTTTTATAATCAATTTTGATGTACAGAAGAATTAATGAATATTATATTTAATTCTTTAAATATATCAGCTATTTATTTCTTTAACTGATTATCAATAGCTGATGCATCAACTTAAAAAAAAATAATTGATACATTTTAGTTATAACTAACACATTTTTTTCAATAATTTTATTATTAATTAGCAATACCTTTGCAAGATTTTCCATCTCCAGATGGGGATAGTCCCCCTGTACATTGGCAAGAATGAGTTCCAGCAAAATTTGTGCATCTTCCACCACTGCAAATATTGGGAATATCTTTACACTCATCAATATCTGATTATGAAAGAAAAAATATCAATTTTATTTGCTATAAAATTGAGGAATAACAGAATTAATATGTATCAGAAAATAAATACAAGTTTTAATCAAATAGTAATAGTTTTTTTTAAAGAAACTGTAATTGTATTTGAATTAATACTGATGAAAATGAAAAGCTTGTGTATTTAATAATGCTTTTAAACTTATTAGAGAAATTTTTTTTATTTAATTCAAACTTTATTAAGAAGAATATATCAGAAGAAGCTTATCATATAAGAGACTCTCAAATTAATAATAAAAAATTATTAAAATAATTTGTACATGTTTTTATTCTTTGATTTAATCTGTCTAAAAATCAAACTCAATCCACAATAAAAATAAAAATTATCTTATGACTGAAATTGTCATTCGTGATAAATTGCTTTAAAACTTTGTACACTGGTTAAACGGAAAAAAACCCTTTTCATGATACCTTAGTGCATATATTAAAAACACATATCACAGTAAACCATAAAATGTTGTTCTTTTATTGATGTCACATATTTCTGGACAACTTCATAATGATATTGTGTAGAATACAAAAAAGGTTGAACCATAATTATTTCTACTATAATGTATGCGTAAATAATTAAATGTTGCTAACTGAAATTAATTGAATTAATGAACAGTAGGGAGATTAGTAAAAAAGTAAGTGTGAATAGTATTTTCTTAAAATTTCTATGTACAAATATATTTATTATTTTTATTTCAATAAAAAATACACTCAGATTTTTTTTTAACAAATGAAAAACAGTTTTTTTTACTGATACACATTTTAAAAATGAAATTAAGCAACATTTCAATATAAAACATAGAAAGTTACATCCTTGCATTTTAGGCCCTTGTTTATTATTGATGTTTCATTTTAAACACATAAAATACATCTTTTAATGGACAAAAAAGTAATGCATGTTTTATATAGAAACTCACTTCTGATGCGAATAATTATATTGTTTCATTATGCGCTTTCAATTCTTCTTAGGATAATTTGATATAATAAATATTTGTGAGCGTTTATTTCATAAATACTATAAACGAACCTCAGTTTATAATTATTACATATGTTTAACTTTAAAACCTTCATTAAAACTTTTACTTAATACATATTTACAAAACAACCAAGTAATTTTGATTAAGATTACTTTGAAAAGTTCAGAAAATTAATGATTTTTAAGAAATTTTATTTTCAGTAAAGAAAACAATAAATATGCTTTAATTTGTAAATATGCACTAATTAATGAGAAGCATATTTTCTAGTTTAAATTGCTTAAACACATTTTATAGAAACTTAAGTTTCTAATTTCCAATTAAATCTAAAAGTATATTTCATATAAATATTTGTTTGTATTTTTAAATGAAATATTGTTTGTATTTTTCAAATAAAACTGACTGTATTTAAACCTTTTTCAAATTTGCACAACTTTAAAATAAATAAGTCTTGTGAGAAATACAGGTCAGATTATATATCTATTCTATATATATTAGTATATATATATATATATATATATATATATATATATATATATATATATATATATATATATATGTATATATATATATATATTCAAAATTAAAGAAAATTTATTAGCTTAAGTCAAATTTTCTTTTGCTTTTTTTAATTTATCCTCCAAAAGTATAAGTCAATGTATAAAACTGAAAATTAAGCTTCAGTATATAAGCAAGAAAATTGCAAACTTTTTAATATATTTAAGTTTTCATACACAATAGAAATGATTTTAAATATTTATTGAAATGCATTATTAAATACATAAAAAGAATGCATAAGGTTCTTAGCAAAATATTAAGAACACATGCTTACAAAATTGAAATTTTGAAAATCTTGTAGTTGAATAATAGACTTAAGAGGATGAATATTGCAAGACATGATAGACTGATGCTGCATTTCTTAATATAATATTCACCAATAAAGTTTGTTTTAATCTTCCTGGCATAGTAAGTCACCAGTTTTCAAATAGGAAGGTCTGAAAAACCCCCTGAACACTGTGATACAAGGGAATTCCCAAAGATTAATGAGTGGTATGAATTTATGTACAATTCAACTGCATCATTTTGTCCCTTTTTCACTGAAAGACAAATCTGTTATTTACTTAGACATATCAAAAAAATTCTCATTCCCACAATTTAAAGGGCTTTAGACACATCTTTTTAAAAACGATAGAGTATTCCTTCATTAGGCTAATAATTCTTTGAAGTATCATTTCCCAGAAAGATTGATTGGACAAGGTGGTTTAATTCCATGACTTCACAGATTATCTGATATAATGGCACTGGATATTTTCTTTTAGGAATTTGCAGAGGACATTATTTACAGTAGGAAAATTGTTGAATGTTGATTATCTAAAGGACAGGATTTTAACAGCAAAAGACTATGTGGATGCCCATATGCTTGAGCACACTTGATTACCCTCTTAATATTGAATTGTGAGTGTAAGTGAGTGAGTTTATTTCTTGTATCTTAAATAATAAATGAGTATGCTGTTATTAAGTTAATTTTTGGATTGGACCAGTACTCACAGTTGCTATTTAAGCAATTTTAATTTTTAAGCTATTCACAAAAAAATTTATTAGTAAATTTAGAACTATGTTCAAAGTAAAAAGTCTAATTAATTTTAATTCTATTTACAACAATATCCTTTCATCAGTGCATTCACAAATTTTCAGTCATTTATTTTTGGAAAAATAAAAATTGTTATAGGAATTTGATTAAACAAAAAATTAATTTTTGCTTCATTTATAATATAAATAACATTATATCAAAGTATTCAATTGTTTGGATTTTGTGGTGCAAGGTCTAAAATTGGAGAAGCTGCACCTTATTATATTTAAAGTGACATATAAAATGTTAAGTCAACATAACTTCATTCCAAAAATGAATCCTGTATATTAGAAACTGAAATTAAAACAGAAAAAAATACTACTATTTACCTTCACAACTTGTTCCATCAGGCATTAATTTGTAGCCTTCATCACAACCACATTTGTAACTTCCAGCTGTATTTATGCATTTTGATTGACATCCCCCTTTCCTATCAGTACATTCATCAATATCTAAAAACAATAATACATTATCTCTAATTAATTTTAAGTATATTTATTAGAACTGTTTACTTTATTAAATAAAAATATTAAGAATTATTTCAATTTATTAATTCTATATCATATAGAATATCTAAAAACAATAATACATTATCTTTAATTAATTTTAAGTATATTATTAGAACTGTTTACTTTATTAAATAAAAATATTAAGTAGAATTATTTCAATTTATTAATTCTCTATATCATATAGAATTATTCATTTATGAACTCATCAATAATGAATGGATTTTAGAAATATTAGCAACAGATTATTTAAATAAGCAAAATTTTGTAAAACTAATTGAATTAATTTTTAATTAACTTCAATTTCTAGAACATATTTCATTGATAATTTTATTGAAAATATTATTATATATTAATATCATCAACTTAAAATTTTATTTGAACTTTGAATTTTCTAGGAATAGACTAAAATAACTAAGCCTTCAGAAAGTTTAGCTTTTCTACAAATATGAAAAATAAAGAATCTTGATTTCTGGGATTTTTACAAAATAAAATAATCAAAGTATAAAAAAAGTAAAAAGAATCCAGAAAAACTTTTATTATACAATTACCCATCGTATGTAAATTAACTTGTACTACAATTAATTATTCACATATAATGAATTTTTAGATTACTATTAAATGCTGATTAACTATTATCATATTCAAAATAAATTTTATTTTTCTGAAAGGAAGAAAATTTTTTTTATAAGAAATAAAACATTACATTGATTAAAGAAAGGAAAAACATTTCTCATCCATCTTGTGCACACTTAAATTAAAATGAAAAATTAACTAAGAAATTAATTTTAAAGATGAATAAATTCATAACAGATGTTAAATTTTTCTAATAAAATAGAATTAAAAAACATGCAATAAGAAACTTAGTAAAATATTTATCGTCTCATGATGAAATTCATAAGCAATGATTATAATCAAATTAATTAGAATGGTTTACTTTATAAAATAAAAATATCAAGTAGAATTATTTCAATTAATTAATTCTATATCATATATAGAACATTTGATTTATGAACTCATCAATAATGTGAAAGGGCTTTAGAAATATTAGCAACTGATTATTTTAGGCAAAATTTTGTAAAATTAATTGAATTAATTCTTAAGTTTAATTTCTAGAACATATTTAAGTGATAATTTTACTGAAAATATTTTAGTTTTAAAATTAAATGTTTAAAAGATTACATATAATGAAAATAATAATATATAGTGTTCATGTTATTAAAAATACATGTGTAAGGAGTACATAACTTCATATATGTATTTTAGTTAAATTTACAACCTTGAAGCATTACTTTACCAAAATTCTCTGTATGTAAAAACATATTTACTATTTTCTCAGCTAATCATATAAAATTTTTTTGCTTATTACAAAAAAAATGTAATTAAATATTTCATTACTCACATTTATAAGACTTATTTTTGATAGTGTTTTTGTGATATGACAGGAAATTAAATTTATTTGATGCTTTACGGTCTTTTGATTATTTTATCTATATGATTACTAAAAATTGTTATTTAAAAGCAATTAATATATTTATAATTGATTTATAAAATATTGATACTTAAATATTTAAAATTATCGTGTAACTGAATTTTAAAGTGTTTTGTTTACTATAAATTACTTGAATGAAAATTTTGGAATTTTAATAAGATTACATAAATATTTTTCCCCCATAGAAAATATTGTACTGAAATTTAAAATTTTGTGATTTGAGCTAATTTCATAAAAGCATAGTTTTAAGTGCTTTTTATGATGTTGAGTCTTAGGATTTAAGGAAACTGCTCTCATGCTAAACTATATTACCAGTTGAATTAAAAAGAAAAAAAATCTATAAAAATTTAAGTCAGAAATGATTTTTAATATTTTTAATTGCTGAGAATAGAAATAATTCAATTAATAAAAAAATAATGGAAGCAAATTATTTTAATCTCTTAATTTAAATATCAGGTTATTAATATCTAAGAAATTTAAACAAACAGATCACTGAAGTAATATGAGAAATTTGTTCTAATATATTATTTGCTTTCAATGGGTACAAAAAAGCGAAAATTACTCTAATAATATAATATCATGTAAATATTATAATCATGATCCCAACAGCTAAGTAATAAAATTTATGTTAACATTAATCATAACGATAACCTTTAATTTACCTTCACAACTTGTATGCAGAGATGTTTGTTTATAACCATCATTGCAAGTGCACTGATATGAACCCATCATGTTTTCACAAACTCCATGAGAGCAAATACCACTTGTTCTACTGCATTCATCAATATCTAAGATTAAAGATATAAAATATTGTGCAAAAGAATAATTTAAACAATAATTTTTACAATTCAGTCATTACTGAAAATCGCTTTATTATTAGTTTAGAAAATAATGTTATGTAATTATGATAAATATAAAAATAAATAATAATTCATTACTATAAATAAATGATTTTAATGTGAAAAATCATGAATAGTATTGTGAATTATAAAAATGAATTCAAATAAAAAATCAGAATAATTGAGATCAATAAGCAGATATTAATTTACCAAATTACTAAGCAAAAAATATATTAATATTTAACCAACAAAATGATTTAATCCACCAGATAATGAGCAAAACAAGTTAATAAATCAGTTTTAAAGAATGTTATGTAAATGGTAAATATAAATAAAATTAATATAATAGCTTCTTAAAAATATTGATATAATAGTAATGGATAAAGTGAAATAGAGAATTGCATTATTAAAGGTGTATTTTATAAATTCAAGCAAAATTATAAAACAAATAATACAAACAATTCAAATAAGATTATATAATTCTTTTCTGTTTTGTTTTCATATTATACAATGCGCTTTGGAGCAAAATTATAAATCATCAGATATTTCACACTAAAAACTCAAAAATACTTGTTTTGTGAAATTTTCCCCAATATTTGGCTTGATGTTTAATGATTCAGTTAATCAGTTTTTACACACAAGAGCTAATTTAACTGAAATCTATAGTTTTAAGTAGCTTCTACACCACTATAAGCATCTACACCCAAATTGGGTTAGTTTATTTGTCACTCAGTGGTCTTTTTTGCACATGAGGACTAATAGACCAATAGTTAAATTGGGAATCAAACACATGAGCTGTTGAATTGATGTCCAGATTGCTAATTATTCTTTCTAACAGCTTAATTATAGAAGAAAAGGAGTTTTACTTACCTTTACATGCTCTTCCATTTGGAGTAAGTTCATGGCCTTCAGGACATTCACATCTAAAGGAACCTGGTGTGTTTATGCAGGTACCACCACGGCATAATCCTCTTATTCTGGTACACTCGTTTATATCTATAAATAGTTGTTATAAAAATATCGATTAATTATATTTTAACAAATACTCCTTGAAAAGTCACATTACTAAGTTAAAACTCAATTAATACTGTCATTTTGCATCATATTTAATTTAAGTTGCACCCAATATATAAAAAATTATTTAATATTGTATTCAGTGCACATTTAAGCATTTCTTTTAATTCATAACAGAGATTATTGACTATAAAGCACTGTAACAAATAAGTAGCTAAAATATCAATATAACTAATTAATAAAATAGCTTATGAAATTATAAAAACAACATAAATAAAAACTTATTTAGTCTTTTAAGTACTGGCATGATTTCAGTTAGTAAAAGAGAAAAATGTTTATTTCCATTCAAAAGTATAATTATATCATATAGAAAGCATAACAGAAAATAATACCTACTATTTAATTATAAATCAATTTTGAATAATTCGAATAATTAAAGTCTTTTACATAAAATATTTCAGTTTCAAGATAATGAAAAAAAATAATTTATAGAGATTACAGAAATTACAATATTTTTACCACAGAAAAATTAAAAAAGTTCACAATGACAACAAAAATCAAAGTATCATCCATAAGTATTTTATTAAAAAAATATGCTTAAAATCAATTAAGTTTGCACAATGTTTGGTGCTGTATCTGATGCAAAAAGCAACAAATATTTATTTAACAGGGCTTTAAAAGAACCAAGAAAGCTCAATCTGATAAAAGATTTTACCAATACAGAGAATGTTCATGTTACAATTATATTACATAATCTCAATCGAATTATTAGTCAAGTAACTAAAAATATCACATAACATAGAATAAGATTGATGTACACAATTATTAGGACTAGAGATAAATTTTACAAATGTTAAGAAAAAATTTATTTATTATTATTTAATTAATTGCATAGCGAAACACAAAATTAATCCTTTTTACCAGAAGTTTCAAAAGAAATATTTTTTGCCATATTATGCATTTTGATTCCTCAATCGTCATGAACTATTTTCAAAGATAAATTTGTAATTAATATAACACAAAAAGCACATAGTTTTATTATAAACATAATACATACCCATGCACATCTGCATCATCATCATATCTTCATAACCTTCATTGCAATCACAACGGAATGAACCAGCTGTATTTCTACAAGTGCCATTGGCACATATTCCATGAGCAATAGTACACTCATTAATGTCTGAAAATTAAAATATTTCATATGTAAGTACTACAAGAAAAAAATATACAGAATTTACTATAGTACAAAATAAGAATTATGTTATAGAACAGTGAATTCTGGAACATTAATTCCATTCTCTAAAAACATACAAACAAAATTAAACTTATCATTTTAACTAAGAGATCTTTGAGAATTTTTGCAACCTCTAAAAATCAAAAATGGCTTACCACTAACTTTGAATTAAAATCAAATAAACTTAGTCTTCAGTACTGATCGCATAACATTTTATTTAAACTGCTCTTTCCATGAAACCAGAATTTTAATATGGAAGATAATTGCTTTTATGCAACTAAAAATCCCAAACAATAAAACAAGATTAAGGCATTGTTTTCAAAGCAGCTACACCAAGAATGCATCACCATACTCTTGGGAAACTTACATAACAGGAAGATGTTGCCAAATGCCAACGATTAGTTTTCAACATATTCATGTACAATAATTGTAATAGTAACACCTAAAATATGCTTAAACTAATGAAATCAACACCAAATTTTTTCCACTTAAATTGCATTTAATATTTGTTGACTAATAAAAGCATTTGTGATGGCTCATGTAAAAAGGAAAAATGATTATATGCAGGAGTCTGACTTTCACAGAAATCAAACTATACACTACTAATATTTTGGTTTATCATATTATTGTATTGTTCCAAGTGTTGCTTGAGATATTTTAACTTTCAAAAGAATATGGAATTTATAGATTTAAGATGGTTATACAAAACTAAGTTGAATATCAGTGGCAAAAAATAAGGAACAGCTATGAAGCCACAGAAATTACTTGCCAGGACAGAATCATTGGTACAATCAAGAGGCAAAATCTGAGTCAAGAAATGGAATCATTTTGCAAAGTGTCTTCACATATAACAATGATCTAAGTTTTACCTTTGATTTGAATTTTATGAAACTACATTTCAATAAAATAATATAAAACCATATGTTCCCAATTGATTAATTGTGTCCTCATATTGAAGATACCTGGGCAGCTGAACTTGGACTAATGCTATTCAATCTCCATTTAACTCAAAGCCAAGATGTTAAGTGTTTTAAACAAATTATCAAAGCTCGTTGTTCTGAATATTAATTTATCAAGCTCTATGCTTTTAAATTTCTGGTAAATTTAATTAGTTATTCCAGTGTAATACATTAGCTCAATATATATTATTTTATTATTTTCCTTTCATCCTGAAACAGTAATTTTAAAAGCAAACATTATATATATATATATATATATATATATATATATATATATATATATATATATATATATATATATATATTATAGAATAGTTTTGAAAATGACAAGTAATAAAAATAAATACATTTTTAATTTTACTACTAATTTAATTCTATGATTATTAAAGAATTATCAATTATGCTAGTCCTTAAATAATCATAATAAAATATTTAGGTTATTTTTAATTCTTGATAAGTATTTATTTATTATTAAATTTAAGAAAATCAGCATGTCTCACCAGTGCAATTAAGACCATCTGAATCTAAAGCAAATCCTGGATTACAATTGCAACTAAAACTGCCAGCTGTGTTTCTACACCTTCCATTTTGACAGATAAAAGGGAACTGTATACATTCATTAATATCTAAAAAGCAGAAAAGTAAATTTTATCATCTAGTTTTAAGTATATTATTATCATATATCATATATAAATAGCAACATAATCTCGTAATCTAATTTGAGAATACTTAAAACAATAAAAATAACTTTTCATAAGGTTTTTTTTTCTATTTCACTTATTAGCACTTATTTTTCTTAATATCATAACAAAAATATGTTAGGATATAACAAGTTACTTTAGATTTTTTTAAAAACACATGTGGAAATAAGCGCTTATGCAATTAAATAACTAAATTATTTTTTGTTATATTTTACATATAAATAATATATTTATACAATTTGAGCACGAACAAAATTCTTTCACCATATATCTACCTTTGCAAAGATAGCTTTTTGTTTATTTCAGTAAACAAAAATTTATTTCAAATATTTTGCTGACGTTTTGTATAATAATGATGTTGAAAGATAAGCAATTAAAGCAAATTGTGTAAAAGAAATAAAAATGACAATATTAAGAATGGTTGACTTAATTTTTTCAGCTATAAATATATTTCTAGTAAGAACAACAATTACAATTATAATAAAAATCATTTTAAAGCAATTTCTTTACTATTTTAATCAACTGCAATTCTTTAATTTTTAATACAATATTCACATATAAACATTTTATAAAAAAATGTAAATATAAAAATCAGATTAAGAAAATTTGCTTAGTTAAAAAAATTGTTTTTAATATTGAAGTTATTTTTTCAACAAATTAGAATTATAGTTAATTTAAAATTTTATTTAATATTTTTATACATGTGATAACATTTTTGCTATTAAATTAGATATTATTTATAAATATATTCATCATCAAAATTATTTATTTAAATATTTATAAAGTTTCTAAACTATTATTTGCATTTAAGAAACTAAAATGAGTATAAGTAAAAAGGCTAAAAAGAAAGTACTAACTTCCTCTTTACAATAACTATTTCAAATTTATAAATGCAAACAGTACAGTTAATATTGTATTAAATATTTTCATAATGAAGAAACAAAGAGAAATTTAAAAATATTCCTACTTAAAAGCTTGAATTAAAAAGTTTTAACCAAAATTTATTTATGTTCAAATATGATAATAAATGTTATTATTTTAAGATAATGTTAAAATAATTACAATAAATGTTATTATACCTGTAATTAATCCAGGTTCTGTGCGACCTCTATTATCAAAAGCATATCCAAATCCTTTGACACAGAGCTCATTGAAAGCCTCTAAGTAAAAAGTAAATGACTGAAATAAAGTTAAGACTAACTTTTTACAAAAATATACTATCATAAAAGAAGTTATCTTAAATTTTTATGGAAGCCTTATTAACAAATCAAATGTCAATCACTTCGAGGATATCAACAATGTTTCTAAATAGGTAAATGAGAATATTATTAAAAAGTAAATTATAATGAAATTACATTTCAAATGATTTTATTTTAAATAACAATCCATAGAAATTTTGTTTATTTATTATTATTACTAATAATAGTTGTGAGCATTCATTAATTAATTTTTAATATTAGTTGTGAAATTTTCTGATTATAATAATGATATTTTTAACTGAAATAAATCATGAGTATTAAAATAATATTGAATTTTAGTTAGTATTATTATTAGTGCTTATTTCTTTATGTGATTATTTGATATCAGTATAAATCAAAGTAATAAGCCAGCTTTTAACAAAAATGATTTTGATTCCCAGAAGTAAAAGTATAAATTATTGCAAATTTTATATAAAGTTTTAGAATTTCAATAATTTTCATTTTTCTCATTTCTTTTGTCTCACCAATAATTATGAAAGCAATATAAGTCTTTTACTCATAGTTGAGAAATTTCTAGCCTAATATAACATTTCAACATAGCTGAATTCTACATAATGATTACAGATACCACTGTTGGTGTCAGGAATATAAATATGAAAAATGATATAATCATGTCAGATATTTTTATCAAGATGCCTATAACAATTAATAGATCCAATTAATAAAGACAAATTCTGATAAATTATTTAATATGAATCAAATACTTCCCATACACACAAGTTAATCTCTGTTAATTAAAATTTTTAATACAAAAAAGTTAGGTTTTATTTCTGATTAGTTAGTTTTGTTTTGAAATTGACTTTTTTACCATTTCATATTTTCATATATTATTTACAAAAAAAAAAAAAAAAAAAAAAAAAAAGACCGCAATTTAGAAATAAAGTTTTCATAATGAAAATTTAAAACTATTAGTTTCAAAGCAACAAATGTAAAGGAAGTAATATATATTCTCTTCTATGTGGTTAATTTGTATTCAAAGAAACATTTGTATATATTTTAACAATATACCTGTTCCTGGTCGGGGACATGGTTCACATGAATGTCCCCAGGCACGCCCAAGAGAGCAGCAGCAAAGCATTTTCTGGTAAAATCCATCAAAAGGTTTTAAGCATCGTCCTTTATCATACTGCATGAAGCATACTTCTTCCCTTAAATCTAAAATTATAAAATAAAGTAAATTTACACAGTTGCGGAAACAATATCAAGCCACAAATTATACAAATCTGTAAAGAATGTATTTTCATTTACATACTAAGAAATTATTATAGAATAAATTTCTTTTAAATTTTATTTTTAAAAGGTATAATATATATATACATTCATACAAATTTCTATACTCAACAACACTGAAAATGTTAAAAGATAATGAAGTCAATGTTTTCAGTAAAAAAATTAAGTTGTGTGATAGAAAAAAATTGAGAATATTAAGAAACGATTGAACCATGTTAGTATGTATAAAATTGAATTCTTATTTTTCTATTAAAATTGTACAAATATATTTCCTTAAATGTTATATTAAATTTTCGAAAGAAAAACTTTAAGAAGCATCTTTGGTGGAATAAAATGTGAGAATTCATGGCGAAGAAGAACTAATTCTGAGATCTATAAACTATATAAAGAACCAGATATTGTTAAATTTATCTCAATACAGAGATTAAAATGGGCAGGACATTTGAGCCGGATGAACGACAACCGGGTGACAAAAAAATTTTCTTGGCTCATCCCATTGGCACCAGAAGAAGAGGACGATTGAAACTCCGATGCCGTGACTGCCTTGAAAACGACCTAAAAACACTAAAAGTGACAAACTGGATGACCTTATCCAAAAATAGGGTGTCTTGGTATGCACTTCTGAGGAAGGCAAAGGCCCATCCTGGGCTGTCAGGTCAAGAAGAAGAAATGTTATATTAAGGGTTAAAGTTAAATGTTTTGCACTTGTTAGTAAGAAATAAATAAAAAAATACAGGAAATGCGTTCTGATATATTAATTTTAATTGAGAGACACATTGAAAATAAAATAATTTATCTAGATATAAAACATATATAGTAAAAAAATTTTTTTAAAAAATGAACAAAAACATTTAGGCCTTTATTAAAACTAAAATATTTTTAAAATATTATTTAATTGATATTTTAATTAGGATATAATTCATAACATTCATATCATTGATAAAATGTTAAATTCTTCACCAAAGCATTTGCTTCCAGTAGAGTCTAATGTCAATCCTGGTGGACAGTTGCATCTATAGGATCCTTCAACATTAACACACAAGCCTCCTCCTTGGCAAATACCGGGGAACACTTCACATTCGTTCACATCTATGAACAATTGAGAAATATTTCACAGCTTAAATTAAGTAATATTAAAGCTTAACCTGGGAAGAAAAATATTAGCTAGACTTTATTTAAAAAATTTTTATACAAATTAATTTAAAATTAATTAAAAAAGGAATGCACTCGGTTTAGTAAATAAAATAAGCTTAAATACTTTAACAATTGCTTACTGATTATACTTGACTAAAATATATTTAATACATAATCGATAACTTAAAATAGCAGAGTAACTTCAACTGATAATAAAATTTTAAAATTAATTTTATTGTAAATTACGTCAATTTTGTAGTTCCACTTTTATAAAAACAGTAAAACTTAACTTTACTACATTAATATTTTTCATATTATTAAAACATCAAACAATCAAGTAAAATATGAAAAGATAATCAAAACATGCAATCGAAAATGCAAAATATGTTTTTCATTTTCAAAATACTCACATTACGAAACATAATTTATGGCACACAAATATTGAAAAAACCATAGCAAATTGTTCAAAAGAAATTAACATTTATTTCACATTTTATATATAGAAGTTGAATGAAAGCAAGAAAAAATAGAATGCAAAGTTTTTTATTTTTTGCTACATACAACTGCATGGAAAAATAGTTCATGAATCTACCATAAAAATCACCGAACTAAATGCGGAATTTTCATTGAGACTCCTCATGACAAACTCTCTCTTAGTAACATAATCCCGACTTCTGTTCGGTGTTTCGTAGCGAACTAATAGCCATTAACATCAGATTGGAATCCATCATTAGCGAAACTAACTTTAGTGATGTCTGGATATTAACTGATAGCTGTAGTTCAATTCAACATCTGCAAAAATGAACCTGCTTGGGAGACCAAACAAGCCTTTCTATTCTACACAAGTTTAAAATTGTCTCCCTTCGGCATAATAATATCTATTTTCAAAGTATCCTGTCTCACGTGGATATTGGAGGCAAGAAAATAGCAGACACTTTAGCAAAGGAGGGCTCAGGTCATTCTGCTCCTTCTTCCGTGCTTACCTTCCTTGAAATCTTTTCCCCGAGAAAAACCCAATTTAAAAATCGATTGGCAGGTACCTTTGACTCACCACTTCTACAAGGGTAGAAAGCCGGGACTTTCTCTGGCTCTTTCCTGTGATATGAAATCCAGCACTTGCCTTGCACATCTTGCCTCTGGACACCTGAAATGCTTCACTTTTGTAGCAGGTAACAAGACCTTCCCCCTCTGTCCTAAATGCCATGGACACCAAGTTTCTCCTGAGCATATCCTGAATTGTATGAATATACTATGGTACGAAATCTACACTTCTCCCTGCCTTGTCATTGATTTCCTTTAACTCAACGGATTCCTAGATTTGGTCTGACTTTGTCAGACCCTTGGAAATTAGCAACAATACCATAAAATTTAAGAATCAAGAGAAAATACTATAATTTTTAGTATACGACATACATAAGAAATTATTTTCTTAATAAATTTATTTTTGAATATTTATGTATACATTCTTTTTTATAAATAGTGACTACTGAAAAGAATTTAAAGAATGTATTAAATTTTTAATAAATCAAATATAGGTAATCTTAGTTCATTCACAATTAAGTAAAAATATTATGCATGATAATTCTTTTAATTTCAATCTTTATTGTAACATGGTTGTTAATAAAATTAAAAATAATATTTTAATTTTATTAACAACCACGCTTTAAAAATATTACAATATTCATATAAATTGGTATACTGAATTTAAATAACAAATTATACAATTTTCAATCAGCAAATCAAACTTGATATTCAAATGAAAATGTTAAATTTTCATAAATTCTGTTTCAATTTGTTTTTTGTAATCTAAGTATTTTTTGTATATATAAAAAATTTAAGCATTCTGTTGTTAAATATCAATATGGTTGAATTTAAGATTTGTTCAATGTTTCAGTTTTTTCAAAAGCTTAATATAATAAATATAAAAATGTAAAATACAGAACATTTTTAATACCTGTACAAGTTGAACCATCCAACATTGCATAACCTTTTGGGCAACGATTTTCTGAAATAATTGAAAATAATGATATTTCATGATTAATATATAACAAAATATTCATAAACCATTTAATACAACTAAGAAATTCAGAATCCATTAAAGTATAAAATTTATAACAAAACATTCAGATCAGAATTTATATACTTATAAAACTAGCAGTCATTCTAAGATGTAAAATTAAAAACTTCCCTTATTAATTGCCCTTTTTTACTCTGTGAAATTTTCCCTCCTCTGTAAAAATAACAACATTTTGGCTTAATAAGGGTGTTACAAAGCCAATGAAATTGTTGTTTCAATAAAGATCTATTACTAAAGATAATTTACAGAAAATTCAAAAAATGTTTCACAAGCATAAGGCTTAAATTTTAATATAATCATGAATGAAATGTTAATAATTGAAGTATTGCAACAGTAAAACAAAAACAAAAGAATAGTGGAAATTTAAGAAAGGAGAAATATACAAATTATCAATTTAGACCCATAGAATTTGAAGAAATATTTAAAATAGTTTGGAAGATAAAAATTATTTATGCAAGAGATAAATTTAGGCATAAATATATATGGGCATGTTTTTTAAAATTAAAATATAAATTAAATTAATTACAGCTATTGAAAATCTATATTTACATATTTAATCGATTGTATTTATTTGATTTGTGTTTCATTGATATAAAAGACATAAAATTCATGATCAATAAAGACTATTCATAAGTATTCACTTTTGTCAATATTATTCTAATTGATTATATTAAGAAATTAATTAATCACACAAGTTAAAGAAATCTTTGTATTAATATAAATTTTTCCATTTTTCCTTTTTTTTAATTTAGCAAATTATGAATTTTTTTCAATACTAGAGTAATGGTTTTAAAGAAACTAAAAGAGAAATTTTCAAAATTCTGATAAAACTAGAAAAAAACTACTTAAACTTAATTAGAAATTAAAATACATATTATTATTAGAATCATACAAAATATATTTAAACATGGAGACAATTAGTTTACTTTAAAACACTTTTTAAAAAAATATTAATAAAAGATTCATATAAATGACAAACAAAAAATATAAAAATTTGCAGATTCATAAAAAAATTTATGAATTGAAAAATGAAAATATACAGTTACTATTTCATTTAACTATGATAAGTCAATATAATAATATATTAAAAGAGAATCCTTCTTAAAAATAATTAACAAAACATTATTAACTTAATTTTTAAAAAAATTATAAATTCTTAAATTTAGTAAAAAATGTTAAGAGTTTTTTTTTTTTATAAATAAGCCAGCTATTTTAAAAACATTTGAAAATCAAATGAAATAAGAGGAGTAAATTAGTATTTACCTATTTCTGAACACAGTTGACAAGGACTGCCCCAAGCTTTTCCAACAGATCCACAACATTCAGATTTTAACATTGGAAATTTAATATCATTTTCACATCTACCTTCTTTAACAGTCATCCAGCAAGAGCCCCTTCGATTATCTTTTACATACAATATTAAGAAAATAAAAACATAAACCTTAAATTATATCATATTTTAATAATTAATTTCATTTATAATAATGAAACAAAGTTGATAATGAGTACATAGTTTTTTAATGGAAATTTTAAATCACCAAGGAATTGTGTATTTTGTAAAAAATGAATCAATAACATATTCGGATAGAAAAAATAATCTATCAAAATATTAAATAAAAAATATTTAAAAATATAATACATTGAAAATAATAATATAAAAAAGTAATAAATTAAAAACCATAAATTCAGAAAGCCAAATGCAATACTCAAATTTTGTGTTGAATTATTCAATAATATTAAAGTATCAATTTTTTTTAAAAAGTGAAGAATATTTAATTAAGTCTGTGATTTACATGTCAGTTTACAAATATTTTTTCACATATAAGTTTCCAATTTAACTAAGAAATACTGTCTTAAATAACTTTTAAACTCTTACAATATCTTGCTCAAAATAATAATTGAATATATATTGAACTATAAGATATGAAATCCTAAGCTTCTGAGCAGAAAACAAGGGTGATAATCATTCAATAACCAATTTGGTTGATATTAGATAAAGATAAGATGAATAAATAAAAAATTTGGTTTAAATTTCTTAATTGAAAAGGCTAAATTTAAATTTAGGAATGACTGTACAGATTAAATTATTCAAACAAAGTTTCAAGATTGAAAGGTTGAAAATCAAAATTAATTTAGGTATATGAATATTTAAATTTGTGTGGTAAAAAAGGAAGACTATAATACAAGTTTTCCCCTTATGTGGATATATTTCTATCCTTAATTTTTAACAATAATATTTTACTTCCAAAAATGTTAAGGCGATAACTCAGAATATAAAAGCAACATATAAAATAATAACAATAATACATTCAGATTTTTAGAATATAGACACATATACAAAAAATCAGTTTTAAGATTTCATTTTTTAATATTTCAACGAGAAATTCCATATACTCTCAAACATAATATATATTAAGAAGAATGTTAAGTTTCTGCAGTCAATAGATCAGTCAAAATTACTTTTTATAAAAATTAAATAAAAACGAATGATATTAATGACATGAAATTAATATGAAAGTTTCAATTAAAATTACTTCTATAATAGCAAATTATTTTAAGCAAGATTTTTAAATATTTTCTAAAGCTTGGACAGTCAAGACGATTTTTCTCTGAGTTATCTATTTAAGAGTATCTATTAGGAAAATAAATAATTAATTATATTACATTTAAAATCTCTAATCAAATATTACTTTAATAAAAATTAACATGCAAAAATAACATATATTCTAAAAATGCAAATCATAATGGCAAAAATATATCACCTATGCAAGTGTTTCTAGAGGCATCCAAAGCTGAACCAGGCTCACATTCACATTGGTAGCTTCCAAGCACATTAAAGCATGTACCACCAATACATATCTCCGATCCTCGTTCCTTACATTCATCAATGTCTGTAAAACAAAGCAATGATGATTAATCCTCTTTTAATCAGTATATTGGATGTTTAATAAATATTAAATATTAAGAATAATCTCTAATTAATCTCAAAGAGATATAATACCGTCACAAGTATTGGTTAGAACATTGTGTCGATAGCCTATTGGACAAGTGCACTG
The DNA here is from genome assembly GCA_037975125.1 of Latrodectus hesperus. Taxonomy (NCBI): domain Eukaryota; kingdom Metazoa; phylum Arthropoda; class Arachnida; order Araneae; family Theridiidae; genus Latrodectus; species Latrodectus hesperus. The sequence continues at coordinate 71,055,592 of CM075856.1, read as the reverse complement.
GAAACTTCCAGGTGTATTCCTGCACTGACCATTATCACATAATAAGAGATTCACAGCACACTCATTGACATCTAAAAAAGAATTCCAAACTTAATGCTTTCAATATTTCTGCAACAGAAGTCAATGGTATTATAATTTATTTTACTGACCTGGACAAAATTTATGATAAATTAGTAAAATGATTTGTAGAAGAAAGTAAGAGAATATTTTCATAACTGATGGATGAATATAGAAATAATATGAATATAGTAAGATATTACAAAAAAATGTAATAAAATATCAATATCCAATTGAAATTACAATAAAATACTGGGATACACATTGATAAAGATAATTCAGAAATTTGAGTAAAGGCAAATTAAACTTTAAGCAAATGAATAATCCCTAAAATTCACATAAAATAACAAACAGTAAAACAAAAACATGTGTAAAATGAAAAAAAAATTACAGAAGGTTTAACAACTTGAAAAATAGAAAACTTAAGAAATCTATTGTAAAATTATTATTTTAAAGAATATATGTAAACACAGAAAAGAAAAAAAAATATTCTGAAAAATTACAATCTTAATGTCAAAAGGCTTTGAAATTCAGGAATTTTGCAAATATATTACAAATTTCACGATTTTTTCTCATATGAAATTATATTATTATTTGTATTTAAAATGGAAATATTAAAAAGTAATTTACTTTCTTAAATGCAAATAGACATGTAAAATTATTTATTTCACATAATTTTCAATAACTTGAATTAATTTTGATTCAATCTAGAAGACTTTTATTTCATCAATTTGAATAGAATTCTAATCAATAATGATTACTATTGATAGTCTCTAAACTGAACAAATCAAACATTTGAAAAAAATAATGACAAAACTTTTAATTTTTTAAATATTTCATTCAGCTTCAAAAAAAAAAATTCTAGTCTTTCTCCAAAAGAAGTATACCAACCTTGATTACTATTCTATTTTTAATACTATTATTTTCAACAATCTTGAAGATTGATGTGAATACAATAAAGCTAATACAAATGCTTAGAATATTCTTTTCCCATCCAGTTGATTGGAAAAACTATTCCATTATGTGAACTTGAAATATTTAACAGAAATATGTAAACTTGAAACATTTAACAGAAGTAAGTAAACTTGAAATATTAAGCAAAAATGTCAAAGAAATAAAAGATGGATTTTAAAATATATTCCACTAAAAAAATAGAATACTTTTAAAACAGAATACATTTTTTCATGAAATGCTATTAAAAAGCAAACATTAAGAATATAAATGCCCTTTTTGAATAGAAGCTTAAAAATAAGGATTTTATTAATCAAATTATGTATTACAAAATTAAGTATTTTTCTCCTTCATTACAAACATTTATTTTAAACAAAGATTACCAGAGCAAATTTTCCCTGTCGCATCTATTTGATATCCAGGATTGCAAATACATCTATAGCTTCCTTTCAGATTTTCACAAGCTCCATTTGGACATATATTTGGGAATACTACACATTCATTAATATCTGCAAGTAAATTTAGAAAACTTTCAGTGTATTAAATAGTTAGTACAAATTTAATTTATTAAAGAAAAATGAATATTCGATACTGGTATTGGTGTATTTGCAACAAGTGCAAGCATTCCTTGACTAATGCTTAGGAAAAAAATTTAAACTTGAGCCATATGAAATATAAATAAGTGATTAAGAAGGAGGTTTTAAAGTTATCAATATCTATACACAGTTATTACAATATATTTATACACAGTCATTACAATATATTCATACACAGTCATTACAATACCAGGAGAAAGAAATGTAAAGTTTATTGATACAGATGAGAGGAGTAACACTTGAGAATCTAAAATTAGAGAATAATAACAGATGCTTTAAAAAGTATAACCAAAACAACTGGGAATTTCATCCCAACTTTGATTCTGTTAAACTCAAACAAATTCAAATGATAAAGTTTATTTTTTATTATGCAATGACCATTCTTGAAAAACACAGGCTAATTTGATAATCTTAGGATTTAGAGTGTACCTAGAAATATTTCAAATATCCATGTCTCAAATAGATGCAAAACCCATTAATTTTTTTTGTGTGTATTTGTTTGAAATTTAAATATAAAACCTACTTTTTAATTTTATTTCTCATTTAATACCTATTTTAATTTTTAGCCATATATCTGACAGAATATCTGCCAGTATTCAGAATCTGACAGAATATCTGCCAGTATAAAGCAAATATTGAGTAGAAAGTCAAATTCTGATTGAACATTTATTATGTTCTTTAAATAATCATAACGACTAAATAAACAAATAAATAATTAAATTATCTTTTTAACATGATTTTAACTTTTGGGCTACATGGAAAAAGCTGACCTAAGAAATACACAAGCTTTCCAACATATTGAATAAGTGTGATTTTAAATTTGATGGTTACTCCCTGTTAGCAGAAGTCTCAATGCAAACACACTTCCTTATTTTAGCTTACAGAATTCCTCAGCTTTTATTAAACATTCTGAGACTCAGTAATACTATGTAATAGGGTGAACTCATTAAAATGCTTTTTATTACATCAAAATGAAAATTTTCACTGATATGAATTGGGAAGTTTGATATAGATGTTTTCATTTTTTTTTTTTACAACAAATAAAAAAATTCCAGTTACCTATTTGTGATGTAAAGATATGCATTGAAATTTTTTTTAAAAATACAATTAGAGTTAATAGTTGAAGGTAAAATATTTAGATTCAACTTGACAGTTCTTAAGTTAAATCTGGATACTTATAATTACTCAGAATGTGCTGTAAATTACAGCTTCAGATGAAATTAATTCTCACATTTAAAAAGAGATCATGAAATAAAATGGAATCAGCATTTATTCACAAAGAGTAAACTTTAACTTAGCTCCAATAACAATAACTAGATTAAATGAACCATATAACAATGTAGTTGGAAAAAATATTAAAAGCATTATTTCCTTTTTATTGATGCCACAGTGAAGCTATTCCTAAATAGCATAACTGGCAATACTAAGAACTAATAACTGTTAAAAAATTTTCAATTAACAGAGTACTATTATTAAAATTTTCAAAAGAATACTACCTGAGTGTTATTTAGTTATTTAAAAATAGAGTATTTATTAGATTCTGTTTTAAAACAGAGTAACTACATAATCCCCATCTTCGTAAAAATTTCAGAAGATACTCACAATAATCAAGAAGATTAACTCACATAAATAAAAATATCAGATGCATTACATACCATCATCTTGACCAGAGCCAGGACCTTTAGGACAGAGTTGTAAAAATTCTTTGGACCCCAACACAGGACATGGAACACACTGTATTCCCCAAGCTGGTGTCATTGTTCCTCTGTTGGCACAGCAGCATGCAGAGCGGGTGACAACCATTGAAGATGGATTACTACATTCTCCATTTTTATAGTTTGAAAAACAGTAATCACGTCTAGTATCTAAAAATAAATATTGTGTATTTATAAAAGAACAAAATGGGCAAGATTTTTTAATGTTTTGTCACATAAACTAAAAGGACAATGGAGAAATTAAAAAAAAATAACAAAACATTTTAGGAATGAACAATAAATGGAAAGTGTTGCATAAAGACAAACAAATAATTCCATTTTATTTCCACACTGAGAAAAATATAAAAACAATAAGGATGAAAAATGGTTTTATTTATCTCACCAGTAAGTTTACATAAAATAATATTAATATTGTTGCATGATGAATTTACACCAAGGATAATTTTATGTCAAATAATTGCAGTATGCTTGTTTTTAAAAATCTTATTTACAAACAATAGCAATTTTACCCACAAGTAGCTGGATCTGAACAATATTTCATGGGGTTAATGATAATTTAAATTTAAGAACTAAAATTTTTCGTGTTGATAAATGGCATTTGAGTGACTAGATAACATAAACAGGACAACCGATGTTAAAATGTTATCTACACACTGCGAGCAGACATAGTGCCTTGAAGGATGAATAGAAGTGATCAACTATTAAAAGAAATTGCTGTCACACTTCTTGAATTGCTGTATGTCTTCTACAACAAATGCTGGATCAGACTGCTGACCTGTTCCCCCTCCATATGTGTGTGTGTTGATCATCAGTACACTGACAGAATGGGGCTTCATCACTGAAGATTACATGCCTATGGTCAGTCACACTCCAGTTAGCACGAGTTTGGAAAAGTTTAATTGACACTGCTTGTGAAAAGGAGTCAGTTGTAAGAGTCTTAATGGACATTGGCTTCACAAACCAGTATCTGCAAGTCTCAGAATTCTTTCCTTTGATACTACAGAATGCCTGGAAGGTGGTACATGGTGTTGAGTCGACGATAGTGATGTTGTTGGTGCAGAGCTGGCCGCTCTTCTGATTGTGAGGTCCTCATGCTCATTTTTGTCCTGAGACATCCTGGGAGTAGTTTGACGGTAGACTCTTTCCTTCCATGATCCATTGTCGCCAACACCAAGCAACAATCAGATTGCTTTGTCTGAGATGGTGGTCGATACGCCTGTTTGACCAACCTGCTTCTGTGAGGACTCAAACTCTGACAACTGTTCGTATTGCTGTGGGTTACGTTTCACAGAGGAATCTCTAGATATCACATAATACCAAATTGATAGATTTGTATCCATAGCCCTATGGCACAAGTAATCTGTCTTTTAAACTCTCCCACATGTTCATCTCATATGCACACTCATCCTAGTCTCATTACCATCAAAATTTATGTAATTTGCATATCACTTACTAGATTACATTCCTGCTATCTTTCGTGATTGTGATTAAATTTTTCTTGGGTGTATATATTATTTTGTGTCAGAGTTTATATTTGAATCATGTTAATTAATCTTATTCAAGTACAATCTAATCATTTTGAAACATTAAGTTAGTGAATAGAATAATGTATATATTTATATAATATTTGATTCATATGATATCTACAGATTAGAACAAAGAAAATGAAAAACTAGAGACAATCACCTTGACATATTCTACCATTTGGACTCATTGTCATCCCATCTGTGCAGCTGCAATGGAAGCTTCCATCTGTATTTTCACACCGACCATTCACACAAGCATCTGGAACCTCTAGACATTCATTGATATCTAAAAAGGAATAGAAACACTGAAGAAGGAATATACAAAAATAAATATTAGGAAAATAGATTTATATAGCATGAAATGATAACAAAATTTCCTAATTATTTTCTAATATTTTCTCACTTAAAAACTGCATTAAAATGGAAGAAATACTTTATTTAATGCAGTTTTTAAATAAGATAATAGCAAAAAGTAATATTTTAGGTTCTGCAATAAAAACTTATTTTAAATTAATAATTCTTGGAAAACATTAAATCATCAAATTACAATTTAAAAATATAAACATTAAAATTTTTCCTAAAAGATCTAAAAATTGTGATGGCCAATGATTTTAAAATGAAAGTTATTCAAGCAGAGTTTTAAATATAATATGTACAGCAATATGAAATATGTAAATATGTTTTAAAAATAAGTTTTTGAGTTATTCAATTTTACTTTTATTAAAAAATTCTCCAAAATAAATTAAACTAATCTTTCAGAAAACAGTTAAATGCAACTTGATTTTGGACTGAATAACTTTTGCTTACTTATTTCATTTCATAGATAAAAAGCTTGTGTTGTATTATGTGTGTACAATTTTATTGCTTATAAAAATAATAAATAAAAATATATTTGCAATTATGATTAAAAATGATATGAATAACATAATCAAAAATTAAAAAATATAGAGCAATATTTTCACAAATGTGTTGATTCAGATATCAACTTTTTGGTACTCTTATTTGAAGTATATTTAATTTTTTTATGTGCAATGTCATAAGTTTTTGAATAAATCAATATTGAATTTTAAATTTTCTTTTTTATATTTATAAACATAAAATTTAATGATTTATAGTAAATAAAGGCACATAATTCATTTAGAAGTAAACATTATATTAATAATAATGATATGTTTTAAGTACTTTACTCACCTTCATATAATAACTAATATTGAACTTTTCATTTGGTTATGTAACATTATTAAAACTTTAAACTCTTTACTTAAAAACAGAAATAAAAGAAAAAAATTTTAATTTAACATCGTATTTTTTAAAAACATTATATACAATATAATGCAATAAAAAATGAAAAAATAAGTAATGAATAAAATAATAAATTTCAATCCCATATCAAATGGTAGAAGAAGAATTAAAAAAGAACAAAAATAATTTTATTTTCCATCACATAATACAAATTACATTTGATTTGTGTGACTGGTATTATTTTTAAGAATATTAGTTACAGGAAACTTATTTTTCATGATACTTTCATAGCATTATATTTCTTAATTATTTGTGTTGCTTCACAAATTGATTTTACCAACATTAAAAATTGTGGAGCAACTAATGTAATGGAATACAAAATAAATACTTTTTATTATTAAAAGAGAATATCATTAAACAAGAATTTGCTGTAAGAAAGTTTTATTTTTTATTTTGCTAAGCAATAAGATAAAAACTGAATTGTTCTTACTAATTAATAAAAACTAATAGCTTTATTTTTAATCAATAGTTTAAATTAATAAATAATTTAAATTTAATAAAATAAAAACTGAATAGCTTTTATTTTATTAAAATTAATAATATTACAACTACAGTGATATTTTAAGTTAGTTACTATAATTTTTAAACACATGCATTAATCATTGGATTACAGTAAATAAAGTTTCCAAGTAACTAAAAAAATAAAAAAAACATAATTGTAAAAGCATTTATTTGTAAAAACACAACAATATGAGCAATTTCTGAAAGAAACATTAGGTCGTTTATGATTAAGAAGATAAATATTTTGCACCGTGTTGTTTCAACCCATTATTGTATTCACTGGCTGGATACTTTTTGTAAGTTAATTTAACTACCCATTTTTTCATTGGCTGAAACCCCTTTTTATATATCATTCCCATGAAAGAATGCATCTGTATTATTCCCCATTTTCTTTTCCACAAGGAAGACTGTTCAAGCAGAGGACTTGTGAAAAACCGGTTTCAGAAAGGGGCAAGGGAACAAGATTGAGATCATATGGGAGTTGGAGATGGCAGAAGCAATTGCGGAAAATACTGAGGCGAGAGCCTGAATCTCATGCGGCTAAAAAAGACTCTGTTCAGTATCCAAATTTGGCGTTCTATTGGATCCTAGAGGCTGCAAAATCATAAAGTTGAAGTAATCAAATCCTATAAGTTCTCAGAATGGAAGAAAATGGTGTGTACTCCTATAACAGGAGTCCAGATTATGAAATTCACGCTGAAGGAACGAACTAACATGTTACAAAGTCTTCAAAATAGGCTGAGCTAATAACATAATTTTCCCCCATAAACTCATGTATTTTTTGTATAAATTATTTTTCCAGTCAGTAGTTTTTTTTAAATGTGGTACAACTTATTTTATTTTTATTTTACATCTAATTATTGTAAATTATACATATCATGTGTATATTTAATCATGCTGTTAATAATGCTAAATGTTTGAAATAATGTAAGTAAAATAAATTCGTATGTATGTAAATGGATTGGTAAATTTATGATTATATTTTTAATTACAAAAACAAAGCAAGTTTCTACATCTATTTTCAGGTTTAAATCTGGGAAGAAAAATAATAAATATACAACATAATATTAAAAAAATAATTCAGTATTTAAATTCAAAAGATTTAAACACTATATGATAACAGTATTTAACAACACAATGCTATGTGACATTTATGTATACAAAAATGAAAATATTATGCTATGAGAAATGAATGTGAAATGTGAAGAAATAAGTAAAAATAGAATCAGTAAAATTATGATTCAAAAATTTTGAAAATATCTCTGCAGATATATAGATTGATCATTATAAATGTAACAATTTGACAAATTTGAATGCAGCAACTTGATTAATGTTAAGATTCTAGTTTAGATTTAAATTTGATAAATATTTTTAATCCAGACTGAAAGGAGTTATATTTTAATAATTTCAAACCATAAACAGTTTATTTAAATTTTTTAAGCTAACAAAAATTATTTTTTTCTGAATTTAATAATACAAAGTTGCAATATTCTTTATAACCTATTATGAATATTAGAAGTATGAACTTTCCTTAATTAGATAAATAAGTTTATCTAGTATCAGAGTCATATTTCAAACATTTTTCAGCAATAATACTTAGCTAATTTTCATTCTATAGTTTTATTCTTTATTTGTATGTAATACATCACATCATTCATGATTAATTAGTAACTGAAAGTAATGCCCAATTTCAGAGCAGCTTTAAATTTTTCAAAGTTTTTTTCTCAAAGTATGTCATTTTTATAGATGCAATCTTTCTTCCAGAAAACATTTTCAATTTCTTTTTTTTAAAGAAAAATTTAGATATTTACAGCCTTGTGACAGCAAATTGATTAAAAATCATAATTTTTAATTTTTTACATCCATATTGTAAATATTGAGAAGAATCCTAAATAAACACTTTTAAAAAATAAATCAACTAACTTAATTTAAAAAGTATAATATAAAAATGCAATTTTAAAACTGAACTCACCAATACAAAAATGACCATCTGGGGATAATTTATATCCAGGATCACATATGCACTTAAAACTTCCATCCCCATTGACACAGGTTCCATGCCTGCACATGCCTTTTTCTTCACATTCATTTCTATCTATTTAAAAAGATATGTCTTAGATGAAAAAAATATAAGCTTGAGACACGAACAGAATTATTAGTACGACATTGATATAAAGTTTCATATGAAAGAGAAAATCAGAAAAAATGAAGATCACTGATCCAAAAGAAATTTATTAGTCTCAATTTAAAGATATTCCTCTTGATATATTATATGATTAATATAGAATATTTTGCAACATATATATAGTTTATCTAGTTGAATGAAATGATGAGAACTAAAAATTTGGAGGGGATTAATACGTGAACATCATTATTAAAAAAATTATGGTTTAAGACACTATAGTTCTATATTATATTAACATATGAATGGAATAATAACTTGGTATGGGTTTACATCAAAACTTTGCCATCAAATATTACTAGATGCAGAGAACAATATTTAAGAAGATGATCATACACACCATTATTGTATTGGGTATAGTTTGATATTTCCTATTGCCTGATTGGTAAAATCATCAATCATAGAGCGCTGTAAGATATATTTTATGTAATATCAATCTACTTATGTCACATGAATTGTATTTCAAAATTACTAGGTACTAGATTGGTTGGGTTTTATGGTGCAAGGTCCAGAACTGGTCATGCTGTGCCATCATTAGATTAACTCTTAATTAATTGTATAGTTTGAGATCCCTTTCATATTATGTTTTTCATTTGGAATTTTATAGCTCTATTTTAAATTTTTTTTAAATAAAAAATTCAAATTTTTAACTAAATATTTGAAATAATATGCTATAACATTGTTTATTTTGTATACTTAAGAAAAGTGAAATTAAATATTTGTTATTAAAAAAACAAAGTTCATTAGAATATTTAAAAAAATTAAAGAAATTGATAAACAAGCTCATTACCTAAGCAGAAGTCCCCTTGAGGTGATAAAACAAAACCTTCCTGACAGTCACATTTGTAACTTCCTGGTAAATTCTGGCAACGACCCCTTAAACATATTCGACCATTTTCTTTGCATTCATCAATATCTATAAAGATAATATAATTAATAATTTAGCCAAATTAGAAAAATCCTTTTTTACTTTTTAAAAATATCGTAAATTTTAAAATGTATAAAATGTATTAATTTATAGTTAATTTAATAAAATATCAATTTATATTTATATTAATTTACAGATATAAAATTCTTTTAATTGAGCAGCAAATATTTAACAGTTAATATGTATTTTTGAATAGCATTACTGCATAAATTATAAACAATTTACTAACAGAATGCAAGATACATTATAGCATTACATATCAGTATAGTTTAAATTCTAGATTTTAATCAAAAATATTATAATACTTTTCTATGGAAATTAATCTAAAAACAAAATTAATTTCTATAGAAAGCAAATAAAAATTCAGATGAATATTAATTATTTTCATTACTTTTTCCTCTGCAAAATATAGGAAGACTATTATGTTCATTTCTAAAGATACTATTTCCTTTTCACACGATGACAAAAAATCCCTAACATCAAATTTTAAAAATTTATAATCATTAGAATAACTGCAATGGGGAAAATTTATTTCAAAAAATTTCATTGTTAGGCTGTTCATTGTAGCTTCGTGTTTTATTTATTGGTTTATACTGAATAAAAAATTATTAATTATTTTCACATTTATTTTTTAAATGAGGAAATTAAACATTTTATTTTTATAAAAATTAAACAGTTTTCACATCTATTTTTAAAATAGAAAATTAAATATTCTAGTTTAAACAGTAATTTAATTTTAAAGTAACTATTAAAAACAAGAATTTATTCAATATGCATTACAAATCTTCCTGAAGGAGAGAGAATTGGGGAACATCTTAATATGTAATATTTTAAAATATAGAATTTTCCTTTAGTCTTAGAATGCTTAACTAAAAATAGTTACAAAACACTGAGGATGTTGTTAAACATTAATAAACAAAATGGCACATAAAATAAAACGTTTTTTTTTTTTTTTTTTTTTTTTTTTACATTTTATACTTAATTTTTTGTTCCATTTTTATGTCCATTAAATATGATATATAAGTTATATGAGATGATAGAATCTTATGTTTAATCATTAAACACACAAATTATCTGTATTCAAATAATAATATGAGAAAATTTGTTATTAAAAGTGCATCTACAAATCTGTATTTTTAATATATTGTAATTTAAATTTGATTTCAAAGTAAATTGAAAGAATAAAACTGGAAAGGAAAATTAAAACTGTATACAAGAGAAATAATTTAAGGAAAGTTTTTTCTCTTGCTTATTATGTACTGCTCTGAAAATAGAAGAAAATAGTTGACTGCTGACTAAATAACTCTGAAAATAATTTAAAATTATACATTAATATGAATGTATAAAAATTTCTAACTGTCCTAATGAAAAGTTTTATTTCCTAGTTAAAGAAAATTTCGCAAATACAATTAAGAAAAACACACACACAGTCAGAAAAAATATACTAAACAAAGTAATGTTTTACGTTCTTTTTAAAAAATGAATACATCAATTAATATTGTCTTATATACAGTTTTACTTCATATGTGCGACTAAAAATAATCTGCAAATTGTAGTTACAACATATGATTAATAATTTAAAATCAATGTAAAATTATTAAGAAATTTAGATATTCTCAGAAAAGTCTTTTTACTTTAATAAAGAGTGGTTTGTTGCTCTGTGAACACATTTTTCATACGAGAATAGTTTAAAAGTATGACCTATAATTTAAAATGAATATTGAGCTATTACAAGTATCCACACCTGAAATGAGATTCATATATAAATAGTGAATACCTTATAAATAAAATATTAACCATTTATACTAGAGTATTCACCATTCAATTATCTGCTAAGTATTGAAAAAATGAAGGAAAATATGCAGAAATTTAAATTCAGTGAACAAATGTCTTGCTTGAAGTCATATATAATCATATACGACTTCAAGGAAGAGTCATAAACTATTTATAATTAAATCGAAATTAATTCAATACTTAAAAATTTATTATATTTAGCATACAAACATTTAGCATTTTCATTTGACATATCTGGGGTAATATCTTCAGAATTAACACAAATTCTGTAGTTTGTCAAATTCCACAAAAGTTAAATGAAAATTGTTCTAAATAAATATCTTAATATTCTTCTTGTGCTTCCATGAATTTTTAAACGACTTTCAAATACATTTTTACAAATTTTAAATAAAATAAATTGATACAAGTTGATAGATTTTTATACACGGTTGAAAGAAATGTTTGTATTTTACAAGTTTTTTTATGTCAAATACATTCAATTCAAATATAACATAGAAATATTAATGAAACAGAATTCGAGAAAATTATTTCACAGAATATTTGTAATCAAAGTGTTTTTTAACATTCTGTATGGAATGTATTCATATTTCAAATAAGGAAAATAGGTTAATTCACAAGATTTTAATTACCTATACATGACTGCCTGGTAGGAGATAATGAAAATCCGGGTTTGCATCGACAAGTAAATGAGCCATCACCATTAACACATTCACCATTTGCACACATGCCAGTAATGGAGCACTCATCTTGATCTACAATATATAATATAAAAATTATTATATTGAACACAGAGAATTTCATAAATAGTAAAAAACTATCTCAATTTAATAAACTAATTACAACACAATATTAATTTGGAAATATATCTTTATGCATAAATTATGATGAATAAAAAATTATTAATGATATCCAACAAAATTGATTGAAAATAAATATTTTTGCTTATAATTATAAGATTTGCTCAATAACTTAAATGAAATCCATGTATAAAAATAAAATAATTCAGTGAGAGGGGCATCAGCTTTTTAAGTAACATTTTCTAGTACAATCACAAGGATAAATTATTAAATTTGAAACATGTAGTATATTTTAATGGTTTCATAAAAAGAAGGCTATAAAACAAAGAAAATATCAATAGTTCAATTGTTAATTATCAAATGTTAATTTAAATTATGCATGAATGAAATAATTTTAAATGATGATGATAAAGTGAAATTAAATAACTGACACCAATTTGTATAACACAAGTAATGTAAATGTGTCCTAAATGATATTATTTAATATAAAAAAAATTGATAAAATTAGAAAATACCTAAGCATAGGATACAACAATTAAATTTTTGCAATAAATTAGGCTATAAAAATAGAGAATAGGAGATTTATATATCTAAAATATTTTTTCTTAAATCATATTGCACCAAATTTAGTTAAATAATTTAGGCTTTCCTTTAACTGAATCATATAAATAAAAATAGATGTGGTTAATTTATTTGTAGGAATTAATTGTGTATACACATTTAAAATTTATTCATTATTTAACAATTTACTGAAATCAGTAAATTGTTAAACATGGAGAACACATTGTAATACAAAATAATAATTAATCATAAATAAATACACTTTCGATTGTACAAAAATTAAATTAATATTTGTGATTAAAATTCTTTTGAAGTATATATTATTTTCCATTCTTAATGTATTTTTTATAAAATATATTTAATTTTACACTGTTTCAAATATTTTCTTGAAAAGACAAAATTCATATTGATTTTAAAAAGAATTTAATAATACAAAATAATGCTTAGTAACTTATAATAGGAAATTAAATTTATTTTTCAGCAATTAATATGAATGAGAAAAGAATATGCAGTAAAACATTTTAATAAAGGAAAATATACATAGCTAATATAAAAAATACAGTAGTTGCAAAAATATGAACTACTTGAAGCTGAAATCAAAACCTTAAAAACGTTTAATGCATTATGGAATACTTAATAAAACTGTTTAAATTAGCATGTAAGAAAATATTTCTGAAGCTTAGAAGATTTTACTTTCTTCTTTGTTATATTGCATGTTTATTAGTGCTTTTTCCATAATAATGCATTTAAAAGTAAAAACTACTTCTTGAGCAATATATCTATTCCAACATGACATGAAAATATATCTATTTTTCTTGTGCAAATAGACCACATAGAAAGTTATCATTTGTAATGTTTTACAGGAACACATTTATTAATTTAATGAATTTTAAGATAATAAGATACAATTCATTGCATTTATTTCAATCCCTTTGGAAAAGTATTTGAAGTATTTAATGCAAATAATTGAAGAAAATGCCTTTAAAAATTATTCATTTTAGGATTTACGTAAGTAAATAATACTGACCTGTACATTTTGTTCCATCAGATGTTAAATCATATCCAGTTGGACAGATACAAGTAAAGCTTCCTATTGAATTCATGCATCGTCCACCTTGACACAAAGTTGCATTTTGACATTCATCAATGTCTGAAAAATTCATAAAAATATACTTAACAAGCTTCATACAGAAAATATTACAAAAAATGAAATAAAAACAATCAAACATAAAGAAATCTGATATATCCTAAATCAATTTCTCTTTTCTTATCTGTTTACCAAAATAAAATTACCAGCTTACCAACACATTTCTTGTCATTATTTTGTGCTCTAAATCCTTTATTGCATTCACATCGATAAGATGAAGGCGTATTGATGCATCGGCCATTTTCACAGAAATCTCTACGCAAGTCACATTCATTTATATCAAGTAAAGAAGCAGCAGTGCAGAGTTGTCTGTAAGCCTCTTTGAAAGAATAAATACATGTTTCAAAATAAAAGAAATTTCACATTAACATAATTTTTAAAATTTGAAAACTGAAAATAGCCATTCAGGATTAAATATAATATATTAATTAATAATAATCTAGCAGATAAATATATTAAACTTATCTATAAATCATATTTTTTCTAGTTTTTGTTTGAAATCAAATATTTTACCAAACCAATAAAATTAAATTAAAATTTATACCATTTGTGATTAACTGATGAGAACTAATTAGTTAGTCTCATTTTATGAATCATCATCATGAATTACTAAAATTATACTGTATTTTTATTAACTCATTTTAACGAATTAGTAAAAACTTGGGAATCTTCCCATTAACTAGGAGAATTTACTGCTAAAAATAAATATTAGCTAACTATGTTCTAAGTCAAAGAAAAAGTGTTATATAACAAAAAATATTTAAAATATATCATTGAGTTAGAAGAACAACTTGTTTCATTTTTTAGAAAAAGTTTCCAGAATTATTATAATTATGAAATAAAATTTAATATATCATTTTCACTAATAAGATAAATCTAACAACATTAGTTGTACTGTTTAATAGATTTGCATTAAAAACACATAATTATGAATTTTACAGCATACATACACAAATTGTATAATTTATGAATAAAAATTTAAGCAATGATAATGGTGATACTATTAAAGATATCAAGATTTTATCAACCATCAAACAGAAATGATTTTTTTCATAAAAAATGATACAAAACAGTCATTAACAAACAAAAAGTTAGAAATAATCACACCTCAACTAGATAATTGTTAAAAATTTTCAAAAAATTATTTTCAAATTTTGTGTAAATTAAATATATATGCTTTAATTATAACTTATACATACTGATAAATGAATCATGATTTTTAAAAGGTAAACAATAAAGCCTGATTTTTATACAAAGAGAAAAATACTATCATGTTATTTTTATACACAATGTGCAGCATCAGCTATTTGGCTAAAAACAAATTTCATATCTATATCATTATCCCTATTTTTCTTTACTTGGTCCCTGCTCATCATTAATACTTCCATAAATTTGTGAAATTTTATTTGCAATATGAACTTTTGCTAATTTGCAAAGTTTTAATTTTAACGAAATAATATTAACAATTAAGATGGAATGACGATTTTGAAGTTCTAATTTTTTCAGAGAATATTTCTTCAAGATAAATTTATGATTTTCAAAAAGCAGTTAAAACCACAAAAAATGGTTTTGCTTACAGTATTCTATATTCTGCAAATACATTTTATTAATGTATTTTAGGAATTTCCTCAATGTCACTTAGATCTATAAAAGAATATTTGAACTAACACATTTAAAAGGGAAAGACCAAATTCGCCTACAATACAGCTCCTGAATATAATCTTTTATAGGATGAAACAAAAACTGAAATCTTATATAAAACAATATTATTAAAATAATCTATTATCTGATTGAATTTACTTAAATTGCCTAATATCTGGTTAACAATAATGAAATTAGTTCAATAAATCAAGAATATTAACAAATCGGTTCTTTTAAATCAAAATCTGACTTACATTACTCTAAATTTAAATTTACGAAACTTCTCAAGCAAAAATTATGCATAATCTAAGTTAAAAAGAAATCCAAAAGATTAATATAATACACTAGATTTTATTTATTTATAAGTAAAATTAAAGAGAAGTTTGTGTAAAAGTGAAATTAAGTATTTCAAAAATATTAATACTTTTTAATGTATATGATTTATGTCAATTAAAAAAATTAATTTGAGGAATTTTAACTTGAGATGTAATCAACCAATCAAAAATATTCTTACTTGATCCAGGAAGTGGACATGCTTCACAAGGTTGTTCACCCCAGCCTTTACCCATGTTTTCACCACAACAACATTCAATTTTGGATAATCGGACAGCTAGGGGATTTTTACATTGTCCACTAGAAACATCCACGTAACAAAATCCTTGTCTAGTATCTGTTTAAAAATCATACTTTAATATTTAGCATATGATGCTATAAAATATTTTAAATAAAATTATTAATGGACATGAGATGTTGAAAATAATCAAGCATAATATTAAGCATTTATGAAGTTAATGCATAGTAAAACAAAAGTAATACCTATTAACAATTAAAAAAAACATAGAAAGATATTTTAATATTGCTATAATCTGTTAAGAATACAAAATTTAAGCAATTCATAGAAAATGCCCTAGCTATATAAAGATTACAATATGCAATATATTAATACAAAATTTTTCCTTTTCTTTAAAAACAATATATATAAAATCATATTTTCATTATTTCAATCTTCAGACAACCATAAAGAAAAATTTAATTTTTGATAAAAAGTATTTAATACAGATAAAAAAATGTGCACATTATGAATAATTAATATTGCCTATAGCATAAAAATAAGGAAAATATTATTGTGTAGATTTTTAAAATTATATTTAAGATAATTTAGTTAGAAAATATTATGTTTAATATAAATCCTTAAATAATAACCTACACAAGGACAAAGACAAAATATTTTTTAAAGTTTTCTATAAATGAAAAACTATTAAATTTTATAAAAACAAAAACTAATCAAAAGTTTAAAAATAATATAAAGGAGATAATATAAAACTTATAATTATCATAATGAATAAAAAATTGATAAAAATTTTAATACCATGTAACAAATAAAAAATATTTCAAATATAGTATAAACAACTTACTAAATTAAGAAAATTAATGATTCAGAATGCTTTATATATGATTTGGTTTTAAATTGTTTTTGATGTAGTTTTAAATTGGTTTTTTTTATTAATTTCATTAAAAAAATATTTGTGGATTTCCATTTGTTGGGAATGAAGTTAATTTTGATACATAATGGTTAATTTGCTTTTTTCTATATGCTAACAGTGTTTCTTTTAATGCATTTATTTTATAAAAAAATTTAACAACTTGTTTATGAAATGTCATACATATCATCAAAAAGTGTCTATTGGAATTACACATTTTGTGCACACTGGTTCAGTTAAAATTAGTTAGGTTCCTACGTTTCCTTAATTAATACAAACAAATTAAAAATCAATCATAATTATTCGTCATTCATAAAAAAGTTAAAATAAAATACAAACCTAAACAAGCTTGCTGATTTTGGGCTGGTACATATCCATAATCACACAAGCAGTTAAAACTGCCTTCAGTGTTGACACATCTTCCATGAGTACAGAGATCAAGATTACTTTCACACTCATTTACATCTGTTAGAGAAATTAAATTTAAATAGAAGCTACACAAGCACAATTTCAATACAAGAAAAAATCATTCATTCCTCTTTTCTTAAAATGCAAAATGTTCCAAAAGTGCCATTGAGTATTGAAATGTCACTTTATTTTGAAAAAACTAAAAAATGTCCTCTAAATCAGTGTTTATTAATCTGTATTAAGCCATAAATTTTCAATATCAACAGTAATTTACTGCAACTTATAATGAGTTTTTTTTCTTTTCAACAATGAATTATAAATTACTCTTATATCAACAGAATATCAATGAACAAAGAATGATGAAAATATTAATGGAAAAAAAATAATACTTAACTACTATAATGAAAAACAATTACAAAAGCTGAGTGTTTAATTATACATGCACTTAATTTTATCAAGTGTTTTTGAAATAATGAATATCAACATTCATGTTGAATAATACATGTTTAGTTCTAATTATTAAGATGATTGTTGATCTTTTTTAGTGAGGATTAATGTTAAAAATGTTAAACACCAATAAAAGTGTATTAAATATTTCTTAAGTTTTATGGAAATCTTTTAGAAATAGCAAAAAATTGAAGTACGAAATAAATATTTCTGTTGATATGCTAAAAAGTATCATTTGAAGTTAGTGAATTCTAAAAATGGTTATTTTTTTATGAAAGGAAATTAATGCTAGAAACTTAAAAAAATTAATTCATTAATTCTTGAATCTTAAAATGTTTGTTAGTTGTTATAAGGAAAAAACAAAAACATTTTGAATACTAATTTAAATGGTGAAAATTTTGAAAATATTCAGTTGCCTCATTGAAAACTGAATGATTATATGTCACTCTTTGTTCATTGAATATTAAAAGCTGACTTGTTGAATATATTTTGATCTGGTAGACCATAATAGTTCACAAATGTGTGACTCAATAAGATACATTATTAGTGACATATACATTTACAGAGGACAGAAGTTTATACATATAAAAAACCACTGACAAAAAAAATTTGCCAGTTCATAGAACTGAGCTATCATTTCACTGAAGAAAATAGCTATCATTGTTTCCCACTTATACATACAAGACACTTGATATTTCACTGAAATAGAATTTCACAATATGAAAAAAAATTTAATTAAAAAACTCATTTATTAGCAATTTATTAAATTTGTATAAACATTTCAGCATATTTTAAGTACAACATAATATATAATACAAAATAATAGACTATGTCATTGCTTGCATAGCAAAATTTTACTTTTTGACAAATTAAAGGATTGATCTATTTTCTTAATTTTGATTTATGTAAAACATAAAGTCAATTAAGAAAATATTATGACACTTGAAGTCATGAGAACAAAACAAGAGACATTTTGATACAATGCAAAGTTATATAAACATGTATTTTTTATACATTTTAAAAGATTCTGATAAAGGTTTTTGTAAAAAATAATATGTAGGCAATTTTATAATATAAAGAATGATTTCTTTTATCTTTATAAAATATATCTAATTATATTCATTTCAAACAATTAATTAACTAATCTATTTTCTGAATAAACTGGATGCCCATTTCATATTTCAGAAAAGTTCAAACTATGATTTTGTAATTGGCGAAATTTGTTAAAGAAGCAATTTGTAGTTTTCAAAATATTAAAAATGAAGGTAAAATGCATAAAATATCCTTATTATATAAATCCACTTGTTTAACACATGTTTTTTTTTAATAACTTATTAAAAATCTTTATAATATCAAAAAAGTTATTATTCCATCAAATTTTGGAAGAATATATGAAAGAAAACTCTTTTTTCTTTAATCTATCACATAACATAATATCAGCAACAATTTTTAATATTCTATCTCACTTTTCCATTGCATAAAATCATTAGAGCTGGTATCAGAAACAGAAGTAATTCAGAATTTAGAGCAGCAGTTCTATTTAATTAATATTCATCAAGACTTAAAAATTTACAAAATTGAAGAATTCACAAAAAGGGAATCTATAAAATAGGATTCAATCCCATTTCTATGGAAGCATTTGTTTTAAACTTAATCAATTCAACTGGTAAAAAGGTTTTTTAGCATCAATCCAAGTCGTAGAATATGAAAATAATCTGTGAAGTAACACTTCTCATAATCCTGAACTATAATTCATTCAAAAATAAATGAATATCATTGATTAAGACATAATAATACATAGACTTAAATGAAGCAGTTTTATACCTTCACAAGCACCTGCATCTTCATTATAAACATAGCCTTCATCACAGTCACACCGAAAAGATCCCATAGAATTGACACATTTTCCTTTCTCACAAATACCTGGGATTGCTTCACATTCATCAACATCTATATAAATTAAAAATAAATGTTGATAAAGAAATAGATATTTAATATTTCTATAAAAAAATAAATTATAAATAATAGATATAAAAAATAGATATTTAATATTTCTAAATAATTCTCTAATATTTTAAAGAAGTTCCTTAAAATTTCCACACTTTTATTACCACAGTATATATTACATATTAAATAAATTTATATTCAAATTTAATGACTTAAAAAATTTAAGGTACAGCTTAAAATTTTGAGCCTTATCACTTATTTAAAAAATTTTTAAATATAACAGAAGTTACAGTTTAAGAGAACAAGCAATTTATTCATTTACAAGTTAAAAATTTTTATTGATAGTTTGTGTAATAAAGCAAGTAGATAATAAATAAAACAAGCATTTATTTCAAATACATGAAATTTTAATGTTCTAATAACTAAAATGGTATTCATAAACTATAACAATGCATAAAACTTTAGAGTAATAAATTTGGAATGAAAATATATTAATAATATTTATCTTGCCATCTCTTCAGGAAAAAATAATTTTTAATCTTTTCATTTAGAACTGATTCATTATTCATAGTCAAAAAACTTTTCTGGTAATCTTTTGACATTATTGGATTGATTTGATATAATATGTATAAATGAAATATTTAGTTTTACATTTATTTCATGGGTACACATATTCTATAGTTTTAGAAAAAAAAAAAAATAATAAAACTTTAGGTACATAGTTTTACATTTGTCTTATTTAATGTTTTAACTTTATGCAACATAATTTACCTTGACAAGTTCTGGAATTTATATTTGTTATGTAACCTCTATCACAGTCTAATTTGGACGGACATTGCTCACAGGGATGTCCCCAGGCTACACCAACAGTGGCACAACATAACTGACGAGTGCATACAACTCCTGTCAGTTGACCAGCGCAAAATTGATTTCTCACTTTTCGAAAACATGGTCCTGTACGATAATCTAAAAAAATCAAAATATAAAAATTAAAATCATGATATTTAAAATAAGCCTGAAATTTATTTTATGAATTTTTGAAATGTATTTATAGGTTATTTAGATGGAAAAAAAACCCACAAAATATAAGAAAATAATAGTTTCTTAAACATATTGGAAATAAATTTCTAAAATTGTCTGTTTTTAAGTCATGATTAATGCAAATATACCAAGTACAAAGATCAATAAAATAAGAAACTTTAGCATCGTAATTATTCACCTCTTTCACACCTTCTGCCAGTAAAACCATAAACACAAGCGCAGCGGTCTGGACCAATGCAGCGGCCTCCATTTAAACATGGTTCTTGACATAAGCCACCTATAAAAAAAATAAGAGATTTAAATAAAATCAATTTTCTATTAATTAATATAACTGAAATAAGAGTTTTAATTTCATATGTTGTATACAAAATTTATGTGGTTTTGCTCAGTAAAATTACCATACATTCTTCTGAAACAGTAAGAAACTAAGATGCAATTAAAATAAAAACATTTATATCCTTGGTAAAATTATTTAGCATACACTGAAACCTCAAGAAGTTGTCCCTCATGAGAACTCAAATTTTGATGACTTAAATGCAATGATAATTTAAGATAAGCAATGACAAAAGATATAACACAATTGATTAACTATATAAGTTTTTGAATTAGGACTAGATATTTATCGATTTTACAAATAATCTATAAGAAATATTCTACACTTAAATGTAACCAAAAAACCCCTGTTTCTCCTGATATACTTCATTTTTTCACAATAACAGTATAGACACCTTTGAAATTTGTTTAACTTGTATTTCAACAAATTAATAATCAAAAGAATTATCATAAATATCGTCTTTAAATAATTTGCTTGAATTTTGAAATGTTCTTTAAACTCTAAACATAATACTTCTCTAATATTATATACTAATCAAATATTTATCAAACTTTCTTTGATATTAAGGAGTCTTCCCATTAATCTGACTTTGTAAAATCAGACATGCTTTACATTAAGTCTATGCTTTAAGTAGCTAGTCTACTTATAGGGGTTTGTAAGTTGCTAGTCTACTTAATAGGTGTATGGAAACATGGGATTGTGTCTAAGAGCATAAAAATCCTGTATTTTTGTAGATGGTATGATTTTTTTTTTTCATAAAATACTTCAATTCCTTTATAGGTACTTCGACACTCATTGACATATTGTCAATTTCAATGTAATCATTTATACCAACAATTAAACATTCAGTTACTTAACTTTTTAACTAAATACTTATAATAATTAAACTATATTAAAAGAACTTAAGTTTTTTAAGTTCTTTTGGTATAGTTAAATAAAAATAACTGTTATTCATAAGTTTTTCAGTACACACTGCCATATTATTGATCTTTAAGTAATCATTTGCTGTGAGAATTGAAAATTTAGTTTATGATCTGTAGCAAATTTGCTAAACTTTCATAGTGAATTATGGTCACTTTAACTGCATTTTGTTTTTCTATTTCCAAATATTTTGGATGTCTAAAAATGCAGTTATAACTGAATTGTCAGATGTAGAATTCTAGCAGTTGTGAATAGATAATGTTACTTTCTACAAACATTAAAAATCTCTTATTTTCCTCCAAAGATTTGAAAAAAATTGTTTGAAAACAATTTTACTAGCAATGTTAAATTCACAAATATCTTAGTCCAACAGTTGTATATCAGAAATATCATTATGATTAGCTTTACATTTCTTAAATACAAATATAAATATATATATATATATATATATATATATATATATATAAATATATATATATATATATATATATATATATATATATATATATATATATATAGTATATATATATATATATATATATATAATAAAAGGAACCATCTTTTTTACTTAGAAAGGTTACTTTTACTTTAGGTACCTTTTTTGACCACCATTAGGAAGACCATGACAGTAAAAAAGAAAAAATACTGTTGAATTGAATGAATCTTTACAGAAGACTAAATCAACTTATAAAGGTTGAAGAGAGCTGCTTAAGCAAAATAGTTGAACTAAAGATGCGATTGTAAGACTTTTTGCAACAGAAATAAATCGAAACTGTCAATTATAATGGTTTAAGGACTATAAAAATTGGACAGCAGATGAATGGAAATATATCTTGTTTTCCAATGAATCCAGCTTCTCCTTGTATCCTGTCTCAAGGAGAAGATGGGTTTATGTGTGGTGCATCCCCACAAAAGCCTGCCACTTATACGGTTTCTTTTCTAAAATGAAGCAAGGAATGGTTCCATAATAATTAGAAGTCTTACCTCATGTTTTGGAGAAAGACAATCTACCTACATATTAATCACTTTTTCTTCCTAGCCTCATCAAAATAACAGGGTGAAACTGTGCTAACAATATTTTTCAGTTGAAATATTCAAATGCAATATGCCAAAAAGATAAAAAATAAATTTTACTTTTTTTATAAAATTTTTTTAGTTCATATTTTTTATCCCATATGATAGTATGAGGATATTTTAATGTAATTGGAGACTAAAGATAATTTTAAATTCACATTAATGAAACACTTGTATTTCTTAAGTATTTTGCAATCTTATCCAAACGGTTCATAATTGGGTTCTTTGTGAATGCATGCAATTTATGTGTTTTTTATAAAAACAGGACATAAAAATTGCATTTACAGAATATTAAAAGTATCTATATATTATGTACACTATGGAGCATATTTCTAAAAGTAATTTAATTTTAATATATTATCCAGAAGAGATTAAGAAACAAGGGATGTAGGAAATCAATTCAAACTACAATTATGATTGTGACATTGGCCTTTGCATCACATTTTAGAGTTTATTTTGCAAGATAAAATTACTACTTTCCATTTATATTATGTATAAAGTCAAGGAAATTCTTTTTTAATATTTACAACAAATATTTCTTATATTTTTCTGGTTTATCAAAAAACTAACATTCAACCACAATAATCCTGAACATTGGTTTTTCCAAAAACTGTTTTTTAATTACAAGCAAAAAATAAATAAATAAATAAAAATGAATATGTATTGTATATACACTTATTTTTAGTTTTCTAAAAAAATTTTTAAAAACTTTATAAATATACAATTTTTATGAAAATGGACATAATATATATCCATTTTTTTAAAATTATCAGATCAATAAGTGATTAACCATAAAAACTTTTTATTTAATTGCAACATAATGGAAAATGGTTTATTTTTGATTTAAAATTTTTTTTATACTATGGATTTTATCAACTTTATTTTAAATGATTACAATAGATTCTTTACACATTAATAGAAGTAAAATATATTAATAAAATAATTGTTCAAACAAAGTCAAATATTCTCTTCATTTTTCAGTTTTAGGGCACAATTTATAAATGGCAACAAACTTTTCAAAGCTAATGAAAAAAGCATTTGAATTTCCAATTAATATAACATTATTTTTAAATTAATAATTATTCTTTTTAATGTTTTTCTAACTGCATTAAATAATAACTAAAATAAATTATAAAAAATATATCACAAAATGTATTCAAGTAATAATTCAAAACAGACTAATTTATTTCTAATATATAAATAAGTTAAAAAATAAATTCAAGTGCTAATTATTATTATCTCATAAATGTTCTTATAATACTTAAGTTCCTACAAACATTATGATATTTCAATGTTACATTATTTACATTAAGATGCAAATATGAAATTTCAAATACCCTCATTGTTCTTATGTATTTTGCAATGCATATTAGTTTACACAATTTTTATATAGTAATTCTGTTATGTAGTTAATTTAAAAAGCAAAATGTTTTGAAAAATATAACACTAAGAATTTTGTGGAATTTTTAAATCATATATTTTTTTTGTACATTAAATATATCAATGAAAATAAATTTTCAATATTGGTATTGAGAACTGAAATATCGAATAGAGAAACTTATCTACATAATTTAAATAATTATCCTTGAAAATTTACTTCACAGGATAATTTTGTTAATATTTTCTGTTATACATTTTTTCTGAATTTACAACTTTTATTTAATCTTAACACAAATATATTTTTTTGAATTATACAATTCTTCACTGAAAGAAACCATAATCTACAAGTCGAAAAGTTGAACACACAATTTTCATTAAATTTTCAGATTAGTTCAAATATCTTTGCATTTCATTTACAAAAATTTTCGCCAAAATATCGATGTGTGAAATATCAAACTTAAAATATTTATAGATTATTCAAACATTTTTAATAGATATGTTAACATAAATATAAATATGTGGATAAATTTTATTACTTGTTCTAACACAACAGTATTTATAAATTACATTTTAAACTGTACCATATTCCCTGAATGTGATAAAACAGCTTGATACTATATATTAACCAATCTCTACAACGAAAAATATAAGCAAACTAATACATCATTCTTACATCCCAAGATGCAAAACACTTTAAAAATAACTTGTAAAAATAATTTGATGTTAAATTCATATTGTTATTAATATCATATTTTTTAAAAATTCCTATTAATGTATGTTTAAAGATTTTCGCACTCCTGAATTTTAAATAGCATGGAAATATTAGCTATATATTTGATAAAAAGTTTAAACAACATTAAACTCAAAAGAGTAAATTTAATATTTGATGATTATTAAAAAGCATTCTGCTTCATTTACAAGAATTAATTTCATTTCACATATAACATCTTAGAACGAATTAAAAATTTAATGAGTTGGGTTCAATTACTAGTTTTTATTGTTTTCCCTTCACGTAATACAAAATAACTAATTTATATATCTTTGGATTTTCCGCAAAAGCAAAATTTACATTTCCTTCGGTTTTCAAAAAATGAACGAATAAGATTTGTTTGATACTTATGCACCATCCATTTGACAAAGAAAATTTTGCTAAGTAATACCGAAAAGTAAGCTTTTAAAAGGCATGTGTTCCACTCTCAAAGCAATTTAATATGCATTTGCTACAATAGAGACATTCAGCTAGCAGTATAATCCACAGACATTTAAATGCAATAACCCGGAGTCGAGTTTAATGATTATAATCAGAGTTTGGGATTTTTAGATGGAGCTTCAGCTGCAACACTAATTAGTGAATAGCTTAAAAAAACACCAAGCTATTGATAGACATTTTGATAATCATAAGCGTAATAGTTTTTAGAGAGTTTTTTTACTGATAGAAAACCATTTTCACCGTTTTGAAAAGAAAGAAAGAGAGATAACTTTTAAGAAGAATCCATTTCAACTGACATAGATACAAAGCAAAACTACATCAATTTTTTGTTGATGAAAAGAGTGAAGCACTGAACTTTGAACAAAGTAATTACACTGCTAGATCATGCTAAATCAAAGAATGTGAGAGGTCAAACAATTATTATTTTAATTATAAGTGACTATAGTAAAAGAATCATGCTTTTTTCATCTCATATGTTACCATTATATTAAAGAAGGTTTTATAATGTCTCATTTAAAAATATTAAATTAAAAACCTTTCAAAGAGAAAAAAATATCGTAAAAATTATTTTAATTCATGACAAACCATTTGTTAATTGGAATATATTTTCTTTTTCTTCATAATTATCTATTAAGATCTTTTCCCTCATCTCGCTTTAACCACATTTATGTTGCGTGTTATAATACATCTATGTATGCAATTTTTTAATATTACTAATTATGTAACATAATTTTCTTAATATTGACCACGGAGAATATTTGGAGTCCTAAATAAGATATTCAATAATTTAAATACTATTATGAACGATCACAAAAAGATGTGTTTAACCATTTATTTATTATTGCTATGAGGTTATCTTTCTAGTCTTAAACGTTAAAATAAACTGTACATTGGCCCTATTGATTTAGATGTCGTTCTCATTATCGGAAGTAGTGAGTTCTGATCTCGGCTTAACCGAAGATACTTCTTATT
Source organism: Latrodectus hesperus (assembly GCA_037975125.1). Taxonomy (NCBI): domain Eukaryota; kingdom Metazoa; phylum Arthropoda; class Arachnida; order Araneae; family Theridiidae; genus Latrodectus; species Latrodectus hesperus. The sequence continues at coordinate 71,028,679 of CM075856.1, read as the reverse complement.
AACTAAAGGTGACTGGGGTACATTAAATAGGTCTTGATTACAATGTTCTACAAAGTAAAATGGCATCTAAGTATTGAGGATTTTCTGCTTGTATCCTGTTTCTAACATTAGAAGAATTTCACTCAGTAGTTTCCACCTAACTTGGTAAAGCTCAATTAATGACTAAATACAGGAAAACATGCAGATACAACTTTAAATTGTTCAAAAAAAAAATCATTTCTATTGAGAAGAAACTTTTTTTTAAGGAGCTTCCTTAATTCCATAAAATATAGAGAAGAATAAAAAATTTAACTATTATGTTAATTTATATTATTTGGTTGGACTAACTTAACTTGATAATGGACAAAATATTTTTTAAAAATATATTAATAGGCATATTTAAAAAAAATGTTGTTCTGATTAATTTCTCATAGGAATTTTTTTTATAGAGGATGAACTTTATTCACATATTCTAAGGAAGTAGAATATTCTCAAGCATCTAAATTGGCTTATGTACATGCAGAAATGAGAGGCGTAGTATCCACTTCACGCTTTTTAACGTCGTTCAGAATGAAAATAGCAACCATTTGTAAGCCAAACAGTAACGGATGATGCCAGTTCCATGCTCATATGAATAGTAGAAGAGGGGAGCGATAAAAACTAAAAATGAGCTTCAGAACTAAATAATCAAAAACCATTTTATTAGATGAGCAGCATATTTTGAAGGTAATTAATTATGTTTTTATATTTATTATAAATTGTTAATTGACTACGCAAAACAAGTAAACTGTTGATAAAAAAGATGATTTTTATAAATTTATCATGAATTTTATTCATTTGCATACACATTCCCGGGAAAAATGAATTAGTAGCTCTCTATATTTATATTTAATTGGTTGGTTGGTGACTTTGAGACTTTAAGCATCAATAGTGATATCTATTTTATATTTGATAATTCTATGTATTATAGATTGCCAACCGATAGCGGAAAGGCTAGCTTCATTAACTTCGAAGCAGTGGGTTCTGGGTTCGAATCCTGGTTCGGGAATGGGTGTTTCTTTCTCTCTTTGTGTTTGTCTTTCTTTATCACTTCACTTTCGAGGCGAATATGGCGCACCTTCTGGGTACTCCACTATAGGAGATGCCATCACTTCACCCATTATAGAGATGAATTAAGCAAATTCCTAAGGGCAGTAAAACATTATAAACAATGTATTATAGATTAAACAGTAGAAATAAAATGTGCCATTTCTTACTAATGAATTTTAATTGATAAAATTGGAAATTCAATATCCTAATTTAAAGAAAAGAAAGAAGAAAAAAATCCCTTTCTTACCCATAATAATTTATTCGATGTAGTATTAACTGAAAGTTTACTTATTTTTGAAACGGCCTATGTACATTAGGCTTTCTTAATATTTAATGTCCATCTGTAAGTTTGGGAAGGAAGTTTGAAATCCAAGGTTCCAAATTAGGGATTGAGTTCATTCGTGTAAAGCGAAACAAAAATTAATTTTCAAAATAAATAAACTTTGTTGGGCAAAATACCTTTTCCAAAATACAGATAAATTATTTTTATTGTGTATTTTTTTTTTTTGCTTGTAATTTAAAGTCCTGTTTTCACTGTTTTAGTAGATAGATTTCTAGAAAAAGCACTCAGAAGTTCATATTTAATTAAAAAAATATTGTCCCAATAAATAAATTTTGCCATTAAAAAATGTAGGTAAGAAACAAAAATGTTGCTTAGATTTAACAACCTGTGAATATTTCTCACATACAACGAACAATTTGATTTATAATTTAAAATGGTTTCTATACCACTATAAACATCCACCTTTAAGATGGAAGTAAAATCTTTGACCAGAAGGGCAGAACTTTGACAAATAATCAATCAGTTCATAGTAAACGTCCGAAAAGACTATGTGTGAAATATTGCAAGCAATATTGAATAATAACAAAAATGTAATTGTTTAAATTCTTTTCAATTAAAATTAAAAATATACTCAACGTTTGCAGAAAAAAAAAGTTTCAGAGCGCTAATATTTATATCTTTTTTAAATGGCTTTAATTTTAATTAAATAAACCATACTAAGCTTACAGATCATTTTGTCTTTTATAATTTTCGAAGATACATTGAAATAATTCTTTTTAAATGTCTTTTAAACTTAATGGAGAAGTGTATTGTTCGTGACTAGAAAGCGATGCTTTTAATATCTTACAAATAGAACATAATCGTTTAGAGCGAGTTTATGCATGTAAGATATTGTATGGCTAAATGTCAATTCGTTTGCATAGATATTTAGAAAAGGAAGTTTCTTCTATACACCTCAGGAGTTGACTTTGTCATTTGATCATGGTTCAAAATGTTATGTGATTCATTGTATTTAGTCTATTCCATCAGAAAGAAGACGCAATTGGGAACAAACACAAGCAAGCACAGTTACATACTTTGTTTGGAAAGAGGTTCTTTCCATCTGGAAGATAACGAGTATCATATCTGATTCAGATATAGATCGTTGTTCTGGGAAAACTTCCGTACTTGAACTATTTATAAAGTATGATAAAGAAGTTGGATAAGGGGATTTCAGCTCAAATGTCAACCTTGTCCGTTCATTGTGTTGCGCGGAATTACGAATCATTAGTTATTAATAGGCTGGAAGAGACAGTCAAAAATGTGTAATGCACTAATACAATAATAATATAAAATAAACAATATATTTTCCTAGCAAGAATTTCGATGCATATCATTTTGCCACTTTATGGCAGCATTCTAAAAAATATTTTTCATATAAATGCTTTAATTTGCTAACTCAAAAATTTACTCTGTAGAAGAATCGTTGCAATGAGAGGTCTCATACACATTAAAAGATCGACAGTGTCCCATGTTCCATCGCTTCTGTAAGAGGGGTAAAGATGTTTCTGACTCAAATGATGTCCTCATCAACTGACCATCTTTCATATTTATAAGGCGGTTGGTTATGCTTAGTGACATTTCAATAGACAGAAAGAGGTGCGGTCTATCTAATATAAGAATACCTCTCAAGTAGTTTAATTGGTGCCGCCGGTTGCTATAGTAATAAGAGCATTCCATTTCAAATAGGAGTCAATAGATTTATGAATTGGCAGTATATTGGGCCACATTCATACAACATCACATAAGAAAGGACAGAGAAACACAGAGAGAACAGAAACATCCATGACCGAACCGGGATTCGAACCCGAGACCAACAGCTAAGGAGTCAGGAACGCTAACCACTCAGCCATTGGTCGGCGGTAAATAATAATTAAATTATTAATAATTATGAAAGGTAATGAAAATATTTCGTTTAAAAAATTTTGTATAAATTAATTTTATATTATTTTTTTGTTCTTCAATTTTTTCACATTGATTTTAAATTTAAATTTAATTTTTTCAATTAAAATTATACATAACTAATTAATGTATAAAACAGTTTTTTTCAGAAAATAATAAAAGATTGCCAAAACCGCCTTTCAGTCATTCAATATGCTGAAATATGTGCCTTCCCTCTGGCTTAGCCTGTCAAAAATGGAGAAAGCCTTGTTTTCCCGGCAACAAACAGACACAGACAAATTGGTGGGAGCTATTATGCAAGACAGACAGCAGCCGGAAGTTTACAGGTAACAAACAAGCAATACGCGAAAATGTGCATTTTTAAAGCACCCCAAAACTAATATTTTATTTATAAGCTATCTAAATTTTTGATATTACTAACTTAATTATTCCTCTTTAAGGTGAAATCAATGAAGATTCAATTTCCAATAAAATAGTTTTGGCAGAATACAAAATTTCAGCAGGTTAGCCTTTTTTTTAACTGCGTCTATTTTTAGATTAAAGAGCTCCAAATATAAATATTAATACTCTATATTCACATCTATACATCGGCTCAAAAATGATTCTCATTTTAATCTGAATAGAGTCTAATCCCGTAAATTGGTGGGAAAGCTAATTTCCCCTGAGAAAGATTGCAGAGGCTAAAATTAATACATAAAGTTTTAATTTTGGTATTTTATCCCCAAGGAAATACAATTGAGAGTAAATAATCAACTTCTCAAAGTAATCCAAGCAATTGTGAAAGCAAATATTTCAAATTAAATTTATTATTAATGCTTCATAGCTAGAAGTGCTCCAAATTTTTCCAATGTAATTTTTATGATGAGAAAATATTTATCTCAAATAAGCGAAATAAACATTTTTATCAGCTATCGTAAGGGTGTAAAGGATTGAAATATATAATTTGAATAGACAAATTAGATAAATGCACTTTATTAACATACTTTAATTTTTTGTAGAAAGAAAGGTGTAGAGAGAAATAAAAATAATCCAGTGAAGCACAATGAGATATTTTTCTATGTGAGAAAATATTCATTTATCATTATAATTTAATGTACTGTTGAGTTTATGTTATTACAAATATTCTTTAAAAATTAAATTACTTTTCTTCACAGAGAAAAATTCGCTTTAAAATTTTCTGGTATAAGCATACAAAAATATTAAAATAAAAAAAGAAACTTCCAAAATCAATTATTAAAATTTTTACATGTTAAATTTGCATAAATATTGTTAATTTGCTATAAATCTCAATAAAAAGATATCATTGTCAAGTTGTTATAAGCGATATTATTACACATAAATGTATCCATAGAAAAACTAACACATGAGACTGATTAAGGAATTTTATTTTGCGAAACTAGTTAATATGATTATAAGGATTTAATAGAGATATACATGTTTGTTTTATTATAGCTACCTATTTTCAAGGATCAAAGCCTCTAAACAATAACCAACTGTTTTCTGATTATGAATTTCGGTCAAGTATATCGACAAATTTGAACTGGCACTCACGTGTATAAACCTTAATTTTACATCAACTGAAAGACATTGGGTCATGAAATATGTAATGCATTTCAACTTGTTTTATTGTTTCCCTATGAACACATTTGCTCTTAAAAGTTAATTGGATCAAGACCTACAGAGTGATCCTTTTTAAAGTGACAGTGTTTAAAGCGTCTTGTAGCGTGACCTAATAGCCGAAATGACACCAAATTGGTATTTAGACTAATCAAAACACGGGAAAAGCATTCCGTGAAAAAAAAAAAGAAAACTAGTTCTAAAAGTTGACGTTAGGACATTTTGTGGCGCTGCTCTAGCTTACAATAACGAGAATTAGCATAAAACACGGATATCAAAGAAAAATGCAACTGTTGTACGATGATAGTGCCAGTAATAGGGGCTATAAAAGCAAGTAGTATAAACAGCTCCGACAAATAATCTCAGCTGAAGGGAACGAGCTCCAGTGGCCATGCCTTTAATGTTACCGGAACGTGCGTTTATGTTGGTGGAGTATCAAATTTGTCTATTCTAAAGGACAACATAACAAAGGCAGTCCGGAATATTCCTTGTAATATGTTACGTACGGCTGTGGAGAACGTTGTGCACAGAATGCACGCTGTTATTTCTGAGAACGGTGCTCACATTGAATGTGGTCTAATTCCTCACCGGGGAAGTTAATGTAGTAAATAAACATTAATAATTTAACTGTACGATTGTATGTGTTAGTATTTCTCTTTTCTCACATTTTATACATGGTAAAGTGACACAAAATGCCCTAGCGGCGAATTTTGGAACTAAAATTTTTTCCCGTGTCTTGATTAGTTTAAACACCAAGTTTGATGCTATTTCGGTTTTTAGATCGCGCTACAGGGCGCTCCAAACACTGTCACTTTAAAAAAGATCCCCCTGTATATTTCAAAGTGGTTTTTGAAAACTAAAGCATCTGTACCTTAGATGAAATTTGAAAGAAGGAACAGTTAAACTGAAATCTAGAATGTTAGCCATTCAGCTGGTGGTAGCTCATACGTGTTAGGTAATGATATTGCGACTGAATCTGGCTGTGAGTCAGGTATCAGATCTTTTGAACACAAGAGTGATGCCTTTTTTCATTCGATATCACGGCTATATAAATGGAAAATTAAAGAATTATTTGGATAGAACTATGTGATGCACGAATATGAAAGAGCTATCTTAAACAAAACTTCAACAACCCACCTTGAACGGCCTCTAAAATGAAAGTAATTTTTAATTCAAATGTTTTCATTGCAAACAAATTACCATTTCTTGATGTAAATACTAATCCTGTTTAATGTCTAAAGCGAACAATATTAAATCACAAAAGGTAAAGAATTGCTAATTGTAGCAATGATTGGAAATTTTTTTCTTCACCAAAAAATACATCAAAAGGAATTTGTCACTAAATAAAAGCTGACTATGGAAGAAAGATTTAATTACGATACGCAATATCAATAATCTTTTTTATACTATTCGGATTTCAAACAAATTAACGCCATTTGATATTCAGAGCGATTAATAATGTTTCGAGATTTGCTACCTGTCATTCAAGCCCACCTGAATATCGAGCATCGAAATATAACCTATGATATGGCGAGTTTTATTTCGATCTTGTGATAAAGGTGAAAAAGAAATAATTAACTAGTGCTCGAAAATATTGATTTCATTTTTAAAAAAATACTTTTGCAGTAGCACAGAAGCTGGAAGAATAAATATTTTTAAACAAGTAGATTTCTATTAGATTAAGATAGTAATTAATGGTTTAAAAATGCCCGTATGTATGTCATAATATACTGCAAGAAACTCGACTATTTAATTTAACGGCTTACACAATATTTCTCTTAAAAATTCAATCCCTCTGTTATATTTTCGCTTAATTATACCATTACATGTATTAAAGGAACATCTTTTATATTTCTATATCAAAAATTTAAGCCATTCCGTCAAAATTTTCGTAAAAAGTTCAATATTTTGTTATTTTATTATTATTATTACCGGTAAGTTGAATAAAATGTTTCATTTTATAAAATTTATAAAATTTTAATAATTAACATTATATTTTTGAATTTAAATTCATATTTTCATTATATTCTATTTAAAAACATTAACTTCTTATTTTATAATAAATATAATTATAAAACAATGTATATACATTTGTAATTACGTTATAAAATTTTAGGTAGTTAATATCTTACATATAATTTAGTTTTTATATTTGTATAAATACATTTTTAAAAAAATCATAGAGAATTCCTAATATAACTTATTCGTTTTTGCATGTTGTCATGTTATTAGTTTGGAAAACATTATTTTTCCTTTCTTCCATGATATTATATATGAGTCAGAAAAAAAAGCTAAATTTAATTATTGCACAAATTCGAATACTTTTAAATACTCGTTTTCAGCTTGGTTACAAAAATTGCCCAAAATGCTTAACTCCCTTATTCATATAAATCAAAATAAACCATATACACTAAATTAGGTGTAAGCGATCATCATAATGCTCAGTACATCCAATTTAGATTGTGCATGATTATATTAGCAGTTACATATTCATAACAAAACCTTTAGCAGATAAAATATTTAAAACAAAAAATTCCTTTTATCGAATATAATATTACTAAATTCGAAATTCTTCTATGTGGTTCTCGAAAATATTTAAAATTGAGTTTCATTTACATACAAGAATAATGTTTCATATATGCAGAAGGGACTAGACTTAAATTGATTTTAAAATGAAATGTTTATTTAGAAATTCGCAGAAACAATACGCAACGCTGTAGAAGATACTAAAGCAACAAAAGTTAAGAGTGAATAAAAAAAATAGTAACACCATTGAGAAATATAATTTTTTTTTTCAAACGCACACATGCTTCAAGGTATTTTGATTTCTTGCCCCTTAATTCTCAGGCGGAGCGTGGTATTTCCAAATTTCAGAACGTAAAATGAAGATGGAACTTGTTTACCTTTGATATATATTTTCATTTTAAATGCATAAGCCTTTCGGTAAACATTTTATATTCATGAGTTCTTCGAAAGTAGGAGGTGTATATGTACTCGGGGAGGAGAGATATTTCACATGTTAGGAAAAGAAACAAACAGGTCGGGAGCATTGTTTTTAACACGAACTGCAACCACTTGGAATTGTCGGCAAATTTGCTTATTTTTATTCATTTATTCTTACGAGTTTATTATTTGCATTAGAAATGATTTGTAGAAGTGTTTCGAGTTGCTTGTTGTCTTTAGCTCTCTGATTTTATTCATATAATTTGCATTTTGCACAAACAATCTCTATATATACTTTATTTATTTTACTGCAAACGTATTTGGCGATTATTTCAATCGAACAAATCTACTGTATAAAGACCACTACCTAATAATTTTAAATCACGGGGTCACATGATACTGTGCCGCTTACCTGTTTAAACATCCTAATTGTACCAGCAGAGGAATTTTGAATCATATAATTTTTGAAAGCAGTTTCTCTCATCAAGATGATTTTTCTCTGAGGTTTAAGCATCAAATCTACAACTTTCTGAATATCAGAAAGACACGCTTCCGCTATTTCGTATCGATGCTGCTGTTTTTATTTTCATACAAAATGTATGCAATAAAACATAAGTATAGAGTGGAAGTTCAAAAAGTCAAATGGAGAATGGAAACGTTATTACGGTTATTTGATACAAATATTCAAGATACATAAGTGCAAAATAATGATGCAAATCTACTTTTCTATAGTATGAATCTGCCTTTGAACTCTAAAAACAAAACAGCAAACTTTATTAATATAACACTTAAATCCTGATTTTCACATGGAGTAATCAAGAGTATCGGAAGGGACATTTTTTCCCCGAGATAACCCATTATACTGGTAGGATAAAATTCAGCATATGCCAATTTTCTTATACTCTGTTTTAAAACAAAACAATTTGTGTTCAATTCAACAAGAGTGTCTTAGGAATGTTTTTAAAAAGGTGACATATTTTTATGGTCAGCAAGTTTGTTTATAATTGTTTCGTTGAATATTCACGCCTGCGTAACTCATTCACAAATTGATATCATAGATCACAGCAGCACGAAAATTTATTTAAAAGTATAACGATGCACGAACAAAACACTGCAAACATTCTTCGAGAGAGTGAAACGCAAAGTGATTTCATAGCTTTAAGAAGCACAATTATGATTGGGAGTATAGTGATCTGGGGGGAAAAGGGTATAATACAGTGTTGTGTAGACAATGAATTCAGTATCCAATCCCACTGTATCATTGTGATGAAAAATTTTGCGCAGTTTTTGTGATGGTGTGAATGCAAATCTGAAAACGAGAGTTCCAGTTAAAGTGTCGACATCATCACTTGCTCGTTATTCAAAATAACTATATAACAGGTTGATATAGGTTATCTGAAATGGGTGTAGCCTAATTTTATTATTATATATTTAATGATAAATATTAGTATACGTTACTTATGACAGTTGGACAAACTAAGCTCACTCTGCCGTTGGATATGCGAATTTAAGTCAGTAGGGTGCGCCTTTCGTTTAATCAAAGGTGAAACTAAGATTTTTGCTTTCAAATCCTCTGATCGATGGCAACACCAGAGGATCCTATCTCTCCATTTCAACATTTATCTAATGGGGAAGGAAATTTTCTCCAGACCATTGCACTCATGGTAACTGTTCAACGAACAACAACATCGATTCCACAGATTTAACGAGCACGTATATCGCATGTACTCGGTGAGTCTTTGACGGCATTGGGAATCAAACCCAACCCTTCCGGACAGAAAGCCGATGCTCTAACCATTTGGCTTCCACGGCCCTTATAATAGTATGTTAAATTATTAAGACATATTCCTGTTTCATTATTTTTCTTCATCAAATATAATTGTTGTATTTCCAAATCAAATAGATAAATGAATTACTAACTATTCTTTAATCTCCAGATTTTTTCAGACGGGATCTGATTGACATCGAGTTGTAGGTATAAAGTGTTATGAAAAAACCCTGCGTTTTATCTTGTAAAAATTTTTTTTACATATTAGATAATATCCCCGTATCAGAAATGTAGAAACTCGAAAAATTTCAAAATACCTGCCCTGAATACACTGGGTCTAACTAATTGGTCTACATTCTTCAGAGCAGAAGCTTTCTGTAAATACGAAGAAAATACCGAAGATTCGTTGACATTTATCCAGGTAGAGGCGCATGTTGAATGGAAACATGCAAGACCACCTTCTGCTATTCAACAGGGAGTAGGGCCGAATAGACCTTTTATTAATGTATCAAGCTTTGAAGAAATGTTACTAAATTTACTGATCATTTTCTTAGAATAAGCTTACATTTTCTACTGTCATTCTTTATGTAATAGAAAAATGACCTGGTTATTTGTTTATCATCCATAAAATCATCTAAAACTGTGAGAGTAACAACAATATTACTTCATTCTAATCATAATCTAGAGTTCGTTGTTCAGAATTTAGACTTGTTAAATATTAATAGGTTTTAATTCAATTATTTTTCTGTCTTTACAGGATACATTGTAAATAGAAGAATACGACTGTAAAATAGAAAATAGTAAATCAAAATTGAATTTAAATTTCTTAACTGCAAATTATTAGGAAATGCCCTAAGTTAATGAAATTTTGCTATTAATTTGAGTGATAAGAGAATATTTGAATGTTACTGCATTACTACATCAGTTGTCATTATGACAGCCAGCGAAGAATACGATAAATATAACTTTAATAGAGTGCTTTAAAAAATAAAATAAAAAAACACGTAACTTTGTTATTTTTTTATAATAATTATATTTTCCATTTAAGAAAGTGAACGCTCTTGTTATCAAATAAATGTGAATAAATATTACATGTTGGTAAGTGCTGTACGTACATATACATGTTTATAAACATACAAAAATTTATTTCTTTCCTCAGCACATCTTAATTTGATAGGTTGAAAATTAAATCTTAAGTATAAATAAAAAATGTAAGTTTTTAAAATTTAACTTAAAATTAATGTTCAAAATTATTTGCCATGAAATCGTACCTGATTGCCCCGGATGGACAACATTACCCGGCCCTGTAGGAACTTTGCCTCCACCACCATCTGGTATCTTTCCACCTCCACCACCACCCGGAAAGGCACCTCCTCCGCCGAAATTGTCACAAGACGGCCCCACCTGTCTGTTTCCACAGTAGCAAATGTTGGGTCGTATGCATCTCCCTTCACCGCACGAGGACCGACAAATAGCTGGAAAAAGAATTACATTTGTCACTAAATAATATTTAAACTAAACTTTTTTAATAAATATAATTCCCATATTACATAATAAGATAAAGCATTTCTTTTGCTTAACATGTGAAATACCGTTTCAAAATAACATTAAATGATTCCATTCCAAATTTAGTACATAAAATCGACCTTGCATTTTCTTTTAATAATTTATTAAATGAAAAATGTGATAAGTAATAGTATAAGTTCACTTAGATATTCAATTACTACAGCTGAAAAAACCTATAAGCAAATGCAGTTTTAAGAAAATGTGATTCTTTAAACTGAAATCTAACATTGGAGAGAAAAAATTTAATGATAATAAATAAATAAAAAAAAATTGAAATAAAAAAATTTAAAAGAAAATTTAACTATTAATGAAAATGTCCCTTTCATACAATAAAATTATTCGTTTATTTTAAAAGTATATATAGTTCCATTTTTTTCTTTCAAAATGCTTTTTCAAAATACACTTATCAGAAATGTTTAAGATAATCGACAAATATTTTTAAAGAATATTTCTCGTCATACTCTAAAACAATTAAGTCAGGCTGTTTAAATGTATAAAAGAGATATTATGTTATCCCTCTTTTGTTTACAATTATTTTAATTTATAAAAGTTTAAGAATCTAAACTTAATGAATTTTTTTTTTATCTTCGAATCTTCCACTGTAATGTCATTTCTCTCTTTTTAGAAATCCTTGAATCTTTATTACATACATTACATACTACAATGTTAAATACACAGTATAACAATGATAATCCGGATAAAAATTGTATGACTAGCAAAAACTGATAATTCTTTTTTAAAAAAAGATTGAAATAAGCAATTATTGAAAACATATTCTATTTATAAGAATAAATTTATACATAACTTCATTTGTTCAAATATTTGACAGCCTGGAAGAAAACCGGGAAAAAATAAATATTAAGTACTTATGTATGCTTATATTTTTCCAAATTTATATTTTCCACATATTAATTTTTGCTTTTTAATAGTTTTGCAAATTATTTTATTGCATTTCTAAATTATTATATTCGTTTGTACAAATAAAAATTGAAAACTTTGATTCTCCGCATTAATGAAAAGCCAACTATAAATTACATACAGATATAAAGCAGAGTTTGTAATATGCCACTACAAATTATAAGTAAATTTTAACCACTTGTTTTTTATTTTAAATATTAAATTTTATGATCGATCTTTAATTGCTAGGCATGGTTAATGTATTTTACAGGATATCGTTAAGCACAAAATTAAAGAAAATCTGATTGAATTTGTATTTCTTAATTTCTTAGCTTCAATTAAAATAATAATTAATAATATTATAACTGATACTTTAATAACTTTTTTATAATAATAATGTGAATCGAAATGATAAAATTAAATTAATAATGAAAGAAAATAAATAAATGTAAAAAGAAAAGCATAATATAAAATTTCTAAAATATTATTGTACAAGTGCATCCTTTTTAAATTATTCATTATAACCCACCTATTAGACAAAGTTTTTCCTTCTTACATGCATTGTAAAAAATTCTAGTACAGAAAGTAAAATAATTTTTTTATACAATTCGTTATTCAAATTTTAAATTATTTTATGTATTCATATTTTCACTATAATATTTTTAAATATAATAAATTATAAAAAAGTATTTATCCTTTCATAATAAAGCAAAATAAAAAAAATGACAGAAACATAAAAAATTTTTATAAATCACAAAGTGAAAAATTTCTCATACAAAATATTGTTCATTCTGAAAATTTTTTAAAATATTCAATATTACAAACAAATTAATTACTTAAATAATAAAGTTAAATTTAAATACTTAAATTTTCTCTTATTATTTTGTGTGTGAAACTTATATATGGAATAACAATTACTTCATTATATACACACACACACACACACACACACACACACACACACATATATATATATATATATATATATATATATATATATATATATATATATATATATATATATATATATATATATATATATATATATATATATATATATATAAGAAAAATGAAAATAGGGTGATTTTTCTTAATCAGTATGCCAAATAAAGGTAACGCAAAATATAATTTAAAAATAAATTTATGGTAAATAGATTGATGAAAACTGAAATTTATGTATTTATGTGTCATGGTTCTTTATTTAAATGTAAGAGCACTATATTATTTATGATGAACCAAGTTTATGTTACCTATAGAAGATAGATATTGACTGCAGATTTATTAGCATACTTTCACAAAGTTTAAAATTCAACAGAAGTTTTCGCTTATGTTTATGAGTTGGTTTAACGAGTTTTCAAACAAGATATTTCTTTGTTGGAGTTTTACGTAGGCTTCAAATTATGCCGGCACTGCAAAAGCCTTGCATAAAAGCAAATATTCGTTGTACCAAATTTAATGTTTCACCGAAGGCGCAAGAATAATATATAATCTTCTTAACAGTGTATGCGATGTGTAAGAGTATGGTTACACTAAAATTTATATTACTGTAAAATTGCAATAAATGTTTGGTGTTCAAATGAAACAACCTTTAACATGAGAAAGATTATCAATTGGCTAATTAATGGATAAAGTATGGAATTTAGCACCAACTAAAAGCGCAGGGTGTTCCATTAATTTAGACGCTTTTTAAAATATTTCAAAATAGAAATAATTTTGGACTAGAGAGTGGTTTTTATAATTATAATTAATTGTTAACTGAGATAAAAAAAATTTTGTTGAAAGGAAAATTGAACGAATATGGGACTGTTAAAAAACTTTTTTTCGTGTAAATATAAGCATTTTATTGGTTTCAAAAAGAGGATAGAAAATCAACCAACTTCTATAATGCATGCTTTACTCAATGATGTGCTTGTATGTGTTGTCATTTGGACATCATATAAGCTTATTATTAACGTTATAAGAATTATATATATCATTACTTATCAGAGTTTGAATTTCAGCAAAGAACTCGAAATTTTTAGCAAACTTAAAAGATAAAATTCATCTTCAATACAAATTATTATTATTATTTTTTGACATAAACATACATTCGGTTTTACTCTAAATTTGAATTCTGATACAAATTTAGCTCTTGAAAATCTAATACAAACTTCAATTATTTTATTTCTTTTCAGAATCATGTTAAGTATACGAGACAAACAATATAAACGCAATAAAAGTTTTGCTTTACATAATTAATCCTTAAGAAATCATGAGATCCTCTTAAGATAGCCATTTTGTCAATTATAAAAATCAAAATTATTATTAATAATGGAATGAGAGATATTCATAAATATTTGAGATTAGAAGGAGAAAAATTATTTACTTTAAGCGAGATAAGTTTAGTAGAGGATTTATGTTTCCCAACAATTAGAGATTGCTGGGTAACGACAAATGAGTAGCTGTCTCTGGCCTTGTTGTGGCATAGGGTTCAACGCTCTTGTGCCCGCCATTGGAAAAAAAAACAATTAGAGATTTAATGAAAATTACTCATGACATAATCAAGTTTTTTCAAACTGAAATTTAATAATAAATAATTAAAATTTTTTATTAAAACATTTAATTAAAGCCTTATGAGTAAAAATGCAATCAATACTTTGCCAATTAAAACTTAAATTTATTATATATAGTTGCTATAAAGCAATTATCTCAATTATTTTCTGATAACTTAATTGCCCATTTATCGGATTTTAATTTTTACATATTGGCTTCGAATGAGAAGACATTATTCTTATATTCTCTTTAATACAAAGTTGTAAGCTTTATAGTTTGAAATATGTTAGAGAATGTTGCCTTTGCCTTAATTTAACACCGAGGAGCGATTATCCTAAAAGTTAAAGACCGTTGTAACGCATTTGAACATATATGTTTTCCTTGGAAGAAACATGTCACAAAAATTGGATCGTATTGAGATGCTGCAAAGAATGAAGTTAAGTAAATTTCCAAGCATCTATCTTGACATAAATGATTGAGAAAGTCGAAATATAATCATCATTATCCCATTGTCCAACACAGATTGAGATCGAACTCAGGATCCTCTAATATGAAGAGTATCTAGACTGTTTTATCTTATTTGTGGGGAGCTTCTAATGAAAGAAAGCGAGATCATTTGAAGTATTCCATATTTCTTCTTTACTAACCATATTGGAGTTCTCTGTTGAACAAGAAGCTCGACAGATCTATCGTCAATCGAAATCTTATATTTTCAGCTATCCGTAAATAAATATGAACAGCTTTGAGAATCCTTAGAGCTAACATGCTCTAAGAACACATAAAAAAAACAGTTGATTAAATAATCTCATTTCAGAGTTTCATTAAAATTTTGGGAAATATTTGCACATTACTATTAAACATTGTTTAAAATTACATTTCATTAATTTACATTCAATAACTTCAGCAAAATATGTATGAAAAGTTGCCTTTGTTTAAATTGAAAATATTTTTAGATCTTTAATCTTGTATTTTAAAATATAAATATATTGCCATACACGTAGGAAACATTTGTACAAGTAATTGCAATTTAATTTATGTCTTTAAAAAATGGAAATTCAGCTGAGATTATCAACACAATAATGTGCCTTCCTTACCCGGACTTTATTTATTTACAGTATGAACTTTACAACAAAAATGATTTATGACCTGAATATTCAGTTTGATTGTTGTAAATTTTTGGAATCGCAGTAATTTGTTGTAAAAATGCATCGCTTTCGTATTTGGAAGATAGCAGGTTTATACTAGAAGTTTCGTATTCTCAAAATATAAATACACTGGCCTCAAAAAGTTAAGACACAACCGGGTTTTTGCATCTAATTTGCAAATGAATGAATGTAGAAGCACCAAATTTGCATGACATGTTTAAAAAACAAGCATGTATTGATTGTAACGTAGAAGTTTACGTAAGAAAAACGAATGATTAACATGAAAAGAAAGCAATATCGCAGGAAAAGTCAATTCTTAGAAAAAAGAATAACCAAAATTTTATGAAGTAAAATGTTCTAGAAACATAAAAAAGAGGAGTTTTAATTAAGGATATACCCACCCTTAGCTTGAAAACATGGGCGGGATCGACATTCCACACTGTTAATTAAGATATCGGTTATTGAAATAGGGAGCGAATACTAGACACCGAGTCTATCAAGATAGTTCCACAAATGCTTTTTAGGATTAAAATCAGGAGATCAAGACTGGATATACCATTCGCTCCAAGCCAAGACCCTCAAGATATTCCTCAACAACTACAGCTTGATCAAGTCATGCGTTATCACCCATCAAAATGAAATCATTGACAATTGAACCTGCATATGGGCTGATATATGGATCAAGGATCTCATCCCTATATCTAACACTAATCACAGTTCCTTTCTGGAACAATCGCAGATCAGCGCGACTACCGAGTGAGATCCCTTCCAAAACCATTATTCATCACTAACGGTAACTGTCTTTCCACAGTGTTGGATTGATGGTATCTGGTGTTTTGTTGTTTCCAGATCAGCACACGTGCTGAATCATTCCCCCGTGGGAATCTGCATTTGTCTATAAAAAGCACAGAAACGCTTCACTATCTGATCCTAGAAGCACGTTCTTTTGCCCAAAATAAGCAGGCCATTCTCTGCCACCTGGTGAGGGGGGCACATATAACTGGTTACCTTGCATAAAGACAACGTGTGAAAACATTTTCGCACCTTACTTGCAAATAATCTTTTCCCTGATTTTACAGAGTAGTCTGCAACAAGTTAAGGCACAGAAATACTTATACTGAGGACTGAAAGAGTTATAAAGCTATCTTCTGTAAGTGTTGTAGCTCATAGTCGGCCTGGAACATGTCTTCTGAACATAGAAGCTTCGGTTCAATATTGATTCTAGAGACGGTGGACCACGCTGCAAGACACATTAAGGCATTTAACAGTATCAGACTAAGACATACTCACTTTCATCCACCCAAGCACCCGTCACCTTAACTAATCAGGCAAACAACTACTCTCAGACATTACGGTACAACAGTCAGACATTACTGACTATTGTCAATGAGTCTCTTAACAAAAGTTGAAAATTAACAAAAAGTTATACGTGTAATTGCCTGATGTTTGTATATTTTTTCTAATTCATATATACCTTTTCTTCAATCCCAAAAAAGTAGCTAACTTACATTTAAATAAGTTCGTTATTATCATTTATATAAACTATAAATTTTATTATTAGTGTCATTTTATTGTGGTGAGGTTCGTAAAACATGTTGTTGCTTAACTTTTAGAGGAAAATATAACATTCCTGAGTGATTGTTTCAATTGATAACCACCTCTCATCGGATTACATACCCAGACATCTAAACTTTTGCTTACAAAGATTTCACAGGTAATAGGCTCCTCAAACTCGTGTTTCATAAAATTAAATTTAGATAATCAGCCACCATGACAGAGGTGTATGCAGAAATAAAAAAACGCAACATCTATCTCTCGCCATTTAATGGCGGATGAAGCTGACCCTTGAACCTTATTTTTCAGAGGGTCTAAATGTACCATTAAAAAAATGAGTTCATTTTTCATTTGATGTAAGTGTTTACTATAAAATGTACCTGGAGTCTTATTTGTATGTTTGGAATAAATGTACATTAAGAATTGAGCTCACAGAAGAGACATTTCATATTTTTAGAAAATGAAAAGGAACAGTATGTACACCACATTTGCCACAGTATAACAATTGTTTAGCAGTTAAAAGCTGTCGCAATTTTTAGATTTATTACATTTTACCTTCTAGGTACACTTTTCTCGGATAGTTGGCGATATTCGCGTGTCGTAATTTCATAATTTTTAGTGCAACCAACGAAATGGAAATCGAATCTAACCTTAAAGAGCATTTATCAATAATACAATTAGTTACTTCGAACTAAATTGACATTGAATAACGATACTGGGGCAAGTTAAAAAGTATGGAAAAGTTGTAGAAATGTTTGCTGAATATTCAAGAAAAAAAATCCTAAATAAATTTAAGAAATGGTGTATAAGGGTTACCTTGAAATTTATTGAGATATGAGCAGACGAAAAGTGGTAGAAAAATATTGGTGGTTAGATTTGAAAATATATATCATTCAATTGCAAAAAATGATAATTTACTGGCTATTTACAAGTAGTTTAATGCATAATAATTTTAATCAGGAGCCAAAATAAATTTGAATCAGAAATACATCGTTTTGTAATTTTAAAGGGAGTTGGTTTGATTTGTGGTCGATTAACGGTCAATTTTATGCACACAAATTCTAGTAGGACCAAGATCTACAGTTAAAAATGCGCTAGAAGCATCCGAGTTTGAGGTAAGAATCGAGGACAGAATGGTTGAACTTAAGTTCGGTTTTAAACCAACGAGAAGACGCTCAGCAAATCAAACAATCAATCAACAAAGTTTAAGTAAAAAAGAATACTTTCAACAAATCAATTATTGATTTGATAAATTAAATCAAGAAGAATACGTTAAACATTTATTATTATATTAAGCATTTGGGAATGAAAGACATGAAAGTCCATCTCTTGTTATTGCATGCAGATGGCTTACAGAGTCACACAGAAGTTGCGATTTAATAAATACGATGTAGAAAATACGCAAAGACAGCTGACAAATGTAAATCATGGGTAATGTATCCGTAATTACAGTAACACACAGAAAACTTTAATGGATCGTATACTGGATCTCTAGTCATACATAAGATAATGAAGAATTACAATAAAGAATTTACCATAGAGTTTTCCGTAATTAATAGAGTGAAAAAGAGAGAGAAGATTGTCAGACACAATAGAAAAATCATTAAATATACTGGGGCCTCCGTTTTAATTCTAAAATCGTGTTAGGTTATAAAACATTTTTCGACGCTTTAATATGTAACGAAACTAATGTATAAGTTCTTTAAGATATTACCCCGCCCACAATGGTGAAAAAACAGCATGTCATTAGAAAAGTAATGCATGTCGTTTTTTTCAAAAGCAAAAGAGTGGTCAAAGCGATCAAGCTGGGAGAACAGAAGACAGTCACAACTAACGGCTACACTACTAAATACCTTCCAGAATGTCTTCAACAGCCGAAATTTAGAGGAGTTATGTTTTACCATAGCAATGAATCTTCCCATTCAACAAGATTGATAGTCGAGTTTCTTGAATAAAAATACATCAGAGATGAAACATCGCCTTATTTGATCTAAGTATTTGTTATTTTTCACTATTTTTTAATCTAAAAAATTTATGCGGGTATAGTTTTCATGTAAAGTTTCATAGTTTATGACGGTGTAGTTTTTAGGAATTTGGATGGTGTTGAAATTTAATTTTTTTATCGATTCAAAGAAGTAAATGTCTTGAAGCATTTGTTTTTCGGAAAAAATTCAAGAATACATTGAAGCTAGAAGAGTCAATTTGGTGAGTTCTCCAAAAATTTCCCAATTAAAATTACCACTTATTATAAAATTATATGCTGCTTAAAAATTTCAGATTTACTCTCGTGTATTCTATATACACTCCCATATACATACATTTATACATTTGTTGACTTTAAATTAAAGATGGAAGCAATGAAGTTATTAAAATAATTTTAAAATAATCATATAAAACTCAATGTAATTATGTATGACGATTACGTAAATGAAAGCTAAAAATCTCAGCTAATATTTTTACAGAAATATTGGGTTTAAATGGTCTTCCGAAGATATTTGTGAAAGCTGCATAAAAGGAAATATATTACATAGGCACTGTGTTTATATATTTCTAAAAATGAAAATATATTATGAGAAAAAATCTTATATTTAACGCAAAAAAGTTACATATGGTATGATTATTTTTTTCTATAAATGGTTGGTTATTTTTTGATGATCGAAATCATTAAACACAGCCAACAGCATTGTAAATTTGAACTATGGTTAAAATACGACGTGTCGCGACCCTTAATCTAGTACTCTGTATACCGAATCACGCCAACGGAGGAACATTAAATAATACTTGTTTAATATGCTCAGAGACTTTTTTCAACATGTAGTTTTCTACTGAATTAACCATCAAATCCACTATTTTTGAAAAAAAAGGGATTTTTTTCCCTAAGCTACTGAAAACATACAACATTTTTAATTTTTTCTCACAAAGAAAGTGCTTTTTGAAAATTGCCACACATTTTTTTAAAAAATATTCTACAAAGCTAGCAAAATGAATTAATATGGAAATAACTTCTTGTTCAGAACTGGAAGCTTCTAAACTAATGTTAAAAATGCAATAAAAAAAGAATTGATAATGTGATGATTTTATTTACTAAGAGAGAGATAGAGAGAGAGAATTCATAAATATTTTAACATTTTAAAAAATAGAATAACAAGATTTATTCAGGTAACTAATATAAGCAAAAATATTCCATTAATAAACTAACTTTTAATTAAAAATAATCATTATAGATCTCATTACATTAGTTAAATTAACAAACTTAAAAGCAATCACAAAAGAACTTAATCAGAAAACAGAATAATTCAAGCTTGAAATTTACATAGAATAGCAAAATTGAAACTATAATGTGTTTGTGTGTGTGAATAAGTCTTTAAACATTATATCGCTTCTTGATTGTTAAATTTTAACACAAAGCATTTATAGTTCGATGTTTTTATTTCCAAATACTCCGAATATTTCCAAATATATAGTCCGAATAAAAAAGCAATTCAATCTCTCAATAAAACGAAACAAAACATCTTTCTGGAAAGAAATTCTTTTATAAAATCCAATTAAAAATGTTTATGCTAGAGTAATATAAAAAATTTATAGGAATAAAAATTCATTATTTTAGTTTTAAATCATTAATAAGATAAACTTTGAAATTAATCAAAAAGTTAAAAGGGATAACTTTTAATTTTAATTTTGATTGTTAAGGCTTAATAACAAATAACAAAACATTATGGTATAGTATTTCTTGGACCAAGTAAGTTTTTGTCAAAGTTTACGATAAACATTTTAATTTTTTTCTTAACAAAAAGGTTTTTATCAAAAGTAATTAATAAAATTAAGGCGAATAATAATAGAAATTGACTATTTTTTCTGAAGAATAAATTACAAAAGCTAAAATTTAATCTGCAAAATCTAATTAACTAACTTTTGATAATACTAGAAATTTTTTAGAAGTATGGAAGAATTGTTTAATATGTCTAACTATAGATTTGCATGTAAGCTATGAATATTTAATAAGGCCCAAAATCACCCATTGTATTATAAAATTTTTTTTACGATTTATAATATTACAAATAATACATTCATGTCCATAAATTAAGAATAATTCAGAATCACACAGAAATTGAACTCTAGAATAAAAATTTCACATGTTGAGTTATCACACACATCTTGATGAATAATATGCAAATTTCTAGAAACTACCAGATGTCACCGATAATACGCCACAATAACGAGAGTGTCAGAGAGGGGTATATAAGGAATGGTTGCAAAGAAGTAAAACTGTTCACAAGTGCTTTAAAAGCCTTTCAGTGCAATAACCGAATAGTTATGACACAAAGGAAGCATTTGGATGATGTTTTATGATGATGGTAGAATTATCGGAATGTGGAAGTACCCAGCTGGAAGTATCCGAGAAACTTGGAATCGCCCAGAGTGTCATCTACAGGCTTTAGCTACGGTCCCAAGATGATGATAATGTGAGTAGATGCTACAGCACAGGTCGCCCCCGAGTTACAACGCCGAATGAGGACCGGTATTTGTCAAAAGAAACAGACGGAGCACAGCATCAGACCTGTCTCGTCGGCTCTCTTCAGCTACCGGTACGACATATTCAAGGCAGACCGTGCACAGACGCTTAGGGCACATTGGTCTGTATGCTCGCAGGCTTGTCGGGTGTGTTCCACTTACCGCAACTCACTGTCGCCTGAGGTTAACCTGGAGTAGAGAGCTTGCATTGTTTACACCGCAACAGTGGTCTCGTGTGATGTTTTCCGACGAGTCCAGGTATAGCTTTCAGTCTGATTCTCACCGGACTTTCATATGGAGAGGACCAGGTACTCGTTACCACCAAGAGAACACCATTGAACGACACCGTTACGATGGTGCAGGATTGCTCGTTTGGGGAGGAATTATTCTAGGTTCCAGAACTAACCTGCATATTCAGAATGTAACCATGAAGGCCACATCCATCGGGATGTCATTCTTGAACAAAATGTACATTTGTTTCGGGGTGCCAAGGGTGCAGAATTTCTGTTTATGGATGACAACACCCGGCCTCATCGTGCAAACATTGTAGACGAATTACTTTAATCGGAGGATATCACCCATATGAACTGGCCAGCATGTTCACCGGAATTGAATCCAATAGAACAAGCGTGGACATGCTTGGCCAATGAATTGCAGCCCGTCAACTCCACCCACATATCAATCAGGGCTTCGGAAAGCATTGCTTGATGAGTGGTGTAGTATTCTCTAAGATCAGATCGATAATTTGATACTCAGCATGCCTAAGCGTTGTCCGGCCGGTATTGCATCGTCTGGGGGGGCATACTATGTATTACTATCATACTATCCATGTAATATTGGTTTTTGTAGACAGGTTCTTTTTTTGAAATTTGCTCCAGGGAGTAAAAATCGCAATTTTTATTAATGATGTCTACCATATAGCCTCTTTTTTGCTCTTTAACTTTTGTTTAATAAATAGACTTTATAAATAAGTCACATTTGTTTTGCTTCTCTCTCTTTCTTTGCCTGAACTTGTATTATCCTTCATTTATGGACACGAGTGTGTTTTTTGATATTTATTCTTGTTTATTTTTGATAAAATAGCACCGTTGCCATCATAATTGTATTCCTCCTCGTTGTGATCCTCTACAAAAAGCTTTCGGCTCTCATTGAAAAATAATATTGCATTTTTTTTTAAACTTAAATCCTTATTAATTTCTCTCTCTCAGTCTATTACTCTGCCATTTCATTACAAATAGCATAAATACGCGATTAAAGTCTCATCGTGAATTAGAATTAAAAATGTGGCTCAAATGCTTTTCAGATTTCAAATGTTTCGAATTTCTTATTATACAGTTAATGTATTCTTTTCCCGCAACATTTTTGCTTGAAATGAGCTCTCACATTATTTTACTGAGCATCGTTCTCTAGTGAAGGCTGGTAGTAATTTTGGACATAAAAATATTCATTGAACGTTTTCATCATATTCCGACATACACAACGTAAAGCTTATATGATATTTTTCAGGATACCTTATACATGTAATTAATAATTCATATCAACATTTCAAATGTAATTTTAATTTAAAAGCACGGGAATTCATTATTTAGAAACTAACCTCCCTAAACAACGTAATTTTTCTGTCAGTTCCTTTTCTTGTGAGAAAGTAATAATTAATATATTATATATTTTCATAGATAAATTAATTTAAAATTCATCGCTTTAAGAAAATAAGTATTTTATATTATTATTTCATAAAAAATACGAGTTTTACGCATGAGGTTTATGGTTTTGAAGACCTCTTTTGCACAAAAATTAAGGAGATAATTAAAATTAGTAGCATCAGTTAGCATTGTAAGTCAAATTAATAGCTAAAATTCGATTTCCATTAGATACCTCTAAAAATTAGGGAAAGATGTAAATAGTTTTTTATTACTTTTAAAAGTTCATTTATCGATATTTAGATGTAGTTTTTAAAGTTTTCTCAATTCTATTCTGCAGGAAAAACAACATAGTTAATTTTATTCCATTCAATCTTACTTTGTCAAACTTAAATCTTCCAACGCGTTTTTCTTATGTTTACTTGTTTTTTTTTTTTTAATCAATCCAAACTCAATTTGAAATTTTTTCAAGTATCTAATTTATACCAAATGAGGAAAAGGAAAAGTAGCAGAAAAATTCAAATTATGAAGTAATCTGGAGTAATTAAAAATACGCAAAGAGCGAGAAGTTTGGGAGAAGAAAAACCCCGTATTATTAAAGAGAATTATCTGAACGTAAATCGTAATTATGTAACATCTTACAAAATGCGCAGCAATCATGCTTGACAAAAGCGTAATTAAACCAGATTAGAAAAAAATTCATTATTCTCAATTTTCTTTTTATTCTGATTTAAAATAACATTTTCTTTATCTATTTGCGTCTTAAAGAAGAAAAAAAATAGTCTTAAAAATGAAATTAGGTAGCAATAAATAATGTTTTTTAAGACTTTTAAGCCGAAGGTAACGGCTTCATTAATGATAATAACTGCAATTTTGCACAAAAAGTTTTTATCATAAATATATATAAATCGAATTAATTTTTTAAAACAAATTTCTTCATGCAGCAGAAATCACTTTTTTATTCACTGAGATTTTATATTACTTGCTTTTGTCTTTCTTACGCGCAACAACCCCACTAGCTAAGAAATGAAATTAATGTAACACCTCTCGTTTGATGAATAATGGTTATTAGAGAAGTAAAATAATTTTCTAAAGTAACAAAAGTTATGTGATCAAATTCTATTACTTTTATTATGATTTTATCTCCCTTATCAGTATTTAAAAATAATTAGAACAAAATAAAAAGGAAAGTTTTTGGAGGCTAATTATCTTAATATCTTTGCAAAACTTTTTTTCTTCACAATTAATAATGGATTTTCTTTTCAATTATTCGGTAAATTACTGAAAAAAAACCCACTCGTATAGCGTAATTATTTACTTAAACTTTCCATTTCTTCATCAAAATTTTCTATTTATTGCGGTTAAATTTCTAATTATTCTAGGGCCAGATGAAATCTGAGTTTGTCTTTAATACTCAGTCTCAGGTTCAATCCCAGTTGTGATCCAGAAATAAAACTGCCTAAAGACATTCCATAATTGCGATGTATGTTCTATTGACTAATTTTACTTAAACATGTTTAAATAATTTAAAAATTATAATAGATACTTTAAGTTAATAATTATTGAAAAGATAATATATCATTTTTAAAAATTTATTACTGTTCATTAGTGAAAATATGAAATAATTTTAATTAATTCGTAATTTTTCTGACAACTTTTTTTTGCTGTAAAATTGTAAGTTTGCTGAAAAGATTCCTTAGCGTTTTTTTTAATCACCTTCATCCTTGAAATTTAAATACATTATTCGTTTATGCTAAACTAATTTAGATGACTTCAACAAGTTATTTATACTCCATTAATCGCTGACCCTCAACTGACATTTTTCTATATTGTATGCCTAACTGACATTTTAAGCTTAGAGAAAATTGTTTTTGCGTAAACAAGGTAAAATGTTTGATACCTTACCCGCAGAAAATCATCTCATTGTAAAAACATTCACACGTTATTCTGTCTGGAAGATTCCAGGCTCGATACTCAATTCCCTGAAGATTTTTCAGTTGAGAAGATCTAACATGTCAGGCAATCATGGTGAATAATATATCTTTAAAAATACATGCTACAATTTCGGGAGGGGTAAAACAGTTAACTTGTGAAACTTGTTACTTGACAGTGGTAAAAAGAGTAATTCAATGATTTTGTTTGTCAGAAATAAGAAGACGTAAAAAATGTCAGCGATGTGTTAGCTATATTGCGAGCCCTTCATAGTTTGTGGACAAATGACGCCACTCTCATGTCTAGAATGTAAGGAATTCGATACTCAGACCAAATGTAAAATATTGCGCTGAGAATGCATTAAAAGTTCTATAGGCTTCTTTGTCTTCCGACTGGTTCAGTTAGTCATGAAGGAAGGGTGCTAGCTAAGGTACCGACCTCATCACTTGACAGGTCATGGTCATTCTTATTACCAGAAAGTACTGATTTCGAAACCAGACTTAACCGAAGATCTGTCGTGTTCACTAAAAGTGACTGAGATTATGATCGCATTGTCCTCCAAATGAAATACCTTTGCGGCAGTCAGTTCAATATTAGATGTATTCCGCATGTTCCTGCTTCTTAATTACGAAGTCTTTTACCCATAAATTCATCTAAATAGTAGGCAATTCATCAAAAAGTTCTGAAATAGGTACAGGGAAGTATAATGGTGCTTGCTTAGATACCTCATCACATGATAATAGCTCAAGAGTGTGAGGTAGTTGCTTGTGTTGTAAGGAGAAATATAAAATCGAAAATGTATTACAATATCCTGTCTAACAGTATTACAAATCGATATCATACAGAAAATAGTTTCAATACTCCATCAGATAAGTCTAGGCTCATATCGCGTAGAAGCGACACGAAAAGGATAATTATATACTGTTGCCAATTAATTTAAAATCAATGGAATATCTTTATTTGAATCACTGGATACGCTTTTATCCCAGAATATTTCCAACAGTCCTTTGGCAATATTCAATGCAGAGAGGAATATTTATATTATAGTGAAATAGAGAGAATATTTAGGCTTTGTCGAATAGAAAAGTTTATGGAACAATTATTTTATTTTCCTTTTCTGTTATTTCATGCATTCTATTTCCACAGTATTTGAAGTAAATAAATTTTAATTAAAAATTTGTTTTACTTGAACATATCATTTATCATGTATATTAATAATTTACAAAATGGTACAACGAAATTTTTCAAATTTTTAATGCTTTTTCCCATGAAAGTCAAAGAGATGCGGCGACCAAAGAAAGGCAATCATAGTCAATGGTCAAGAAAACATTGACTTTTCTCCTCATCATTGATATGTGATATTTATGTATAAATAACAAGGGTAATTTTATCTGTTCTTACAGTGGTTTTCGCAGAAAAATCCTAATTTTGATTTCAGCTATTATTGAACAATGGGTGAAGAATTTTGAACTCCTATTTTTTGCATACATATTTGCCAAAGTAGAAGCTTGGAAATTTCCTCTGTTTTCTCCTTTGATATATGAGAATCTGCCTCACTTTCTAAGAAAACTTCTTCTGCAAAGCAAAACACGAAGTTCCTTACTCAAATCACAATATTTACAATAGCTTTACAATAATTTTAACTAAAGTCAAAGTTTTGTTTATTCGGTAGAGATGTAAAATTGTAGAATTATTGCTTATACATATATATAACTTTTTATTATTTTAATACCAAACCAAAATATTTATTTTAACCGACAATATCTCGTTCATCGTGATGGAAAAAATTATTCAGGCAAGTTATCTGCAATTCCCAAGCTAAAATCACTCCTGTGACAGAATATTTACTTAACAATAGTGCAGGCAGCTAAAAATTTACCGAAGCTAAATTGTTCCTATAATCTAGAAAAGTCAACAACTTTTTTTTCTTTTTTTTTTTTTTGAAAAAGAAATTCAATACTGTTCACATTTAATGTTATTTTATCTGTAAGTGTGTTTTCAGATTTAGAAAAATATTTCTTCGATGTGGAATTGAAAAAAAAAATTTTTTTTTTGTCAGTATTAAAAAACCTTGAACTTGTCATCGTGTTATAAAAATTATGAATAAAAAACACATTTTCAAATCTTTTGTTAAATTTTACTAAGGATATTATAAAATTTCTAGATAAATTTTTGAGCAAGGATTAAATTTAAAAATATTTTATTAGACACGAAATACAATTTTTTTCAACATTAACAGTTATTAGTAATTCAAATTTATTTACATTTTGATTTGGTATTTTAAGAAATCCAGTTTATTGAAGCTTATCTGAAAAGATTCATTTTTAATAAATATATAATGCATTGTAGGCTTAGTCCTGACATGGCAAAACATAATTGTTTACTTCTATTTCATGCATATTGCTTTTATGATCTATGTCACCCAAATACTAATATTACTCTATCAGTATTATATAGAGTATTGTTAAAGGATACATTTAAAAAATTACAAATATTTATAGATCAATGCATTTTTGCGCCATGAATGGTACGGAATTATGATGAGTAAAAGAATTATCTTTGATAAAATAAAGGAAATGAACAAGCAAAAATGACAATGGTAATTGAAAATATTAATAAAGTCTTTCAAATTTAGTGTTGCAAAGTGCTTCAGTAAATCAGCAATCAAACCATGTATATAAACTTCTTTTTTTTTCCCGCATTCTTAATTTAACTTCGCCACAATCACAGTTGATTTGGTGTACATATAATGAATTAGCAAAAGAGATGACTACTTATTATGACATGCTTAATGATTGTAACATTCTTCGTTAGATGTCCTTGTTTCTGCTTGGTTGATTAGTTGGCTGATCTCTCTTTATTAACTTTTTGCACAGGGCAGCTAGTTTAACCAAGAAATACTCCTAAAAGTTGAATCCGAACCAACACAGACAATCACTTCCAAGGGGAGTTGTAAAATTTGCACACTGTTGAAATAAAAGCCAGTATGGTATCTGGTCAACTGACAGCTTCGGTATTTTCGGTGGAAACATGAATTTTTGAATTTTACGAATTTTTGAATTAATCTTGATTGATAGTACATACGTTTAAAATTCAGGGCCAGATACAAGGAAGCATGAGGGTGCAACAATATGTTTAAAAAAATGAAACACGTCCAGTGAATGGAGGAAAGAATTCACAAGAAACAAAGTGATTTGTAATTTAAAAATGGTGACTGTACAACATATACACATATATACCAACATTATTTGATAGCAATAGACTAGATAACAGCGTTAAATTCATGCAATATAAAATCAGATTTTCTTGTTAGATGATTTACATGCACGGTTACATACAAAGTTATTATATACATATAAAGTTCTAGTAATTATGTCATTAATCGGTAATAACTGAATACAATTTAGTTACTTTAAAACAAGAATTTCATTTAAGTAATGTTAAACAGATAAAGATTTAAATAATTTTCCATCCCCTGCAAAAAATAGCAATCTAAATACTATCAAAAATTTAAAAGACGAATTTAAAGATCAATTAAAAGTCAGGGAATGACATCTAAAATGACTATGATCTTGAAGTTTGAGCGGAAAACTGCTGGTAACAGTGTTAAGAAATGTAGAAAATATGTATAAGAAAGAAATGAAGCATGTAATTTTTGCATAAGGATTCAGTATATATACTTATTTACAGCTTTATATTCATTATTAATTTTATTTAACTTACAGTTAAATGAATGAAAATTGCAGGTATTATGAATTTATAATGTAATATTATATTTTTAGAAGAATTAATTTTTTTAATTAAAACAAATATACATGTATAATATATATATATATATATATATATATATATATATATATATATATATATATATATATATATATATATATATATATATATATATATATATATATATAATATTGTTATTTTGGAGCGTTGAAGCTCGTTGCACTCACATGCAGCTAATGGCAAAATAATACGGGATAAAGAACATAGTATTCTAGTATTCAATAATGCTATGCCACATGTATATTAGTATTAGATATTCATTAAAAGTTTAAATATAGTATATGTATTCTATTTTTCAGTTAAAGATAAATAAAAATGATCATATATAGCTATAATTAATTTCATAAACGTTATACCAATCTAATAACATACAAATTAGTTAGCAAATGTAGTATTGTGACATTGTTTTAAAATAAACTAAATACAGATGTGTATACATTTAATATAATTTTGTCTTATGAAGTATTTATAAATTCATAAAATTTATTTACTATGATAAATATTTTATGTTGAAAGACGTACACATGTTACGTTAATTGCATCAATATTATTAGAATTTTTAATTAAAAAATGAGCATATTTTAAAAAATAAATGTAGTAAATTATTTGCTTATGATTATATATGAATATGCATTTACAATGGTGAAATACAATCTTTCTTTTTAAATCTCTTAACAGAAGAGTTCATCAGAAAATCAATTTTCTTTACAAGAGAAATAAATTATTTAAAGATTCTTATTAAAAATTTAAAATATCTACACATGCATTATTTAATTAATTTTCTTTTTTAAATGAAAAAGAAACATTAGAAAACTTCATAGGAATTGTTGAATGGCATATTATTTACATATATCAAATTTAATTATTTTTTTATTGATCATGTATAAATGTTATTTATGTAAATCAGAATAAAAAAATTGTTAGAAATACACAAATGATGATTTTTTAAATTTTGATAAAATATGCGTAAACTATTTTCCCCATACCAAATTCCAAATGAACAAAAAATATTTCTTTTAATTTAATTTTATCATAGTAATAAATATTATGCTGAATAAGATTATGTATGTAATTAAAGCTCAATATATAAGAAAGAATAAAATAAATTATATAAATGAAAAAAGTTTGCCGGAAAACTTTTTTTTATCAAAGAAAATATAATCTAATAATTTGAGAGGAAAAAATGTTTTGTTTTGATAAAATAATTTTTTTTGAAAAAACTGAAAGAATGAGAATAGTTACATAAATTAACATTTAAAAAATCACCATATTTATGTAACACAGGAAATAAATTCTCAATGAAAGTGCTGTAAATTTAATACTATATAAAACAATAGTAATGAAAGAAATCTGATTTTCATAATATAATAAATTATTATAACAGCTTATTTGTTTCTTTACATTTTAGTAATTAGTTTTTCTACTTAAATGAAATAAAACTTTGGGTAAATAAAATATTAACTAACTTGAAAAAATTATACAAAATTATGGGAATTTTTAAATCTGTAAGAATTTTATTTTTATCACATTTAATGTAAATTTTAGATGTGAAAAAATGTATTATTTTCCTCACAGCTTTTTTTCTTCATTTTATACTTCATATTTTTTAAAACGAGAACAAAAGATTCTATAAATTTATTGTTTCCGTTCTTAATATCTTTGTTTTCACTAAATATAAATCTACATTTATTTACAGAAAACAAAGCAAAAATATAAAAATGATTGAAGACAAAATAGCTAAATATATATAAAGAATATTAAAATGTTTGAGAAAAAATAGTTATAGGCTTCAAATAATTCGAAAGAATTAGAGAAGAAAATGTTTTTTTTTTTCTGAAATTTTTTTCTATAAATGTTACTAACAATAGATTACATACTAAATTCTCTTTCATAAAAAAGTTAATATCACAAATTTTTAAAATAGAACAAAATCATAAATTATATTAAAAAAATAAAATAAATAATTTCATTTATTATATGAGATATTAATCAAACAAATGCTTAAAACATTCAACATGATTAAAAAGTTAATCACTATTAATTTTATAGAGAAAAGACATTATTAAATAATACAATCACAATATCTATTCTATAACAATTAAATTATAAAATGACATTAGAAGTTCTTTCCGCTTTTAATTGCCAAAAGAAAAATGATCTACAGAAAATTTAGCCCAGTTTTAGTTATCTCCATTGGCATCCAGTACCTTCTGCTACCGTGTCTCCATCTATTCAACCAATTACAGTGAAATTTGGGGTTCGAAGTCAAAAAAGACCAGACTGAAGTACTTGATGCTCATTGCTTTATTGGTCTTGAATTTCGAAACCGATGTTTTGATGTACAGGGTGATCTTTTTTAAAGTAACAGTGTTTGGAGCGCCCTGTAGCGCGATCTGATAGTCGAAATTGCACCAAACTTGGTATTTAGACTAATCAAGACATAAGAAAAAGAATTCGGTAAAAAAATGTTTAGTTCCAAAAATCACCGATAGGGCATTTTTGGTGATTTACAATTTATAAAATGTGAGAAAAGAAAAATACTAACACATACAGTCTTACAGTTATTACATACAGTCCTACTAAATTATAATTATTTTTGTTTATTCACAACAATAACTTCCGCGATGAGGAATTAGATCACATTAAATGTGAGCACCGTTCTTAGAAATAACACCGTGCATTCTGCGCACAACGTTCTTCAGAGCCGTACGTAATATATTGCGAGGAATATTCTGCACTGTCTTTGTTATGTTGTCCTTTAGAATAAACAAATTTGATACTCCACCAGCATAAACTTGATATTTCTAATAACCACATAGCCAAAAATCGTATGGCGTGAGATAACGTGAGAGTCATGGCCAATGTAGCTCATTTACTTTAGCTGAAATTATTTGTAGGAGCTGTCTACTGCTTGCTTTTATAGCCCCTATTACTGGCGCTGTCATCGCACAACATTTGCATTTTCTTTGATACATGTTTTTTATGCTAAGTTTCGTTATTGTCAACCATAGCAGCGCCACAAAATGTCCAAGCGGCAATTTTTGGAACTAAACTTTTTTTTACGAAATTTTTTTTTGTGTCTTGATTTGTCTAAATACCAAGTTTGGTGTCATTGAATGAGCCCATGCACTCTCAAAAAATCAAGAAAAAGGAAGGGGTCTCCAAGGCGATCCTCCATCGAGAATTAAGTGCACTCGAGTAAGTGTTGAGGATTAGCCTCGTTGGAGTTGCACTTTTTACAGATAAGGAAATGCTTAATACGATGATCAAAGGATAGCCAATTGATGTATCCACTAATAAATCTACTGATCGCTGTCTGGTCCGCTCTTGAACCCACAAAGTCAATGGCTGCCCCTGGTTACCTACGGCAGTATCAAGCATCACCAGGGGAATGCTGCCAAGTATTTGAAATAGAATTTTTACAAGCAGAGTATAGTTCTGAGTAAGTAAGATCCAGATCTTGTTTGTTAGTTTGTCGCTCAACGGTCATTTTTTTGCACACGAGGGATAATTAGACCGTGACCT
Organism: Latrodectus hesperus; assembly: GCA_037975125.1. Taxonomy (NCBI): domain Eukaryota; kingdom Metazoa; phylum Arthropoda; class Arachnida; order Araneae; family Theridiidae; genus Latrodectus; species Latrodectus hesperus. The sequence continues at coordinate 70,995,967 of CM075856.1, read as the reverse complement.
ACGATTTAAAGTGGATTCCGAACCACTACAAACATCCCTGCCCAAGGTGGAATTCGAACCCACGAACTGTTGAACCAAAGGCAAGAGCGCTAAACATTCGGCTGCCAGCTCGGCGATCCAGATCTGGAGAAGCAGTAGATGAAGAGCCTTCCTTCGCCAGTGCGTCAGCTCGCTCATTTCCGAACCAACCTACATGAGAGGGGACCCACTAGAAGTGAATATCATGAGAGGCTGAGAGATCAAATAGCATACGAAGAATATGGGTCCCAGCATGGTCTGTTACACTAGCCCAATTGCTCAGGTACTGGATGGAGCTACGACTGTCAGTGAGAATCCATATATTATTAAAAGAGGCTTTATCCTTGATTGAGTCCAGACCAGTCTGGATAGCCAAAAGTTCGCTGCGAAATACCGAACAGTAATCCGGGTTTCTGCAAAACTTTGAATCACTAGATGCATCCGGGTATTTAAGAAAAACTCCACTGCCTGCGTGGTGGCTATCATCACCACTGCCATCCGTATAAATGTGGAGATCATTAGGTGGAATATTATTTATGACCTCCAAAGCCAACTGTTTTAATAAATCTGAAGAGTCAGTGCCTTTTTGGTGACTTCATGAGAAAAAGGTGGAATGTTACAGATAGAGAGGAAAATGCCTAAATGAAGAAGATGAGAGAGGTTAAGTATGCGGATTTTACGACTCATCTTCTTCCTGATGAAACTCTGTAGAAGTGATGAACAACATGATTTTATGATTCAGTATGTGACAATAAGAATATACCAATATCTACAGCATTTTAAGTTCGAACAAAAGATATGGAATGTTTCCTTTTAATCAAAAATAAATGAGAGTATAAAAACACTCTATTTTCTAAATTCTTGTTATTATACTGTACTACAATTAGTTATTCAATAGTTTTTTTCAATATATAATACCGATGAAACACGCTAATTTCATGATTTCTGTAACTAACGAAAAATAAAGCTTATCTTGAAATTCTTATAGGATATTTAGGTATTCTAAAATTTGTTTGTGTGTGTGATGCACAAACTTATGAACAGTAGGCACTTGTTAACAATTTTTTAAATTGAATTTTAGAAGTAAACACATGTCTATTGCAATAATTGTTAGGAAATCAACAGCCATCGAGGATTTGTACATATAAAAACGGGAAATCATAATTAATAAATGCATTCAAATTTGGATTCTACGTGGAATTTGGAAGCAGTTTTAGAATTTATTGCCTAAAAGTTACAATACAAAAGCGGCATGCAAGAAACACGAAAATAATATAAGTGACAATTATATCATTTATATTTATGATATCAATTGGTATATATTTGAATTTGGTACATTATTTCCTCAAAGATTTCAGAGACAGATGCATTTTTTATTTTTTTCTCCATTTATGTATTGAATAGTTTAAGCATAACATAACATCAATAATCACAGTATAGAGAAAACAGAGCAATGAGGCTTTGAAATTTTAAGAATAAATTAAAATGATACGAATAAAAATAAATACAAGAGTAATTTTTCTATCGATAAAGTTTCGTGCACAATATCTAGTTTTTTTTAATATTTTGTAAACTGTAAACAACCAGAGAGAAATGTGCTTCTATCATCGAATTTCACTTAGGAGCCAGGTGCGGCCGTATAAATTTTTGATCAAATTCTTATTTTTCTACCAAAAAAATGTAAATTATTCAGCAGCAAGGTAAAATTGGTACGTAAATATACATGAATTTTGTATTAGCAGAAATTTATGAGTTATTTTTTCTCAACTTAAAAAATAATATCGATTTTTAACTTTTGTGTTCTAAGAAGAACAATGTTTTCAAAGAGAGAAAAACTATTTAGTTCATGTATCCGGTAAATTTTAAATAACACCTAGTGTACCTTCAAAATAATGTTTTCACTTTAGAATTTGACACGTATATAATTGATTTATAATATTTTTTAGAAGACTTACTTATCGAACTGGGAAATATGTATTTTATAATTACAATAATATTTTCTAAAGAGTTTTGTGATTTTTATTATAAGTAAAAGATCTTTTTCGTATGTTATTTTAATATACATCATTAATTTTAATATTTGATTTTTACAATGCAATTTTCTAAATAAATTCCATAGCTCCTTTCCTTTTCTTTAATAAATTCTTGAACAATTTTAAAATTCGAATGATGCATAAGGTCAGTTTGATCTCTTCCAATGTCTTGAAAGGATATTTCTTTTTTAAATTTACAGGTAAAACAACAATTTCCATTCATCATATATTTCTAAAGTTCGCCATTTTCTTCGTAAAAATCTCTCTTACACTTATTGTCCGTATATATTAAAATTACATAAAAGTTGCGAGAGCATTATTGCGGCCATGTTTGTCAGATTTAACAAGTATTACTAAAAAACATTTCTTTTAGAAGGGAAATAATTTAGGTTTGATTTCGACTTGAAGTGGGTTGCTGATGAATCTCGTAGGTAAAGTTTAACCGTAGGTAAATGGACTAGAATAAGGCTTTTCGTAGAATAAGATTCCAAATTCAATCCCCGCAATTGTTGATTGTTTTTTACCCAATGGTCACTTTTAACTAATAAGAGCTAATTGGACTAGTACCAACAGTTTAAAGTTGATTTTGAACCACTAAAATAAGAAAGAGAAATTAATCGATTCCAACAATAGTTGATTCAAGGCCAAAGCGCTAACCATTCAGATGTCTCTAAGCTCGGCTGACAATTATCATAGAACGAGAGAGGGATATTGACTTCCTACTTTCTGTATCTGAAGGATTCGTGGGTGTTTTTCGTGTTTCCTCTTTTGCATTGTGTGGGTACATAACACTATCAACGAGAATTTGCAAAAGGGATGTTCAATAACGTACATTGATTTTTAAGCGGGATTACATATTTAACGAAATACAATAAAGAGAATATTATGTAAAAAAACTGAAGAAACTCGAGGGACAAATATTAATTTTCAAACATTTATTCCAAATAATGTTTTTCCTGCATTATACATAACTTTGTATTGAAAATTATTGAATATTATTTCCAATAAAGTATTTATACATAATGCTTGAAGAGCTGTAAGATTGTGCCAACACTGATGCCGATTGCTATTGAACTAGTATAGTTCTTTATATCTAGCACAGAGTAGGGCTCTACTAGTTAAATGGAAGCAGATGGATAGGAGTTTTCGTAATTTTGATGTGGGATTCAAGCAGATGAGCTCCCAATACTTGAACTGCCAACTCCAGAAGTATTATTTAATTCAGAAGATATTGAAAACACGACCTATTTAACGTGATCCAGCATTCTTCAGTGAATGTGACAAATCTTTGGTTAAGACGGGATTCGAACTCACTACCTCCCAATAAGAGAATGACATCCTAACCAATCAGACCACCATGGCCCAACAATTGCAGATAATACAAACACTTACTTATTTATTAATATTAAAAATATTTAAATTTGTTATAATTTTTTTGATTATATATATATATATATATATATATATATATATATATATATATATATATATATATATATATATATATATATATATATATATATATACTCTTTTTCTGGTTATTAAGTATACAATATATATCTGAAAGCAAAAATTCAATATAAACATAACTTTTTCAAATTTTTTAAATACCTGCATGTATAACGTCATTTTCCACATTAACATTTAAAATTCGCTTATTAATTAATAAGGTTTTTAAATAAATGGTTTTAGTGAGAGATGTTAAGAAAATAATGTAAGCCAAAACAAAGAAAAGTTTTTTAAGTGGTTCTTAAATATGCTTAACTATTAGTATAGTTTAATCTTGTAAATACATCTCTATGGCGCTAGGTTTCGCTCAAGTTTCCAGTCGGGAACAAATAAATTAAATATTAAAATAGAGCTTATTCTCAGCATATATGTCTAGTTTATTTAAATATTTACACGTAGACGGTTAGAATTTTAATATTTTATGCACTTTTGTGAGTTTCCTTACTTTAAATTTTTATATTCTTGAATAAGACAGTTTGTATATTTTATTAAATTTATTTAGAAAGAATTATTTCATGTTTTTGCTGGTTTCTTTTTCATTTATAAATTCTTTTGGTCGCTTTTGTAGATTCCCTATAAAAGTAACTTTTGTGGCTAGTTGAAAGCTTCTTCAGCAAAAAATATAATTATCTTTATTTCTCTTTTTGCCATATGTTAAATCGTAATGAAATGCTTGATTTTCTCGGAGAAAATTTTGCTTATAAAGTTTAGTTTGTATTCAAATATTCTTTATGAATTTTTGGGTACTCTAATATTTCCCTTTATCATGCAAATCTGGCAATATATTTTGATATTATGCAAATACCATGATTATAGCATTATCTGGATGTTCAAGTATAAATGTAATGCAATTAGGGTGCATATTGTCGCCAATTTTACCTTTTATTGTTTTGAGCCATTTTTTTAACAGAGATTTCTCATCTCATTACTTAAATAACACTGAGTCATTCCGATGCTCAATTAACGTGGGTTTTAGACCAGCTTAATTCTTCAAATTTCTTTGTAAAGCAACAATGCCACTTAAAATGCTATTTGAACTTCAACAAATGATATGAAGTGATGAAATTTAATCTGATTGAGAGAGATTAATTATCGAACCAAGAAGGTATCTGATTTGTTCATTAAATACTCAAACTGAATATTTTCAAATTAAAGAGAAATATTCCACCACATTAGGTGAATCGTGTTTTTACCCTTTGAAATTTCGCTGTTTTTGTATTCTTAATTAAATCCTTTTTCGAATGATACAAAGTATTACGCTAATACTTAAAGAAATACTATAGCTGCAAGGAATACATGAAGCTGCTCTCCATCTTCTCATGATATCGCCTTCAGGTGTCATGGATCTGATCTAGCTGCCGCTAGATCTTTGAAGGATTGGAAACAACAACAACATAGCTGCAAGATCTCAAATCACACTATTTTCGCAAATAGTTTCTACAACTTTGATACTTCAGCATCATTAAATATTTCATAAATCAAAAAATCTTATTTTGTTTCAGAAAATTTTCAATTACAAATTGCTAGTAGTAATAAATTTATTTACTATTATAGGTAATTTTTTTCAAGAAGACGAAAAAAGTCGATAGTTACTCCATTAATTTATTGGTATATTCTATATATTAAAATTACGATTACCTAATTATTGACTAGTGTGTCAGATGCGATGCGCTTTTCAAAAATATGAGTGTTTGATGGCATAATTCAATAAAAAGGCTAATAACTATTTTAAGATTTCTCTAATTCTCAAAACATAACTTAAGACAGTTTTTGGAACATATTGAAAAACCTTGACAGCTTGTAGTGAATTTTCTTTTAAGTCATCAATGGAATCACAAAATGACCAGAAAAAAGAAAATATCAAATAATGTAACATTAGATGACTATTGCTTGCTATTAAATTCTTATCTAAGGTTTGTGATATAAAACCCATGACCTGCTTATTCAAAACTCAGATTATTTTTATGAATGTACCCTTCAAATCGTAGAAAAGTCTTCTTAGTAAATAAATTGGCAAGAATTAAAGCACAAAGAATCGTATCAGTTGTAAGAGACGATTATTATCATGATTTGTGAAAGGTATGGACCTAATATTTTTGTTTTCTTTTTTTTATAAACTTATACTTTTAAAACTCACTTGATTGATTTATTAATGTATTTCTGAATTAAAAACATAAATCTAAATTTCATGACTGATAACATTGCCTCCTTTTTAAAAGGACTCATTACAACAAAGTATTTTTCGTCGTATTTGAGCAACTTCAGCATCATTAAAGTACTATTTTTGAAAGAAATTAAAATTTAAAATAATTCGAGCAGTGTTGTCTCATGAATCGATATTATTTTCCAAAATTATTTGACAAGAAGTAAATAGTTTAAAAACTAGTTCAACCGAATGGGCTCTACTCTAAGCTTACTTTTTCTGATTCAATTATCAATTTTTAGACTATTAGTTGAAATAGACAAAAGTGAAAATGGATTCTAATTTTGAATCCATAATATATATATATATATATATATATATATATATATATATATATATATATATATATATATATATATATATATATATGTATATATATATATATATATATATACATTTTTTGTACTAAAATTTTTTGGCAATGGTTAAAATCTCGATATGATTATACTGAACGTAATAAATATTTAATTTAAAAATTTATAAATTCATAAATTCATTATAACTATTGCTGAGTTATAATGAAAATAGGAATTATTAAGGTTTATAAATAAAAATAAACGACAAAGATTCGAACAACCACATAAAATCCAAATGAGTAACTAAAAATACTGATTTTAGACAGAAAAATTTTAAGAGTACAACAATTGAAATTCATAATTATAGTATCTAAGATAAATTTATTATAAAGATCTGGAGCAGCAGAAAACATAAAAGGTACAATAATTCGAAATACGCAAGTCAAAAGCTAATGAAGTACATTGAAATCAAATTGAAATTTAAAGAAATGTTTTTAAAAATAACGGCAAAAACAATGTAAATCAGAATTATAAAATCTCTTCAAGAGCTCAAGAAAACCATTAAAATTGCAAATAAAAGTATTAAAATAAAATCTCGGAATGTTTATTGAAATAACGAGCTCAAAGTACTCCATAATGATCCAAATACCAGGGTTGCCAAAAAGATTCTTCTCCCTGTGTCTAAATGAATGATAATTTAAAAACATTTTAAAAGTCTTGACGAAAAATTTGGCCAAAAATGAAATCACTATATGAGATTATAGGATATTTCCACCAAACTCTCTATATCACGCAAATATTATTGTTATTATAATTTCTCGCCAAAAGCTATTTGTAATTACAAATGGATTTGGAGAATACATTTTACTGCACAAAACTTTTTATATGCGTTCTTTATTTAATATATGTATATACACTGCTGACCAACCAAATTGTAATACCAAGACTGACGAGAGATATCACAACAAAAGTTATTTTTTAGATAACATGTTGAACAAATATCCAAATGATTAAATTTATAGAGTTCTGTGAAGTTTGGTTCCTGCCAAAATCAATAGACAGTGTAGCCGCCATTTTTGGAGATCACCGCTGCCACACGCCTCAGCATTGATTTAAAGAGACTTTGGATGTGTCATTGGGGTACAGCACACCAAGCAGCTTCCACACATTGCTAAAGTTGATCTGGTGTTGCAGCCGGGGATGTAATCTGGGTCAATCGTTGCGCAACCATGGACTACATGTTTTCTATCAGTGAAAGATCAGGAGAGCCATACGGCCAGAGAAACTATTCAATCTGGCGATTGACGAAGAACTCTTGGACAATGCGTGCCACGTGTGGTCACGTATTATCCTGTTGAAATATGGCTGTGGGCAAACCCTGAAGGTAAGGAAGAACAACTGGATCCAACACCTCGGAAGTGTAGTGCTGGCTGTTTAAAATACCTGTAATGGCTGTTTAAAGTACTATAGGAGAGCGAGAGTGATATCCAATACCACCCCATACCATAATACCCGGTGCAAGGCCAGTGTTGACGCAGCTGCTCAGCATCCTCTCACCACGGTGTCTCCAGACTCGAATGCGACCATCGTGGTGTTGCAGACAGAAGCGTGACTCGTCAGTAAAGACAATTTCATTCCATTCTGCCGCCCACATCCTTTTTTAATCGCACCATTGGTGGCGGAGGCGTCTGTGGTTCTGCGTCAAAGGGTAGACGAAGCAATGGACGTCTTGCGAACGGACAAATCTGCAGTACGCGCAGACACTGGATGATGCGTTACAGACTGAATTTAATGTGCTATGGTTCGTGATGTGGTTGAGTGATAAAAAGTAATTGTATTACAGTATAATAAAAAATAATGGTATTATATGATAAAAATAATGGTATTACAGTATAATAAAAAATTATGGTATTACAGTATGATAAAAGTAATGGTATTACAGTATGATAAAAAATAATGGTATTACAGCATAATAAAAAATACTGGTATTATTAGTGATTATCAAAAGTATTACATAACATTCAGATGGTAAAAATGAAAAAGCCTATATATTCAAAGACGTACGTAATCAAATCAAGTAAATTTAAGAAGATCGAGAATAAAACCAATAGAGTATATCGATTGCCTTTTGTTAGCTTTTATAATTACATAGATTGATATTGCATTACATAAACGTAAGGGATGTAAGTTTTTATTTATATAGCCTGTGGAAATGATACTTCAAATTGTTATTCTGTAATACTGATGACAGAGAATACTGTGAAAAATGAATACTTTAATATTATCGGGTTGATAGTGATTAATCGTCATAGTTCTCTAAATAATAGCCATTTCTTTCCAAGCGTACGGTTACGGCAATTAAGTTTGTTCTGAATAATTAATTACTTACTGAGTTTCAGTATGCTCGGAATCGATTTTAGAGTACTATTTTTCCAGTTGATCACACGTAAGAGAAACATCTCATCGGAGGATTTAGAGAATTTACATACAGATGAATTTGGTATAATTATTTATTTACAGAACTATGAAATTCTATTTTAAAATGAAAATTTGAATTTTCACTTCTAATGAAAAAGCATGTAGCTGTAGACTGAAATTGGTGAAACATTCTTTGCCAGAAAATAAAAAGTGAAGATTCTATTTCGAATAACTGCCGATGGACCTTGGATAATAAAATAATCCAAAAAACGCTATAATAATGTTACTTGAAATAAAATGATTAGTATACATTATTTTTTATATATTAAACTTAAATATTAAATATTCATAGGAATTTTGTTCAAAAGCTGAAACTTTGTTAAATAATTAAAGTATACAGCACATATTCAAATGTTCCATAAATAAGTATATAGGGTATTATACATATATTACATATATATATATATATATATATATATATATATATATATATATATATATATATATATATATATATATATATATATATATATATATATATATATATATATATATATATATATATATATATATATATATATATATATATATATATATATATATATATATACACTACCTTGAAATGTACCAGTTTAAAGTAAGTGATTAAAATGGTTAGCCAAAAAGTTGTAGGATATTATGCGGCATATAAAGGTGAATTATATGTATGCGATTATATAGTAAATTAAATATTTTTATAGTAAATTATTAAGTTTTATAAACGAATGGAGAATTACCGATATTTTCATTACGTAATATTTACGACATCATATTATATTATGTAAAATATGATAGCAAATATTTTTTTGGAATAATAATATATTCGACTAAAATATTTCTGTTTTACACATAGAAGTTATTCATATTATTTATTATTTTACTTTTCGCATTCAAGAATCTTTTTGATTCAACTTAAAATTATATATTATTATACTTACGAACAAGACAAAGTCCATTCACACCGGGTCTTTTAGTCCAACCAGGGCAACATTGGCTCCTAGGACCACGACCACATACGTTGGGCCTGAAATAAAAATAAAAAGGTATTTGATTTTGTAACTATTATATTAAATAATTAGTGTATATAAAGATTAATATTTGTCTATGAAGCAACATATTTTTTGTACTTATTTACTATTGTAATTAAAAAGAAGCATATTTTAACGAGAATATTGTACAAATTTTGTGTACTTCGAAATGATGGTAAAAAATAGAAAGCAATTGTAACTGATATCGTACTGTACACAAGAGGCTCAAATGGTATTTATACAGCACTATACTTTAGAGATAGTACAATTTCGAAAATATTAAAAATAATACATACGAAAATATCAGTTTATGTTCAATAAAACTAAAATTGAAAATTTATTATTCGTCATCAACCGAAAAGTAAATCAATAGCATGTGATACAAGCAATTTAAATTTATGCTACTATTTTAATGGCTTTACAAAATTATTCAAATTGAGGGAGTGGATCCTCTGGTGCTGTCATCTATCGGATGATTTTAAGAGCAAAGTCGTACTTTCTCCTTCGTGGTGCTCTTATTAAACGAAAGACAATTGACTTAAATTCGCATAGCCAAGGCATAGAAAACTTGGCTTGTTCAAGTGTCATAAGTAACAACAACAACAATTCAAATTAAGTATTTTAAATTAAGAAAATACTAGAGAAATTTTTAAAATTTTCCTTGCATTTTTCAAACATTTTTTACTAATGTTATTTTTATTTAGATAGTAATTACGTAACTTAGTATTAAAAAATTAATAAGGCAACGTACTATTTTCAAAGCTTAAATTTTAATAACATCTTGGTGACCCTTAACAGCGACAAAAAAAAAAAAAAAACACCAGACGAAGGACATAACTCTAACATAATTAATACAATAATCAGAAATACGTAACGACTGAAACAACTACGGTGTACTAAGATTATTCAGTCAATAAATTAGTAACATTTACAGTAATTAAATCATCTGCATATTAGCACACTAGACGCACATGACTTGCTGATATTTTTTATTTATTCATTCATTTTCTCATTTCATAATATTACACATTTTTTTATCACATTTAATATAGCTTTGTTCCTCACTTACATTTATGTGATAGTTTAGGAGAAACACTTTAGTGATAATTTAGGCGAGTCATTTTGGCGAAATTCTTTTATAATCACATGCATCAGTAAAATAAGTGAGTATTACTTATTATCCTTAAATATTTTTCTCAGTGGAGAAATCATTAATAATTAAATCGCAAATATCTAAGATGGTGAGGATAATTAAATATATAAATATACCAAAGTGTCTCTCTCTCTCTACAGTAAGGAAGTAAATTTTTTGTAAAAAATTGATGAAAATATTTGTATATTATTTTTAAATATTTGAATGCTTCAAAGTTTGTGTAATTTTAAAAATCAACAAAATTATAAAGTTTAATAAACTAAAAACATGAAATAATATAATGGTTTTCTTCCATAATATTTTTATTAATACGGAAAAAATTTTATATTAAAATAGTGTATGTTCCGTAATTTGTTTTAAAACATAGGAAAAGAAAGAACATTTGACACCGTTATTTCTTTGAAATATTTAAATTTTGTAAATTAAAACCAAGACCTTAATTAATAATAAAATAGGGATTTTCGAAAATTTAAAAAGATTGAATTGAATTAAAAAATGGTATGATTTTACACCGTAATTTTTTTTTCGTTAATATTTGAAGAAATTGCCATAATATTGTAGGCATATCTTCATATTGTAGGACGTCACATTTTAAAACAAAATTAATAATATATGAAGAGTTTTGTGACATTGATTTATCATTCGCATTATTTACTGCATATTTACCCAAAGCGAATTTCAAAATTCACGTAGACTAATACACAATTAAAATTTACCTTATCATCAATTTCAAAAATATGTCAAAGAAATTTGCAAAATTTGCTTGTCACTAACGAAAATAGTTTAGACGTACTCTATTTAAACTCTTATCTCTTATACAATTTAATTTGTTTCCTTATGATAAATTAAAATAAATCAGCGTATTTTTCTAACATGTATCTCTGAGGGAGTGTTCAGTTCAATTGTCAAATTATTCCTATGGCTCGATTTTGGTATTCAAGAATATATACAACATTTTTTTCACTCTTTAGGATATTTTAACTAGAATCCTGTAAAATATTTGATTGTACTATTTAGCTACGTTTAGGGCTTCCGTCTTCATGTACTATTTCCGAAAAATATTATTTTATTAATTCTTCATTTCCCAAATAAAACTCAAGGTAATTTCCAGTGTCAGCCGTATTAAATAATTCAATTATTCTGTAGTGTAAATTATCATATTATTTTTTAGTTCTTTTTATATTTTACTATAATTTGTGGGGTGGGGGTGCGGGGTGTTGAATATCATCAATGGAGACCTCAGAGCTGACCTCTAGAGTTAGGATGGCTATCAATGCTACTTTTAGGGATACCATTCCTACCCACGAATGGTACACATGCAAACATTCTGATTCCGCACTAGTGGGTAAACAAAAGAGATGCAGCCAAACGGCTTTGACAAGACTACGAAGTGGCCACCTGCTTGCTCAGAGACATGTCTCTGGTATCAAGGTCTACCCTCTCTGTCCCAAATGTCGAGTGATTCAGGCCTCCCCATCTCATATTTTTCAGTGCATTGGGTGTGAGAGAGGGGACATGGAGTTGAGACCGGAGGTGGTGCTTGAGAGACTGACTATTTTTGGATCCATGGGGCTGGTGTGATGGTACTGTCACGCCAGTCGGGGATAAGCAACAACAACAACACTATAAGTTGTGGCATTTTCTTAACAAACGTATCGTATTATTACACCTACAAATTTCAGAATAACAAATGATTCCTATTGGAATTCAGGAAATTAAATCCTAAGTTTAATTAGTCAAGACGTTAGGCATATTTATTTGAAGCAAGCAGAGCATTTCTCTTTCAAATTGTTTAAACAGCAACTTTTATTTTTTACAAGAATAAAGTTTCTTTATTTCGGAATTTAGCGAGTGACGTGTTTGATAAAACACACGACTAAGGAAGTTATTTCAAATAGATATCTTTAACAGAATTCTTAAAATTTTTCTTTGGATGTCATTATGAGTAGCATATTCTGAAAAGTTTTTTGATAACAAATATATCTTTTTATATTCCTTTAATTGTCAAAAGTTTTAATTCAATGTTGTTGACATTAATCTCACCTTTATTTATTCTTGTTTTCTGCGGAGAGCTATTTAAATGTAACTTTCGCTTTTTATTTTTCTGTCATAAATCTATTAATAATAATTTATAGTGCAGGTCAAAAATGTATATTGTCATTATCCTGCCTTAATTTGCTTATTTGAGATATTTATCATTTTCCTAAAGAGCAGTTGGTGTTAATTATGTAATGATTACATAAGAATTTCGTGCTCCTTTCTTTTGGAAATATATATTATTTAATTTTTTATTCCCATTAGAATTATCAATTTACTAATTTTAATTTACTTTAAGAGTGAGAGTGGCAATTATTTTTGTAACAGCTGTATTTAAAATAAATGAAATATGAGTTTTCCCTTGTGGTTAACCCAATTTATATTAAGGAGAAGCGATTTATTATTTAATATACCAGTATTATTTCTCAGAATCTGATTTTGAATTATTTTGTTGGCTGCACAAATATTCCGCTAGACAGAGACAACAAACCTATTTATCTAATTTTAATTGATGGTAGGTTGGGGAAGTCGACATGGTTAATTTGTTGGTTGGGTTCTGTACGGCAAGGTCCCAAGAAAGGACAAAATGAGTCATGTCTAGGAGACTACGAGTATATCATTACCTATGTTAAGCTATATATATATCTAAAAGCTTCTTCACACAGAATATCTTGCTAAAAGGCTTTGTACACATTTTAAATTCATAGGGTCTAATTATTTTAACTGGTGTTGTCAAAAAGCTAATGCTTTTACGAAGAATCAGGTATTTAAAGGGAAAAGTTAACCTTGATAAGGCTATTGTTAATTTTTTTCGACTGTTTTTTTTCTGAAAAAAAAAAAAGCCGTTAAGCACAGTCAAATGACTCGTAATTTGGAGCCAGGTTCATCACCTGAGCTCTTTAGCATCCTTCTCTCCCCGTCACATCAGTTTCCAGATCATCATAATTTACAAACATTTTAACAGGCATAAATCCTCTTAGCATAAGAATCATTGGTTGAGTCAAATACTAAAAACAAACAAATTTTACTCATCAAAGATTATTCCCAAGCGATTCTATGAAATTCAGTCACACATTTTCCACATTACTAAGGAAATACAAGTATATAAGCATAATTTTACGAGCTATTCTTTTTTATTGACAGTTTTCAAATAATTCAACCATTCTTCATAATGTTTAGAATGGTTATTATGTATTATATAAATGAAAAATTTTATAACTACTTATATTATTTTTCAAAAAATATACAGCAAAAGAATAATACTTCCAAGTTGAAAAATAACATTTTTTTCTAACTTTGAAACATTAAAGAAATTGTATTTTCTGTCTATTTGAGTTCAAAATAAAAGACGAAAATAAATTTTATCTCAATAAGTTTTTCATATTTACCGAATTCCAATATATAGTAAAAACAGTCGGTAGATTTTATCGTCAAATAGTATATCTAATATTTATTTTTGAAATTAATGCAACACGCGAAACTGTTTAGTCGTTAAATTGATTTTTTGTGACAAAATATACACATAAATCTTTTTCAAAGGGCTGTAAAAGTTTTACTCGAACACGTTAAAATTTTGACAGATGTTTTATTTTATAAAACAAACATTTGTTTTTAAGAAAAGAAACCAAAAGAATTTTTCATGATTTTAGAGGTATGGATGGATGAAAAAATTTTCAGAAAAGATTGTGGAGTTTAAAAACATCTCAGATTTTTATATCTTTTTACTTTTTTAAGACACAATTTTATTGAGTTATAAATCACTAAAATATGAAGAGCTTAATATTAAGACAGATTCTTGTTATACGTATTACAGATTTGAACTCCAGATATTTAAATAACTGAAGCAATATTATTTCGCTCAAAAATAAATTGTATAAAGAATCATTTGAAATCAGGAATTTTGAGAACTTAATGGTTGTAAGCCTAGTATCACACACACAATCATTTTTTATATTTCTTTTTTTTTTTCATTTGAAATGTTACGCATGCCAATGTACAAAGCTATCAGTAATTTTGAAAATTAACTAAAAATAATTCATTTATTATTGCTTTAACAACTTTAAATGTGTTTCTGTTGTGTCTCTAATTTAAATGTGGCTGAGCTATATATCAAAATACAATTACTGCTGCCTACATTTTTTAACAATATGGCTAAGTTATTTTGATCATTTTTGTTTTTAAAATTGGTTTATTCAGCTTATTAATTTAATATACAGATTAAGATTGAAAAACATATTCTCGATATTATAGCGTATTATTTTTTAAATTATTAAACTTTGACAGCTATGTATGATTCAATCTATTGTTTCTCTACAGACTTTTGAAACATACACTGTATTAAACATAAGTAGACAAATGTAACGCAAAAATATTACTAAAAAATAAATAACTAAATAAATAATGAATTTTTTTTATCTTCTTTCTACTGTGCTTACTGCTTCATTTTCCTTATTGGAAAACTCAGCTCATTACAAAATAAATTGAGATTTCAAAAATATGTAGAGGACAATTACGCTTGGTTATATAGTACTCTTCTCATAATCAAAAGGGATCTCCACAACGTAGAAGACATTTATCACTTATGTAGGTTATTTTTTACAGCTATAAACCGTATGAAATTCAGATTTTTCTTTCGAAGTATTTCAAGTATCACGTTAATTTTTAAATATTTACAATGCAAGCTTATTCACAAATATAAATAGTCAAGCTAATATGTCACAAAACACGGTAATGTAATTTAGAAATTTAAATACTCATATTCATCAAAGAGCATTTTTATTCTAATAAAAATAATTTAAATAACAATTCTGCTTGCAGCAAAAATTGAATTTTCCAACTATCATAAACAGGCTTTATTTGTTTGATATCTATCATACATTTCCAGTAGATAAAAAGTTAAGAATATTAAATGAAATACTCTTTAATCTTTAATATGTAATAATTACAAGTTAGTGATAATGAGAAAGTTATCATAAATAATATATACCTCTAAGGAAAATTTATAAAAAATGTTTAAAACAAAATTTAAAAATATTTTCAAAAAATGTGTAGGCGATATCATCGATTATAAACTCACAATGCAATTACCAAAATATGCAATAAATTATTTGTTATGTAATTTTTTGCAGTTGAATAATAATAGCACTTCTTTTTATTCTTTATATTATTATCTATACGACATTGACATAATGCATCACCTTCTGCAGATAATTGTAAGTAATGTTTAAACTTGCATTCTATCAGATTTTTACAGTTTCCCATATAAACTTTTCATAAACTTATTACAATTCAAATCTTTTATTGATCTTATCATTCAATAATGAATTCAATTTAAAATTAAAAAGCTCTTTAAAAAACAATCCCTACTTTCAAATTGCTTACTATAATTTAAATTCTTCAGTAGATAACCTTATTGAATTTTAGTCACTTGATAACTATTACGATCGAGAAATTAACTCGGAAACTGGTAAACAAGGCAGGAAATGCAAATAGTTTGCATTTCAAGGGTGTTCCAAACGAATTATTGTAGGATGCTTTGGTTTCATTTCAGTAATTCGTGAATTCGACTACTATGTCATGTGATGAGAATATTTATAATTGATCTAAGCCCATTGAAATTAGCCCCTTTTCGCAAAAAGAGTCTCACAGTGATAAGAAAAATAAATTTATGTAAAGCTAAAATTTTCATGATTGAAGTAAAACTCTTTTAATTGCTTTTGTTATGATTTTAAGAATATTTTGTCATCACTATAAAGACAATTTTTTTATTCAAAACAGTAAGTAGATAATGGTCGGGAAAAGTTAAAAGCTAAATAAGTTAAAAGGAGGAATGTACTTTTTATAATATTTATCAGAATAATGATGTAAGGAAAAGATTAAAAAGTCACGGTTATAGAATCTTTAGGAGAAAGCTAATAATTCAGAAAACTGAAAAAAAAGTCCTAAATAAATCCTCCATTCCCCAAAATTGATCCTTTTCAAGATAACTACATCTGTTTTATAATTACCATTAAAAACTACATTCTAAAATTCAAAAATAATCCGTAATTACAGTATGATAACTGATATTAATAATGAGTTCAATCCATAAGGGAATAGATTTAGTTGCTGCCCTTTTGGGCAATTAACTCTTAAAATAATAAGAACTGCATGTCGCATTTATTGTAAAAAGAAAACCTTGATCATTAACCTTTTTTTGCATCATTTAAAAAACCACTTAAAATCACCGCAAAAAATCTAGATTATTACAATCAAACCGAAAATTTATTTTGAAGGTTTTCAATAAAAAAGAGAAAAAAATGTCATTAAAACAAAAAAAACATTTAGAAGTTTTTATTCAATATTTTAAAGGCATCTATGGCAACAGTAGAAAAAGCTATTATTATATACGCATTTTTTTCCAATCCCATTAAGAGATTATTTTTTTTTAACCAAGTGATAAATAATGGCAGATATTAAATTTTTTCTTTATGTGATAAATTGTGAAGTATATTATTCACATCAAACATGTAAATTAAAAATTGATTACTTTTAAAAGAAGGATGCATACCTGTTACAATTACACAAAAGATAAGAAATATTACTTAATAAACATATATAGGAGTTAAAAAAAATTGCAGGTGAAAAAAATATGTTAACTTATTATAACACATTTTCGATTGTATAATTTCATTTATGCTCTTTTAAATCATTATCTAATGACACTGTTAATACTAGAACTGGTGCAATTATCTCATTGTCACGCCATACTATTGGAAAAGACTTAAGATTCTAAGGAACAATCAACATTTACAGGTTCAATATGAAAATATTGGACAAACTAATTATAGTACTTTCAATTAAGTGACGAAACTGACATATGAGCTTGCTGATTTCTCATCAAGTTTTCAATACCATATTTTTAGAATAACGTTAGAACATATTAAAAATTAACTGCGTGGCTTTCTAAGCACAAAAATATGACTTGATCAATCTCAAATCCACACTATCTTCAAGTGACGAAAACAGCCCTTTTATTTTGAATTTTCATTATTGAGTTTCTTTATCAATTTATATATTGTTGTGCTATTTAAATCTATGTATATCAACGCTTATTTATTAAGAGCGCAGAATATATATACAATTTTATTTCCAAATGATTACAATTCTACTCGATGAAAATATATTCTGATTCTGCTTATCGCACGGTTCACATCAGTTTTATTAACATTTTTCAAATTTTAAAAATGTATTAATTCTAATTATGTTGTATATTTTGAATGCAATGCTCGCTCTTTTTTATTAACTTAAATTTTATAGACTTTGTTTATGTTAATAAAATAAAAATTAGTGAGATGAAAATTGCAGTTTAATATACACATTCTTTAAAATAGATAATAAAATAACAATTTGCAATAACATTTAATGTAAAATAACTTTCCTACTTTTCAACTTTGCAAATATAAATTCTTAAATTAAATGTTATTTTGTATTTATATTAATTTAATTTTTGTCAGTTAATGATATACAAACCGTTCAGTACATATTTATTTTTTAATTAAAAAACTAAGATATAATAGAACTACTATGTTAAACAACTACTAAATTGTAATAAATCACGTATATTTCCATAGTTAGTAGTATAATGGTAATTAAATTTAAGAAATGAAGGGCATTATTACCATTTATTAATAACTTTTAACATTTTCTTTAGTGTAAGGTCTCGGGCTGGTCTATCTCAGCAACTCTTGAACAACTAAAGAGAGAAACAATTTGCTGTATCTGTTGTTGTTACTCATGACACTTGGACAAGCTCGTTTGCCGACGGCTACGAAATTAAATCAGAAGTGGGCATCTTTTGCTTACCAGAGTACCACAAAAGGGAAAATACGATTTTATTCTACGACTCCTCCGACAGATAGCAACATCAGAGGATTCACTCCCTCAATTTTGACTTTGATCTGGAGGGGAAGGAAATTTTCTCCTGAACATTACCTATGGCAACTTCTTGACGACTGACCCAAGGTCTTTCGATTCTACATGTTTAACGAGCCCGTATATCGCATGTATTTGATAGGTCTTTGGCGGCATTGGTGATAGAACTCAGCACTTCCATGCAGAAGGCCGATGTCCTAACCACTAGGCTACCCAAGCCCTTGCTGTAAATTGCGTGCGTAATTATCAGGCTCATTGTTTGTCAGATTTCTTTTTTTTTCAAATATGATATATGGAATATAGTCCTTTACCTATGAGAAGTCCTCTCAAAAAGTAAGACTACATAATGAATAGTACAAAATGTTTTAGACACACTTCAGTTGTGTTAAGTTATCTACTTCATTTTATCATATTCTTTGAGAAAATTAAGATGTTGACAAAGATTATCCAAATATAATTTCCAGTCGAAATACTTGAAATTTGTCAGCATAATAATTTTAAAAATCAAACCATCCAAATTCATAAATATATCTTTTTTTAATTTGAATGCATCATTAATAATTAATAAATTTGAAATGTATACATTATTTATAAAACACATGCAGCATCTTGTGTTACTGTTGCTTGTTTCTGCACATGTTAACAGAAACATTAGACTTTAGATACTTCTTTGTATTATCATTTCATCTTCTCATTATTAATTTATGGAATATGTTAGTAAACTAGATCAAGCTCTACTTGATTAAGATTATATTTAAAAGTTGATCATCAGTCCATAAATTTTTTGATTCCTCAAAGTGGTCTGGAAGATTTTTCATAGGTACTAGGTTGTATTCACGTGTTCTTACAAGAGGAAGATTCCCAAGCCCCCACTTCAACAGACAGACATGCATGAAAAGGTGCAAAATCCATTCTTTATTGTTAAATAGCGCCTGGGACTCCACGAGAGATATTTCACTTTGTCCTTCTAACAGCCCATAAATATTGATCTGATCCATCAATGTATGACCTGATCCATCAATGTATGTTGAATATATTCCTGTGACTCAAAAATCTTGAGTTTTGGACAAAAATACTGCTTTAATATCCAGAAATTAGCAGGACTTTATATCTGATTCAATTGAAGATTGCAGACCCTGAGACCGTTGAAAGTTTCATTTCGTTTAGTATATCTTCATTTACGTAAGGTTGTGTGGAAAGGGGTGAATATTAACTTATCCGTTGATCTCGCTATTTGACAATTGTTAATGATCAAGTAATTGGTTGTATTTTGTGTGTTCGGTCAGCAGAAATAGGTAGCCGAAAATGCAGAGTAATGGCTTAACCTAACTTAAATGAGTTTACAGTTCTCGTAAGTCCAGGATCTAGTTTCCAATTTTATCCATCGAAATATAACCATCAATTATTGTTATGACATCAAGGTAAATTTCTTTTTCCCATAAAAAAAGAGTTAATGAAGTTTACTATTATTCATTTAATTTTTTCATTGAGTAGAATTTTAGACAAAATATTCTTTGTGTGGATCGGTAATTAAATTCGAGTTTCTCGACGAGAACTCATTACAAAACTAAGCGAAAAGAAAGCTTTAAAGGCTAAGAAAAAAAACTTGGCAAAGAGCTCTTCTCCAATTACCGTCAAAGAGTGGGTTTTCCATTCACCTCAATTAATTCAACGAAATAGAATTCGGCTCTCAACAGAAAGTGGATTAAAAAAAGTCGCTTTTTAAAAACTTCACTAAAAGGCTGAAGCTTTTCATCAGAATTTCTTTTTTTTTAATTTACTTCACAGAAGCAGCGTGGGTTTGCTTTTGTTTTAGGAAAACATTGAGTCACAGCCAGAAATAAAGGAATATCTACACAAAAAGTACAAAGAGGAGGAAGAGAAAGTAAAGAAATTGATTATCCCTTTTCTTTTTCCCCAAAGGAAAATGTTTAAATTTTGCAAATATTTATTTTGTTTAATTTTATTTACGCGTTGCTTAAGAGTTTCGTTTTTATTGTATTTAATTGTAGCACTTGTAGAGCCTGACTGCGAATCCCAATAGTCGACCACTTGTTCTTAAAGCGGACCAATCGATAAAATGTTTACACAGAATAACATTTTAAAAGATTTATGTGTAATTCCATTTAAATTTGTGTTTATATACATTTCATTTTTGTATGAATGGATTTTTTTTAAACCTATTTATAAAAAAACTTAAGATTTTCTTAAGATAATGTTTATTTTTTTATTTATATTTGTATAATGTTTGAAAATATCATCATTTTTAAGAAATTGGTCACTGGTTTATTTTACAATTCACATTTTGTATAGTGAAAATATTCTAAGAACGAATTGATATGCATTGAATCAAATAAAAATTACCATTTTTAGAAAATAATACTTAAACTTTTCAGATTTATTCAAATTCATTTGGTCCTTTCATCCCTTCTTGAAAGTAATTGCCAATTTAACCATTTTGAGCATTTTTCACTTTCGAAATAAAAGTCGAACTTATACGCTGCTAAAGAAACCCAGACAGTGAGTAATTCAACTATCATTTATTCAGACTTAATGGTTTAAAATTAAAAAAAGCTTTTAAAAATACCAATTTCAGAGTCCTATTGATTAATCTAGTATGCAAATAGAAGCTTTACACTAAAGTAACAAATAGTATACCATTCAAAACTGTATTAGTTGATTAATAATTAATTCAAATTTGAACTAAAATTGAGTGACTAAATTGAAACACTCTCACATTTATAATTTTATTTCACATCAGCAGTGGCACACAAGGCCACAAATATTTATAATATATAGAAACTATAGCTTTTGACATTGATTAATAAAGGTAAACTTTTGTGTGAAAACTTTTTTCATACTTTGATTTTTCTACAACTCTTTGTTTTAGTCAAAAGGCGCTATTTTGTCCATTACCTAACTTCGTATTCAACATTGCTACTCATGCTTACCTTTGGCGACTGGAAAGAAACTGAATTTCATTTAACGATACCAAATCAGCTAGTAATTTAACCGATTTCATGACAAATTTGAAATAAGGATTTATTTCACTAAAAAGTCTTATATCAGCCTTGATCTATTAAAAGCAATCCATTACACGAAACTGAACCATACATTAAACTAGGCTGAACTGATTAGCAGAAAAACTGCTCTCAGAACTAGATCAGTCCTATTTTTGTGCCGACCGATGGCTGAGTGGTAAGCGTTTTTGACTGCGGGTATGGATGTTTCTTTCTGTGTTTCTCTGTCCTTTCATCTGTGATTGTGTATATATGTGGCCCACCCTATAAATGGTTTGTGGTGATATATCGTGGGTAATGCTACTCGTCTCCGTGATTTGGTTCACAGGTGCCCGCTGGGTAAACGACAAATAAGTATCAGTTTCCGGCCTTGTTGTGGCGAACGGTTAGTCATCTAAGTACCCGCCTTTATTTAAAAAATGACCTATTTTTGTTGAACACCATAAAGTGAATTTTGTATTTCTAACTTCTTCGTGGACATTTGCTTTGACTCTGTTGTTTCCAGCAGACTATAGTTGCTGCAAGTTTATTTTTATTTTCACTGACAATAGATAGATAGTACTAAATTCTTCATTGGTATTTGACCGATTTCACTTATTACAACGGAAAATTTTAAACTTCTAAGAACCTACCTTGATAAATATCCAAGAAGAAATTTGAAAACAGTCCATTCCCTTCATAAGAGTCTGCACTTAAGACATTATTCTTTAAAGCGCGATTATGTTACGGTATACTTCTATGCAGATCTGTTTGGAAATTTTTGGGTTCCCTCCATTGCAATATGAAACACAGTTCCTTATCTATAACAACCCACTACTCAGTAGAAATCCAAAACTTTGCAAAGGCTTTGAGGTGTTTAATCATCCAATGAGTAGCGCATAAATTAATAAAACTTTCGATTTGCTGAAGAGCTCTGTTAAAAAATGTTTTTTCGGTCAGAAAGAAAATTAGCTTTAACATGAATATAGATGTGGCATTTATGTTTTTTAAAGGGTACAGTAAGACCTTGAAAGTTTTCAAAATAGCTTTCGTTGCCCTACTTGAGTATGCTTAGGGTCACGTTAGCCTGGTTGGTTAGGGTGTTGCTCTCATTATCGGAAGGTTGTGAGTTTGAATCCCGGCTGACCGAAGATTGTGTTCGCTAATGGCGGCTGGGGCACGTTAAAACTGGTCGTGGCCGCAATGTTCTCCAAGTGAAATGATACTTCTGGGAGTGGCAGGTCAAGTATTGGGGGTCTTCTTCTTGGTCCCTGCTTGAATATTACGAAGACTCCACCCGGCTGCTTCTATCTAACTGGTAGAGTCCAATTCAAAGCTAGGTACAGGGAAGCATGCTGGTGCAACAACAACATAAGTATGCTTCATCATTCATCGTAATAACATTAAGATGCGTTTGCTCATGAAAACTTTACAGTAGCCTTTATTATTCTGTTATCTATATAACATATTAGATTGAAAGTAACGTACGCTTTATCGCGGTTTAGAATATAAATCTAAAAAAATATTTTCCATGAATGTTTATAAATGAAGAAAGAAGAATTACGGGTTCCAGAAAATATGTTTTCATCTGCATTTGCGGAAATATAATGTTTTTACAAATACAAATAAAAATTTTATTATTTTATATTACATAAATAATTGACTATCAAAATTTATAAATTTTCCCTTTAAACTTTTATCAGACAAGTAAGAAAATTAATAACAGAATTAATATATAATTTTTTTTACACTGGGTAATTTACTCAGTAAAGAACAGAATTTTATTTTCAAGGGACAAAATATTTTATTTTTTCTCTTGAAAAAATGTAACACCACCAACAACACTACATATAATTCTACATATATACCTAGCGTAGAAGCTCATGTTTTTGAAATAAATGGGAACACGTTTTCTTCTATTTTTGGAATACAATTCTGTCTACTGATAACAGAGGCCTCATTAAGCGTACTAAAACACCTCCTTAATTAAAATTATGGTGAAATGACTTGGTCAACCTCTCTGTTAACAACCATATCTCTTCGCTAAGTGGTAGGATTTTGAAGTTAACGAAACTTTTAATGCGTATAAATCATCTCAGTACTATGGTCTTCAGTAGTGTCTGATATAAAACCCACTTATGGCCTGGTCACCAGCACGAAATTTTCCTTCACCAACTCCTATTTTCCACAGCATGAAATAATCAGAAAAAATGAGATCCATTCCATCTATTAAGAACTGAAGCGATACACTCTACCATCCAGCATAGTCGAAATATAGACAATTAGAAGGCACATTTATTTTCAACTGATCAGAATGTTTAATATATCATAAATAAATGTGACTCCTATTTATTAACCTATTTCTCGGACGATATTGGAATACAAAATAGCTTAACCAAACATTATTTTCTGTAATAAATATTAACTCTGTATCGATTATTTATTCAATATCATTGGACTTAGTAAGCAATTTCTTTTCATGGAATTTCGAAATTAACAAACTAATGTCAAACTAAAGTCTGGTATGAAAATATTGATTTTAATGAATATAGGAATATCTATATTGGTTAAATTCATTTCTATATGTTTTGGAACACTACTGTTATACAACGCTGTTACTTAAAAGGGTTAAACAGAAAATTTGTATATGCTATTCATTAGGCAATTTTCACTTTAAGCAGTCCATGTTTCATAATGATAGAATTGCCATTGGGAAAACAGAGAAATATTAATTTGTCTTAGTTATGCACTCAATTCACACTCGCCCTACTTAAAAAAAGGAAAAAATTAAAATTATCAAAAAATCAAGATAAAATCAAGTTCAAGTTAAAATAAAATTATGGATAGTTAAGTATTTGATTACTGTATATAAGTTATAAGAATGCTTATATAATATTAGAAAAAAAGCATCTAATATTATATTTTACAAAACACAATCATTTTTTTTAAATTCAGAAGAATAAACGGGAAAACGTAAAACTAAACATTTTATGCAAGAAATAAATGATGAATTGCAAATGCATAGTTATTTAATAAGATTATGGAATTGCGTTAGCATTGATGCAAGAATTCATGCCGGAAGTTAACGAGTTTAGATACTTTGCCCATATAAAAATCATTCTGAGGAAAAAGTTCTATACTAATTAAAAATCGGATTGTGAATATTTAAGGAGGAAAATTCCAGCTTAGATGTTCCAACCATTTGATTGTCGTTTAAATTAACTATGACTATTAATTGCGTGTGTTTATTTTATAAACGCAATTAATCACCTTGTAAGTTTTAAAAAAAGTAGTAGAAATTAAAAGTCAGAAACTGAAAGAGATCTAGTACAAAATCTTATAAATTATTTTTCATTTGTGAAAAATATTTCACATTTATATTTAGTCAAAATTCATCTTTATTTTTGCATATTTCAAAACGCTAACTCAAGAATGAACAATATTCGTATAAGTTACCACAAAAATAAGTTTAGATGAATATTCCATATGCGTTGATAGCTAAATCTAATCAAACGCACTTAGACTGGCATTGATTGGACTACGCATATTACTTTATTTCGCCGTGTGGGGGGGAATCAATATCGATGTAAATGTATTTAAGACCCCTGGAGATTCGACGAACGGAGGCCTCAGAAAGAAGAAGATGAAAAGTAAATAAATAAAATAGAGCACCTCAGGTGTGTTGGTAAACCACTAAGTCTACTTTTTTTCTCCGACCCGGAATGTATAAAATGTTAGAAGCCCAGGGAAGCATCTTCGCCAACAATGTTGGGAGAAAAGAAGTGAAGTGGAAAAGAATTTTTTGAAAAAAAGCGTTGAAAAGAATTTTACGGAAATTTCTTTCAGGGAGCAAGAAAGTATATATTTGGTGACAAACATCAAAAAAGTGAAGAATCGAAGCAAGGAAAGTTAACAATAGCACCCTGTCTATGAAATATTGGTATTTGAAGATATTTAATATCAGTTTTTAGTTCACAATACCCACTGATAAAAGAGAATGATTTTTTATATACGAATAGCGAAAAAATATTCGTAAAACATTTTCTGGTAATTTCCGGTTATTTGGAAGCAAATGATCAAAATAAAAAAAATATGCTTGATTTTTTTATTATTTTTCTTTAATAAATCAATAAAGTAAAGTGTGATGACTTTTGTACATTTATTTTTGGGATAATTTATCTAATGAATGATTTAATCTATCAAAAGAGGTGTTTTTATGCAGTTTTTCTTTACAATCAACATAACTAAAAAACTTTTCATTGGAATGCCATACCTTATTCTACCGTGTTCATTTTTTATGCAAAAAGTATTTATAAATATATATAATTCATAATAGCATAATGATAACGTTTACTTGGATTTTAAGTAACTCTAACATTTGATAGGGTTAACGTGGCTTAGTGGTAGAACTATGTTCTTTGGACTAGAAGCTCATTGGCTGGAGCAAAATAATTGCTAAACTATGGAAAATGACTGTTAATTTCATGATTATTTTATGCATATGCTACGAGGAAATGCTTGAGTTTTCCAAGTTTTATACCTTTTGACGCATGAATGCGTGACTCTCTTACAATTTTCTAGGAGCAATGCATTGAGGATGTTTAAAGGCTTTCATCTAGCAGGCTATCGACTACGAAAGGTGAAAATAAATTGTAATATTTGATTCAATTCAGAAAATGTGTTGGAAAATATTGTCAAAAAGAAATTTAAACGATGTGATTTAGGACATTTTTAGTTGAAAGTTAAAAATAAGTTAGG
The DNA here is from genome assembly GCA_037975125.1 of Latrodectus hesperus. Taxonomy (NCBI): domain Eukaryota; kingdom Metazoa; phylum Arthropoda; class Arachnida; order Araneae; family Theridiidae; genus Latrodectus; species Latrodectus hesperus. The sequence continues at coordinate 70,969,563 of CM075856.1, read as the reverse complement.
TTGCTTTTTTGTAGCTTAACTCTGTTAACTAATCACTAATCATAGCCTAATGCAATATTAGTTTTAACAATGATTAAATGAGGAACTATAAACTTGAGCTCTGAAAATAGTGTTTCTAGGCTTCACTATATCAATAAATGGACATACTAGCAAAGATGCTATGAAGAAATTTATATCCATAAGCTTTTCAAGCAAAAGTACAACAGGTTCAGCTATAAAATAAGATACCTTTCAAACGCGAGAGCAACATTTTTACCATATCAGATTAGATATTAGAAATTCAAGGCAATAAATATTTCTTTCTCATGCTATTTGTTTCTATTCATTGCCTTTGCTAAAAAAATCCTGAGTCTAAAGTACAGAAATATATATTTTACTTTCTTAGATTTCATTAAATATTATGAAATTCTTTCCGTAAAATATTCACACAATCAGACATAGGTTTCTCGAAATAAAATTGCAATGCAATCAATTTGGATCATAGTATACGGTAATTTTATTGATACAGAAATATGCTGAAGAGTTTGGATTCTGAATACCACAGTGTTATAATCTATTACAATACTGTTATATGGTTGTAAATTTAAATAAGGGTAGTATGATGTATAAAAGCTGATAATTTTTACATTATAAACTATAAAAAACTAAAAGAGATTGTATATATGTAACAACACGTCATGTTGTAATTTCTTATGTGATTTTAATAATATTGCAATACTAAAGTTTCAATAGGGCATTTTTTGTTCTACATGATGTTTTTGGAATGTAGCGAGTTTGATATCAGGCACTCGCATTGATGATTATTGTGTTGAAAGTGCCTATTCACATTAAACTATCTAAGGCTCTTTACGCCAATGGGAAGAGTTTAGAGAATGAGAAGAAGCTTGGAGAAGAGAGGCTTCAAGCTCAAATGATAACTTTTCGATCAGAATCACAAAAGTTTCTATCTTAAGGGATTCAATTGTTGGAAATAAATAGTCGAGAGCGAATGCAATAATTCACTCTTGTGTTAAAGAACAGAAACATATCGAACAACATACACGGAAAGTAGCTTGGCTCAATATTTGATCAATTCGATAACCATCATGCTGAGGGAACCGACTCAAGTCAAAATTTCCGCAAGATCAAATATCTTGTCTTTCAGTTAGAGATGTATAACAATGAAAGAAGAATTACAGCAGAAAGGCCTTGTCACTTGTGTGACTGCGATTCAGCTTAATAAGGCTGTTAATAAATTTAGTCTATTTAGTCGGCCGAATTAGGTAGTCTGAAATGTAGAACAATCATATAATTTACAATGAATCTCTTTAATTCGCTCATTTAAATCTAATTAAATCTAATATATATACATATATATATATCGCTCTTTTTATAAAGTATTATTTTATATTATTATTACTTTAAACTGTGTGATGCGGAACTTTTCTTAGTATTAAGTTTCCAAATTTTCTTGAAACGATAGCTTTTTAGTTATCTTCCTTAGAAAATTACATATGTCAGATAATAGCAACGACTAAGACGAAACAATAAAAATGTATCCCTTTTAGAAATTTCAAAATACTTAAAGCATTATTTATAGAATATTCATTTTAAAACTTTCCACCATTATCTTTTATTTTCACTTATCTTTTTTTATTTAAAAATATTACTCTACAGAGCTCCATAATTAAGTGTTGCAATCATTTTGTAATCAAGTGTAAACTGTAAACACTTTTCTAACTAACACTTCCAATCTAAGAAAAGTTAAGGATCTGATAATTTATTTTACGGCCCGCTTCAATTATATGTCTGCGTAAGAACTCAGTAATCCCCTGATGGCTTTCATTTTTATAAATAAAGTTACTTGAATAAGGAAGCAGCCAAAGCATTTCAAACACGGACTCATCAAAGACATTTTTTTTAAAAAAAGTAATTGCGAGGAATAACTTATTCTAATTCTCAATGATGCATCATTAGAATAAGTACTCTCCCAGTAATGAGATACTGGAAGTTCTTATTGAAACTAATGGAAAACACCATCATTCGAAAAGCAGAAAGAAAGATACCGACTTATCTTTTGAACTAGATAACAGTTAACCATTAGAAGGATAAATGAGATTAAATAATTTAAATGAAAGAATGTATTGAAAAGAATATCTTACTTGTGCAATCTCCAAGAGTAAGAAACACATTCGTTATTTTAATGAATACATTTTCATTATATCATGAAAGATTTCTTTTTTAATGTTGATTGCAACAAATATAAAAAATGGCTCACTAAATTTTGATGCAATAAATTCAGAACTAAGGCAAAATATGCTAGACTGACTTCTTGGGTGGTATTTAGCTTCTTATTTTTGTTGAGTGAAATAGCCATCATTACATATCTTCCTTTCAAGCTGCCTTAAGTAGTGAGTTTAATGCTTGAAATAGTACATCGTTCTTTAAACTTTCGTACTAAAGTAGAGAGGCAGTAGGCCATGCATGAACTTTTAGAGAGCATGATTCCTCTCCACACGATGGTCAGATATCAAATCTGTTATTTTTTAAACAAAGAATAAAGCTATTTCCTCCGAAGTTAATGTAGCTCTTATATATACCATATTTTAATAGCGGACCAGTCGCTAGGGGATTTTCATGGCATCCGATTAATTGACCGTCGGATGTTTAGTAAATATAGTGTTCTTATGATATAAGGAAAAGACAAATATTATGCATGAAGCAACAACTCATTACTTTTATACAAAATATATCGAAATAAAAGTAATTTAAAAGCTTTAAAAGTAGTGTTACATTTGTTTATCACACTAGTGTCAAATCTATTCGTAAAATCGCGATACAGTTGTTTCAGCCACTGTCAGTTGTTAGTGATGTGAAGAAATGGAAGATATAGCAACTAAAACACAAATTAAGCACTTTCGCCATCTCTGTAACCTAACTGAACAAGTTCGACGTGTTATGAAAAGTAAAGGTCTTAAGAACTGCAAAGTAATTGCAGTTAATAAACTGCAATTGCTTCAATTTAATTAGAATGAGTTTCGATGGGCTTAAAAGGTTACAGCGGACTCTAATATTACGAGGAATGAACTGAATGCTCTCAATACACACGGAACTGTTCGCGGACACAAATTGAACATAACAATGCTGACAAAAGTAGACGTTACGTCTAGAACTTTTATGCCATGTCATAATGTAGCCGCAGCAGTGCATCAATTTACAATATTTTCTTCAGCTTGTTTCAAGTTTCGACCCTAAATGTCATATAGCATTTTTGTCACATATTAGAACCAGCTGTACTTACCGCATAACGAACAACATTCGACATCTACAGCTGAACTAACAACATTTTAATAACAAGAATTGATAAAATACGTAGAGCTAAGTATCAGTTTATTGAAAATAGGAACATAATTGTAACTGTAACTGCAGCATGGGTATGTTTTAACATAAGCCATACATTTGATCAAAGTATTATATCCTGTTTTTCCTCACATATATCTTAATTTTTGAAATTATACTGTAAAGTGAAATTTCACTAAAGCAAACTTTACAAAAACAATAACATTTGATCGTTGTATCAAATTTCCCTAAAATGAATGTTTTAAACATGAATATTTCAAATGAATCACGATATTAAACATTATAACAAAACATAAAATATAAAAAATAGTGTAGATATACATCTTTATTGAACGTGATAATTTTAATATTCATAATCTCATAAAGTCTAAATTAATATTTATCCTTATCTTGGCGATACTGTGTATAAATATAAAATTACTTCGATTTTATAATATTTCTCACAATTTTAATTTTTAAACTGACGGATACCGTTGCTTTTAATAAATGCGACACTATAGCCCTACACTCGCTTCACAAGAAGACTGTGCACCTACGGCGTCGAAATAAATGCGACATCGGTTTTAAACATATATTTCATTAATGTGGTAAAATTCTTTCATATCTGTAATTCTCAATGGAGACTAGAGAAAACGTTCAGTAGGTTAACTTTTATTTTATCAACTATTATTATACAAGGAACTTATCAACATTCATATTTTTCCATACCATTTAAGAAATATTTCTATGCTGTCTATTTCTAAAGATGTATATCAAAGTATAAAATCAAATATTATAATCCCTTTTATGAACAAAATATTGCTAGAAGTTGTGAATATATAGCTGTTTATCACAAGAAAAAAAAACTAAAATATAGAACAGTTTCAGCAGTTAAACTTTCAATACATTTCACTTTGTAATCTGACCGCCTAAAGCGAAACCATAAAAAACTACTCGATGTAACCGCCCTTCATCGAAAATTGAGAGTGTTGCCAATAACTCTTCCAAAATATCGCTCCCTTTTTTATTTTTTCCCTCACTTTTCAACAAAAGCACTTCTGGAGCTGGTGAGCATGGCTTGAGTACGAGAGAGCTATCTGTTCTGCTATTAATCAGACTTACAGCGGAGGTTTTCCATCTCGGTGAACTTTTTTCTTTCGACGACCTTTGCCTCATCATGGCTTCATTTTTTAAGGCTATTCTTCTTGGCAGGGAATTAAAAAGAAAAGAGTTCTAGGAGAAAGGTATAAATGCTATGAGCAATCATATTTTTGCTACGAAAAAAATGGGATAAAAAACGAAAGAGATAAGAGACAAACTTTTCCCTACCATACTTCTTCTTTTCCTGATAAAAATGTTGCGAAGTTTGGATTTAAGTAAGAGCAACGTGGTAAAAAAGATTATTCTCTGGTTAGCAGAACATATACAGTATTAACTTAGAGACATATTTAAGATGAAATTCGAATTATCTATGTTGAAATAAAGATTTAGTAACTCGAATATTAATATTTTCTCATTAATTTGGTGATCCGAAAAAACAAATAAAAAATTAATCACACTGCTCTAAAAAAGTTTCAACAAATAAAAACATGCCAAGCGTCTTTGTATTGTACATATTCTTGAAAGGATGCATAACCTCCATCATAAAATGAAACCTAATCAAAAAATGAGGTTGACATTTAAGATGGCATTCTCGCCACCACACTAAAACAATAAAGGAACATTAAGTTCTAAATATTGAAATTCAGGCTCTTTCAACATAATTGTTTCTTATTGGTCATGAAATTAACTATTCAATATGAAATATTTTTTCCTATAGCTATATCGTACCTGTAGTGCACAAACCGATAAGAAATAATTCATAATATCTTAAACTAACACAGTCCCAAATGAAAATAATTTTAGATTTGCAATAATTGTAGTTATTATTAGAATTGGTTGTTATTTTAAATTATTGTTGTTAATTTAATGAAGCATCATAGCATCAACATTTGGAAACCAGAAGGACATGGAAATATGTATATGCATATTTTATTTATTATTGAGTATATATATATATATATATATATATATATATATATATATATATATATATATATATATATATATATATATATATATATATATATTATAGTAAAAAAACTAAAACAATATCTTATTTTCATTGTTTTGCACTAAAGTACAAAACAAAATCGATTATAAAAATTATCTTAATCTTTAATAACATATCTTATGAGAGAGGGCCCATCTAAGCAGGCCAACCAGTACCAACATTTATATACCCTACTCATGGGGAATTATACTGATTCATGGATAATTACTTAAAACGTATAATTTACATGAACCTCTCATCATGACGACTATTGGTGTTATTGAATCCGGTGCATAATAGATGTATTTAACTTAGAAATTACTGTGGCACCAATAAGAGATGTTAACTATTCTCTTAAAAACATTTATGGCTGTATTAAATTGAAATGGTAGAGTGGGATTTCATAAATTCATTGAAAAAACATTAAACATAAACTTATACAAATAATAAAATAGAAGGAAATGTTAATGTTTTCTAGGCATACATTGTGCACAGTAAGCAATTGTTTCGACATTTAAATTTATTCGCGCATGTTTAGCTATAATGAATACATATTTCACAACGCATTCGCTGGCCACTGGAGAGTAACGCAGCAAGATTAATAGAATTGCTAGTGATCATTTAAAGTTGATTGCAGGCGAATTGAGCTGTCCATTATTGTAATTGATTACCACGGTTACCAACTCCCCCGCACCGTCCCTATAAATTACCCTAATCGTCTGTCGCTCTAAATCTTCGATTACGAGCCCTGGACATTACCTAGATGCCCCGAGGGCAATTTGGACCTAATCCCAAGAAATCAGAGAGATAAAGAGGCATCAAGACGAGGACAATTTAAGATTAAGTATAGATTGTAACTAGTGTGGTGGAAGTACTCCATTCTGCTTTATCCTACATCAGAGAGGGCCGGATTTTAAATTAATTCTCCATAAGACTTAAGGCATAAAATAATCAATTTTGGCCTATTGTTACATAGTCAGAAGTGTATTATCTTAAACTTGCTTGGGGTAAGCTGCCAATAACATTTTCAATAATCATTGACGATACAGTTAGAATCCATGATCGCTTTTAATGTGGGAGTAATTTTTGTTATTCTTGATATGGATATTTTCTCGTTTTTATATTATAATATGTTATTGCTTTACGCTTTTAACAACTTATTAATGCTGATTAAAGGTGCTAATTAGAGACAACAGCCTAATTGTTTTAAAGAGGGTTCAAATCGTGAGACTTGCACTTGAGGTGATAATCTTATTAAAAGTTTTGGTTAACGAAACTTTCTTGAATTATGTGCTCTTTACTTACACCATTTCGGATAATACATTAAATAAACTTGTTGGATTCATCTTAAAACTGAAAATTGCCATTTCTAATATTCTTAGAGGACATTGTTTCTTAAAAAGTTCCTTCTTTAATGTTTATGGCGATGAAAGATTGATTCTTTCTGCTGCAGTATATTTCTCTCACAGTTTATGAATTTTCTTTGAACTCTATTTCTGACAATCTCAAATTAACAGAAAAATATTTAAAAATTATATGATTTACATTTAGTCAAGAAAATGGTCTGATTTAATATATTTACGGATATTTTATTTTCAGCATTTTAATGATTTGATTGTACTTTGTTAATTTAATTGTAACTTCTTTTCTGGGTAGTAAGGCACAGAAAATGCTCTCAATAAAGAATATTTTGAACAGTTTTTGTCCAAATATTTTTACAAAAATGTGTCAAAAATAAGTTATTATTGTTGAAGTCACATTAGTGATTTCTTCATCACATTGATCACAAGCTTATTTTTATGGTAAAAATTTTATGCGAAAGCAATATTTCTATATTAATTATTAGAATACAGCAATTTTAAAATCTCTCAATAATATTCTAAGAGTTATTTCTTTTTTAAACAAGGAAAAATTCCATTATTATTTTTAATAGCCAAATATAATGTTCGATTCCTCAAACGAATTACTTTCTGTATCCATTTAAATTTCAAAAATTTTCCATCATGACAAATTCAGAATTTTATTAAAGAAATAATTAAACATAAAACAAATACTCATGATATACTTAATTTATTTTTATTGGAGGCATATCGTTTAATATATTGTATTCTAGAAGAACTTTACTCATGCAAGAATAATTTTGTCTTATTTAAGCAGAAGGATAGTTTTATATTCAAAATTTGTTAATATTATTTTCATGAGCCTAAAAATAATGGGAATTACTTACAAATAAAAACGAAATAAAAAAACAGCCTTAAATTATTTGAGAAAGTAACTCTTTAGTTTTAATCTCTGTAGATATATTTATTACTATAAAAAATTTAAAAGGCTGTAACCCTTTATAAAAGGATTTGATTTTTTATTTAAAGGCATAGCAAAAGTATTTTATAGAGGAAATAGATTAGGTATAGATTCATTATTTAATATATTTAGCATTCTGTATAAGGTTATTTAAATGAGGAATCACTGATGTAAATGGGAATGAAATCTTACCCATCATGAGGTTTGATCAATTTATGAATTTAATATTCCTTTCTTGCAAAGGAAGGGTAATTCTGCCAGGACCAACACTTTATAAAGTGTATTCTGAATCACTAAAAACTGTAAGTTAAGTGATGAGAATCGAACCCAGGTAATGTCGATTGAAATTCATTGCAAGAAATTACAATCTTGGTTATTTTTTAAAATTTAATCTAATAACTTCCCTCTTCCTAAGAATAGTATACTGTGCAGAATACTATTTTCTGTTAATTTAAATATATTTAAATTTTTTAAAGTCATGCACATTTTTAAGGCATAAGGGTTGTAAAGAATGATAATAGTCATTTTAAAAACTTAACTTCAGTTCTGAATAATATTTGTAATAATTTCACATTAGTGTAAGATTTTCGTATTTAATTTAATAATAATTATCAAATAATTGTAAGATTTGTTACGCACTTTTTTAACTTCACTACCAATAGTGACTTTTAATTACTTGAAAATGTATTTTTATTCACTCTAGTTTTTGTGTTTCACTAAATATAAAAATAAAAAAGTCTTATATGCTTCTTTCATAGTTGTTAGTTTTATATTTCTCTTTAATCTTTTTTAAACGAATGTGAATTTGTTTCGAGAAATGTGAACTTCTTTCACAATATCAAAGTGTATTTGACATCATACTCCAAATTACATCTGGTCTAGACCTTTAACCACATTTCTCTCTTATCACCATACATCTAATCCCGATGTTCAGTAGCCCACCTTCTTTAATTTGCATCTGGTCTAGACCTTTAACCACATTTCTCTCTTATCACCATACATCTAATCCCGATGTTCAGTAGCCCACCTTCTTTAATTTGCATTGTCTTTTGAAGTTAGCGCAATATGCATCATTGGCTTTCGTACATAGAGACACCCTAAGGGTATACTGAAAATTATTCCCCCACAAAAAAAAGCTGTCTTTGAAGCCATATTTCATTGGATATTCTTTTGATAAACTATTGAAAAGTTATATTGGTCAGCATTTTTTTTTATATTATTACCTAGAAAACCTTGTTTTAATCATTGTCTAACATTTTTATTTCTTGTAATAGATTTAAAGGTTTGAAGTGATTCTCTTAGTCATTTCAAAGGAGTATTTGCTACAATTTTCTGTGGAGATTTGAGTTTTCTGTTAATAGATCGAATCATAGGCTATACGATGAATGATGCTGTCGTAACGTTTTAAAATCATCTGTAAAACTTAACAATTGAATTTTATAGCTGAGGCTGATAAAAAAAGCAACTTCATCATAATCACCTTCTATTTTATTGAGCAATGTATAATGCATTTAAGTTTTAATTATTATTAGGATATTTTAGGAATCCTTGAAATTCATCTACAAGTCCCAATCAATTTTTTAAGTTCCAAACGATAATTTATTTAAATAATATATATCCAAACATTTGATAGTCATTATATATTCTATTTATTCTCAGCAAGTAAATGATAAAAATTTAAACATCCATGCTTACTTTTAAGTTTGAAAAGAATCATACAAATCTATACACGTCTACTAAAGATGGATGACATAGATAATTTTAATTCCAATACCAATTTACTCCAATAGACATATTTTTTTTTCGGTTGAAACAATAAACTATTTCTCAGTTTCTTTCTTGCAAAATATAGTTTATAGTTTAAACCGATGCTTTATGAAGGAGTTTACGGAACTGTGAGTTTTATTGCATGATTATTTTAAAAATAGTAAAATATGATGATATACCATTAACCACCTCAGACATGAAGAAATTTTCATTTGCATGATTTATGGTGAAATGATTATGGAATCCTAATAACCACATATTTTAATTAATTTTTGCATAAAATTCTTTTCTTCTGTATATATTATGATTCAAGAAAAAATAAAATTAATGTTTTTCTCACTTTCAATACTCTGTAATAGCAAATGTACTGATAAATATTTAAGCCAAGTGAATTTTGTTTTGCTGTTACAATAACTAAAGCGATCCAAATTAAATACATAACATTTTTAGTTTGTCAAGTGCTTATTTTTCTTCGTTTTATATTTGCCATTCATTTTCAAACAGCTCAATAAATTCTTACATTGTCCAGAAGAAGCATTCTTTATCATTGGAATGTTCTTAAAATATCGCTTCAAATTTAAGATCTTGTTTCAATTCAATCAATTTAGATTTTTTCTTTTGAACGATCATCTTTTGATGAAAGAAAATACTTTGTAATAAAAATCTTTTCATTTTGTAAATACTTTAATAATATCATCGTAATCATATGAAATATAGCTAAAATAGTATATAAAAGAATTCAATGATTTTTTTCTTTTAAAATCTAAAAAAAAGGTAAAAATCAATGTCTGCAAAAAATATCAGGCCAATAAATGTTTAATTACTTCTAGTAGAAGAAACCTCAAACGCCTTTATCTTCAAAAGCAAAAATGAGGATTAAGAGAATATTCATTAAAAATAATCTACAACAAATCAATTAAAAATAAAAAAAAACAGCATTGAAAACTGTAAAATAATAGTAAAAAATCACATATCTTTCTAAAGACATACTTTCCTTTTTTAAAAAATACAGTTCAAAAATTGTTTTGTATTTCATTATTAAAAAGTAATCTACTGATTTATAAATTCGTTTATCAAAAAAGGAAATTGAAAAAAATAGTACGCATTAATTTTCCTTTTAATTGAATGAATAAACATTTGTTTTTATCCTAAAGTAAGAACTAAATTACTCGTAATCCCAAGCAATGAAATATTAAGGAACAATTAATGATGAAACATTCAATCGGAAAGAAATTTTTTTTTATGAAGAATATGTATTTTAATTTGAATCATTTGATTTTACTCTGCTTTTTATCAACTCTTTTTTTCATCCTTCTTAAATTTTATCAATTAATAAGTATACATCTTTTTATATATTTTTAATTATTTAAAATATTAATTTATTATATTAAGACATATGTAAGCTTTTATTATCTTCAAATAATATTTAACGAAATATTATAATTTGCATAAAAGCAGAAGAAAATGATTTTATTAATTGTGCATTTTAAAAGACTTGCTTTGGGATTGCAATGGTTAATTTAACCAAGATCTTTAGTTTAAAGCAAAAAACTGAAAAACAAATAGCAACGACGCCTGATTTTGGACAAAATCCACGAACAATTCAGCTGAAAGCCAGAGCAAGACCGTTCAACTGCCATTTATCTTCTAGAAAATATCATCTAAAAATCAATCACATGACACTAGTTATTTCAGTAGTAATTAATTAAAGTATAATGATTTTTAACATTAATTAATTCAAATTTCGTTTCTCAAATTGGCCTTTTATCATTATTGAATCATAGTGTTCAGTATTTTTCAATTTTTCCAAAGTTATAATTTATGAGTATTATCACAACGGAAATGCATTTGGCGATATAATGGATATAAGAAGAAAAAATTCAAAGGTCAGAATTAGCTTTGTAACTTTTTTTTGGTATTTTTATTTGACTGCGAAATAATGACATTATTTACAAGTAATCTTAACTACATTTGGATACGTATTAAACTGATGCATCAATTGACCAAGAGTAAATACTAAGCACAATAATATTGAGGTGTGATAATTTTATTGAAACAAATAAATAGTCTCTTTACTAGCACGGTGACTCTTTTCTGAACAGTAAAGTCTAATATTAAAAGTAGGCTTATAAGACAGAATATTCATCAATATTATAGGTTTGAAATAGATCGAATTTCTATTTGATTTCTGACAGTTATATGGAAAAGTTCTATTGATATTACCTATTAGACATATACCGCTTACTCTTTACGCAAGACTTTTCATATAACAATTTCTTCAGAAGGAATTTTTAAAATACTCATTATCACCCGTCCTGTTGACGCAGAAAGGCAAGCGCATCTTCTCTTTCATTATATTTCCCATATGGCTGGAATCGAATTCATTGTTTTCTATTCTGAAGACTACGGTTCTACCACTCTAAATTCTCTAGGATAGAAACAATTTCTCTTCAGAGCGGAATGAGTATATGACCATTGTTTTTGAAAGATATTTTTTTTTAAAAAAAGAAGAAATCATCTCTGTTTACGTTAAATCTTCGTATGCCCTATGTTGGAGTTGATAATTGTAGAAAAGTAAGTAAAAAAATGTGATTTTGTTATTCGTTCATGGATTAACTCATTTTAAAGATTTCAGATTATAAAAATGTATAGTCAGGCAGAAAAAAGGAATAAAAATAGTAAAAATAAAATATTGTTAGAAATGTTTTATAACCATATCCATTTTTCCTATTTCGTGTTCATTTTTTTGTTGATCCAATTTTCACAAAGCAAAATAATTACAAGTTAATTGCGCATGTGGCACTTATAAGAATTGATCGGCTATATCAACATTTCGGAGTAGTTTATTTACTATCATTTAGAATGGTTTTTAAAATTACGACCAAAAGTAATACAGAATTATATTTAACAATAAAGTAAATACATTTTTATCTATTATTGCATTCATTCAAATAGTTTGAAACTTTTTCATCATTATTTTATAATATAAAGGTCATACAAGAGCAATTGTTATTGAGATGAATAAAAAAAATTCTTTAAAATCTTGACAGCAAACGAATGAACCCGTATGGATAGCTCTAAAAGCATTTTTTTAATTTCCATATCCATATTTCCTACTGTTTGACTCTTATAATCAACGAAATCCACAAAAAATTTCAACCACTACCTCATTACTGACAACAGCATGGCAACATCTTACATTTTATTTTTATCTTATATGTATAAAAAATTTTGAGAACTGTATGAATTTGATATTAGATAAGAAAACAGTTTGGTATTCTTGATCGGATTAAAATAATTTGATTAATAGTATTTAGCTGAGGATCATTTAATCGTGAAATTAGTATAATTATTATTTGATAATTCTATTGACGAAAAGCTTTTGAAATAATTATAGAAATAAACTCATTTGGTGTTCAGATTCGGTTTGGAATAATTTGACTATAATGTTCAGATATGTCAGTCAAAAATTATTTGACATTCGGGAGACAAAACTATTTGGTTGTATTGAAGACTAAAAATTACTTAGTTTACAGGATTGGAATAAGGCAAATTTGTAGCTTTTCCTTATTACAGATGAATGAGTATAGGTCTTTCAATCCTTCTTTATTATTATGTCACCCTTATAGATAAGATTTTAAATTCATGAATTTTTTTTTAAAAATCTGATTCGAAATGATTTTAGAAAAGAAATATGAATCAAATAATACTTTTAATTAGTTTCAAACCAGATTCTGATGACATAATCCAACAAAAAAAAAAAAAACTAAATTATCAATACAATATTGCACCGATAATAAAAAAATAACTCTCAATAAAAGAACACGAAAGCGAAAGAACAACTTAATATTGGGTTTCAAACAAAACAAATTAAATCTGATTTTGAAACGATGTGCACTTTACAGAAAATTAAAAGGAAAAGTAAAATGACAGAAACAGTTTTAATATATCACAGAAATTAATTAAAATTACTTCACTCAGTTGAGTGGGAATAAAAAAACCCAAGAAGTATAAGACACGCCTTTCCTTAGTTCCTAAATATTAAAAAATCATCTTCTTTCGATTTTCTTTTTTTTTAATCCTTTTTTTGGATTAATTTATTCTAAATATAATAGATTTGAAAAGTGATTTTGAAAAATGACTTCAACGAAAATTTCAGTTTGACAATAAAATAAAGGCAATATACGTTTCTTAGAGAGGAATAAGATTATAATGGTTCTTAAAAATAATTTAGCACCATTTTCCTTACAAAATGTCTTCAAATTTTGATTACTTTATTTGCAACTCTACGGGGTTTTTCCCACACGGGATAATTAGAATAGGAATTAGGAAAAAAAGTATACTCCAAATCACTTCAAGAATCCAATGTAAAAATCTAACTTAGAATTCTTAAACTGAAGAACAAAGAATTAACAACTAAACCGTCAAATTTGGATGATATTGTTAAATACACAAAAATTAAGGCTTGTTTAACAATATTATCCAATTTTCTCAGCCAAACTTTTTCCTTCAAAAAGGTGTTATTAAAATTTTCAGTGCAGATTTAGCTTGACATGGAAAAATATAGACTTTTAGTAAAGTGAAATGTCACTTTAAATTATAAATTCACATCAGATTCATTATCGCAAGCCATTGATTTTGTACTTTAAAAAAATAAGCTATTTTGATATAAAATTGACTGTTTATGGTTATAAAAATATAAGTGTCCAATCGAAAACATTATTAAGTAGATAATAACAAATTGAAATCAATGTTGTTATGGAATATGAGATTTTTCTTAACTTTATTGGATTATTTTGAGTGCCACTTCCTGCCTATTGAAATCGCTATATTTAAAATCGTTAATTTTATTGTAAATTTAAGTTTTAATAAAAAAAATCCACCTGAGCTCCAATTTTATATATTTATTATTATTTATTTTGTATTATGTTTTATGTATATTAATAAAAAAATTCGTCCAATCGAAAACATTTTTTTGTGCTAAATTTATTGTTTCATTATTTTGTGATTGACTTTTTCATATACTACGTTCAGACTTACAGATAGACATGCCATCTAGTGAAGTTGACAATAGGAACCCTTTAGTTTGCCTCATCGAACATTGAAAATAGGTGCTAGTTACATTCTTGTAAATAATACCTATTTTCCTAATCAAATTAATAGTTTTTTAAATATTAAGATTTACGGAGGAAATTTTAGAGAATTAGAAATTTTAGAAATTTAGAGAATTATTTTTTATTGAAAACAACTTAAAAATATTATGATTCGAAATTAGAAATCAAGTGTTTTTCATTTTTAAATATTTTCAATTTTAATTTGAAAAATATTATTTTAATTTGATTTAATAAATATTTCCTACCAAATACTAAAATATTTATAGAAAACGTTTGTTCAGATAACTTAGATAATTTAATTAAATTTTATCGACGGGGAAAAATATCTAAAATTACATCAATTAATCAGAAAATTTTAAGATTATTTTATAATAAGTTTCATGGAATGTTTATATAAAACTTCATTCATAAATGTTCCAATCATAAAATTTCGAGAACTTTTTTTAAGCTTCGTAGAAAGTTTATATAAAAATTCAATATTATAAATTCACCAATCCTTCAAAACTTCAATAGTTATTTTGCGTTTTTTTTTTTTTTTTTTTTTGCCACAAATTATTCTAGGTTTAGCTGAAGACTTCAAGTGAGAAAAATGATCCAACTCTTGAAAAATAGATTACTTAACTTAAAAAAGAAGATTATGAAAACTGCATTTATTTAAAAATCAATTATATGAGTTAAGAAGTATTGGCATTTCTTTTGTTTTGTAATCTTCTAAACTTTTCTCTCTCAAAGAGAAAAAGAAATTTTAAGTATTTTTTTAAAATTATATTCCACACAAAGAGCCATTTTTCACAATGAAAGAAATTGAATTTATTATTTTTAAATCAAAAAGTTTCAATCTCTATTATATCGACTTAAAAAGGGACGAGAGAGATTAATATATTTACTATTTACTTTTTAATATCTAATTTGAGTTTTTTTTTAAAAAAAATACTGAAAATTTAAGGCAAAGAGCGATTATTAACTGGAATAAAACTAAAAATAATTACTTTTCATCAAAGTTATAAAGTATTAAGGTAAGAGTTTTTACTTGAATTAACATTAAAAGAAAAACTAAAACATCTTTGACCCGAGTGTTTAGAGTTTAAGCCTGAGGTAGTGACATCTGTTTTTCTATTACAATTTACTTTTCTGATTTCACACAATAGCTTACGATTGTCTTAATTTTATATAGTATTTTAATACATATCATAGAGCTCTATTTAATTTACTAAATTTTTTGCAAAAAACGAATGATTTTCAATTTAAAATTTTTAATTTGGTGATAAATAACACCAATTTTTAATTTGGTGATGAAATTTCAATATTACGTGATCTGAATTATTCACTGTGAAATCTGAGGTTAATTATTATCAGTTTAAGTGATAAATAATAAAACAGCTATAGAATTGGGTTAACGTTTGTTGTTATGTTTATTATCATTTAACTAATAAGAATTCGATAAAGAGTAAATGTAACGAATCAGCTACTTGATCATGTTGAAGATCTTCATGATGATGAGATATCTATACATATTAAATTTTCGTGGAACCCAATATTTCTCTTCTGGGTGAATGTAGAAAAAAAGATACAGCACTGATGAAGATCCAGCTGCCTGGCAGCTATTTTAAATTATGCCGTGGCTTGAGACATTAAGAGCCTTCTATATGTAAAAATCAGAAACATGCAATGAAACAAATGAGCGATCTGCATTGTCTTTTGTTTAAAATGTGTGACCTAGTTGGAAAGAGCATAGTTTACGTGATCGATTGATAGCAGAATTTATATCTAGTTCAGCCGAACATCAAAAATTTCTTAAGCCTATGAAGATTAAAAATTCCATAAAATCCAATAATCTTCACTGTGAAGGCGGTGAAAGGAGAGATGAACCTTAGTCTTTAATCTCATTTTTGATCACTGTTCCAAATTACTGTTGTTTTGACTGTAGTTAATGACTTTGTGTGACAATGTTAAGATAAGCATAAACGTATATCTAAACGGAATATAGCCTGAGCAATCACTTGAAATGTTGTTGTTGTTATGGCTTATTCTTCAAATGTCTGACGAAGTCAAACAAGTTCCATCAGACCGTTGACCCTATGGAAATCGAGGACCAAATGAGGACGATGAGGATATATCCTCTCTGGAAAGTCCCAAACAGTCCACAATATGATTAGGAGAAGCCTGCTCAGTTTTACATTTAGAGAAGACCTCAAAGATTTTCCTGCTTTCGAAATACGTAAGACCCTTAGTGTGGCCACTTGCTAGTCTGGAAATTACAGATCTAGAGGCTCTGTCACAATTGCGGGCAAATGAAGAGCCAGGCTCTTTGCCCACGTACCAGTATGATGGCAAGAAGGAATCCTCCACTTTTTCGAAGTTTCAGAATTAAATATAGAGTAATGTTCTAAAAAGGTATGTGTTGAAGAGGAAGGATTATCGTGGTAATAGCCCTCCTTGGCCAGACTATCTGCCTGCTCATTGCCGTATATGTCTACATATGAGAGGGAATCCATTGATAGTAAAACTTCATGGGACTCCGAAATGAGCTTGAGAAGGATAGAACTTGAAATTATATACATATATATATACTATGTACATACATACATACATACATACATACATACATACATACATATATATATATATATATATATATATATATATATATATATATATATATATATATATATATATATATATATATATAAGGATATAAGAGTTTCTAATTACAGTTTTTTTTTTTCTGTGGCAAATGATGCTTTACTTTGCTGATCTTAACCGGAAAAAGTTTTAAGTTACTAAGCCACTGGAGTTCGGCAACTTATACATTAGGTCATCCAGTGGGTACACCATCTTTGTACCGAAAATGAAATGGTAGAGAAATACACACACAGAGAGAAAGAAACATCCATGCACCGATTTGAATACGGGACCCATTACTTCGAAGTTTCAGCTCTTAACCACTCCACCATCGATTGGCAAATTACAGTTATATACTGCTTTATTTACTATGGATTCGGATGATGTCAATTGAAAATAATAGAGACAGTTTTTAGACACCAGAGGAAGAATTTTCAACTAAATCCACACATGTCTAACTTTCGGTATTTCTAGCCAAACATTTATGTGAAACAATAGCTATTACACTGCCTTAGCAAGGCGAATCAATTCTAGGAAATATTTACTTAAAACATTTAAATTATGTTAGAAATAAGTCAAATAAGATTTGATTGCGCATTTTAGTCGTGCTTTCCACCAAATATGGTGCATATGGAGTTAAAATAATCTACTGGATGAATTTCGAACATGGTTAGATTATCAGCGAATCTAATCTTACCTAATAAACGTTAATCTAAATTGCAGTATATTAAATTAAATCTTCATTGCTGCCAATTTGATTGATGAAGGTTAATTAAGCTGAATACATTTTGATGCTGAAAATTAAATCTCCCTATTCAGACATTTATGTATATTAAGAGTTATATAGAAGATGAATGTACTTTCAATTATAGGAGTGAAGACTCCAATATGCAAACATAAATTTGATTGATAAAAGCTAATTAAACTAAATCTTTGATGTTGAAAATTAAATTTATATTTCTAGTTGCTTTTATAATTGGTGTTATACAGGAGAACTATTGGGTTTCTAATTGCAACTGATTTTTCAATAGAAGAAAAAAATTAAAATTCACATTTTCATTTATTTGTTTTTAAAATCTTATATGCATAAAATTAGTTAATGTTGTTAAAATATTACGTTACTTCATGTTAAAATTGTTACATCTCGAAAATATGCAAATTATAAAAAATATGCATCAACTAAGTCTATTACACTAAAAATAAAAAGTTATTAAATTTGTAAGAAAATTTTTATTAAATTTCCAAAAAGTTATTTTAAGCTGTTTGGCTGTCATCTATATACTGAGTAAAACTCTCTCGAGTGACAGAACTATACCAAAATAGTTAATTAAATGTTTTTCCAAACTTTAAAAATTCAGTACTTAAAAATAGTATATAAATAAATTAAAATCAAAATTGCTTAATACAACTAATCCAATTATAAAATTATATAAAATGAACAATTAAATATTCAAAAAAATTTTCGAAACGTAGATAGTCCACACTGGAAATGTTTATTTTCCACAATGTCTCAAAACATGAATGTGGCCATCATGATACAGCAAACAGAACCGGAATTCAACTGGAAACGCTAATTCATGGTTTTCTTATGTCCATGTTCTTCGTTGATCACATCATCCAAGCATGTCCCACACATGGTCTATTGAATTCAAATTTGGTTAGTATGCTGACCAGTCCATACGGGTGATATCCTCCGATTGAAGGCATTCGTCTTCAATGTTTGCTAGGGGAGGACGGGCGTTGTCATCCATAAACAGAAATTCTGCACCCGTGGCACCCCGAAACAAACGTACATGTTGTTCAGAATGACATACCGATAGATGTGGCCTGTCATGGTTACATTCTGAACAGGCAGGTTAGTTCTGAAACCCAGAATAATTCCTCACCAAACGAGCAATCCTGCACCGCCGTAATGGTGTCCTTCAATGGTGTTCTTTTGGTGGTAGCGTGTACCTGGCCTTCTTCATGTGAAAGTCCGGCGAGAATCAACCTGAAAATTAAACCTGGACTCGTCGAATAACATCACACATGACCACTGATGCGGTGCCCTCAGTGCATACTCTCTACTCCAAGCTAACCATAGGCGACAGAGAGTTGCGGTAAATAGAGCTCATCTGACAGGCCTATGATCATATAGACCAATGTGCCCTTAGGGTCTGTACACGGTCTGCCTTGAAACTATCGTACCGGTAGCTGAAGAGAGCTGACGAGACAGGTCTGATGCTGTGCTCGGTCTGTTTCTTTTGGCAGTAACTGCCAAATACCGGTCCTCATTCGGCATTGTAACTCGGGGGCGACCTGTGCTGTAACGTCTATTCACTTTACCATCATCTTGGAACCGTTGCCAAAGCCTAGACATGACACTCTGCGCGATTCCAAGTTCCTCGGATACTTCCAGCTGGGTACGTCCACATTCCAGACGGCCGATAATTCTATCACGTAAAACATCAACCAAACGCTTCCTTTGTGCCATAACTACACGGTTATTTTACTGAAAGACTTTTAAAGTGCTTTTGAACAATTTTACTTCTTTGCAACCATTCCTTATATACCCCTCTCTTACACTCTGGTCATTGTGACGTACTTTCAGCGCCATCTGGTGGTTTCTTGTAATTTTTATATTATTCTTCAAGATGTATGTGATAACTCCACATGTGAAATTTTTATTTTAGAGTTCAATTTCTGTGTGATTCTGAATTATCCTTAACTTATGATTCTTTCTTAGAGAATGTTAATTAAAAATTTATTTAGCATCAGATTTTATCAAAATTTCGAAACAGAATTTGAACAGATTTGATGGTTCTGCCATTTTAAATTAATGTATATATAGTATATATTTCGAATTATTATTCAAGAGTTTTTGTAGAATAATCAATCAATTACTTAGAAACTGTTCCTTTGAATTTGACTTTAAGAAATATTTGTACTTCCTTATACCAAATGCATGCACATAAGGTTATAGATAAATGTTTACTTAATAATTTTATGTGCAACATAGATCGATTATAAATAGAATGTCATATTATCCTTATATTCTTTGACATAAAAGTTTAAAAACTTTTAAATAATTTGAAAATATTTCAAGATTTGAATATATGAAAATTTATAGTTCAGTGTACTTATATTTTCAAAATATGCACATAATGTCTTGTTACAGAATATCTCATTCCAACAAAATGTTTAGAATTAGTTTTTTTTTTGCAAGTCCCTTATGTTAAAAAAATCAGATAAATTATAATTTATTACTAGTTATATATATATATATATATATATATATATATATATATATATATATATATATATATATATATATATATATATATATATATATATATATATATATACAGGGTGATTATAAAAAAACTTTGCCAACATCTGCACTTCTAGCGTCCATTCTATTTAACCGATCAAGCGAGTTCCCGAATGACGACTTCGCATACCCGCTTGGTATTTTATAGGTTTCCTACGCTGAATATCAGGCGACCGGCGTTCTGTGATTGGTTTCTTGACTCTGTCACATGCAAATTTATTGCGTGCGCCCAGATCGTGTTTTATTGGCCGGTTTTCAGAACTCTTTTTTGTGTTTGCAGAACACGTCCGTTTTTAGACATATCGGTACCGTTTCAACGCTATTTAGGGTTTTCGCATGTGCTGAACATTTTGCGATGGTAAAAAGTAGACGTTGCCATTCGAAAATTTCGAGTTTCTGTCACTATAACTGTAACCGCGAGGGCCACTGTGTTGCCATTCACAGAATTTCGAGCGCAAATCTCAAAAGAACTATATTTGAAATATCATCTTGATCGGTTAAATAGAATGGACGCTAGAAGTGCAGATGTTGGCAAAGTTTTTTTATAATCACCCTGTATATATAATAAACACCAAGTGCACAAACATGCTCTAGTGTGACAGTTTTTTTCTTTATAAATAAGTCTATAACATTATTCATTTCTTTCCTTTCCTTCCATTTTGAGCTTAATGAAAATTTACAAATTGAAATAATATTCTGTATCGCAAGGACAATTTATTTATAATAAGTCATGTTCTTAGTTATAACAAGTTATCATTTCTTGTATACAATATTTCAAATTACAAAAAAAGCAGTTTATGCTTCCTTGATATTTGTATTCTAAAACTAATGTTATCAGGAGATTTTTTTATTACTAATATACGTAATAATTTAATTATAAGTGCCAAAAGACTGCAATTTTTTACTTATGATAGTGCTCTCTTTGAAGCTGCATACAATAAGTTATTCAAGATTTCCAAATCTAACAATTATTTGAAGAATATTACAACTAAAAATGATTTATAGACAGTTTATTGTTTAATGAAGTTTTCAATCTAAAATTCACAAATGTGTGAGGCCCCTTAAGCCTTATCGTTGAGAACGTTTCAGCGCATTGAAAAATAGTAGAAAAAAATTTTGGTTTAAGAACCTGTTAATGGTAAAAAGCAATGTTTTTGAAAATCAGGATGAGAAAATTATGGGTTTCTTCATTCCTAAGATTTTTATAGATATTGTGAAAAATATCAGTTAAAAAATTTATAAAGTAGATAACGTAATTACAAATAATAGTATTTATTTGTGAAACTCGAATAAAAAAGATGTTTGATTCTCTTTTGTTCCCAGTAAAAATTTAGGACTTCTGGAAGAAATTTAATAGCCATAACAATGCCAAAAACAATATGGAACTATTTATAATCAAACATAAAATCACGTATTTATGTGTGTAAAATAATATATGATTCACTTACATAATTATATATCCTTTGAAATTACCTTCAACAGTAATTAATTTCATTTTTAATCGTGTCACATTTACTTTTTTAAATTTATATTTTTTCTTAAAATTATTAAATTTTTATAGTATACATATTATAGTTAAAATAATATGCATAAGTATTGCACCAGTTTTTTCCACACTCATATATAATAATAAAGAATTCTAATAACTTTGACATCCAGTTGGTTAGTTTAATAAAAATATTTTTTAAAAGCGCATATTTATTATAATCTTAAATTTAATTAATAAGGAGTAAATTGAAGCTAGTCTTTTTAAGCCAAGTTGTGTCATATTCAAATGCATTGTTCCAAATCTGAATTACTTAAAGGAAGAACACAAACTTGTTATGGCAAATCAAAAGCAATTTGAAGCTAAGAATTATGAAAAATTTCAAACAAAAGAAAACATGATTGAAAATGAAAAGAAAATATTTTGAATGAATAAACGAAATAAATAATAATAAAGGAACAAAACCATGAGGAGGAAATGAAAACTGGAAAAACCAATCAGAAGTAATTTCTAGAAAGAAATGTTTTTGAAATCTGTTTTGTATTTTTCAACTAATGAATGAAAAATAATTCAACACTCGAAGAAGACAGAATAAATATGTTTCATAAGTTTGGTTAGACATCAAATTGTTAAGAAAAATAATCATATTTTTCTTAAAATGTGAAGTACTTATTTTTATTTTTTTTGTATACGTTCGAATTATATTTTTTTATTGTTTGTTAGAAATAAAGGATTAAAGAAATAAATTACAGAAAAATAAAGAGATGTTCTGCATACAAATCAACATTTTAATAAGACGAAAGGCTCATTTAGGACTCAACAAACAACAAGTGATAAATAATAATATAATTTTTTGGTTTTAATTTAAAAAATATATAATATTAAAGAATAAAGGTTTTGTTTTGGTATTATGAAATAAAAATAAGGTATTTATTTTACTAAATCAAAACAAAATACAGCAATATTAACACAATGACTTTACATGGCAAATTTTTAATTACAGATTAGTACTGGTAATGGCCTTCTCACTTACATCCCTCTCGTGTATAATCCTTTACAATTATACAGTTTATACATTCTTCATATATAACATTTTTTACATTTATATGCATCTCATTTATATATGTTTCACACATTTATGTGTAGTTTCAGCAAATTACCCGCACTTCAACCGCAAAGTACAGTGTCGCCTTCTTATAGCGTTATTGCTAATTTCGATAATTTGTTGTTTAGAATTTTTTTATAATGAATAATAAAAAAGATTAAAAACTTATTTAATAATTTAAATAAAAAGACACGGTGGCCTGGTTGTTTTAGGGCATTTATTCTCATTATCAGAAAGTATTGAGTTCGAATCCCGTCCCAATCAAAGATCCATTGTATTCACTAATGGTGGCTGGGGCAAGCTAAATATGTCGTGGTGGCAATATCCTCTAAGTAGAATGATACCTCTGGGATGTCAGGCCAAGTCCAGGAGTCTTCTAATTGGTTTCTGTTTATAAACTATGAAGACCCACTCAGTTTCAAGGTCCCGGAAGACATCCCCATTGTGTGCCAACTGGACAAAAGCCATTGTTTTCCTTTTATAGTGAGGAAAATGTGGTATATGGGTCCTAGCAGATGGACGTTATAATAATTTAAATAAATGTTACAAATGTTTCAATCTATGTTTTAGTTCAAAGACATTTAAGTATAATCCTTTCTTAAAAATTGAATAAGGTACATTGCAGCTATTAAAATTATATTAGTACTTTAAATAACATAAATTTTAATGAAAAGTTGTAGTTTACTCGAATTATAAATATTCAGACTAGAATGCATTAAGCTAAATAATGAGAACACAAACCAGTAAGCACTAATATTTAAAATGTTTGAAAAATGTAGATATTTTACATTCTTTTAGATTCCTTGACGTTAAAATTTCAAGAAAATATTAATGTTTTAAAAATAAGTTGAAGATAAATAGTGTTACGAAATATCAGGAGAAAAGATTTTCTGTAAAACTTAGCATCACTCAAGATATTATGCATTACACAAGAGAAATTGAACATCAGTGTATCGAATGGCAACCTTAGGAAAAAATAAAAGCGAAAGGGTTGCCAGACGCAGTTCGAAATTGTACATTTGGTGTTATTTGGTAGCACAGTTTAATAGTTTGGGGATTCTGGCGCACATTTTGAAAATTTTCCAAAATTCTATAGGGAAATGATAAAATCTATATACCGTCTTGCCTCTTTAAAGAAATTAGTTTAAATTGAGTTAAGTAATTAACAATACTGTGTGTGTGAATTCTTCATTGTATTTGTTCTATATTTAAGAAATATAAGAAAATGTAGAGTTCCTATCTATGGGTATATTTTAACTAATATTGAATAGAATGTAAAATTTCTATTTAATGCTAATATCTATTCCAAACCTATGAATTATGATACATGTAATAATATAAGATTGGAAGCATTTCCTTTGCTTAATTCTTATAGAAATTTAGAATCGAAAAATTTTTCCATTTCATTTATATCATCTTTTTCGAAATATATTAATTTTTTTATATTCTATAGTCACTTTTTGTGGGGGAAATAATTTGAAATGAATTCATTATTTAAAATAAATTCCGGTTCACTTACAAAAAACCACATCCTATACAAAAATCGAAACTCGTACCAAATGCCAGAAAATATGCCCTTTTATGCAATATAAATATTGTTTTTCATTTAAAAATCAGATAAAAACAGATTATATTTACAGCAAAACACTCGTTTTGGAGAAACTACAAAAATTTACTCATTTTGTAAAAAGAATATTGTCATTCTTATTACCATCCTTTTTTTCCACATTGATATAATATTTCGTGGTAGAAAAACTGACTTATAACTAGATCTTTATTGGGGGATTTTAAATATTCTGCGATACGAAATTTTATTAAGTGCCATTTTTAATAAAAATATTTTGCTAATTCCAGAAATTTAGCGCCGAGCTGGTAGCTAAATGCAATAATTTACAAAAATGTGTGCGAGTTCAACTGCAACTCAGTCGAGGATATTTGTAATGGTTCCGAATTCACTTCAAACAATACATTCTTGTCTAATTAGATTTCGTATGAAAAAAATAACGTCAGTATGACAAACTAGCTAAATTTTCATTTTGATATATCCTGGCATAACCTGAACAGCCATTTTGAAGATCATATGAACTCAAAATATAATTTTTCGTTGATGTGAAATTTCACATAAAATTTCGAGGAAATTTCAGACATAAACTTCGTCACTTGAGGCTGATTTAAAATAAAGAAACATTTATTATAAAACCATATGTCAATAATTTGGCATAGTTCAAAATTCTATGAAGCAGCATTGTTTATATATCTAACTCTATTTATATATATATATTTAAACATACATATATTTTTAAATTTGAATTTTATTCCAATTCCTTTTAAAATGTTCAATCCAAAAGGACATTTGCGAAATGTTATCGCATGACTCTCCAAACCATCAGATAAATTCACATGAATATACTGACTATTTTTACATACATAAGAACTATTATGAATTTCTAATGTTTCTGGATTCATAAAGGTTCCAATCAAGTTAACAAAACAGGGAATCGTCAGCGCTTATGTTATCAACTCGTAGACCCCCCTCCTAACTTGGGTTTCAACATTTCATGAGTTTCTACGTCACAAGTATTCACACCCAGGATATGAATGTCTGTCCACTATGAGTTGCTTACCTTAATCTAATCAATCCTTGTGTGCTGAAAATATAACCATCGGATAAAAAATATGCTTTTTTTAAACAAAAAATATTCTGATTGAAAAAAATGTTGTATTTCCTAATATGGTACTTTTAGGAAAACATTTTTTGAGTAGCAGATGACCCAATACATAAACAGCGGTTCAGGTGAGCACCGGACTGTACCTTTAGGTGAACGGGCTTGGAATACTCACCCATCACCAAGTGCCTCGTAATTTTGATCCACTTTCAAGTGACAACGTCACACTTAAGCTGGTACTCTCCTCTACACATCCACGCCACATCAGTGGAAGGACTTTGGACATCACATATTATATGTGTATTAACATGGTGACATTCCCAACCCACGGAGCTAATTTATAATATTTAGTTTCAATCATGTAACAGAACTGTGATGCAGACACCTACTGCTCTAGCTTGTCTGCAGGACTTTTAAGCCCCACCAATGTGAATATAATTTTAAATAAATTCAAGAATGGTTCGTAAGTGGGCCCACGTAAATGTTACGGAAGTCTCTCGGAGATGGTGGGGCATTACCCGAAAACCAGTTGGTAAAGTCCGGAGCCCTGCCACTTCGCTAAGTTAAACCACGGAGATCCATCAGCTTGGTGAGGGAGATTGTGATCACCCTCCCAATGACTGCCCACGGCAAATGATGATTCACCTTGCTGAACTTAATGCAAAACGGCGTGAAGTTACAGAGCCACTAGAGTTCCAGATGACCCAATATTAAAATAATTTAGAGAGCAAAGAATAGAAGCACAACTTATTTTTTTAGTGTAGATATATAACAATTATTATTATTTAAGACAGCAAAAACCAGAAATCGAATAAAATATAAAATGCGGAAACGACACATATTTTATTTTTTGATTTATATATTATTATACATAGCTCACATATTGATATGTTATTTTTCTATTATTATAATGGTTGGAAGATGTTCCTCAAAATATATAGCTAAGCTCGAAAAATTACTAAATAAAATCTTCTCCCCAGTAGTTTTACAGAATGCAAGACATTCTTTTATATGATACAATATATATTTTTTTATTGTTTTGTATATTTTCATAATTAAAATCATACGTTGTTGATATTTTATGGATGTAATTATTGCAATCCATTTCTGAATGTCTTTATTAATTGAATTCATCACAGTCAACTACCATGGCATTTTGAGTTACGGTATTATGCAAAAGTCACCACAGTGTTGGCAAGTTCTTCCCGCTACATCACACAAGTGCAACCGAACCCTTGATTAACATTGGCCTTTTCAATAAGTCGTTCTTTGGTTAAATCTGGTATCGAACTCTCTGTGCACCTTTAATGAGAGTAATACTTTTTATCACCAGGGGTGCATGTGGGCTCCATCCCATTCTGTTCTCTTTTTTAGGGAAATATACTTGTGTCTCTTACTGAGTTATATTTGTGTCTCTGATTCTACTGATTAAAGTCCACTAGTTTGGACAAATTTATCCTACTACTTCATCATTTTTAAGCAAGATCAAATGGCAAATTCGTACTCTCAGTTGAAGTATTCCAAGTTATTGCATCAATGAAGAGATATCAGATATTAGAAATATTTAACAAGTATTTTCTTAGTTCAATGATAGTTAAAAAATCAACCATGATTGAAAAAAAATTAGTCATGAATCATTGTGCTAAGAAATTTCTCTCAGGCTATAGTCCCTTCAAATCTTTTTTAGAAGAGTAATTTGTAAATGATACCAAAGATGTCAGAAAAATAGTTATTTAATCTGCATAGTTTTTAGGATAAAAGCGTTCTTAAATCTTTTTTTCTGATTTATTTAAAATGAAATAGATATAGCAAATAGACTTCTGAAAAGGACTGTATTACCCTGTAGGCATCAAGAATACGAGAACGGCTGAATACTTGATTCGTTCAAATATGGTTGTCATAAGAAAACATATGTAACCTTCGCAGAGTTTAATCTCTCCCTATTTATTTTGTGGGAAAGTTTGGAAACGAGAATTCTTTTTCTTATGTGGATTTATCACTGAACCGACAGTTTTAGTTTAAATTTTTGGTTAGAAGAAATAAGTAGCAAAATATTTTCGATAAACTAAAAACATTATAAAAAATGTGAGTTTGTGTCAACAGTTATACATTCAATATAATAAGAGATCACATTATAAAATTATAAAATATGTCTTTTGAAAAAATATGAAAAAATATAGATGAATTGTCAAATGGTTACAGTGTATTTTTCACATGTTAACAAATTTAAATAAACTTAAGCAATTAACATAAGAAATAATTGCATTTAGACAGCAAAACAACAATATACATCTGCTGTTGCTCAAAAATGACAAGGATTGAACCCGAGAACTTCAATTCAAAGTGTGTTTCAACATTAAACGACAGCAAGCTTAGTGTAGTTAGATCCCCAAAATTCTTCCTTACATATAATTTGGACAACATTATCATTATTATCAACAATTTCAAATAAAGCAAAGAAAGGAAGATTCAAGCTCATACCGTGTTGTATTCCTTGGAAGTTTAAATGAAACAAGTTAAATTTACTGTTGTACACTAATTTTCTTAAAATGCATATCATATTGAATCTAAACTATTTCAAATCTTCATTTCTGCAAATATATGCTATTAAAATAGCTTGCTTTAGTTTGTAATTCGTGCTTTTTGTCTTTGCGCAATATATTTTAAACTAAATTGGAACACAATGGTTTTATTTAGTTTCAGAATATGAAATATTAATCTTAGAACCTATGATTTATTGAATAAAAGAATGGTGAAACAATTACGTTAAAATCTTGTTTTTATCACGGAAATAAAATTTAATGTACATTTATTTTCTTGGCTTTATGTTAAAGAATGATTGCAGCTTAAGCATTTTTAAAACTAGATTTCAAACAAAAAGCAAATACTTAACCTTAGAAAGTAATTTTATTTATAAATTATTAAATTTTCGCAAAATCTAATAAAAAACTAAAATTAATGTTTTGCAGTCTTCCTCAAACATAACATTGTTAAGGAGAATTATGATTTACATTTTAACAACTGTATTTGTTCTTTCCAAAAATATTTAACGAAACATGCTTCATGCACTCTGTTTTAAAATATATATTATACTTCCTTAAAACATATAAATCTTCATTATGGAAAACGCAATTTCATAGGCAGGTAATCTTTCGCGCCAAAAAGTGGATAGATACTTTTATGAGTGATAAATGGAACCCCATAAAATTTACTTCCAAAACTAACTTTGCACAGACAGTTTTTCTTTATTTTTACTCACAAACTCAAAACGAACTTCAGCTTCTTTGTTTTATATGGTAGTTATAATTCAAGAACGTTAAATGAAGAAACAAGAGTTGTGTGCTCTAAAGAAAGATATAGATTTCCTATAAATATTGTTTACTTGTGTTTTAATGAATATTAAAATGAAATTAAGTTTACTTTTATCAAAAAACGTGAATACATAGTTATTTTGCTTACTTGTTTCAATACCTTCATTTCCACTAAAAAATGCGTTGAAAATTACCAGTCGTTAAATGATTTTTAATTATGACCAAGTAATGAGGGTCACAGTTAGCTGACATCTTTCTATTAAAACTCCACCGCTGTTTTTAACGTTCTCTTTTGTTGCAAATTTCGCTACTTACGATGATATTTTTAGTCATGAAGGCATGTTTGACTACAATAACAATGCTTGAAATGAAATCAATCTGGATGAATTATCATAATCCTAATTTAACAATCAATTTTTTTCCTTATGACATACAAGTAGTATAATTTGTTTCATAATTTGAATTTTTTTTCATTTCATATCTGGGTTTGAAGTTCTCACAATACTTCATGAATTACTTAGAAGCAACATTTAAATGGGCATGCTCACATATATCCTTCATTTGCAAGTTCTGTGCTGCATAATAATTCATAATTGAACTAACGAGAAACACCCCGTGAATTTCATTGCAACATCCTATATCAGCTTTACACAACTCAATTCCAACACTAGATCAATATTAACTCAAGGCATGGTCGCGGTTTGTACCTATTATATGACTGGTCACGCGTGAATCTAAAATGGAGATAACTTATTTGGCCAGTGGTTATTTAAATAGCGATTCAGTAAGATTCTTTTGTTAAGACACGTTTTGTGTTATCATTTATAATACAATATTTACATTTCAATACTATATAATTGAAAACTTTACAACCATTAACATAATAAATGACGTTAAGAAAAAAACTTATTTTTAAATTTTAATCACATGCAGTCTGATTCCAGAGGTAGATGAGATTTTAATTAATAAAAAAAGAATACTAAACAACCATTTAATTTAAACGTATATATTCAAACTTTAATATAACAGCATTTGCAAATCATTGAAGTTCTTTTGTTATACTATGATTATGAAATTTCGCATTTCAGATATTAGTTTTAATGGAAAGATAGCAAAAGAATGAATAAAATATTTCTTGAGTTGAAATGTTTAGTAATCTAAATTTAGCTCTTATTAGATACATCATTAATTCTAAAAAGCTATAAAAACATTGGTATTCATTCATTGTATTGATCTTACATTGTAATGAAACTTTTAACTATAAATATTCTTTTCAATGAGCTAGAATTAAAAAAAAACTTTCAACTTCTGTTACATTGAATTTGGCTTTAAAAAGTTAGATTAAGCACTTCAACAAATTTAGAACCAATTTTGAAAAGTGTCAAAATTGAAATGTAATGACAATGTAACGGAAACTATGGGTAAGAAACTTTACAAATACAAAATGATTAAATGAATAATGATATTTAAGAATTTGAAAGTAAAGGTATACAAGATATCATGTATTAGCCAAACCAAATACCTCTAATTTTGGAAATGCAACAGAAAATACAAACAAGCAACTTTTAAATTCCAAAAGATCCTTACGAAATTAATTTTTTAAAATACTTTTAATAAGATTTGATGACAAAATAATAGAGAAAGTATGTTTCAAGTTGTAAATATTTATTCGACTGCAAGATCCGAAAAAGGTTTTAACCAATAGCAAAATTTCTATGCTGAGTCCAAAATTGCGAAAAAGATACTAAGAAGTATCAGTCTCTTTAATTTTTGAGCAAAAAATATAAATATATGAATAAAAGTAGAAAAAAATTATAATTTTTGAAGAGGTAATCATAAGAAAGATAACTTCCAAATCTAGCGACTCGGATTCTTAACTCAAGAACCAGTGGAATCTCTGAATTCCTTCAGGCGTTTAATTGAAAGTCTCAACGAGAGAGATCCCTTCATAATTATGAACTTCAGAGTTGAAGGGGCTGATTATACTCATGAGATAAGGGATGCTAAAGGGAAGCTGCAATAAATGCTGAAGAAGGGACTTCCTTTCTAGCAGACAGATTATAGTGTCAGCGGCAAGAATTATCAATGCAAATGATTAGAAATGGATAATATGAATCCATGAATTATAGGATCCCGAGAAAATTCTGCTGCATCAACGCCAGATAACAGAAATCTCCACATTCGTTGAATATCAATAAGCTGAAATACGACAGTAAAATGTATTATCAGGTGTATAAGAAAATTTATGAAACTAACGAATGCTTAAACCGAAAAAGGTTTACGAGATTAAGGACTTGCCTAATTTATATATATCTATATATATATATATATATATATATATATATATATATATATATATATATATATATATATATATATATATATATATATATATATATATGTATGTATGTATATATATATATTCTCTTTTCTATTAATCAAAGTTTGTGATGATGTTGTGGGGCAATCGAAATGCATTCTTAAATATTTCTATAAATATATTTTATATTTATTTAATTCTCAACTAGATTTAATTTTATTTTTCTCCGAAAACGATACAATAATAAAATTTTTTAATAAATAAAATTCATAAGATACTAATGTTAATGGTGGCTGGACGTGTTGTTTCACGGCAAAGGTAAAGACAGATGCACCCTGTTGAAGGTGTTATATTAATTATATGTTATTTATTAAATTAGAATATAATTATGCAAGTTATAATTTTGAAATATACCAAAAGTATTTTTTATCTACTAAATATTCATCCGAGTCCACAAGCATTTCACATGCCCCAGATGGAAAGTTCGGGACTTTTAAGTCCAGTGATCGAGAAATTCAAGCCAAAAAGGCCTCTTTTTTATTCAACAAGCATGATACATATTAACTTATAAAAGGAAAAAAATCTGGAGATATTTTGAGAGAATGATGAAGCAGAACAAATGAAAGACTTCTTTAGAAAATCCTAACTGTTCAAAATGCAGAAAAATACCAAAATTCACTGATGGTGATATCAAATTGAAGATTAAAGGAGGTTAGAAAATTTTTTCTAATGAGATTCAAAGAACAATCAGTAGCCTAAAGTAATTAATAGTCTCATAAGAGATCAGGATTCTTAATGGCTATAAAAGTAAAGCTGATTTAATGCAATAGAGCTTTTTCGCTATATATATATAAAGCATGACATATATATATATATATATATATATATATATATATATATATATATATATATATAATTAAGTTAAGCTCTTGTATTAATTTTTACCGTTATTAAAATAAAAATCAACAAATTTTGCAGTTTGCTAATTAAATAGTAATATTAATCTATGGTCATTAATGGTAAAAGTGAACATTACGGTCACAGCCTCGCCAGGTATTGGAATTCAACTAGCACTCCATAATGGCCACCAATTTTGTGCTTGGTGAGTTGTGACCGTAATATTCGCTTTAGCCTCATTAGTTTTATTGTTGTTGTTGTCTTGTGCCCACTAAGGTGGCATTAAAGGGTGCGCTGCTCCACTTTTCCAACTGAACCATATTTAGGTGTGGAGTTTGACTTCTTCAGTACACACATGCATTAGGAACCCGTTTATAGGGTAGACAACCATTCACAAACAATTCATACAAGGAAAGAACGAGGACAGGATAGACAGAGAGAAAAAGTTCATCCACGAACTGGGATTCAAACCCAGGACCACCCTATCTGCAGTCAGGCACTCTGACTACTAGACACAGTGGGCGGCATTAGTTTTATTAGTTACAGTATATTCCTCTAAAATAATTTGTTTATTTTGTGGGAGGATTATAAATTTAAAACAATACTAAAGTTTTAAATAAGTTTGCGATTGCAAAAATAATTTCAATATACTGGATATTCAACAAACAAGCAACACTTTTAAGAAATTTTATGTTCTTATTGACAGTTTTGCAATTAAAAATATTTCTGATATTTTTTTTCTTAATTCGATCAAAAATTAAATTCTTTGACAGAATTAAGATTTTAAATATGGAACATATTAAATTACACAGTTTAATATTCAAATTTATATCTTAAAGCAAATTCTTTAATCGCATAAAGAATAAAGTACACTATTCATTTGGTAAGAAAGAGCTAAATATTTGGTAAAATGGCAAATTTTTAACACAAGTTTGATGAGAAATTAAAAGAACTTTTCGACATAAATAATTTCAATAAAAAATAATTTGGTCTCATTCATGTACTTTTTATTATCCACAAAAAATAGTAATTAGAGCAAAAACAATAAAAAATGACTAGGCTTGACTCAATGAATTTTAATTAATTTTTAGTGTCTTTTCTAAAAAAAATTCTTTTGCATAATTGTGGAGCACTGAGAAAAAATAAATAACTTATTGACAATGTTATCTATATTAAAATCTCAAATAGGTTTAGTAAACAGTTAATTCAGTTTTGGTGTATTAACAATGTTTGCATAAAAAATTTTTTTAAAAAGATTATTTTATCTCTCTTTTAAAATTTTGTTACATGACTTAGATCACTTTCTTTTTCAACAATTTAATTAGTTTAGAAGTTTTGTTGAAGAAAGAAGAGAGAGAGAGAGTTAACCATATTATAACTATATAATAAATATTTAAATTTGAAAATAATATAAACTTAACTATATAAACATATTATTGGCATTAAATTATACAAGTAATGTGTTGCGAGTTATTTACCAATATGATGTATTCACTATTAATAAAAAGATACTTTTATGAAGATTTTTTTTTAACTTATTTAAATATTTGCTTGCATGATAGTTATATTTCGGTATGTTTGCGATGTAAATTTATGATTTTTCTATAATTTTCGGTTAAGTTATAATTAGTTGCAACATTGAAACTTAAATTGTTAACAGAACTGCTGAGAGCTATTTTAATTAAGCAAACTATATTTACGTTGCTTTTTCTCCTATTAATCAAATTTGTATAAAAATTTGTTAAGAGATTTTCTGAAATTAATGATTAATTTCTAAAACAGTTTACGCATAAACATAATAAAAGCGATAACACGTGTTTCCAAAAACATTTCAATTCTTTAGTGTCTTAACCAGTGCTAGTTCAATCTCGGGAATTAAATGTCTGCATTAAAAACACAAGTATCCTTTTTTTAGTTCTTGAAAACATATAATTTCCAGCAGCTCGTCCATTATTTCTTGGTACAGTTCCCAATCGGATTTTTTAAGCACAGATGAAATAAATGTTTCCAATTAATTTTATTTTCAATTATAATGCGGTAATTTAATTATGTAACTATTGAAACTATAATTATGTAAATACATTTCTTTGAATATGCATCTTATTTTCACTGTTAATATTCTACTTGTTCTCTACTCACAACATAGTATAATTTAATGTAATATGAACTAATATTTAGTTAATTTCTATCTGATGAAAGTTGTATTAGTTAATATTTTTAATTATTATATATTGATGTTTTCTTGATTTTTTGCGTGATAAATAACATTAAACTCATAATGTTACTAATCGTCAACGTAGTTATCTATTAAGCTTTATTTTATCTTAATGTATATGTAAGTATGCATTGTATAAAATACATGACAAAAATAATAACATGACATAAATGATAAAAAATTATTATTATTTGATAAGAATTGAATTAATAAGAATAGTTATTGGTATGTACCATAAAATATATCATTAAAATGAATATAAGTGGATGATAAAAAATTTTTTAATATTCTTGAAGGTTTTTTTCATAATATTTATTACTTATTATATAAAAATGCGCGTTGATTTCTTTCAATAATTTTAACTTCTGAACTTTTCTCTGCATCATTTTCCGATATTTTGTGTTTGATGTGAAATCTCTTTCCCATATTGATTACTTTATTTTCATAATTATGATATGCGTTTTATTTCTTTTTTTTGTTGAAGATGAATCTATCAATAAGCATCATTTGGAAGGAAATGAGTTGACTGAGCTCTAATGATATCATTAATAATGTCTTTAGGTAAACTATTTCTGATTTGTGACTTCTAATTACGATGCATAGAATCACCGTTGGTTTGCTTCGTGGGTGTAACTCTGATGCATATTAAATGCACTAAGCAGCATTTAAAATTTTGAATTATATCATTGCGATGAAACTAAATAGGCAAGTGCTTAATTTGTTTAAGTTTTTTTTATACGAAAAACATATTTATAGATTTTAAAATGAAGGAAAAATATTCTTAAGTAACTATCTTGCTTCACTTAGAGTTTGCTACACTTACAATGAAATTATAATCCATATATTCATTAGCACAATTAAATTATTTTCACCTTTTCAATCACTTAATATAACTGAAAAATTTATGAAATGGTATTAAAATCAAAATACTTTCATTTTCTATTCCCAAATGATATGAAATTTTCAAAAAATTCCTATTTAAAAATTAAATCGTTTAGTTTAATGATTCATATTAATTTACTATTATGGTTTTATAAAATTACATTGGAACTCATCCATTGACAAATGAGTTTCCTACATAGAGTTTTAGTTTTAAGACTTGTATAAATTTGTATCTTAAATAAAAGGCTCAAAGGTAGTTACAATTCTGATTCCTATATGTCTCTTTTCTTAATTTGAATTTTGAAATAAAATCAGAATCAATTGGAATTTTATGTTTTATTACAACGGAAAATCGATTTCAATTTTCTGAGCAATATTCCTTTATTCAAACCTATGAAAACAAATATTACTATTGAAAATTATGACAATAGGAAAATCGTATAATTCAATTAAACACATGAGTAAAAAAGACTAACTTGCTTATCTTTAGAATGTTGAAAAATGTTTAACTTTAAGAATTAAATAACTTTTGAAATTATGCTCAAAATTAATTTTTCATAAAATAACATCAGATTATAAAAAAAATTAAAAAAGACATGCCTCATTTTTTTTTAATAAAATACAGTTGGAATGTATGAAAATCATGCTTCAATATTTTCATAATTGTTACAAATATTTTCATAATTGAACTGATTGTTTTCAACAGACACTATTTGATTGCTTTTAAAATTGATATATCTATTAAATGGAGATTGCACACATTTAGACAGCTGAGGTAAAACAGAAGTACTAAAAGAAAATTCGACAAAATCAAATTTTTATTTATATTGATGAATCATGGGTTTTTAGCAATAAGAACATTAGAAACGATGCTTTCAATGAATTTTTTTTATCTTAAGAAGATTATTTGAGAAGCATGATGTGGATTTTGGTAATAAACGGGATTAGATCTACATCAAAATGGGGCCTTTAAATTGCTACCTGAATGTATTTAAAGATATTATGTTTAATTCTCAGGCTGACATTGAATCCACCATTGCTATTCAAGCTCCAATAACAAATGGGACATCCCAATGACAATAGTTGTCAGTCTTCGGCAAGAACATGCTTTTCAATATTCATCTGATCATTGCAATTTACATGGTAACGATCTTGCAGATTTTCTTGCCAAAGAGTTAAGCTTATATATGCTGCGTAAAAAATAAAAACATTTTCCACACTTAAAAACTATTTGTAAGACAATTAGTGAAATAGATTTACTATTATGAATTCCTACATAAAATGGAAACTAAATATGGTAAAATAATATGCTTGTTGAAAATAGAATGGAGGCAGTGGTTGCTTCTTATTTGCTTAACGGTTATGATTGTCTTGTTGATGTTATGAATATCGGTGATTTTGCGAAAACCAGTTGTTTTGAAAATGACGAAAGCAGTTATTTAGTAGGAAATTAAGATACCGATTATTTCATCAAGATATCAATGTTTCTAGATGTTAGAAATGGAGAAAACTTTTTGAGACATTTATCTATTGAATTTTTTAATTTATTGCTGCAATTTTGTTCTTACAACTTGTTCTTATTTTTGTTAATCTTCTTCAGATATTGAAATAATATATATTGTTCGAATACGTGTTTGAGCTTCAGGTTTATATATTTTTCATCAATAAGCAATTTAAAATATTTTGCAGAGTATACTTTTAACTACTTACTAAAATATACCACGGAGTATACATGGGTAGAACTTTTACAATTAAAAGCATTCTATAAATTCCATATGTCTCTTTTACATCAGAGCAACTTAATGAAGTTTTTTTAATATACATGGCAATGCATTTTATTTATTTAAATTTGTAATTGATTCAATCATCGACATTTTTCTACGTTTTTCTACATTTTTCTTAATTGAAAGACTCCATTTATCGAATTAAAGCCTCTAGAAAAACGCTAAGCACAAATTATTTATTTTTTGGATAGTGATATTTTTTTTTTTACTTGAAATCATCATGCACTTTTTCATATTATTCAGATGCATTTAAGTTTCAATATTTCTACAAAGTATAAATTACTTGATATTCCAGCTGATCGAAGCAAGCAATGGAAAATAAATTTGTAAATTAAAAATTGAAAAGATGTAAAAAAATTTTATATGTATGAAAATTAATTTCTCAACTGTTTCTAAACATTGAAAAATATTTTACCTCGTATTTCTCATTGAATATTTAAATTAAAAATTATTTTAATAAATAATTTGCTAAGAATTATTTCGTGTAGACATATTTGCTTTAGAAAAAGAACCTTCAGAATTATATATTCATTAAGTTAAAATATCAACTCCTAACGTTTAAATAACTAAAAGAAATTATTAACTCATTTACTTTAAATTAAAATTAAAAAATGTTTTGAAAGTTCTCAAAATGGCAAGACTTAATTTAAGTAAATTTAGTTTTTAGATTTAAATTAAAAATGTATAATGCATAAAACACAAATTTATTTTATTACATCTTTATGTTTATTAATAAAGGCTAAATTTTTTATATAATAAAAAAATAGTATTAATAATCGTAGAATTTAAAAACTTTGAATTTATTAAAGAGTGTGGAATTAATTTCATATAAAATACTTTAATTAAATCCTATCACAGTAAATTTTCTTCTGATCATATCACAAGGTTATGTAAAATTAATAATCAGGAAATCAAATGAAAGTTGTATCGTTAGAAATCTAGAAGTATTTATAATTATTTTATATATTTATAAAGTTAAAGTTTGACTCGAAATATTTGTTTTTATTTCAAAACAATAATATTTGTATTTTAACTACGACTTAAGTGATACAACTTGGAATTATAAAAAATTAATGACGTACTATTTTTTATTATATATACAATAAAGGTTCTGTAAGGAATAAGAATAATACGTACATATTATTGTAGTTCATTAATGATATTTAATGAAGTCAAAACAAGAACAGGAAAGCTCTTTTTATGCACGCATTTAGTTCCCGAGAATCAAACAATAAATAGCTCTCTAAGTCCCCAATAAATATCGTCTGCCGAATAAGCTCTCTACAACAACAAACATTCCCTCTCCAATTCTCTTGCAAACGAATTCCTAAAACGCCGTTAGGAAACATTTCCAGTGAATGGAAATTTTATGCTTTTGAAAGGCATTTTTACTCGAATAGGAAAAAAAAGCTTATTTGAAGTTTTCAATTATTTTTTTACAGGTAAGAAAAGACTTTTCAGCTTACAAAGAGAATACTAGTCAGAAGGTGGAGTACCATCCAGATACAGGCATTGATTTTGCTCTATTCCAATCTAAGTCCTTGTTCAATCAGACCCGACATTGCGTTCAATTCCTTCCCCTTCCTACCCGAACACTCCCTTTCCCCCCTCGTTTCCTTTCCTAGCTAAAAGCCTCCAAAAAGCAATCCTCTTTTAAAGGTGAAGTCTGTTGTTTGCTTACATTATTTGAAGATCACATTTTTATGTTGATTTTTTAAAGCAGTTAGGAACGACTTGCAGTAGAATAATTGGAGAACGAAAAATGAGATTTTAGCAGAATTTCAAAGGAAAAAAAGAGTATACAAATATTAGTTTATTTTCTTTGATTAAGTTTCTTCAATTTTATTCACTTTTTTAAAAATTATATAAAAAAAGTGACCAATTTCTACACTGTTACACGTTTAATTTTAAGTGAAATTTTATTTATATTCCCACGCAATTTTTATATCAAATATAATGGATCAATTCAAATTCCCAAATGGGAAGATTTAACTGTAAATAAGAACTGTTTGTTTTATTTATTCCGTTTTCGGCTGTTATTAATATTTTAAAAGGAAAAATGCTATTATTTAAACAAAAGAAATGCTTCCAATTACTTCCAAATTACCCATTGGATATAGGTTTAATTTTTATTGCGCATTTTTTTATTTTCCTTAATTCACATATTTGGTGTTTACGAATAACACATTTGGTGGCAATTTTTACCCGCAGTCGCTAGGAAATGAGTCGAAATAGGATTTGATCGAAAAAAAGCTGTCAAGGTTTCTTTATTGCGTTTATGAGGCTGTTTACGTTTATACCACCAAGTTCCCTTGTGCCTAACCCAAGAAGGGTTCTAACAGTTTGGGTAGGAGTTGCTGGAAGGAAGAAACAATAGGAGGACAGGGTGAAAGAATGGGGGAGGCAGTTGCATACTTTGCTCAATTTAGAAAACAAGATTATTGAGTACAAGAAGAAAAAGGGTAAGCAGGATTGCGGAGTAAAGACAATAAAAACATAATACAATGTGATAAAAGTAACATACAAGGAGAAGAGAATACAGGTGAAAGTCTTGATTAAATAAGAGCAGTAGATGTATCGCGGGCAAATGTTCAGTGAGTGGGAAAATAAGCTATGAGAGTATGTACAAGTGAGAGTATGTACAGTGCTAGTAGTCATAAGAAGAGAACGAATGAGGTTGAGCACTAGCGAGATAGATGTTGAGGGAGAGTGGCTGCTAATACTCCGTATCCGAGTCAAACAGGTCCCCTTGGCTATCGTCATCATCATCATCTCCGTTCTCGTTTGGTATGATTAAGTCTCCATGATTGAGAAGGAATGAAATGAGGGCGATTAGCTTTGGTCTGGCATAGTGGTTGTTAACGATGTTCCGAGTCCATTCTAGACGGAGATGTTCACTTGGTCTGTTAAAGTGCCACGAGCTAGTAAGTGGGTAGGTGGTGGTGTAGTGGTACGGGCTTCCAGTGTCTCCACAAGCACAGTTGTCATATGAGAGGGATCCAATCCGGTGGAGATACGTGGGGAAGAGCCTGTGTTCAGTGACGAAGAGAGTAATTTGGCGTGGCCAACAAGGAGTGTAGCGCTTCACCTTTGGTATAATGTTATGGACAAGGCGTCCCGTTGTGGCCCGATCCCATAGTGTTTGCCACTCTTGGTGAATTTCATCTTTCAGCTTCTTTTTGAGGTAGGAGCGTGGGGGTGGGACAATAGTTTGCTCATCATTCAATGTAGTAGCCTCCTTGGCAAGGGAGCCCACTAGTTCATTCCCTGTAATTCCAACATGGGCTTTTATCCAGCCTAGGGTGATTGAAGTGGCTATGTTTAGGTCAGCTTGGATGTTCCTTGCCAGGGGACTAGTGGTAGTTGGGTTACCAACTGCCTTAAGCCCAGTTTGGCTGTTAGACCAGATGTGACAGGGGTGGTTAATTTGTATTGCCCATTTTGTTGTCTGCTGTATTGCAAAGAGCTCAGCTTGGAAGACGGTGTTATGTTCACTAAGCTTGAATTTCTCAGAGTGGATTTGAGAGTTGTGATGTATTGCAACAAATGCCGCTCCTACTTTGCCCTCCAGTTTAGACCCATCTGTAAAAATTTGGAAGGAATCTTGGACTTCATTAGAGTGCATCGAATGGTTGAGGCTTATGCGATTATCTACATTAAAATCACCTGGATGGATGGACAATTTGGTGACTCTTTCCTCTATTTGAACCTTGGTGGTGTTCTTCAGGTTGTACTTAATATTTGCCTCCATTTTGATAAAAAGATATAATGATAGTATCTCAGCTATAGCTTGTAGAACAGCTGTGGCTGTGGTGTTAAATGCTCCAGTAATGTTTAGCAGGAATTTCCTTTGAATCTTGGTTTATGAGGCTGTATACACCAGCCAACTCCCCTGTACCTAACCCAAGAATTGTTCTACCAGTTTAGATGGGAGTTGCTAGAAAGAATAAGAGAAAGTGGTACCGCCGGGGCACCGTTCCCGCAACAGTTCCAGATACATTAATAGGGCACCCTTCTACTGCCTTTGGCTGTGCCCAATTGACAAGTTTATGGAACATCAAAACAAAATACATTGCAATAAAACATTGGCACAATGGAAATTACATGATATACAATTTAACATCAGGGTATTCAATTTAGCTTAAGCAAACATGCAAGATAATAATAAGAAGTTAGTAAAGTTAGGGAAAGAAATAGGTTGTTAAATAGACTTGGTTCAGCAAGGTTGTTAGTTCTCCTTGTTATTCCCTAGGTTAGTTTAACATAAATATAAATAATATGGTTCTCTCTCGAGTTTATGAGGCTGTTGTTTTCATCTCCCAAAAATGGTAAATATAGATGATTACTCCATTTATTTATGTTATCATCAAGTGACGAGGTCAACATATGAGCTGCAATCACTTTTTATAACGCTTAAACATCAGAAAAATGGAAGTAACTATTAAAGCCTAATGAACTGTTTTTAACTACGATTTTCCATTTATTCACAAATTCATTATTCTACCTACAAGAATGAACCATTATTTCATTAGATTACCACTATTCCGATAGCATTTAAAGACAATTGGACAATTGTTTAGAATTCATTAAAGATATGAATAAAGAAATGTTAGATCTCCTTTTGATCTAACTACAGAGTAAACAATTAAGCCGTATTAAAATATTGACTCTATTCCTTCTGTAGTATGGTGAACAATTAACACATGAAATTCTTAGACGTGGGGATTAAATTCTCAATTGACAGAGTCTAAGTCGTCAGAAAGATCTTCTACGGAACTTAAATTAGTCGTTGAGTCTTGTTAAATAACAACTTCCATTATTTTACTGCCATGAATGCTGTAGGAAATAAATCACTATCATATTGATACATAAAAGAACTAGTTCCAAACAGTTGCTTTAGTATCAGAAGCATGCATTTGCTGATATTGCTTTATAAAGTCAACCCAGAAATAAATCTTGTTCAGTTATTTTAAAATTATTAAATTTCTTAACAAAATTTTTATGTATTTTTTCAGCGTCTAAATAATAAATGATTTCTTCAGAACTCAGATTAAAATAGCTGAACAAATTTCACCAATAGTAATCATTACATACTTTTAAAAAAGGGTCCAGAAACGCGGCTTTAATTTAAACTGATAACCGCCTCAAGCTAAACCATTACACTAACGAGCATTAGACTTTCCAACTATTTGCACTGCATATATCTATGCGCGTACAGAGCAGAGATTAATTATTGTGAAAAATTATTCCAGATATATGTAAATTTTAATAATTGCCATTGAAAACTTTACCCCAAATTATTTTTTGACTATCAAAGCTTACGTTACTAATATAAGAGAAAAACTTCCTGAAATTTGTAAATGAGTACTTAAATTAATCTCATGTTATATGCATATTCTCTATTAAATTCTCGATGATGATTAAGAACTGAATTTTTAATAACTAGAAAACATTCTGCTTGGTGTATCATTTTATGTATATCCTACTTATTGCACTGGAGTGATTGTTATCTGAATAAAATTTATTTACGTTAATTCGTTGATATGCGCAAGACTCCGTCTGGCAAATATAAATTATAATTCATTTCTTTCACACCTA
Organism: Latrodectus hesperus; assembly: GCA_037975125.1. Classification (NCBI taxonomy): domain Eukaryota; kingdom Metazoa; phylum Arthropoda; class Arachnida; order Araneae; family Theridiidae; genus Latrodectus; species Latrodectus hesperus. The sequence goes on along the minus strand of CM075856.1, from coordinate 70,926,775 downwards.
TTAATCATTCTATAGTGATTCTCAATGAAAATGCTCAAGAAGGTCAATTAAAATTTCAAACTAATGAATTTTACACACCCAATATTAGAATTTAATGTGGTGAATTGAACGACATTCTATACCTAATAAATGAAAACACAAACACTTATGTTAATGTGATTGGTTCTTTTAAACTTAATACAAGTTTTTTGTTCCAAGGTAAAACAAGTATACTACATCATTAGTTGGTGTGATCATGTACATAAGTAAGAATATTATATAAAATTTATAAATTTTAAGTATTTTCTCAAATTATATTAGAGCAGTTAACAATCATGTTATTAACCGATGTGAAAATCTCCCAAACATGAATAAATTATAAATATGTTTTATATATTAGTTCTTAAATAGCTTCATCTAATCTGTGAGCTGAATGACTAGAACTTTGTTTATCATATCAACAATTTATGGATTCGATTCTCTCTTCTAGGGAATGGTTGTTTGCAGTTGCTTAGATTCCACATTAAACTGTGCATCCCAGTTAAATATGGTACAAAAATGATTATGAGAAAAAGTAATCAAAATCTGAGCGGTCAAGATCGTATTTCTATCTTGACATAATAATTCGTATTTTTAATTAAATATAACTAACATATTCTAATATCATCATTACATAAATTTTCCTTCATGGAGACCAAATCATGAATTAATAATTATTTTAAAAATATTTCAGCTGTATATAAACAATGCAATCAATCTTACGTGCATAACTGACTAATTAATAATCAATCAAAATTGTATAGTAAACTATTGTTAGACTTTTTCAGATTTAATCAAATTAAAATAAATTTTGTGAATACATCACAGCCTGAAATTACAAATTATATTTCAAATTCACCTAATAATTTAAAGGAATATTATATATAAGCATCTTTTAATATATAGCTTAAATTATTATAATTTCTCTGTATATATATATATATATATATATATATATATATATATATATATATATATATATATATACATATATATATATATCCACCATTTAAAAGTAATTATCAATATTATAGTAAAAAACTATTATATGTAATGTACAAAAAATTATAATTGTTATAATAGCATTTTAATCACAAATTATTTTCTGGAAATCAAGAATTGCATAATTAATCATTGCGAAAGAATCTCTCTGGAATATCTAAATTTCTATAACGATACTGGGCAGTAATTTACATCAAGCACAGATATTCTCTTTAATTAGTACATAAACAAAATTCCGAAAGCTAAATATTGGTTGTAATTTACATCTCATACACCAACAAACTATTCTATTGCAATTCTCAGCTGAAATGTGAAACAAGACCGATTTAATTCTCCAACTAATCAATCTTTTATGCCCTATAACAGAGCTTAATACCAGGTATCGAACACTAAGGGTTCGAAGAGAGACTTAATCTCCTCAAACGTTCCATAGAACGTAAGGAGGATTTGAAATATTAAATCAGCAAGCGATTCGGATTTGTTACCGCATCTGCAATTGATAATTATAATTTATCGATTGGGCCTTTCGCGCTGTTTTCAAATATTTGAGCAGAGTAAATATTAACTTTAGAAGCTTTTGTGGTGTAATAACACAGAAAGATTTTGATTTGCATGTCGGTGTGAGAGTTTCCGAAAAGCTTTCTATTGATTCAAGTGGGGTTCTAAAGAGTTTCTGTCAAAGCAGTTTTGGCGCAATTAGTTTAAACAAATGTTTAGATTTTGCGAGATTTGGAATCAAAGAAGCTGAATAACCATTGTGGTGATTGATGAAAATTTCGTCTTTTGAAAATTTGAAATGAACCCTGTTTCTAAGACAAAATAAAACAAAACTCTATGCAGTATAGGGTAGTTGGATACCAAATGATAAAGTACATGATTATTTAATTGTATCATTAGAAAATTAAATTACGTGTTACATAAAATGTTTAAATCCTAGTAATAAACGATAGAGCAATTTATTGTATTTAAAATAATAAAATCAATGTGTTTTTGAATAATTGAATACGATTTAAATCTTGGAAAAGTGACAACTAATTAAAAATATTATTTATTGTACTGTGCAATAACACAGTGATATAATGTAATAACAGTTGCGCATGAAACGTATAATAATATAATGTTCCATTATTACAAGATAAAAACATTTTATGTATTTCGAGAGATCATCGAACATCAAGTAAAAATATTCATTGTCATTTATAATTATAAATTCTTGTTAAACTATGTTGATATAAAATTCTGTATAATATAGGTGTGATGCTTGAATGTTATTTAAAATGTATCACTATTTATTGCAAAAGAGAATAATAAAATTCCGTGCAGTATCGGTTAATTACACAATAAAGTAGAAAGACAATACAAATATTTGTTATCAAAATTAGTTATTTATTATACACATTAATTGAATTAATTATTATTGCAATTTATTATCAAAAACTCTTTCAAATATTTATTGTCCTAATTTATAGTCAAAATGACATGCAAATAAAAGTGTAAAATACTTTAAAAATATATTTCACATTTAAGTCCATAAAAATATACAAGCTTAGATGATACTTATGTGAGGATATGAGTTTGTCTTAGATATTATCTAAGAAATACTTTATATTTTTAATATGATAATTTTTTTAAATAGATTTTTTTATTTTTACTCAATCTTACTTAATCATTACCCATTAGTAACGATTATTGCAATAAAAATCTTTGTTTATTTAGTAAATTGTAACAGACTTTAATTATTAATTGTCTGGTCAAATAGCTTGATTTGATATTATCCATTTATTATTTAAATAAATTATTTGATTTTAAATGGATTTGACAGCTTAAAAAGGATTATTATATTTATGTGTATTCATATAGTTTCAATTGTGGAAAACTCGTTTGGTTAACAAATAAAACCACTGTTTTCCAATTGCATTCATACTTATGAGATGACTAAGACCGCAGAATGCATCAATTGCTTTCAGAATTAAGTGCATTCTTTATTAAATGATTCATATGTTTTACGCAAGGTCAAGTATTAATTGACCTCTAGTTTCAATTCTTTCTTCATGCTACATATTGGCGTCAAAAAACATTAGGTTTTACAAATATCAAATATATAGACTCTTCAGCATTACGTCGCAAACTGTCTAAAATTCCGTCTATCATTTTGTGTGGTCTATTATTTTGTCGGTCTATCACGTTTGTGTGGAAAGGCGTATTTCTCGTGTCAAGGATGTAGGGTGTTAAGTAAACCAACGAAAATCATCTGGCTAATAGGACTTTCAGAAAAGTATAATTCTTCACATGCATTATGCTAATGTTTATAGAGGATGATGTAGGCCCAAATGTCCACCTCCTAATTTGTTTGTAGTTCGACATTCTAAAGAAAGAGAAGTTTGAAAACCTATTGAAATAATCTAATCTAGGCTAAGTCATTAATGCTCTTTTACAGTTGAATAGAAAATATTTTTTTAGCTTAATTTATTAATTCCAAATAACATAGTTAAAAGAAATTTATCACCCAGTGTTTCCTTCACAAATAGTTTTCAACAATAGTTGCCAATAGTTTTATGTGATGCCAAAACAATAATATGGATTCATGCAAGGATACTTACTAAAAAGGAAAGTAAATGCACTTCTTTTCAAATGAACTACCTTGTTTTAAAGCATGATTTTTCAGATCAAAAAAGCAAAATACATACCTATAAGAAAAACAATTTTATTATGGAGTGCATTTTTTTATTAATATTAACACAAAATCAGATGAAAACGCTATTATTTCCTATTAACAAAATAGAAATAATAAACAATGCAAAATTTTATAAAATAAATTGAACAATAAAAAATCACATTAATTTTTGAACTGTAAAAACAAAGTTTACGTTATGTCACCTATAGCAAATTCTATAATAATATTTTTAACATATATAAATTTAAAAAAAATGTTTGAGTTTAATTGTCAAACATAAAGTCAAAAATATTGATATTAGTTATATATATATATATATATATATATATATATATATATATATATATATATATATATATATATATATATATATATATATATATATATATATATATATATATATAACATCAAAGACATTATTATATCATTGTTATATCTATGTAACAATGGAATACATATAAATTCCTTAGTATTTTTGATTTACAGTTTACACAAGATGCACATTCTGCCTTAAAATAAAGAGCGCTAAATAATTAAATTTATTTTCCGTATGGATAAACTTTGAACCTATTTGATAATTTGTTTTGGAATGGATATAAGTTAGAATTTATGAATTGCTTTTAGTTAAAATTAAATAATGAAGGAAAGTTATTATCATAAAATTGCAGATTAGAACACCTTAAGAGTTTTGTAAGTCTCTCTATGTGTTTTAAAAACTTTGTTATTTCACATTTAGAGACATACATTTTCTTAACATTTAGAGATATATATTTTAAGAAATCCTACTTTTAAGCTCAGGGACTGCTCATACAGCCACAAAATCATAACACTACACATTCATTACATCCCATGCATTGAATTTTGTACACAAAGAGCAGACTTTAATTATTTTGTTTCGTCGCTGAGAAGCAGACTCGACAATTTGTCACCAGATAAGACGAGAGCAAGTCCAAGCTAAACATCTAATTATCTCTTTTCCGTTAATATATATTATATCTTCTATGATCCTACGGATATTTAAAAGTAAATGTTTTAAAGAAAAAAGGCTTTTAACCCTTTAAAATACATCCCTCATGGAAGAACTCGTATAATTAATCGGGTCATATTTACATGCCTAAGGAAGAAAATTGGGAAAATTCTGACGCTTTCACTCCAATAGATGAAATGGCATATAAAGGAAAATTGATAATCCACATTTTTAATAGAATACATAAATATAAAAAATTGGTATACCCTTAAGCTTTCACTTCATCTTATGTATTAGGAGATAAAGCAAAGATGCTATTCCATTTTACTGTTTTACAAGTCTTATTATAGGATCGAAAGATACTAATTCTGAAAGAAGCAATGTTTTAAGCACTTAGTAAGAGGTAATCAAATTTAACTGACTTCTATGAATAATGTCACCATTGAATCTATAATCAGACAAGATTTCAAGAATTTCTAAAATTCACATCTTCGATGAAGTGGCGATTGACATTTTAAAAGCAGTTAGAGGATCAATAACCATGTTGGGGTTTTTTTAGTACCGTTGGTTATATATTCAAATGGATGAATTAATGATAAAGAAAACACTGTAAATTGAAATGCACAACTTTAAAATATAACACTTTCACAAAGAAACAGTTTAAAAAATTTCCTATTTCAATAGGAAATCATTTGCATGCCTTTAAAGATAATCAGGAAAAATATACTCGATGCGATTTTATTTTGAATATATGATACATCTCACTTTTGAAAAATAAATATCAATTACCTAGCCTTTTTTACAAGTAATGAAAAACAGATGTATAATGAGAGTTACTGACAAAAATTCAAAATTTTAAAGTATTTTAACTCAAACGAACAGTTCTTGCGTGTCGAATAATTTCCGACTTTCTTTCAAGTCGACGAGGAAGCTAATTCCTAAAGAATTTGCACGGAAATATCCCCCTCCCACATAAAAATGCATATCTTTCCAAAAAAAGGAATTAAATATGTGCTTAATTGCCCTTTTATGCAAACGAAGCAGCCGATTCCCTCAGAGAAATAAGAGATTTAATCTTTTCTCCTTTTTTTCCCGGTTTTGCTGAAGACAAAGATTTTCGGAGTAGAGAATCCGCACTCAAATATTCATGTCGTCGCTGAAACAAGGGAACGACTTTTCGCTTCTGTGAGGAACATTTTAAACAGGAGAGAAAGGGCAATGATAAAAATTTAAATTCAAGATTAAGTTATCAAATGGAAACTGGGGAAGGAATTTCGAGTGCTCCATTTAACTTAGAAGAAAGGCTCCATGGAATATTAATGCTCGTTTCGCCATTGAAAACTGAGCAAGCTAATTGTAACGGAGTGTGTTAATTTTTATTTTTAATTATGAAATAAGCTATTTGTGAGATTGTCATGTGTGTAAGTCATGGGAAAACGTAAGCTTGAAAATTTTAAACGCGGATTGCCCAGTACTTGAATGTACGTGAGTTGAAGTTAGATTACAAGTAAGTCTCATTTGCTTAAACGAAAGCGTTCCTCGTTAAATCTTATCTTTTCTTAAAAGAGATATGATTTGATAAAATATGACTATTTGTATAGTGTATGCAGCTTTTATTTGCTTTCTTAATGAAAAACATTATTATTATCTAAAAGAAAATGTATAATTTCCTTGTAACTTTAAATTAATATGGTGGAAGTTTTCGAGATGAATTATAGTACACAGTAAATTTATCTTGATAAATAGATTTGTAAGTTATACAATGCTTTATTAAAAGTTGCGATATAGAAAGAAAAAATAATCATCATCCCATTATGAATGGGCTAAAATCAACAACAAAATAATAAAAAATGTATTTTTAAAACATTTGAACTTCCTCTTTAAAAAGGAATTCTATGATTGATAAAATACCGCGCAACATCATTCTTCGCTAAAATTTAAAGTTTCAATTGAAAAATAATTCTTCGCGTTAATAATTTTCAAGCTTCATGACAATAATAAGTTCGTTATATAATTATTTATATAATTAATGGCTTAAAGTTAACATAATTATCTAGTATAATTGTTAATATAATTAAAAGTTAATTAAAATTTACATATATTGGTCATAATATAGAGGCAAAGATGAGTAATGATTATTGCTGTTTTCAACTATTTTTAATGTTTATGTTTTGCATATGAAGGATTTTTCCCAGCTAATGGAACTTATTTACGTAGGAAGAACATCCGGAAAGATTCTCAAGCATCCACATCAATAAATGCTTTTGCAGAAGTAAAAGTACAATTCTATTTCTCAGTAGAGGTTCATAGTTATATTAAGATTACACTCTTCAGGGTGGAAAGTGCCAGATATTTGACGTGATTCGCTAATGAATAATAAGAGATTAGAGTTATGTTTCTGGTTTTTAGATGTACATTTGTTGCAAAAAGTACTTGAGAATGATTCGAGTTCTCTTTCCTGAGATATATGAATAAGATCTGTCATCTAAAAAGAATACTCCTAAAACGCGTAAAAGTGTTCAATGGTCGTTAAAAATTATTTAGATCTACCATCTTTAATTGTAAGGTTGTTGCTTATGACACTTGGACAAGCCAAACTAGCAATGCCTGTCAATAGGGAGCGTCTTTTGTTTTAATCAGAGCACTATGAAGGTGAAAGTATGTTTTTGTTCTTTTTTAAATCCTCCGATAGATGGCACAACCAGAGGATCCACTCCCTCAATTTTGACATTGATCTGAAGAGAGAGGAAAATTTCTCTAGACCATTGCACCCATGGTAACTGCTCAGTGACCGAATACAGGGTTTTTTCGATTCCACGGATTTAACGAACACGTATATCGCATGTACTCGCTGGGTCTTTGGTGGCATGGGAATCAAACCCCGCCATTCCGGTTATAAGACCGATGCCCTAACCACTAGGCTACCACTAGGCCACTAGCCTAACCACTAGACCCGTAAGGTTGTAGTATTGATGTATCTCCTTTTATTCAATCACAAGAATATTAAAAAAAGAGACATTTTATTATTCGTAAAGCACTTTTATCTCTAGGCTGTCATAAACCTAAAAAACAATGTATTTTTGTAAAAAACGATTCCTTTGTATATTATATTCATTGAATATTTTTTACACTTATATAATTGAAAGGGTTTTGTTTTTGTTTTCTTGTTTGGAAAAAAAATTTCAAATTTTATTTATTTACAGTTTTGTCATATTTGATTTCATGCATATTATTATTCTTGATGATATTTTTTAATAAATAAAATTGATAATTTTTTGTCAACCGGAAAATAATGAATTCTAAACCAGTCCATCTGTCGTTTTTTCTAATAGAGACTTGGGCGCATAAAGCAAGTAATGGTTGTGATGTTTTTTTTTAAAGAAATAAAACTTCTGGTACGGCAGGCCACATCTTGTACTCTTTTGCTAGGTTCTGTTTCTAAATTGTGAGGGCTCTTCCACTTTCAAGGTTACCATGACGCTCCCATTGGGTGCCCTACTATACAAGATATTATGAATTCCTTTCCCGTTGAGACAAAATACAAGACTGATGGTGTGACAGCCAATAGGGGGGGGCATTTAAGATAAATAAATAAAAAAAATTTGATTTTCTTTTGTCTTTTAATTAACAATCCCCACTTATATTATCCTCCCAATATTTTATATATTAATATTTTCAATAACATGTTTATTTTATTGAAATGTTTTTAAATTATACACCAAAATAAGTTTTTATAGAGGTTTGGAATCCGCTTTAAGCCGTACATCCCGGTCTACTTGGGCCCTCGGATGCAGAAAAAAAACCGTAGAGCGGCAACATAAATATGCACTAATTATACTTTGATCTTGTGTTGAAATTTTAAACAAGAACTTTTTCAGTTACAATAGTTGTTTTATTCCTGTTATTTATTCCTTAAATAACAGGAATAAAACCAACACATGGCACTAAATATTTTCAAGCTAGCTATTTTATTGTAAGATATTACATTCACATAGACTGACCTATTTTATTATTTTATTCTTTTATTTCATTTTTTACGCAAAAGCTAACTTTTCGTCTTCACAAAATTTCCATTAATAATAAAATTTCTTAAAATTTACGATATAAAATTATAATTGATATGAAAATATTTTAAAAACTTTCCATTTTGAAAACATAATATTATATTGCGATAAATAATATTTTTTTCAGTTTTCATATTTATTTAATATTTTACTGAAAATTTTCTGCGTGACTAACAAACTTGTTTCAAACAATCCTCCGCAACAAAAGGGAGAGCTAAAAATGCCCTCTTATTCTTTTAGTAAGTTTTATTAAATGTTTAAAAGTCAACGATATAAAATTTAAAATAACATGAAAGTAGTAAAAGTATTTAAATTGTTTTCAGAATTCTGGATGAAGTGATTTAAACTTGATGAATAAAGTTTTATCTGATGGACTTCCTCGCAGGCGAGTGCTTCTCAGCAACTGGGCATTTGAGGAATGTAATTGGCTCAAAACGTTGGTTGCTATAGCAACGGAAAGACGCATGACTTCCTCTTTATTCCTTCCACTAGTTATCGACATACCAACACTAACAAAGTTATATAATTGGTTATTGGGCAATAACGAATAAGTTTACAAATCCTTCTGAAAAGGATATTTTCAATGCATAAAATCTTGCATATTATGCAGTTTTTTTACTTCAGTTATATATAGAAGCTTTTCAATTATTAAATAAGAGAAAACATTTCTATGAGTTTGTTTGTAATTTGCGTAACTATTTATTAGCTTAAAATGGAAAGTTTTATGCTTGACAAAGTTGAGTTTTCTATTTCTTTACACAAAATATAATCAGCTATAACACTATATAAAATTAAGAATGGACTCTATGAATTAGCAAGTAAATATACTTTTAAATATGAAAGTGTATGTACAAAAATATAATGTAATCCGACTACGTATAATATAATCACAAGGAAATTTTTGATTCAACAAATACAAAGTAAAAATCTGTTTTAAAAAACAGATTCATTTTGATTCAAGAAAACTGAAGAAGTTTAATTTTTTATAATAAATTGTGAAATTAAAAATCCTACAAATAATAAATTCTTATTTATTACTGTAAATATTAATTTATTTATATTATTTTTCCTTGCATATTTAATACTATCATATTTTTTATATTTTTATATATCATAATGTTTCTTAATTTTTCGCTTGCATCATTTAAATAAAAAGCTAAAAACATTCATTCAATCAATTGCTTCGCATTAACAAACTTAGAAAGAAAGAAATATTTTCTTCAAACGAAAAATGAATATAAAGGAAAATTTAATTACAAGTAACTTTAATTAGCTCTTCAACACAGAAATTTCATTATATAAATTTATAAATCATATTAAAATGTTATACATTTAAAATTACACACCTTTATTTTAAACTGGATACATCAAACTGAAATCATGTCATAAACACAAAGACAGTTTTAAAAATCAATGGAATTCATGTAATTGATTAAATATGCATATGTTAAACTTCTGTGACATCACATAAGATGGCAGGAGATGCTCGAGTGACACAAAAATTAATGAACCTGAATTTTATATCTGACTCCAAACAATTTCAATTTCAATTGAATTATTGATATTTGCTTCTATCTATTTATTTTTGTCAAGAAAGCAACTAAACACAGTCTCAGTATCACTGCATTTTAAATAACTCTTAAATAACAAATTAAATTATTATCAATTTTTATTCTTCTTTCTACACCACACCAGCATAAAAAGATTTGTAGTTCTTACGGAATATTAACATACGTAAGCCCACTCAGAAAGACGGTGTTTGGTTGGATTATGTTTCAAACCCATGGCCTTTTCGACACAAAAGTGACCTTCCCTGCTCATGAGACTGCAGTGGCTTCAATTTAAAAATTAATGGATATCTAATATCTTGATTTTGTGACTGTACATGTCTGTCAATTTGAAAGTTGTTTTCTTCGATACGATCACTTTGAGTATATCATTTTAAAATTTCTTCAGATAAGTATTTCTTATATCAGTTGCTTATTGATGTTGTAATCATCAAGAAAAGAATGTAATTTTAAAAAACAACGATGGTAAACATTTGTCAGGTCAGATTAAAAGAATGCCACCTTATGAATCTACGAGAAAACTAAAAACTTTTGATGGTGTATATCAAATTCTGAAGCTGCAGAAGTGTCTGCATAAAATATTAGAAAGAATTTTCAAGGCGTTGGGCTGTAATCCATGCGTTTAGCAGCCAGTATTCATGTGATCCTACATCACAGTACTGAAACTATATATAATTTCGATGATATCAACATAGATCTTGTAAAACTCTTTGCTTATTAATGAATCCTGTTTCTCCTCTGGATCTAACAATAACCTAGGTAACTCAGGGCTAATACTACTAACAAGGTTTTATTAGATACCATCACAGAAATTGCTTATGGAATAAAGTGCGTAAATGCAATATGCATTATATATAAACCTTTTTTATTTTCACTTTTTGAGCGATTAAAATTAATCAAATGTAGATAATTTATTTTGCCAATGTGCGTGAAGAATCGCTTATAACAAAACAATGCTAAAGCCCATGTTTTCCCTTATATTGTGATTGTTCTACATAGAATTGATGTTCTTCAAAGGCCGGGCACATTTATTCTGTCATTGACTAAGAGATATAAAAGGAAGTATTAGCTTTCAAAATTGATGAACATCATCAAGTGAATAGCAGAACAATTATCAAACTAATAATTTATCAAAACGGCAATTCAGCAATCATTGATATCATTCTAGAATTTGAAAACATATTTTTGTATTTCTGATTGTGACTGTCAATGAAGAAATTAAAATGATATTTATGATTTTTGAATTTTTTAATGGATATATCTAATAGTGATTAATGCGCTTTTAATAATAAAAATGTACATATTAAAATATATAATGTCTAATTAAATTTTCAATATCTTAAAATAAAAACTACTAATTTTGAACTATTTTATAAAAATCAGATTTCATTAGGATTTTATTTGATAATATTAATAAGAAACTGTATTATAAATATATATATGTATATATATATATATATATATATATATATATATATATATATATATATATATATATATATATATATATATATACATATATATATATATATACTAATTTTAATAAATAAATAAAATTAGGTGTTATATCGTACTCTAAAGAAATATTTTTGTTCTTTTGCAATTAAAAATTAAAATACAATTATAATTTTTTTGAATCACATATTAAATAAATAATTAATTAATGCATTAATATTTAAAATGAAAAATGCCTCTCTGCTTTGTATAAAACAAAATTTAATTACAAAAATGTTTGAAGTTTTACTTAAAAAATATTAAACGTAATTATTTATTAAAATTAATTTATTTCATATTATAAACTGTACAGAGAATTGTACTTTACAAAATAAAATACTATATATAAATATTACTAAATAAATAGTAAATTAAATTATAAGCAATATAAATCGAGATGAATAATAACATTTTTAATTTTGTAGGGTTTCAAATGACAAACTATGCTATCAATAGTACTGTTTAGTAAAATAAAAATTTGTTTAAATTTTTATTTTATTAAACATTTCAATTAAATAAAACAATTTATATTCTTCAATAAGTAAAAATACTTAGTTTTGTTAAAATTATTTATGACATAATTATAGTTAAATCAAATTATATTAAGTTACATTAAGTGATTAAAATATAATCCTTTTTTTTAAGTACAAAAGCTTTATTTTAAGAGTATTTTATTATAAAAACAAAATGTAAATAATAATATTAAAATTTAATAATATTTATTTCGTTATAAAATACAAAGATATTTACTAATATTAATATATTTTAAATCAATAAATACATTATAGTTACATAATGAAAAATGTATTTATAAATAAATATTCAATATTTTAAAATAAATTATTTTATAAGTATTATGTTTAGTTATAAGCAATATATTTAATATGTTAAATGATAAATTGGACAATAGAAAAAGTCTTTTAATGAATAAAGGAAATATTAAACCATATTCTATTCTAGACATTTCCTTTTATTCTGCTGAAATTTAGTAACAATAAACTGATCATAAATAAATAATGTGGTAAAAATGAATGATAAACGAAATGAAATAAGTAATCCTTTGATGAAAGCATATAAATTATAAATGTAACATTTTATTTGGCATTTTATATTGAGTATCCATTAATTTCTCACCAATCCTTGATCCCAATCAATATATTTCTTTTGGGAAAATAAAAAGTAAGCACTCATAAAAGCAAACATTTGCTGTTAAAATGATTTTTAAAAGAATTTTATTCAAATGAGGATTAAATCCTCCATAGTTTTGAGACTACGAATTAAGATCTTAATTCTTTGATATTTGATATCTTTTTTCAGCTTCACAAATAAAATAAACATCATACGATTCAAATATCGAAAACTGCACTAAACAACAAAAGTTGCATAAACACATTTTAATTCGTTTCTCTGTTTATTGACTTTTTTTTAACAAGTAATGTTCCATAATTAAGATTTGAAAGAGAGTATGGGATTAATTTAGACGCTTTTCTCCTAAGTGAAATATTGTCTTGAAATCAACAAGACAAAGACGATTATAGTGGATCCTAGCGTGCGTATTTGCGACTCAGGTGATATTGTAGCTTCTAAGTCTTTTGCTATTTTATCTCGCAGAGAATGCAAATTCAAATAATCCTCAGAGCTCAGATTTAGATAGAAGATTGAAATTTAAAGTACTATTAAGTAAACAATTCCACTTTAAAAGTTATTTCAAATACAATGCATTGTTTTGAAAATAGCAATTAAAAATTAAACAAAACGTTTAACAGCTATAAATAGTGATTATAAACATACAAATTATATATATATATATATATATATATATATATATATCTATCTATCTATATATATATATATATATATATATATATATATATATATATATATATATATATATATATATATATATATATATATATATATATATATATATATTTATTTATATTTATTAAGGTTTTTAAAAAATATGAGAATACACGGTTGCACTAAAACAATATTATATGCATGAAAGTGAAACCTCTCTGGTAAAACCAGAAAACTTGTAGCAAAGAAATTCGTAAGATAATTGGAATAATTGCAAATAAAAGCATGATCCCAGATTTGGAAAAATTATTTTTATAAATTATAACGTGCACTATAATTTCTAATAATAATAAAAGATAACATTACGGTGGGCATTAGAGAAGACGGAGAAACAAACAGAAATATCAGCTATGGAGTTTCAAAAAGATGTATTGTAGAAGAAGTACCACTGTGCACGGTGATCACTTTCACAACAGGTGGTTTGCGATTCTAAAGACATTTTAAAGATTCAATAGCATATTGGGGAAGAGAAAACTTTTCTTCTTCAGTATAATCAGGCCAAAAACTGAAAATAAGATCATCAAATATAGATACAGCCATGCTTTTTTCAGTAAAAAGAAGACTAATCAGATGAAACTACTTTTGCTGCATAGATCTCTCACTTGCTTTTGAAATAAAATGAAGCAGTTCCTGATTTTTCGACATCAGATATTTTCAACAAATAATGTGCTTTTGCACAAGATGTTAAATTTAATAACCATAATGGGAGTGGAGATCTGCAAAATTTTCATGCCTATATCCATGAGAAGCGACGGTTTTTTTCTCAGTGTTTGGATAAAACTCGAGAAATCAAGTAACAGGGCATATTCAAGAATGCCCTAATGTGAAAATTGTAAGTAGTCAATGAAAAAGGTATTGCTAGGCTTGCTGGAATAAGGTTCCATCGAATCTCCGTCAGTGTATATTATTCTTTCATGATTGATCACCAGAATATTTGGTCCTAAAAGCATCTACATAAAAGCAGTGGTTTGATGTCACTTTTCTAAACCAATGATTTACGCGATGTGATCTTCAGGTTAGCACTTAAGGCCAATTTACCACGTCTTTCGTTTTGTGGGACAGATTAAGCGTTTGATGCATGTGGCTTCTTTTTAATTGTGAAGAGGATCTAAACGTATGACATGTACCTGAAGATAAAATGGTCAGAGGTTATTCAAGAGAGTTGCCAGTACATCCTTCGATATTGCTTATTTTAATTCCCAGGTGTTACTTTGAGCAATTATTTATTGAATTTTCTTCTTTGCATTATACTTCCCTTTGTAAGCCCAAGTCACCAAGCAGTGACTAGCGATCAAGTAAGATAAACAAACTGAAGCATCGCTTTCCGGTTGGTAGGTTGACAACTCAGTGGGTTTCTGGAGCTCTGTGGGTTGAGAACATGTACACGTTAATCTATAACGTCCAAAGTTCTGCTGAAGTGACATGGATGTGGATAGGAGTGGATCAGCTTAGATATGACCTCGTCACCCAACTGTAGTTCAAAATTATGAAGTGCTTAGTGATAAGCCAGTATTGCAAACCAGTTAACACTTGCCTGGATTACTATGTATTTGTCTTTGCAGCCTAACATTACCATGTTGCATCAAATAGTTCGTCTGAACATTTCATTTTAAAGCATATATTTTTGAATATGAAAATTATTTGCAATGTTTTCTATGGTTCCGAATCTCTTTCAATATTTTTGTCATAATTTTTTAAATACTTTGTACCTACGTACACACACACACACACGCACACACACACATATATATATATATATATATATATATATATATATATATATATATATATATATATATATATATATATATATATATATATATATATATATATATATATATATATATATATATATATATATATATATATATATATATATATATATATATATATATATATATATATTATAAATTTATCAAACTATTAAAAGGCGTTAAGGAAAAATATTTAGTTAAATGAAGGAGATTTTAGTCTATTCATTTAAAAACAGAGAACCGCGAGATTTCTTAACAAATTCTACAAATTTGCATAATTAGAAAAAGTAGATGCGGTGTAGTACAGGGATTAGGTTCAAACAAAATCATACAATTCCTAATTCAAAGTTTTTATTTTGATCCCGCAGACAAAAATAATCTTTACACCAAACTTTATCAACAAAATTATGAAACATAGCTATATATAGCTTTACGTTGATTCTAAATTTACACTATTCTTCTATAAGGGATGGCCCATAACTTTGGTAAATGTATGTGGTATTTTATTGGTGACATTTGACCAATTACCTCAAACAAAATTATCACATCAAAATGGAATGATTAAATGATAAAACTACTCAGAACAAAATTATTTTATTTCCTTATATTCTTAAATCGAAATATATTACAATCATTCATATTAAATGAATATGTAATAAGGATATCACAATAGAAATTATAACTGAACTGAAAACGCTTGAAATTATTTTCTCTGTATTGTTGTAATTAAGGATGATGAAATGTGTATTCGTTAAAATATAACATGCATCTTATATAAAACTCTTACGCTTTTATTCCAGAATAGGTAAGGAACAATAATTGATTTTTCTTCCTATCTTTTAGATAAATGAATGCTGAAACGTTTTTAAATTACACCTCTGAATGTACTTTGTTTGCGATGCATATTTAAAATTTTACTTCAGTTAAAATTTTGAAATGGGGAAAAAATTCCCATTTTTTTCTAACTTGTATGTTTTAGTATGGTCTCTTTCTTTTCATGCTTCAGATTTATAATAAAAAATTAAATAAGCTGATATGATAAAATAATTCATTTTTTCAATATAAGATTTTAGTTATAAATTTTTTAACAAGTTTTATTTTATTTTTACCAATTTCATCACTGAAATAAATTTTTATAAATAAAATATTCATAAATTATTTAAAAAATATTTTGATACAAGACATTTGGGAAGCTAAGGCACAATAATAAAATAAAAAATCATTAATTTCAATTATTTCGATTTTAAAAAATTTAACTGAATTTTTTTCCATTTGTTTTAGTATATTTTATATATCGATCAAACCTTACAGAAAATAAAACAATTATTTTTATTTATGTCATAA
Organism: Latrodectus hesperus; assembly: GCA_037975125.1. NCBI lineage: Eukaryota > Metazoa > Arthropoda > Arachnida > Araneae > Theridiidae > Latrodectus > Latrodectus hesperus. The sequence goes on along the minus strand of CM075856.1, from coordinate 70,910,030 downwards.
AATCTGCTTTAAATTTTTTTATCAAGTTAAAGATTGAATTTTCTTCATAATATTATTAAAATTTCCCTTTTAAAATCATTTTATGTTCCTGCATTTCCAAAGAGATGGGTTATTATAAAGTTAAACTTTCGTATAAACTAGAAAATAGGTAAATTAATGAAAGAGTCAAATTACTCTCAGAAATTCTATCTTAAAATCCAAAATCTTTGCAATAGATCATTTAGCATTTTTAAATGAAACATTCAGACGGAAGTTAATGAAACTAATATCTGAAGTCGAGAACAGCTGTAATCCATATATCATGGGGTGCTTGAGATTCAGCATTTTTCTCGCGGTTACAAACGATATGAAAAGTTTCTCTCCCAAGCGAATATTTTAATCTGATGTAATGTGTTTGCATAACCACCCCCGCGTAGTGCTTAAGGCTCAACTTTTAATTAGGGCTGTTGAAATATGCAGAGGAGGCGTGAAAGCTCGTTCGCGAAATCCCTCGTTTCGCTACTAAACGGAAGAGTAAGATAGCTATGCGCGAGTATTACAAATTGGCTGATTTTCCAAGCACAGCTACCTCGCCAAATGAGATTATAAGCTGCACGTCTGCTTTTCAATAGAACAGTTATTGGAAATGTTTGAATTACATAATCCCTCTTGCCCGTGAGAGATTGCATAAATACCTCTGAATTCTCTTTGATTAAAAGAGGCTCTAGAGAAGAGATTTCGCATTTATTTTAAAAATATTAAATTAAGCAAGCCTGTGAGAAGAGTTTTGAGATATTAAACACGCATATCGCTTACAATAGTAATTCGTATTTAATGATTCAAAATACATAATCAGTTCTGAAATCATCTGCATTTTTTATCCTTTCAAACATTTATTGTTAGTAAAATACTTTTCTATTAAGAAAGCAGATTTATAGGTAAGGTTAGGATATTTTTTTGTAAAATATATCTAATATCTAAGAAGTTAAACACTAAGTTTAATCTTAAAAATGAATTGCCGTCAAATGACTATGATAGCACCTGAACCTCAACTTCATGTTACACCAACAACAGAAGAACCAAAGGAAATTAAAACGTGCTTGAGCTGGATTGTGTGATGTATCGAAACTGCAATCTTCAGAAAACGAGAAGAACATCTTTATATTCCTTTATCCTACAATGCAAACAACGAAATATTTCTATTAGTAATATTTCCAAAATTCTCAACGTATAGGATGATTTAATTTTTTAAATAATATCGAAGTAATGGTTATTCGAATAGTATATCTCTTAATCGTATTTAGAGCAACACATTTTAAATATATACAGTCGAATTATAATATTCAAGAAATGAAATAAAACCCACCACATTCAGTGCTGATCCAAAATGTGATATTCTTCACACCCCATAGGCGAGGTATGATTCTATTTTCTAACAGTTTCAAGTTATAGGTTCTAACTTTTAGATTTTCATTTTGATATAGCATATGATGCTTAAAATATAGAAACATCCAATGCCTCTCATTGGTATGGTGTGGAAATTTGAAGAAGGAAGGTTACAGCTGAAGTTCACATTTCAGTGTTTAAAATGCCAAACAATTGCTTATGCTAAATGAATTAGTCATAGGATATAAAGAATCCGTACTTGAATGCAAAATAGCTAATATGTATTGTTGTTTCTCATCCCCGTGACCAGCTAAATCAGGTCCATGAAATCGTTCACCCTGAAGAAATCGAAAACTAAAAGGGGGTCTTGAACCGGGTCTTGCCTGGTAAGTCCCAGACAAGATAAAATGTGATCAGGAGAGGCTTGCACAGAAGAGCACCTAGTGCAGATTTCGAAGTGTTTAATGCCTTCAACAAAAATTTAGGGAGGGTGTTTGATGTATGCTAAATACCATTGTGTAATGGTTAAGTGTGCTCTGTATAGGCTCAACTGTATGCCTTTATGAGTGTGATGCTGAAATTTAGAAAAAGCATAGTACGCATAGTACTAGAGATGTTGGTATATTCATTTGAACATGGTTCAAAATTAGCAGGTGATTAGAGTATTAAGGAGAGACAATGCTTCTTACTGGTGTAATGAAGAGGTGTAATTAGCATGAAATTCAATAATATGCAGAAAGTAAATATCTAACGAAATTTACCTTAATGTTAATTGAACTTACAATATGTTCCTATACACGCGTTTCAAGATAGCACACCTTTGCCGCGAAATTTTTCAGGGGATGAAATATTATTTTTTAATTTTCCTACAAATAGAAAAATTTAAGAATTCCATTTACACGTGTTCCACTGAGAAGAACAGAATATCTGCGTTTTAATTTAATTTCATATGTGTAAAATATTTCCGCAAGAATTTCAACGGAAAATGATTTTTTATACAAAATTTTATATCAGTTAATTTTTTTAATTGATTATAATTATTAATAAAAGGTTTCCAGAGCATTTTATCAACAATTTTAAGAACAATTTATCTATATTTTTCTCGTTTAATAATAGTTTAAATATAATGTTTTCTTAAACAAGATAATTTACACAGATACATATCAAATAAAATAAATTATAATGTTTCATTACATGAATTGAATAAATACAATTTAGAACTTAATTTTTTAATAGTAATTTTTAAGTAATTTTTATAATGATGTTAGATTTAATTTTATTTATTCACTCAATCAACTTCAAATATATATATATATATATATATATATATATATATATATATATATATATATATATATATATATATATATATATATATATATATATATATATATATATATATGTATGTATGTATGTATTATATATATTTCATTAAAGCGTTCATGTTGGATCTCATCATTACTATATGGATATTTGTTGTACAGAGTTGAAATTCTAGATTAAATTGATAAAATGTTCTAATAATAGCCAATTGAATTTGAAAAGCTTTCAAAGTGATAAATCAACAGAATAAAAAAAATTAAATCCTAATTTCAAAATAAATATCTGCTTATAATATGCAAAAATGCAGAAATGAAATGAGTGCGTGTTCCAGTATTTCTTTCAAAGCGATTTCTGTGTTTATACCGTTCTAAGTTGTTCTTGAATGATTGTTTGAACTGTATGTAAGCAATGATATAATTTATATTGTATTTTGTTATCAAAAACTTAATATATTTTAATCCAATATGATTAAGATGATTTGTTGCTTTTATTCTTTAACGAACATTTTGTATATAAATGTCTTAAAATTTATTATAAATGTTGATCAGTATAAATATTAACAATTCAAAAAAATCAAACTTTTAAACTCTTGATTATTCAGCAATTTATAGATAAAAAAATTCATGCAAAACATTAAGATACCTTTTAATTCTCCAAAGTAATTAATTTAACATTTCAGTAAATTAATTCTGACTTATAACCATCCTTCTTTTTAATGAAATAAAATATTGTATCATTTTTTGTTGAAATTAAATTATTTCGTTTTCATAAACTTTTTAAATTTATTTAACTAAAGATATTTTGATAAAGAATTTATAAATGTTGAATCCTATTTTGTAGTTTATTTTTTGTAAAGTATTTTAAAATTTTACCAAGTTTGAGAAATTTTAGAACTTGAACTGTATTATATCTTGTTACATTTCTAGGCCAGAACTATACTTATTTTTATTTAATATTTTTAAACTTACTCTAAAATATATTTTTTAAACTTAGAAATATCACCTTAATTTTATTTATTATATTTGTTACGTTTTTTGTTAGTTTTATATTAATATACTTTTTGTACATAATTAAAAAAATTTCGCAGTATTTGAGAAGCACTTGAAATCTGAATTATACCATCTCGAATTATGTAAAGAACTAAATTTGTATTATTGATTGTTTTATGTTTGACAATATTTTTAAATGAATTTCAATAAATATGTTGTCATACATTTTTATTTATTTATTTTTTAAATTTCGAAAATTTTACTCCCTTTAAGAAATTTCAAGAATATGAACCATCTCCTCTTTAATTATAACATTGACGAAGAATCGTTTCATTATTTTCGTTTAGAAACGTTTTTCACAATTCACTTCATTGAAAATATTTTTGAAATTAAATGTAGTTTTACGCGTTTTAGAGAATTGGAAAGTTTCGCTACATTCGACATGTTCCGAGGACCCAAACTGTAAGAAATCTAATTACACAAGTAATCATAACGAAAGAAGATGGAAGTATCAAACGTCATATTTCGACAAGGTGAAAAACCCGGGAGTTTCTTTTCCTGATCTTTTAAAAACTCTTGTGTAACACCGTGATAAATCGGTGTCGATCTCCGAGTTTCATCTGCAGTTCTCCAGTTGCCACATTTATCAAAGTTTTCCCTCAACGCTTCCCTCCCCCCTCCCGTCTATCTCTGCAGGATTCCACGATATTTTACAGTTTCCGAAATTTCACGTCATAAAACTCAAACTGTTGGAAGTGGTCCATCCATCTCTGTCAGGATCCGAATATCGGACATAAATAGTAGAAGCAAAAGAAGAAAAAAAAGAATTCCCCCTCAGAGGGAATGTCCCTACTCTACCACAGAATATTTCCCTCCACTCCAAACGCTTGTAAGAGCGAAGAGTTATACTTTGATGGAAAATAATAAGTAGGTACATTTAGGGAAGATAAAAATGGGAAATAAAGACTTATACCGAAAGATCAATCGCGATACATTTGCAAGGTGGGCGCTTTTTAAACTTGCCATTAAATATGATTGAAGGAAGAAAGCTGCTACAAATTTTCTATTTCAGTGATCACGTTAATGTAGAAGGGGCGGGAAAATTCTTCCAAATCCTAACATTGAATCTTAAAAAAATACTTTAACATTACATGTTCTTAATTAAAGTGTAAGTAAGAAACTTTCTAAGGCGAAAAATATAGAAATATTGTTTTTAAATTAGTATATTAGCTAAAAACAAAAATTAGAAAATATGATTATGTATATTGTAAAAAATTATTACGTGCTTTTCAAAAGTAATAAATAAATAGAAGTAAAAAATAAGTAAATTGAAAGCAAAATATTTCTAAGTGTCAAAAGTTCTTAGTTAAAATATTTGAAACAGTATCAAAGAAAAAAAATAGATATTTTAAACAAATATTAAATTTATTCAAAACGAAAAGAAGATTTACATAAGATAAAAAATTCTTATGCACTTAATGAATTATTGTTGTTTATAATATAATGTTGAAATAAAATGAATTATTGTTGTTTATAATATTAACAATTTCACTCGCAATACAATCTGAAAAATTCGTTAAAGGAGATTATAAATCTGATATTTCAAACTCAGTACATATATTTCAAGCAAAATAAACGAGACAAAACTACAAAAATTAATTAACATACATTTAAAATTGTGTATCTAATAAGAATGCTACACTAATTCAAATGAAAATTTTGAAATTAAAATATTTCTCTTAATAGAGTAAAAGTACAATTAAACATTAAAGTGAGCTTTTTAAAACAGTATTGAAGTAAAAAACATAAAATATCTTCAGATTGTTTATTTTGCAATAACATTTTTCTTCAATTCAAAAGAAAAGAAAGTTCTCAATATTGAAATAATTGAAAATGAAATTTTAAAATTTCTTTAATTAAATAAGAAAAATAATTTTTAAAAATAAAATAAATTGAAAGCAAAACAAAATTCCCAACACTATTGGGATGGATAAAAATTTCCATAAGCAAACATAATTAGAAAACATAATTAAAGATTACAAAGATTTTTAGATAGTAAAAATTGAAAAGGTAGCAAATAAACATGTAATAAAATTCCTCAAATTTTTTAATATTAATTAAAATCAAATCAAAATATTGAAATATAAGTTACAAAAAAATTAGAAAGCAATTTTAAAAAATTATATTTTTTTAAAATTTACAAAATTAAAAATTAATAAAAAATATTTAAAAACGATTTTTAATGGATAATATAACTGAAAATGAAAGGGAAAATATTTATGAATAATTTATAATTGTGACGAAATTATATTTATATTTATCTTAAACCATGATACATGAAGATCAAGGATTTGGGATCGAGAATTTTTGAAAGATATTAACATTGCAGACTGAGAAGTGATCGTATTCAAACCAAGCTTTAGCAAATTTTTTAAATGAGCTACAGCTCATTTAAAAAATTTGCTGTTGGGATTATAGTTTCTTTCTGTCACACACATAAAAAGCATTAATACTCTAAAGAACTTGAGTTATTAAGTTTCTCTAAGGATAGTGTTTAGTAACCTACTCTCCATCAGCTAAAGTTAATAAATCCTGTCAATTTTTACGAAATTTATAATTACGAACATGTGATGATGTCAACATTATCTTCAAAAGCTGTTAATCACACCGACATCAGAACTTACAAAATTTTAATGTGCTTTGGACTTTGCATGATAATTTCCCCCTGGTATCCAACTTTATGAAGGAGGGAAGAATTTATTTTTCTTCAAGGACTTCTTCTTATGACTCATGAATTTTTCAGAACTAATTTTAAAAACATCAAGATATTTACAGAAAAAAAATAGTTTAATAAATTTTATTTTATGTATTTGATTCAATTGTTACATCAGTTTATTTATTACGTTAGAATTAGGAAATAAAGTAAAATTATACGAAACAAACTACGAGTTAATATGAATAATGATTCGAATTAATGTAATATAGATCAACACTCGTGAAATTAACCTATAATTCTAATCCAGTTCAATAAAGCCCATGAAAAAGACTGTATTTTTGGTAACCATCCCCACAACAGCAAATAAATTGATTAGTGTATAGAAATTCCTTTCTTAATATGCATTTTCAAAAAACAGTAATTGACGTAACAAGTAAAGAAAACTTTTTAAACAATGTTTTGTTACATGAAAAATAAGGCTAGGCATTTTTAATATATGAGTGATTTCACTTACGTCTTGTTCATGATGCTGAGTTCATTCAAATAGCATCCTAATGTCACCGGTAAAAGTCGTATTCTTACATTTTATAATGAGCATATAATGCACATATTTAATGAATGCTAATATATTTCCAGAGAAAAGGACACCGAAAAACAAGGGGTGAGAAAAAAATCATAATAGAATTCAAATGCAAGAGCAATCTTATTATGGTTTTGAAAAATGAGAGATTTATAAGAGTTGTTGGACCCTAACATTCGGAGGCTATAGTTCGGTACAAATAATTTGCTGAATATGTGCCAAAAATAATGAGTTTAAAGAGATTGATAAGGTATGAAAGGGTATCACAAAATTTGTGGTTAAATATCCAATTATTAATTTTCAACTAATATATGAAAAAAACTCAATTAAAAGTAATAAATACTTATTTATTAGTTATAAAATATGGCTATTTATTTTGTTCCCATAGTATAAAAATTTCCACCAAATTAGACACAGCATAGCTGATTACATAATAGCCTAGAACAAATGTAGATTGCTTGATCTTCTGCCATGTACTGTCTTGCTACAGATAGTGAATTCAAGTCTTGCAAGGGGAGGAAATTCTTAAAATCTTAAATCCACTTAGTCTGACAAGCATATAAAAAGTAGAAGTGTAATATCTCTATCCTATTGTTCAACATTTACTGGAATTGAACCTGGTATCATCTACACTATAGGGTGCAATGTGAATCTTCCCATTAAATTTTTTGATTAATACGAGTGCCAACAAATTGGTGGATAAATACATCGTTCTCCTGTTCTGAAGGTAATGCATTCCAGAATTGACACCTCTAAAGTTGAGCATATTAAGATGCTGTATATAGATTACATTTTAATAGGACCAAACTTTCCTCCGTTAGAATGGTGTGAAAGTGAAAAGTATACCTACACATGTATTTAACATGTAATTTTACTATAGATCAAAACAATGAAATGATTAGTGATGCATAGCCAATTATGTTGTCAGAAATGTGAAAACTTATGTGACGAAAATAGTGAATATCATTTAAATTAAAATTAAAATTTGTTAGAATTTTATTTACAGTAAAATTTTATGTATTTCCAAAGCCTGCAACTTTGAGAAATCTTCCAGTAAAGAATTACAGTTTAACTATTAAGTATATACATAACTACTTAATATTTAAAATAATATTTTAATGCAAAAAGGAATTTAATTAAGAAAGATACATTTTTAATGTCTGTTAGTTTCTAAAGTCCATAACTTTCTGAAAATATTATCAATAAATATAAATTTTTAAGTGCTTTTATTACACTGACGTATAATTAACCTGATTACTGCATCATCATAACAATAAATCTAAAATACCATAAAGAATTTTGTAATCTTTTATAGAGATATTTATGAACCACTTTATAAAAACTCGAATGGCTTAAGACCATTAATTCATTAAAATCCAATGCCTTGATAATTAATAATTTAAAAAATGTGACTTAAGTCATATTTTTTTATAACATGTAACGACCAGATCAATATAGAAACACCTTGATTCATTTATCCGTTATTTCATTTAAGAATAAAATAGAAAAAAGGAATTATTCTGCTTCAGAACCTGGGACAAGAATTAGGTAATAGCATCACGTTTTACCTTACTACTTCTTAATAGCAAAAGAGGGAAAACTCGTGATACGTGGAGATAAATCTCTCGTTGTTTTCCCCAAACAGAGGATGATGGGAAGGAGTTTGAATGAGAAACATCATGTAGTCCTATAACCAACCGAAATTGGATTATCTCGGAGTTTGATCTTGTTTTTACTGACTTAAATTTCTTTTTCCTTCGCGAAAGTTCATAAAATATGAATTGATTTCTTTTTTTAGCTCCATGACGAGTAGATGTTAGTGAATAATACTTTAGCAATAAATTTTATATCCTTTCCAAATAACACAAAAATACTTATGTTTCTTTCATTTAATGTTGATAAATCAAAATAATAAACGAATTTGATTTGGAAAATAATTTTTTATATTTTAAATTAAGTATAAATAATAATCACATTTCTATATATAAATGAAGTCCGAATTCCCAAAAATTATCTTTAAAAATAAAGTAATTATCGTCAATGAAATAAAAGAAAATGCTTTAAAGGAATTCTTTTAGTCATCTTTAAAATTTTGGGAGCCTTCAATAATAAAATAATATGCTGTAAAATTCGGTTCCTGAAAGTTTAATATGCTGTAATATATTCCATCTGATATTAATATTTTAAATTACAAATTTTATTTGCCTTCTAAAACCGTATTCAATTAAATGATAATATTTTTGAATAAAAAAATTATAAAATATAACAATATTTTGCAGTTTATTTTAACTGTACATAAATTGTCTATAATTTTTCATTATATTACATAATATTTTTGGTATTAAATGTCTGTTGATAATAGAAATGTAAAGCAAAATTATAAAAAATATTGCTAAGTATTTTATATCAATGTTAGAAATAAAAGCTAAATTGCGGTAAATTTATTAAGCTATGCTTTTAAAATAAAAACTTTGAAAATAGAATATATTGATTCAAACACTTTATATTTTACAAAGAATATATTATCGTGAATAGTTATATGTCCCTTACAAGTATTTAGAAAACAATGCGAATGTTTTTCATTTAAAATAAAATAAAATAGGTTTATTATGGAGTATTATTATTCTACTTTAATTATATTATAAAATTTTACTTTCTAGAACGCTTAATTAACTTTACGCTATTATTACTCAAATAATTACAGAGAGTCTTAAACTTTCCGTTAATAATTGAAGACAGAAATTTTAGGATAAAATATCACCATCAGATGTTCCTTCTTACAAGATATATATATATATATATATATATATATATATATATATATATATATATATATATATATATATATATATATATATATATATATATATATATATATATATATATATATATATATATACCAAAATTTATTAGATTTTAATTACTTTGAATAAATGAAAATTACAACATAACAAAAAGAGTCTTAATCGCATCTCTTTACAAACGAATATTATTTAAATAAAGATGACTAGTTGGAAGACAAGTTGAAAATTATTTTCTGCTGTTTGATGGAAAGGGAATAAATAAATTAAAGCTATTATGATATTCTTCGTTATTAATTATTATTTGTAATTAATTTTATTTTTAAATGAAGGGAGAACTTGATTAATTTTGGTCTAGTATGAAGTTAACTCTAATCGAAGTGGATGGTTTCAATTTCAATCTGTTCTGATTAACGAAGATAAATTATTGGGAATTTTCAAGATTTTCAGTTTTTTTTATTGTGAATACGGCTCACTATCTATGAAAAACTTTCCAAAAGGCAATATTATGCATGGATTTTAAAACGTCATACATATTTGATTTTCAATATGTTGAACATTATGATGAGCCAGAAACGTGGTATCATAGTATGACTATTCCAATAAATGTATTTAAATTAAACTGTACAGAAATTAACAACAATTAATAGTTTTTATTATACTTTATGAAGTATTTGGAGTATGTTTTTTAAATAAATATATATAATAAAGAAAGTATTCATTTAAATTTTAGTAGGTCCAAGAAATTAAGATATTGTTTTCTACATTAATAGAAAATTATAAAATAAAAAAAATCTTTAGGTTTTTGAAAATATAATTCTTTAAATTATAATTTTTAGCTTGAAACCTTATTCTATATTTTTTGATAGCACTCAATCTCCAATTATTATGCAGAATATCAAATCACATAACATCCAGTAAATTATATTACCCCTTTGAAATCTCCATTAAGTGCTCCTTAATGGAGATTTCAAAGGAGCACTTTCATTATAAAGATTTAAAATATTCCTAACGCATAACTACGGTTACTTTGAAATATATGTGATTTTCAGAAGAACCCTGTTTCATACATTGTTTAAAATAACCATAATTTTCAAATAACATGTCTATATAAAATTTGAAATTAATAATCCAAAGTGCGTAAAAAATAATTGAAATATGTTCGTTAACTCGTAACTATATTATGTGTAATTAATGATGCAAATATTACGAAGCTCATTTGTTCTTAAATATTTGGTCAAATCTTTTGTATTCATGGAAATCTATAATTATGTTATCGTTAATATCTTTATTCTTAAAATTTATCGTAATAAAATCATAAAAATTAATAATCGACAAAAATACCAAAACAAATCACTTTTATTTGTTAATAATGATTTATTATGTTAACAAAAATGTATTTGGAAGTATATATAAACAAAAATAAATTTTATAAAGTTGAGCCACCTACATTCAAATATATAAGAAAAATGCTTTTACATTTTTTGTTTTCTTAACATAACTAATTTTTATTTTCGATAATTTTCACAATATATGTGATATATTGTGAAATCACATATATATCACATAAAATGTGATTAAATTATCACATAAAATGTGAAAATATATGTGTATATCACATATATTTTCACAATATATGTGATATACAATATATAAGTATTTTTATTCTGCTGTAACCGATGAACTGTAAAAAGAATATCTAACTTATAAATGTTTTAATAATTTATAAATTAAAAGATTAAGTTCAAAGCTTTGAACTCAGTAATAAAATTCGCTGAAAATAAAATTAAGCAATCACAAATTGAATGAATCATTAAATCGTTCATGAAAACATGAACTATTTTCTCATAAAGATAACAAATTATGTAGATTAATCTAAAAAACTTTATCACAAAATGACGGTATTTTATTACTACTTAGTATATAAGATTAAGACTTTGAATTTTAAAGAAAAAAATAGTGTTAAAAATTTTTGTTGAAAACATTAATGAATTTAATTTACTGATAATGTATGATTTCAAATTAAAAGGATACATGCAGTCAAAATAATTCAAAACTGTTAGTTTAAATTCCTCATGTATTCAATAGAATTTCACTACATTCCTAAGAAAATTAAAATTATTATTTTACATCAAACATTCGATTATATTTTTGAAAAATGATAATTTTTTACTCAAAATTGATTTTTCACAATTTAAAAAAGTTTAATAAAAGAAAAAATACCAAAAATTTTCTTCATGATATACAATAATAACATTATTTAGGATAGATATCTCACACTCATTGTTTTCAGATGTGATTGTTATCAACATTTCAGTAATTTTCAAGAAAACGTGAAAACCACGAAAATCACTAGATTAAATGTAATTAAGTTTATTAAAAAAATAAGTATTCCAAGACAAAGCTAACAGAATATCTTCATTTGTTCCATATAAGACTTAGCTTATAGTTTTGAATATCTCAAAATTCCAAGAACAGAGCTTAAAATTTCATTCGTTAGACAATAAAAAAATCTCTTCAGTCTTTGAAAATTATTTCAGTTTCCATTATGTACAGGGTATGAGTTAAAAGCTTAATAGATTCTTGGCTTAGAAATTCTAGCATTATTCAACACAGATAACAAACTATAATATAAACAAGACTATGGCATTTATTCAAAGAATAGCTTAATATATTTCTTTCACAATGTGAAATTTTCTTTTAGTTATTTCTTTTTCCTACTTGAATAGCTTTTTTTTTTTGGCAAACATAATCTGTATTTGTTATTAATTTTAGACATTTTCCTTTTCTGATTTGAATACTTTTGGATTTTGAATTGTTTATCGTTTGCATTTACATTGTGCAAGACTGATTAGAAACATATGTAGGTTCTCAAAATCATCCAATGTAATACAACTAAATATTGCCTTTTGATATTTATATAAGTTTATCGAGAGTTCCAAGTAGCTTCATGCCGCTTTTCATTTGGATCAGCAAAGTGGAGCATCATTTGCTTCTGGCCGTGATTGGTGCGGTTACGACATTCTCCCCTCTGGATTGCTGGAGCTTCGTAGGTGCCAACTTGTAAACATTAATCTGTGATGTCCAAATTATAAGACAGATGAAAGCATAGAAATATGAAATTTAGTGTATTTAAAAAAATTAATATCCCACAAGAACATGGTTTATATTATACAAATGCCGAGTTTCCATATATATATAATCGTTTAAAAATTCCTCTAAACCTCTCCAATCATCAAGTATTTTTTCTAATTTACGCATAATACATTTGAAAAGATAAATATTCCTGGTACATAGCTAATAAAATTCAATGGTAACGTTTTTGTAATTTTTTTTATGAATTCTTAAAATCCCTCCTGTTGCCAAACATAAGCTTAAATTTAGATATTTGAAAAGTGGAATAGAATTTTAAAGGAAAAAGTGCGAACCGTAAGCTCCAATTAAATTCTAAAATAATGTAAATAACAAAGTTAGCAAATTTTTTCTTTAGATCCTTGAAAGCTATGTGAGTATTAAGAAATATTTTTAAGCAATAAACTATACAACAGTATAAATATTAACACATTCATGATAGCTTTCTAAAATAACCTATGAATTTATAAAATAAAAATGTCAAATAAATATTTTGTTTTTTAATCTACAAGAAAATATTATATAAAAATATTATAAAATAATTTTCAAAGAATAAGAGAAAAATATTTATTTTAAAACATCAAAATATATTTCTCATAGCGCAGAATGAGAATCTAATATGCTTAAAGTATTTTTAGAACAAACTGTGTGATATACCTAACTCGCGTAAAGATTAATTTTGTAATTTTAACCTGTTTTATATATTATAAGTAAACAAATACAGAAGTTGTATAAGATAAAGAACTAAATATAAAAAACTAAATGTGGTAAAAAAGGGTTAAACTAATCTACAATTTAATGGCATACATACAAGGCTTCATTATTTTCATGCATGTAAAATGAACCAATTAAATAAATATTCATTTTATGAGTCAGACAGCATTCTCTTTCTAACTAGAGCAAATTATGGGTCTCAAATTTTGAATGGATTATTTCATCCATAAGTCTGCTCGGAATAATTCAAGTAAAGGACAGAAAAATTCTCGTAATAACATGTTTAATCTGACGCGTCTCAACCAATTTTTTCTTTGTATGATATGCAGTTATTAGGGGATTATGATAAGTCCGGTCGTCCTTAACTATGAATGATATACGGAGCAAAGTATTAGCGGAGCAGCAGAAGACAAAGGATATATTTTTTATTCCGAATGAATCTGAGTGAAGCAATTACAATATTTTTTCCTTTTCAGAAACAAGTCATGTCATTTTGGGCTGCATTGTAATTGGAGTATTTTTTTATATTCTGCAAACAAATCCCATTCTTAAATGAATTTTTTGAAGTTTTCTCATGAATAAAAAATCTATATATTTTCTTTTAAAAATACTCATTATATATATATATATTACCTGGAATAAAAAAGAAAATTTTAAAGTGAAATAACCTATGCAAATTGAAAAGAAATTTATAATTGATGAATATTAATGTGCTGATGAGGTATATGTCACTACCTCCGCCATTAAACTTTATATGGTTATTCAAATAAAATTACTGAATAAACATGTTTAGTTGCATATAGGATAAATTTGCGCATTTATAGATATATTGTTAAAAGTAAAAACCTTTTTTAGGGTATATAATACAGGCTCCAAGTATTTCTGTATTCTAATTCACTTATTAGTATTCTATTTCACTAATATTTACTTATTTATTTTTTGATTGTCTATTGCACAAATATATGTACCACTAAATATAATTTCGTAGATTTGAATTATGATTAAATTATGGAATTGATTTTTGATCTGGTACCTTTTTCAAGCTTTGATACTAGCTCAGTGGAGGGAAACTTGACAATGTTGGTTGTGCTGATGTTTGGCTTCAGCCACTGTTACAATTCGTATGTTTAAATTCTGTTCTGACTATAAGTATAACGGCTTAGGATTATTTAAAATTTCTAATCATTTGAAAAATATCTCTTTGTATTTCTTCAGAAAAAATCAGTAATAAAGAAATTATTGTTCGCACAGTAAATATTGGGCAAACTATCGCTTACACAAGAATTACAGCTTCGAAGTGAATTAATAGTAAATAAATTATCATTCAAAACACTAAGCACACATTTTATTACATTTAAAAAATAAACAAATACATTTCCACATTAAAAGCATTCATTTCTTTCGTAAAAACTTTAATTAGTGTATATTTGTAAAATATATTTTAAAGTCCCAAAATTGAGTTTGAATGTTTTGAATGAGCAAAATGTGAATGACGAGTTGATGTAAAATAAATTAGTTTTCTCTTAATAATGGATTTTTGTGAATAAACATTTTTTTAATAGTTTGTATTCTAAAAACATTAATGAATCTCTTCATCAAAATGTGTTTATAGCATTCAATTGCTTTATTTATTATATCAACATAGAATTTAAAACTACATAATATCTTACCATATAAAATACTGAATCTTGTTCAAATAGGAAAACAATGCTATACATATACGTAACCAACCCATTCACAAAAGATTTATCTATTTAGCACCATCAATATAGCTTTGAACATATACTAGTAATATAAAGTGCAGTTATTGCAAATTTAAAATTGAAATGTGTTAAATAAAATTCGAATATTTTAAAACAAAAAAATACCAATTCTAAATACAGGACTAAGAATAATCATTGAAGTTCTTCAAGAGATTTTTTCGAATAATTTAAACACATCCATGACTAAATTTACTTATTTGAACATAAATTTACATTCTTATTTTTAGACTCAATCTCATATTTCAAGGAATTTAAATTTTTTTATGACTGGATAAAGATTTCGCATATAATTTCGTTATGATAACAAAACCTTATTCGTTTCGGAGAATATATTCGGAAAATGTCATGCCTGTGACTAAGTAAACACCTTTCTGTAGCAACCACCGTCTGTCTCATTATATTTACTTTAGAGTCCACACATCTTTTTCAAGGGGAGGGAAATGTTTCCAGATTTCAATTTTCGATTCTGCTCGCTGTCGGAAATAGGTAACGAAGGAATTTTTTTCCTTTTCAAGAATACTCACACGTTATTCTATTTTTCGCCATGAATTATCAAGTAAGGAAATGAAAGTTGAAGTGGCTTAAGAAAAGGTTAAAATTTAAGATTCCTTTTCTTCGAAGTTTATTTTTGATGTAAAAATCGATTTTTTTCGAGTATTTATAGCAATTGAATTTTCATAAGATTTTTCACAACGCTAATTTTTTTGATTAACTTTATAAACTATCTAAATAATACATAATAAGATAAATCTCCAAATATATGCAGAAGATATCAACTTTTTCCTAAAAATTCATACATTTCAATTATTTATGAAGATTCTATTCACGATATCGGATATGGTTATATTTTTCATAATAAGTATGAAAATAATTGCTTTAAGTTTCAATGATTTTGTTTGAAAAATGAATCATTAATAAGGATACCATAGGATTTTGTACAATTCTTAAAAAAATAAAAGGAATTTTTTTCAGACGGGCAGTTTTGTTTCTATTGATGATGTAATGTCAACATATTATAACAATATATATAACAACATTATGATAAATGTCAAAATATTAGTAAAGTGTATTGAAAAATTAAACTTAATTAGATGCAATAAATTCCAATAAAGTGCATGCGCAAAAAATAACGGAACATAATTCATTAAATATAAAGAAAAATAAATCTATGATAAATTGGTTGAATACAATGATTTGTGCTTGAACAATCAATCGAAAACAATGATTAATATATACGTTGAGAATATACAAAAACCATTTAGAACTTCATTTAGTAATATGGCATATTTTATGAATTACTAGAAGAAAGAAATAAATTTAAAAATAACCAGAAATTTGGAAACAAGTGCAGTGATAAAATTATTTTGAGTATTTACTTGTCTATTGCTTAGGTTGATAAATACCTATTGAAAATATACTGTGCATTAATGATTGATACTTATTTCATTAATGCACAAATAAATATATTTGTGCATTAATGAAATAAGTATCAAAAAAGAAGAATATAGACTAACGGCAACATATAATTTCACAATAAATTTTGTCAAATTTTCTCAATTTGGTTGTATTTTAATATATCAGAGCATTTTTCAATTTGATAATATTTTAATGAATTTTCTTCTTCTGTAATAAACAAGCTCACGATTTATTTCGAAGTAAAGCTTTAAAAATTATCAGAGCATTTGTTAATTTGATATTATAGTTTTGCAAAAATTCAATGTATTTTTACGCTATTCTCAAATATTTAATTTAATTTATTAAAATTAAGTAGCATTTTAATTTATTGATTCGAATAAACCCTGATGTGTTTTTAAAGTATTAAAAATCGATCTTATATTAAAATTTGGAAACATTTGTTTTAAATAAGCTAACCATATTAACTTTAATCGACATCTTGATATATATATATATATATATATATATATATATATATATATATATATATATATATATATATAATATATATATATATATATATATATATATATATATATATATATATATATATATATATATATATATATATATATATATATATATATATATATATGTCACTTTTATTGAAATCTGGCAACATTTTGATTTATTTGGAATTAATTTAATGTTCATGTAATACTTAAATATTTTCAACCAATTATATTAATATATGATGGAATCTTAATATATTTTTAAAAGATGATAGTTGTTTTTCATGTTTTAACATGATTTAATGACTTTAACTCAATAACTTGACAGCATTTGAATGCATTTTAATGATTTCTTACATGTGATTTGAAGATTTTAGCACAATGTACTGATATTTAACACTAAAAAGAGTAAAGCATCTGCCATGAAAACAAAAGTAATCTACAATGGATCAAAATTAATACCATGCGTTAATTTTGATCTATTATCTTCACCTTAGCCATAGAAAGAATGTTAGAAGTAGAAGCGACAGGAAATCTTTTGGAGTTCAGTAACGAGCGAGAAGATGAAAAGCACCGCCAAGAGTTTTGCCGTAATTATTGAGACCAAATCTTATCTGGACTCGTGCTGTTTCATCGGTCACTTACCAGATCTAGCAATGATTTCCGGAAAGTGACTGGAAACTGATTCGTTAGCCACGTTTTAAGCATTCTTACATCAAACATAAACACATAAATCTTTGATTAAATTAAGAGTAATTTTGAGAAGTTGGAAAATTTTTGACCTTCATACCGTAACGGAAGATAGTATAAAATAAATATTTGATAAGGTAATCATTCATTGACGTCTAGTTGGCTTTTTTTCGCTGACTCAGATTTAATGATTACGAATTTTTCAATCGTGATAAATAAACGTAAGTGAAATAAAATTCTTATTTATACATTTTGGAAAGGCTAGCAAGCATTTGAAAAACGAAGAACATTGTTGATAAAATTCAATTGTAAAGAATTACGATTACTTTTAATTCTATATGGTTTGAGAATAGAACTTGTAATAATTAGCAAGGAAAATAATTTTAAAGAAATATTAAATATATTTGTTGAGTTAATTGACAAAAATTACTTAAAAATGGGCAAATATAATTACAGATTGCTTATGTTATGGACATAATCATTTCATTTCAATCTAATAAAAACATTTTTCCAAAATATTTATAATTTACATGCTTTAAAAATCGTTTATTTTTGATGCATAACATTAATAATAATTCAAATATCCAAACTAACTATTTGACAAACTGTTTACTTAAATAAAAGGAAAATTAAGGACTAAGTCTGAATTGAATGAAATTTATAAAATATAAAAACCGAATATTTTTTTACTTCTTTACCAATACATCATGTGTAATCATGTATTACTATCAATATTATTAAATTAGCACGGTAGATAAATTTTGAAACATATATAATTAATGGTTTAAATATATGTTTCTATACTTAAATCTTTTCAGTCTTTTTATTTTTATTTAGTGCATTATTTCATGACTGCAGAATTTAAAATATTGACCTTTTTGTGATCCAATAAACATCAGAAACGACATATATATACTTCTTTTAAAAATTACGAATTATCAGATTCAATTAATACAAAATTATTTATACCATCTCCAGCATTTTAAATGTATAGAAATATGTGTTGGAAATAATTAATTATATCTTGCAACATTAAAATCATGGGATCCATAAACAAGATGATCGATTCCAATATTTGATTAGTAATTAATAAAAAAATTTCAGATTCTCCTAACTATATAGATGTGTAATATTTTTAATGGATATCAAGAAAATAGAACAAGTTAATAATTTCATATTTATTTTTAAAGCCAACAAGAAATATAGTGTAGCTCCAAAAATAGAAAAAGAATAAGAATCGGTGGAAATTGTCTTAAACAGAATTGGTTTTTTTATTTTCAGCAACATAAAGTTATAATTTGATCAACTCTTTTCAGGGATTCTTTCTAAAAGAACATTTTGTTAGAAATGACAGGGCAATTTATTGACTTGCGTTAGATTGGGGAGACTTTTACTCACGTCTGGACTAGAGTTCTCAAGCAGAGCACATATAACTTGTTTACTCGGTCCAAGAAAACTGTCATTCTTTTCTAAACTGACAAGAATTTTTTCTTCTTTCAAAATTGCATTAAATGCCTTACTATACTGTTTATTTTTAAAGTTTTGTTTTCAAAAGTATTACCGATAAAATATTTGAAATAAAATTAATTGAACATACCGTTGAAACAAAATTTTCGGATTTATCAATGTTTCGTTATACCGGATTTCTGATTACAAATATTTTTTTAAGTGACTGTGTTTCAGTAAGAGTAACAAATGCGAAAAAATATCCAAGTAATGATAATTATTACGCTTCAGATTGCTTCTTAAAATTTATTAATTCCCAATTACATTATTTGGAAAAATTTCCAAATTATTTACTTTTATTGTTATACTTTTCTTTGGAAATTGAAAGTAGAATTTTGTTCGTATGAACGACTAAAAGGATCTATCTATGTAACTAGGGAATTTGTTTCTAAAGAGGTTATACTTTTGTATTGAAGTCATTGATATCATCGAATCACTTAACTCACTCTTCATTTCACTTAATAGTTGATAAAGATTAAAATTACTTAAGTTAACTTTTAAAATAGTGGTAATAATTAAAGTAAAATATTCTGGATTTTTAAGTTTGGTTTGAGGTACTCTTATTAAATAAGAAAGTAAACCAGTTTAATAACCGGTAAAATCCTAGGAGAGCCCACACCCTTGGCGACAAACTGAAAAAAAAAAAAAAAAGAAACAAGTTCAGTATCCCCATACACTGATTTCTCGCCAAATCTGGTAACCGTTGTTTACGTTGTAGTGTTGCCGATTTCAGCTTTTGTTTTTATTGTAGTGTTGCCAAATTTAGTTTTTGTTACTATTTTTATTTTTTCGTTTGCCAGATTCCGTTTTTCTCGTGTTTTAAATAATTTTTACGTTATATATGTGCTATTTTTAGTGGCAATAGCTTTTTTAGTTTCACTTTGAGAACTTTCGAGAATTTTCTTTGCTATTTGTTCTACGTTTTAATCGATAGTCATTTTAATTTCGTTGGCTGTTGCTGCTGCAATTAGTGGATTTTCCCGCAGTTGTGTTACGTTGTCGCCAGTGTCCAAACATCGTAAATTTTTCTTTTTTACTATTTCTTTTATATTATTTACTTTTATTTGGTTTATTTATAATATCTATTTTTTTATTAAATGATATATTTTATTTTATATATTTAAAACCGTTAAATATTCTTTTTTCCTTATTTCGTTTTCTTAATTTATTATCATCTTTTTAATGTTTTAATTACTTTATTTATTGTTTTAATTTAAAATGTCTCATGTTCAAAATGTTGTTGAAAAATATCAACAAATTATTTTAGCAAAAATTAAAGATAATAATGATGGATTATTGCTCAGGATTCCAAATTATTAATTAATTTAGGATTCGCAAATATTAATTAATTTTTTAACGGAAATTGGATTTGGAGAAGGTGTTATTATTTTATTTAAATTCTATTGCTTACATGTATTTTTTTATTGTATTCGTGTTTCATTTTTATTTACTTAAAAAGTGTATATATTTAAAAAATATTTTATTCATGTTTTTTTTAAATTTTAAAAATTGTATATATTTGAAAAATAAGTTTTTGCATGCTTTTTTTAAAATTTTATAAAGTGTATATATTTAGAAAAATATTTTTGCATGCTTTTTTTGTAAAATTAGATAATTATTTTTACTGAAATGTGACACTGGTGACAAACGAATAAAATGTCGAAATAAATATACCAATCGGCATGTCAGCTTAACTTCATATCAAGTAAGTCCGTTATTTATATTTATTTCCCTTTTTAAATTTTCTGAAAGGCTTATTTTTCGATCGAATTTAGGGAGATTTCCCGTGTTTATAAAAATGCCAGCCAAGCTTGGCGACTTGGTGACAAAAAAATTCGCCGCGTCGACAAGTGTATAGGGATATTGAACTTGTTCCAAAAAAAAAAAAAAAAAAAAAAACAGCCAAGTCAATAACGAAATTCGAAAAATACTTAGGTTTACTATATCTAATGTATCAAAGTGGGGTTACCAAATTGGCGCAAGCCACAATTATTGGCAATCAAAATTATTGACGCCAAGTGTGTGGGCTCTGCAAGGATCCAACCTAATAACCTATTAAAAATAATAATTAAAAAAATAGTATTGTTATAGTTTATAAGTAAAGGTAGGTTATTCAAAAATAATTTCAGGTTCTTATTTTTCCGACGGAAAGCCATTTATCCAAATTAACTACCACTTAATTTTGAACTGTGATAAAGGGACGCGGTCAATACCTGAACTGTCTCCATTCGTTTCACTCAAAGTCACACCAGAGGAAGAACATTGAAAGATAAATAACATTTATTAAGCATAATTCCTCTCAACATGAAAATTTTCATTTGTACCATATTATAAACCCGTTGTTTCAACATCGCAATAACTTATTTCAAGCACGATTTCGCCGTTATTTAATCAATAATGACTGTAATAGTAAACTGATGACAAAAGCTTTTAAATTATTTGAGACAAGCATTAACAGTTCTGAACATTATTTGAATGGATTAACATTTATTATAATACTAGTAAAACCTGATTGTTGGAGGAATTGGTTTTATTTGATCTGCTTTAAAACAATCAGAGATCACCTTGTTAAAAAGCATGATGCATATGAAACAGTCATTGGACTTAATGTACTTTTCTCATCTTATCCTAGAATGAAGGATATTTTATCAGATGTTGACCTCATCACGAAATGCTTGTTTCAAGTGAAGTTTAATCTACAAATTAGTAGGAATAATGTGAGTCTCTTTAATATCATTAAGAACATGAATCGAAAATCACCATCGAAAATCAAATATATTTCAAGTTATCCCATGGTAAAGAATATTGTTTCATTCATTTTAAATTAAATTGATAAGTGTATAATATTGAAGCAAAAATGCTTCTGTGATACAGATACATCTATAAACATTAATAAGTTTTTTCTTAGAAATAACTATTGAAATTATCTAGCATGAGTTATTGAACTATCGAAATATCATAAAGAATAATTGCAGTTATATAATATCAAGATAATGGTAAACACTTATAAATTATCTCATCGGAAATATACTTTTTATTAATCATTCCTTCTTAGTTTTATTTCTCAATAAAAGAGAAAATATCTAACAAATAACGTTTTATTTATCTCGGAAAAGATAAGACTTCTCAAAAATGAAACAATTTTATCTGAAAATGAATATCTGGTCATCATTCTAAAAAAAGTTTGCATCGGCAGTACGATCGGACATTTTAGCAGAACCAAAAGCATGTCATGTTAATGAAAATGCTATCAAGAATTTATTTCGTTGTGGAAAGCTTTTCTAATGCTTGATTAGGATCAAATACATTGATTTAATAGATACAGAAATGTTCATTTTAAATTACATCGTTCATTTGAATTTTTGTACTATAATATTTATAGTAAGATCATTTTTAAGTTTCAGTAAAATACAATTTGCAGGATTGAATTTAATAAAATAGTCAAGAAAATAGTCTTTTTTCAAAAATTCAATTTTGTTTACAATTGTCATTAAAAGTTAAGTTCAAAAGGTTGTATGCACAAAATATAAAAATCAAAATTCATTTATAAAACGAATAACATATGCCGAATTAGATACCATATTTCTATAAATGACAAAATATTTTCGAAGTTTATAGCACCATATTGCTTCTAATGTTTATTAAAATAATGCATAAGCAGGATGTTACATTTGATAGGTTCAATTTAACTTTCGACCGAAATAAACTTTGATACTAAGGACTATTAATAAAGTTTATTATTTGAACTTTATTAATAAATGCAGTAAAAATATTAAAAAAAATTTTGTTTACAATTGTCTAATTTTACTACAAATTTAACATATTTTGAAAAAATTCCTCGAACCTGATTCCAAAAATGTGATCACGTTTAACCTCATAAACTTTCTATAATATTTTCTTCCATTAAAAGCATTAAAATAAAACATTATTTTATTGAGTTTGATCCTGTCCTTTTTCAGTTCTCGATGAAATATTTTGATAAAATCGTATGTGCTGGCTTACTCGTCTCCAAACTTTCTCATAATATAAAACAAGGGAAAATAAAAATTAAATTATAGACAGATTCTCCCCTTAGAGTAATCATCTGAATCAAATATCGAAACTAGAGTCTTCTGAATGCTCAAATAACCGTTCTTGGAAATAAATGTTAGCTAATTTTTTTAATTCATAACATACGTACTCATAACGCGACAATTCATTTTTCTATAAAAGCTTATGTGATGTTATAGTCAGGCTATTTAAGAAATATAATCTCGAAATGTAAAATAGGTGTCAAGAAGCTTTACAACAACCTTCAAGATTTATGTTGTTTAGAATGATTTGTGTGCAAAATGAATCTATTTATGTAAAATCAAATCTTAGTATAATGTTGCTCTTCTAGAATAAAAGTACAATAATCCAATAAAGTTTATTAATGTAATTTAACTAGAAATATACATTATCATACTGCATCAAGCAATCGTTTTTTAGTTTTTTTTAAAATTATAAATTATTCAATAACAATAATTTTAAATTTTTAAAAATATAATACACAAATTTGAATTGCAAATTATTTAGGGAATATACACTTTTAATTGAAAAAATTAAAAAACAAACTTATAAAAAAATATAACTCTTTATAAAACTATTATTGTATCACGGTCTTTGAATTGATAGATATATATTTATTTCGGTTCGAACATGATAAAAAATTATTTTCAATAATTTCGAAATATATTTCATTAAGTTTATTTGCAATATATCAAGAAAGCTGATTCAGCTGAACCATACCCTTAAAAAAAGGATTTATTGCAAATTACTACAAATACCAACACTTAATACAGGAATCGAATTCATAAGCTAGTGAAGACCAAGATCGATTGCCAGCTATAAATTTGGTCCTTGTATTTCTGAAATATATTTTATGTTTTCGTTGTAATGATAAAATTTTCATTAGATTTCTATAATAGTCAACTAGGTACCGTTTTTTTCTCTCGCAGTACCTGTCATCAAAATGTTCTTTCGGTTTTTGAGAGTGACGTTTAAAGAAAATAATGAAAGAAAGCAGAATTCAAAGAGAAAAGTCAAAAACTTCCTTAATATTTTTCTTCTTTATAACAACAAGAGTAAATTCATTTTACAGATGGGTAGACATTTAAATTACTAAGATACATTTCCAGCTACCTAATTTCGTGTAAGAGAAATCACGAAACACAACTATAATTTCTTTGTCAAATAATATCAAGGTAAATGTAAAGATAGAAATTCAAGCTAGCATTCTTATCAAATTTCCCAATTAATAGAGAAACATTAGGCCCATCCAAACATTTCAAATACATTGACTTGTTCAATACAATAGACGAGATTTCGCTAGATCAGTATTGAATCAATTATATCATATTCTGAAAAAAAAATTTTTTTCTATTTTAAGGTGACTTTCTTTTTAATTAAAAGATTATATATATAACTGATAAATTTATAAAGAAGAAAATTAACGAAAAAAACATTTCAGTAAGTCATCAGTAGAAACCTCTAAATATTAAAGTTAGGAGACATTAAAAGGAAATATATTTTATTCAGAAGTCTGACGGTTAATTATTACTCACATTTTCTATTTAAAACAGTCAATATTAATAATACAAAGATAACTTTCTGATTCCAAAATCTCTAAGCATTTCGAAAAATTAAAGTAAAATAATTATTTTTAAAGATTTCTTTAATGTAATGTAAAGTGTTCACTAAGATTTTCGTAATGTAAGGGGGGTTCGTAATGTAAGGTTTCCTAATATATCTGTAATTCTTAATGTGTTCCTAATGTAAGTTTATTCAAAGTAATTAAGAATTTAAAATAACAAATTTATTTCAATTAATTTTACTTTTGCACATTTTTTGAGCAGAAGCCTTAATACAGCTTTTAAAATTACTTTTCAGTCATATTTATCAAGATGAAATACTATGTAAATTTCCTATTTCTAGATGAACTGAGAGTATAGTTCTAGAGCTCAGAATTAATGTTTTTCTCCCTAAAATTTTTATGGCACTGAGTTTTAACTGATTCCTTTATGAATAAATTATTCGTAATATAGATTAATGACTAAACCACAACATTTTATTAACGATCCTAATGTAGAAGCTCGTTGCTATTCTATAACAACTTCAATAACTTGATTTTGCATTCCTGTTTTAGTAGGTGTAAGTATCAAATTCAGAAGTGTTCATGTCTTGTAACAAATGACCAAGGAAATAACACTCTTCCGAAAAGCAATGTGCAGTGAATTTTCAAATACCTTTCAACAACTTACAATCATTTAGTTACTAGCTACAAAGTATCATATGAACATCTAAATTAATTTAGTTATTAAGAATAATATTATTTTAATTGACAGTGAGCACATACACACATTTTGTTTTCATAAGAGAGTCACTTATTTTGTCATAAGATAATTTTTTTACTATTAACTGAAAACTTTTTGAATCTGCCCTAAGCCATAGGTATCAGGAAATCTAAGAAAAAGACAAATATAAAAACATTCAGGAATTTAACAAATATATAAAACAGTTATTAAGAAATAAAATAATTGGTTAAAAAAATGGGTATCTCTTGGAGAATTCTAATGAATTGTACTTTAAGAGTATGGAAATTTAAAATTTTAGTGGATTCGAGAGTAATCTTTTGATTTCGTATTTCACACCCAGAAAATTTTAAATTACTATCTTCTTTCTCATACAAAAAATAGTTTAAGAATATCCTCACATCTATATCTCTCTAAAAGTATTCTATAAAATTTCACAACTCCTGATACTTTATCATGTTACGCTGTGTATTTTATTACAGTTCTTAATTTATCCCACAGCCCAAATTAAATTCCCACTACGCCATCTGGGACCAAACTCAGTATTCTTGTGAGGTCATGAAATTCAGTACTTAACCATATAAAACCAATTCAACAACAGCCTATAAAAACGCTGCTTTTGAAGCACTGTTGATTTAACAGACTGAATTGAAGAAAAAGATATTAAGAAAAATATTTTGTGGATTTCATTTTTTTCCACATATATCCAGAATTTTTATTTCTAATAAAACGTCTAATACAATCGTTCTTATGTTTAACTTCTACATTACAAACAAATTCAAAGAAAGAAAAATTAAAATTTTTAGAAAACAAATGTACTCTACATAAAATAGTATGATTTTTTGCTGATACGCATAGCAGTAAATAATATGCTTAGCGTTACGTCATGCACATAAAGTCCAATTACAACAGTATTACAGTGTTTAAACATATTAGCTATCCCTAATATATTTAAATACTTGAAGAGAGAAATAAAAATTATATTACGTAACAAAGTTGGGAATAAATTTTTTGCTTAACACTTTATTAAATTCTTAAAAATTGCGCACACACATGTTGAATAACATATAATTTTATAATTTGTTTTTGTTTTTTACAGTACGGGCACACATTTTACATACAAAATCTAATTTAACAACGCAGTAAGATTTAAAAAAGTGAGAATATTATTCCCAAAGTGAGAATATTATAGAGAACTGTGTGTGTGTGTGTTTAATAGTGTTGAGAGACAACTCAACCTCAAACTTAGCACATTACTTGCAAGAAATTTGACATTTTGATACTGCATAACAGATTTTTCGACAAGCTAAGTTCATTGAATGCTTCTTTACAACATTCATTGATAGATATAGATTTTCGTAGGAATTTTCAAGATCAAATTGACTTAAGTTCAGAGTCCGATATAAGTAATAAATTAAAAATAATTTTATATAATTATTGTTTCAAGTGTTCTTTGTACTAAAATTTTCTTTGAACCTAATGCACCTTTACCAAATGAAAATGTATGTTTTTTAAGTTTGATTATATACTATCTTATAAAAAAAACTAAGTCGTTATGTATCATTTTTGTCATTATTCTTAGGACTTAAATGTTAACTTTTTCCCTTAGGTTTATATGTTATAATTTGAAATATATTTTTAAAAAAATTATCAATAATATTAGGTATTTATTAATTGAAAGGATGACAATGCAACAACAAACCACAAGATGAGAATCGTAAATGAATATTTATAATTATTTATATAAACTGTTATCAATAATACACTGAAAACAAAGCTAATTTATAATATCCTTCTTTGCATGGTTTCAAATCATTTTTATACCAGGCACTGAAAATCTGTTATCAGAAGTCAGAATTTAAGTTCATAATTCAAAAACTTGTGCAAAATTCATATTGCTTGCTATTCCACTTGCCTGCTGCTTTGAACTTTAAAAAAAAGTATGATTTGATATTGTATGGTGTACATTTGATACAGCAAAAACAGTTATAAAATTCTTTATTTTTTCATAAAAGATAACCTATTTTAAGACTATTTTTTAAAAGGAAAAACATCATTTTATATATTAAAAAAAACAATGTATTAGGTAAGACTAAATGATCTGTTTCACATGTTTAATTCTACGGACCGAAATTATGTAGTTGCTGTTACCTAATATCAAACGATTTCTGACACATTTGAACTTTGGCATTACAAGGAGTGAAAGTGATTTTGCTAGTATAAGTTTACTCTGTAAGATCTTAGGCATAGTCAGTCATCTCGTAATTTTGGACCACAATCGAAAGAAGATGATATCATCCCTTGTATTCTTCTTTCCATACCTTATTACACCAACAGAAGAACATTATACTCTACAGAACATTTTGATATGCTTGCTATAACAGACATAAATTGATGCTAGATGCCCGAAATGTAAGCTTTGAATCAGCGCCAGTGCTCAGAAATAGATTTAACTATGGAACAATCTTCAAAGAAATTCTGAATAAAAGTGTGGTAACAAGCACGAGAGAAATTGTTCTTTCTCAAGCTGCAGAAATTTAAAATAAGAGTAAGAAAAACAGGGAATGTGAGTGACTTTCATTCCATCAGAATCTTCAAAAAACCTTATATTTTTTCCCTTTGAAGCAAAGGTATTGGTGAAAATGCTTGTCAACACAGCTTTAACGACCCGTGAAAAAAGAAAAGTCTCCAACAGACCAGATCGGAAAGCGGAAGATGGTTGTTTATTTTTTCATTTCTCTTCAGATCGATACCCACTTAGGAGGACGTCTCGAGGGTCAGCATAAGCAGTGGAGTGACACATTAACACAGGCTAAAGGGTGACAGGCATCCGGGATCGGTGGAGGAGGGAAACCAGATAGAGGAGGTTCCAAAGGATTTTTTTCTTCTTTTCCCCTTCTGCCGACGAGAAACTCGAAACCTTCTTCAGAGAAGTGAACAACGTCTTCAGAGTCGTTAAGAAGGTGATGAAGCTTGGGAGTGGAGTAACGACACGCATAACGACCCAAGCCACTTAAGGGATTCGAGCTCCACTGAAAGACGGGGTTTTCCCTCAAGGGACCTCGTTTCTTCTTCTTCCAAAGGAAAACGATTTTAATGTGACAAGTAACGTTCACAGAGGTAATTTCACCAGTCTAAACAGACAGTTTAATCGCTTCCATAATTTCAGGCATTTTTCTTCCCAGCTCTAGGCTTTCTTTAATGAGTCATTGCAAACTTCATTGATTAGCAAGAAAAATTTTCACTTTCCGAAGTATAAAGTTTTGAATTAATATTCGCTAAAATCTCTCGACTCCTTTTCAAGTTTCCTTAAAGGTAATATTGAAAATTGGTGCCTTGGTAATGGAACTTTTAATTGTATTTGCTGCATATTTGATAATTTTCCTGCGAAGCTGAAAACTTCTTGTATTTTCTTTATAGCGGAATTAAATTTTCTACAAAAATAAAGGGAACCATTTCACTTTGTTTTAATTTACATTAATTTAATTTAATTTAATTTTTTAATTAACTAGGAATTTTAACTTACTAGTGTGTTTCAACTACAATAAAATGTGATAATTCAAAATAAATTTTTTTAAAAATTTGTGTTGTGTCGTGTAGTTAAATGTTTAGAAAATTGTTTAGTATAGGAATACGAGCATCTTTTTTGGAATGAAAATTTCTTTGTTTGTTTTATCGGATGATTTATTGAACTAGAGATTGTGTGGTTTCGGATTTCTCCTTTCTATGAACACGACTGTAAGTTGTGTTACTTAAGTGCTGTAAATTATTTTTTTATAATTCGTAAATATAAGTCACTATTATGAAAAACTTCTGGAAAGAGAAACAATTTCCAAACTCTTACAATAAGCATGTCCGCTACGTGATCTCAATTCTTTAGAATAATTATATCAATCGATTTACATTACATATAGAGCTTTAAATAATGCGTTTAAAAAAGCATATCCAACAATATAATGATAACTTTTAAACATTTTACGTGTTTGGTATTTGCATTTTAAAATCGCTTATAAAGTTTTTTCAAAAAAGTTTCACTGAAGTAAAAATTAAGAAAAAATATTTTTTGGAATTATTTAAATTCATTATTTTTGTCAAAAATAATCTTTGCTATTGAGTAAATATTTAAAGTTGCATTCTATTGATATTAAATATGACGACTATATACTTATAATTCAGGACAAAAATATCTGATTCAAATTTGGATACATTGAAAAGTGAAAATAGTTCTCTTTTTTCATCACCTCACAATGTACAGCCTAATAGCCTACGATTTTTGTAAAGCATTTTGATATTAACATCATAAATCTTTGTTTTGGGAGACTTTTCTCTGAAGGAGTTTATTATCATGTTTTGCAAAGGAAGCAACCCGGAAAATTTTCAAGCATCTTTTCTGACAGGCGTGAATGCTTTCAAAATGTTTGGCATTTTAATATTGTACCATTATTCACATCCATAAAATCTTTAGAAAATCACCTCACATTATGGCCAAATGATACACAGTTTATACTTGAAAAAATAAACCTTAATGAGTTTTATAAATAGTTAATGACCTTTATTTAATTTTTAAACCATTCTAAATTTGGTCTGTTTGTCACTATACTATTTTTTCAGATGAAGGTTAATTTGAGGTCTACAACATAGTTTAAAGTTAATTTGCAATACATACATACATATATATATATATATATATATATATATATATATATATATATATATATATATATATATATATACACACAGTCCAGTCACATTAATGTGACCATCTGTCAAAAGCCAGAATAACCACCTTTCGCAGAGCGGACTGCTGCGAGACGTGCAGGAAGAGAGTCACTTAGGTCCCTGAAGGCGTTCTCTGGGATGTTGAGCCATGCCGACTCTAATGCCGTAGCCAGCTGCGCTAGATTACGCGGTTGAGGATCCATAGCGCGAACAACTCGATCGAGATGGTCCCACGGATGCTCGATTGGGTTTAAGTCAGGTGAGTTTGCTGGTCAGGGGAGGACGGTAAACTCATCCTGGTGCTCTTCGAACCACGCACGTACACTGGCAGCTGTATGGCACCTCGCATTGTCCTGCTGGAAGATGCCATCATCCTGAGGAAAAACAATGCGCATGTAGGGGTGGATATGGTCCGCAAGGACAGATGCGTACTTGTATTGATCCATCGTGCCTTCCACAATGATCAGTGAACCCAGAGAATGCCAGGAAAACATTCCCCAGACCATAATTCTCCCGCCTCCAGCTTGGACCGTTCCGGCAATGGTTGCAGGGTGGTTCCTTTCAGAGGTTTCACGCCTTATACGCCAACGTCCATCTGTCCGATGGAGCATAAAACGCGATTCATCTGAAAACGCAACCTGTCGCCACTCAGTGGACGTCCAGCTGTAGTACCGGCGTGCAAATTCTAGCCTTCGCCGTCGATGAACAGCAGTCAGCATAGGTGCACGAACCAGGCGTCTGCTTCGGAGGCCCAGACGCAGCAATGTTCTCTGAATAGTAGTTTGGGAGACACTTTTGGTAGCCCCTTGGTTCATTTTGGTGGTCAGTTGCTCAACGGTAGCCCGTCTATCTGCCCGAACGCATCTCCACAACCGTCGTTCGCCTCTGTCATCTATGACCCGTGGTGCACCACATTTGCCACGTCGCTGATTTTGGACAGTCCCATTTTGCCATGCACGGTACACTTTTACCACGGCGGCACGCGAACAGCTCACAAACTCAGCCATTTCGGAAATGTTTCCACCCTTGGCCCGAAAGCCAATGATCATGCCCTTTTGGACGTCGGATAAATCGCTTCGTTTCTGCATTACGCCAACGATTGAAATGTTTTCCGAAGCCCTCACACACCCTTTATATACGCTCAACTGCACTGTGCTGCCACCTGCCTTCTGTGATTGGTTATTTAACTCTGACGTGGAAAGTACGTGGTGGTCACATTAATGTGACTGGACCTTGTATAATATATATATATATATATATATATATATATATATATATATATATATATATATATATATATATATATATATAGATAGATAGATAGATAGATAGATAGATAGATAGATATAGATATATATATATATTGCATTTTATAATCATGAATTTTTTTCTAAATACATAATTTTATCAATACATAGTTTGCATTTAAAAATTTCATATAACAAATTAAAAGTTTGTTATAGGAAGCAGGATAAGAAATAGTGTTATAACAAGACTATAATGTTATATCGATCAGTTTATTTAAAAATAATGCAGCCGTAACAGCTCTTTAAACTTCTATTTATCATTGAATATGAGATAAATGCTTAGCAATGTCAAAAATTAATTATTGGGTTGTTCGGAAATGAATTTCGTTTTTCCTACATGGATTAGCTTTTTGCTGGTAAAAACTAACCACTTTATGACTGTGGAATCGTACTACCAGAAAGATGGTAAAAGCTATTGGACTAGAATATACACAATGTGGAATGCAATACAATATTTATTTGCTGCACGTTTTTCATTTTCATGAAAAACGAAATGACTTTCCGAACAATCCAATAAATGTGTACAGTAAATTATTTTTGTAGCTCTTGAATTCATTAAAAGTATTTATGTCATGCACATTTATAGAACTTTTAGGAATTTAATTAGTTTTATAAAAAACATTGTAGAGGTATGTAAATATATGCGATGAAAAAAAACATTTGAATATAAAAATTTTTCTATGAATCAGTATATTCATTTTACAATTCAGTTTGAAATGATTTTTGAATAAAGTAGCCCAAAAGATACTTCTTGACTGACAGACATGTTATTACTTCATAGGCTTCTTTCTTACGCAACCATTCTATTTCTTAAATTCAATATGCAACCATCCTATTTCACTTTCAGAAGTTCATAATCATGTTTATGTCGCTGAGTTTATTTGAGTGGTAACAAATTTTGTATATTTCGGAACTTAATACTTCGGTTATAAAAGGCTTCATATTATAGAAAATGATTCTCTCTCTCTCTCTTTCTCTGTATTTTTCTCTACCATAAGATGCTTATTTCTTTAGAATTTCCAATGGATTTATTCGTGCAACCATTTTCTGATACAGTGCGAATATAGAATATTATATAGTAAGAAAGCATTAGTAATTCAAATTTAATAATTTTATATTTTTCATAATATTATTACTATATTTCGTCTTATAAATCACTTGATTAAAATAAGTGTGTATTTAATTTCATGAGAAATTTTTTCACTTAAAGTATATGGCAAAGAAAAAAAAGAACGTCAAAATTACAAATGAAATTCAATGTAATAAACATAACAAAGTGAAAAAAAGTAATGTACCAATACAGCCAGCTCCAACAAGGGGTGTTGATCGCATTGTTACAAAGTAATTTTTTTCTGTAACTGCCAATGTATATAGCCAATATTAAACCATTACATTTTAAAATCCTATTAAGCAATAAAGAAGACAATGAAATATAAATCAGTCTTCCAAAATAAAACTGAAGATTAACAATCAGTATGCAAATATAAATAAAAAAATATCAAAAGAGTTGCCATACTAATAAATATTTTTTATTTCATATTGCGCTATTAAATTGTTAATTATTTACCTAATTTATGTATTTATTACTCTTTCTCTTAATCTTGTATTACGCGTAATATTTCTTCTTAGATTTAACCTTGCTATATATATATATATATATATATATATATATATATATATATATATATATATATATATATATATATATATATAATATTGTAAAACTATTTATGTAACTAAATATCAAAGTTTTATGTGTATAATAAATTTTGAATTGCTCAACTAAAATGATTTTGCTTGATCGCAAAAGATTCATTTTATTATTTCACTTAAATTTGATAAATTTGATGTTACACATGCTCCTATTATTTTTAGGATTGCTAAAATAAACAAACTAGAGCAAGGAATTGCATGAACAAAAAATACAAACTATTATTTTAATCGGTATTCAAAATTTAAAAAAATTCGCAAAACCTTTTCGTAATAAATTTGCTTTCAAAAATATCATGGGGTATGTATATCAAAACAATTATGAGATTGTGTTTTTCTGTAAAATAAAATATACATTTTTCATACAAAATATATCTAATTATTCATTTCACAAAGTATACAGGGGTAAGATTTTGTGTATATGAATATTGTCATGTAAAATATAAAAAAGTGTCTATAAGAAGAAAAAAAAGCTAAACATGCGAATATCAAGTAAAGAAGGCCACCCGTTACGTAAATTCACTTTTCTGAAAAGAACATCAAGCATGTTTAGGAGTTTATGATTCCTTTTTGGAAATTTGAATTCCTTATATATGCATAGATATCAATTTTAAGAATAGATATGGATAGAAGAAGATGGATTGAAACCTGCATGGTGAATATGGTAATATTACTTTCCGAAACAATGGTCTTATAATGCTTTTTGCCATTACTCCAAAGGCGAAGATGACAGATGGCTTTCAAAATATTGAATGACTACAAAAATATTCTGACGCACACCATCGGCGTGAAAGAATGGTTATTCCACATGTAATTTGATTTCAAAATTTTATTTTCATTTTTTTCTCACTTTCAATGATGTATTATGTTATTGGTTCTATAGTTATTTTTCTATATTTCATTATTTAATGCAAAAACCGGAGCATTAAAAATTTATTATAACAAATGTATACAAAATTACTATAAAATCTTTCTTAAATAGAGAGAATATCGGTAGAAATTATTATGCAAAAATTAAAATACGTTCGGCAAATAACTCTGTATGCGTCAGTCATTAATAAAATTTTTATACTTGGTGATATATTGGGAAACGTACGAACTATTCGTTATTTTTACAGAATACTGATGTTGGGAGATTTTATTTGTTGTTTTTGGGACATTTCATGAAATAATTATGTGTATAAATAATTTTTACTTATGAATCAAGTGAAAAATGTTTGAAATAATTTAATTCTTAATAGCAGATTTCAAGCCTTAATAAATACAAGTTCTAGTTTTAGACTATATTGTGCAATATATACACAAAAAGTATTTAAAATATAAATAAAAAGTACTGAAAATATATTACAACAAAAATTATTGATAAAATTTTATAACAAACAATGGACGTGATAAAAATGCTACAATCGATAGAAAGTATATTAGAATTCGTTTGTTTTCATATTAAATGAGTGCCCCAAATATTTGGACAAAAATACGTTGTGAAAAACTCATTTATATAAGAATGATATTATACAATGTGTCGCAAACAATGAATGCTATTCCTAAAATTTGACATCTTTTGAAACGAAAAGAACTCATTCGTATATAACAATGCTATACCAATAAAATACAATTTCATATAAAAAGAATTTTCAGTTACATAGTTCCAAATAAAATGAGGCAAAAGTTCCACTTATATAAGTTTAATAAAACTAAAAAAAACTTAAGTAAACTCAGCATTAATATTAGAAAGGGAATATGATTTATTTAATAAATTGTTCACAAATTATGGTAAACGTTTCAAATAAAATAATTTGAAACAAAAGAAGTCATTTTGTATTTATTTCAGACGAATAAAAAAAAGAATAGCTCCCATAATATATACGATTATTACTTTTAGCCTTCTTATTAAATGTATAATTTGCACTTGAAATAGAAAAACCTTGATTAAAAAGTATTCTTATAACTTATTAATCCGAATTTTTTCCAACAAGTTATTTTAATAAAGAATTTGGCTTCTTTTCCCGTTATTGGGGTTATGTAGCAGTTTGATTACAGTGTTGACTTTCAATTATTTTTAGATGAATAAAAAAATGTGATTTCTTTATGGAAATATGTATATTTTTTACATTATTGAATTGAATAAATCTAAAGAATTAATTTTCCGAAGCAGAGTGGAAGTGGAACGCAAATATATGAAATCTGTGGATGTATATGGCCAAAACACACCCTTTTGAAACTGAGCGACATCTGAGGACATTAGCATTTCCAGCATACATCAAAAGATGGATAAATAAATAAAAATGTAAGCAATATTTGCAAATCCGAAGAAGAGAAAAACAAATCGGGAGAAATTTTTTTAAATAATTCTCTGAATTTAAATCTGATTGCAAATCATCAGAAAGGGGACAAATCTTTCATCTTTTCAAATGTGAGTTTATATCTAACTATGAATTCATAATCCAAATACTTATAACAGTAAATGCTCATTCATCTGGATTAAATGGGATTAAATATTTTCGAAAGATTATTGAAAGCGCTGATTAAAAATAATCGGATTAAATGAATCTAAAATAAATTTAATATGGTAAATTTGTGAAAATCGAGGTTGTCATGGAAAATTACTTTACAATTTCAATATTAAAGAATAAGTTCGCAGATTAAATAATTATAATAAAAAAGGAAATAGTTTATTCCTAAATAATCAGTTTGTTGATTAATTACCATATGTTCTGAATAAAAAAGGCAGGACATTTATACAAGATTTAAAAGAACTCTGTGATTATCTCAATTCATTTAATTAAGAAAAATAAACACAAAACCAATATAATTTATATTAATATTAAAATTTCTTGTTTAAAATTGCTAAACAGAGTATAAAAGTCGTGTATTTATTGTTAAAGTGATCATAAAAATTAGAATTAAAATTTTAACGTCCTATTTTAACAATTACTAGATTCATATTTAAGCATAACAAGCAGAAATTTAAAAAAAAATTTCAGGTACTCGCAATGTTAAAAATTTTGGATTTACGATGTATTTTTCTGCGTAATACATACGCATGCATTATAATGCAGTTCATATACAAAATAAATTCATAAAGCATATAACTTATGTAATAAACTATAAAGCATTAATAAAATGAGAGATTATAAGTTTATTGTGTTCAATTAATCAGCTTGTTAGACATATTTTACAAATAATAGACAACATATTTTACAAATAATAGACATAGCATAATAATAGATTAGAGTTCCATCTAGCCAAAAGATTGTAACATGTTTTTTAAGAATCGAAAGTTTCAAGTTGGTAATCAATAACTGATGAAACACTCTGAAAAGATTTAATTTTCTCCATAATCGACTGCCGGATTATATGCATGGAAAATTTCTGGATGGCTTTGCGTGTGAGCAGGTTACAATCAATAGAAAAGTTGAATAGAAGGCGGTACTTCAGTCGTGCTTAAACAATTTATAACAATTTTTAGCCAAAAGCAGCCATTATGTGATACCAAATCACACATTACTGAAATAAATTCTTTTCTTTAAGAAGTGACAGAATGCATAAAAAATCAACTAAATGAAATGCTACAAAATAATTTTTATTTGATTTCAGAACAATCACTAATACCTGCCTGCTTTTCAAACTTCCCAAAGAATGTGAAAACAACCCTTACAACATCTTAATTAAATAAATCAATGTCTTGTTTATTGACATTTCACTAATTAAAGATTGTTTCATCATATAATTTTTATCACGCGTAGGGCCATGCCATCCTCGTGGAAAAAGGCTTTTTTTCTCATCTGAAAAGCAGCGCTTTCGGTATTTGAATCTGCTAAAATTTGTCTTGTTAACAGAGTCCACTCACTTGAGCACATGTTA
The DNA here is from genome assembly GCA_037975125.1 of Latrodectus hesperus. Lineage (NCBI taxonomy): Eukaryota > Metazoa > Arthropoda > Arachnida > Araneae > Theridiidae > Latrodectus > Latrodectus hesperus. The sequence goes on along the minus strand of CM075856.1, from coordinate 70,872,612 downwards.
AAATGTTGGAGATTTTGTTTAATCAGAGAAGTTTCACTCTTTTGTTACATAGAAACATGCAAATGCTTATGTCAAACATTTTTCTTTGAATGTCATTCCTTTTTTTCTCTTTTCTTGACAGAAAAGAAATGTAGATATAAATGAACTGCTATGATAAGTTTCTTTTCTAACCGGAAATTTAAAGTATTTCGTTTTAAATTGAGCCTCTTTTTTACCGTCATTAGCCTCCAGCCATTTGAGATATTTTCGCGTTTGGATAAAAGTAGTTACATCACATATGAATAACCACTTTATTAAAATAATCATGAATTTTTGTCAACGACCAGAGTCAGGGTTAAAGAAACATATAAAATATGCCTTTTCTATTAAAATATAAAGATTTTTTTAATCTTAGCTTGTTCTAGAGCAAAATTGATACACAAAACTTTATCAACGTTAATATGATCAGGATTTACTGCTTAAAGTGGAAACAACTAATATCTGCACTTTTGCTGGGAGCGTACTCACAAAATGTTGAATACAACACTAGGAGCTAACTATGAAGCTACCAGTACCCACATTAGAATGAGAATTGGAAATTTATGGAATTTTAATTTGTTGCTATCATATTTTTCATTTCTTCACTTAATTTTTATATCATTAATATATAAACTATTGTTTAAATATAATTTATTTCGTATATCATATAATATAACTATCAAATGCCAGCTATTAAAAAATGTAATATATAAAGGATAGTTATATAAAATATAATCACTGGAACTTGAATTTACATAATGTGCCACAGTGTTACAAATTCGGTGTGAGATAAATCGAAGAACCTACAGAGAGCCTTAAATAATCAAAGGGTAAAGAACTATTTTAGTTTAATGGTTAGATGTTTGATCGTTGGTCAAATGGTTGTATATTAGTGTTATTTGTTATAAGACTCTACGATCACTTTTTACGACGATTCAGAATGCTAATTTGACAGAAGCGAGTTTAAAGTGAAATACTAACCTCTAGAAATAAAAATACTCAAAGTGACAGTCATATCCTTAAACTATTGAATAAAAGATCTGAGCACTTAACATTCGAATAGATTATTAAAATCGATTCTCTACTCGAAATGTAATTAGCATGCGTGATGCTAGTGCTTTCAAACAGAAGAAAATGGGAAAAGACTTGATATTCGTTTTCATTATGACTTTAGAATAGTTTTTGCGCTTATATAGAATTATATTGATTGCCTGTGTTTATTTATTTGCATACATTAATATGATTTCAGATTTTTTAATGGGACTGTGAACTTACGAATAACTAAACGAAAGAACAAAACTTACACTGTTCGATAACTAACAAGATACATTCATAGTTTAAATTAGCTTATATTTTTTGACAGTAAAAAATTTTTTTTGTAGAATTTAAATTAAAATTCTAACATATATTCTTGAATAGCAATATATTCTTGAAAAAATATCGATTATCGATAAAAAAAAAATATGAAGGTATTAGATTTAAATAGAGAAGAAATTAAATAAATTACTTCCTTAATATTTCTTAACAAGCAATCGATAGAGATAAATGGTAAATGGGTAATATAAAAAATAGTTTATTTAAAGATAAGAAACACTAAGAGAAGAAGCTCAGTTTATTTTTAGAATTAAGACGGAAAAGAAAACTTATCTTTCTGGTCAAGCTGTGAAAGCACAAAAACCAGCGCGAATACTTCATCCAAAAAGAGTTCTCCAAAGGAGCGGTTAAAGAGAATAATCAGTTTGACGCAAAGGAATGCTCTTATGGCTGATGCAAGAAATGGATTATTGCACTTGGACTTCATAAAAACAGCCCAGCTTTTCTAACAGAGAGTGAAAAAAAAAGAGAAAAAAATTGAGAAGGAAAACATTAACAGCAAAAAAAGCTACAAATGGCAGGAAAAAATAACGAAGAGCTGGTTGAGACGGAACAAGATATTAACTGAAATATTTTTTTTATTTTTTACAGCGTTTCTTTTTTTGTCAGCCATCTTTGAAAAGAAAGACACTTGTACTTGGAGAAGACATTTTCGGTATCTCACAAATTGTTAAGCAGAATATTAGCTGCGTTTATAAGATTAGAGACTAAAATTTTTTTTAACTTGTTCACCCTCTTTTCCGGTTCAGAAGTGGTAGAAGTCGAGCGAAATGGTGCAGTAACAGGAACGCAAACACATTTGGAAGGCGAAAGAGATTTTAAGGTTGGCAAATGGAGTAAAATATCTTTTAGAGGCAAGTTCCTGGTTTTGATTTTAAGTGCGTTGTTATAGTGGTTGCTCTCGTTTCCAGTTCCATTACAGCTATAGATGTTGCGTTGTAAAACGCTGATTTTACTTAGTCTTTATGATTTTATTTGTACTTTTTGAATAAATTTTTTTATTTTCCCAGATGAAAATAAGAAATAATCTAGCGTTTTAGGTTCCAAATTGAAAATCACAATTCTCTGTTTCAACCTTAATAAAATAACAAACAACATAACATGGACACGTGTATTTATTATTTTGCTTTTCTCTCTCGCCTATTATTTGAGGAAAAAATCCTCCAATAATTCCAGATATTAAAAACACGGCAGTTTTTTCATGGGTTTTGGCTCTTTCTATGTATTATCAAATATATATTAAAATTGAATCTTAATGAAGACACCTTTAAGAAATAATGATATTTTTGTTGCTGTTTTAGGAATTTTACTGTCAAAATATATGATTATGAAAACGTTTTCAGAAAATTAAGAACAATTAATCAGAAAATAGAACAATATGTACCCATACATATTGTTCTATTTTTTCATACTATATTATTCTATAAGTGTCATAGTATCTTGATGAATTTATGTACCATCATCAAGTAATTAATGAATTATGAAGCAAGAAATTATCCAAAGTAATTTTCTGAAATTGAAATAACAGGTTAATTATTTTACTAATATATTTTTCCATTAGAGTTGAATTTTAATTGCTTATGAATACATTCATTAAAGTTTTTCAAAACTTATTGTATCAGACAAGCCTAAGGTCTATTGTTGTTTCAAAATACAGAAATCAAGCATCTGTTTCTGTTAAGGTAACTACAAGTTCTGTTATGAAGATGTCATGGTTTGTGTTTGCAGTTGATTGATTGATTTTCCTTGTTCGAATCAAAGATTGCTGTACTGAGAAGATATGCATACATTAAATACTCACAGAGTTTGTCTGTCCACTATTGCTGAAAGGAAGATATCTGCCCATGTGTTACATCATCACTTTTCTGTGATTCAAATAAAGAATCCTCCTACATTTGTGGGATCAGCTATCATAGTTCTACCTCATGATTCTATTCATGAATCTACCCCATGATTATGAAAATATGCATACAACATACATTCGAATGTTCGAAACTATTTCCCAAATTTTGATATTGTTAAATGGATAAGAAAAGTCCACTCATTTACTATTTCAAATTTTTTATGCTTTTATTTAAATGATCGCGGATCTTTCAGCTGAGAATCGCTAAAAAATTCAAAACCACATTTACAAAAATAAAAATATATCTTTAAAAAACATTTCCTTTTAATATACAATTCAATGAAATTGCAGGTAAATGAACAAACCAGGAGTATCAAACACACTACTTTACTGAGATTCAAAACAATGTTGGTGGTTAATGTAAATCAATACATTTATTTCAATTTATCTGCTATAGTAAAATAATAAGGATTATTTTTTATCACTTACCTTATTTAGCTTATTTTATTTTGAACGCTTAAATATGTGTTTCTATTATGATCTCTTCTCTTGGATATCGTACCATACCAGTTATTTGTTAACAATAATTAACTATGATTTATTTCAATTGTCAAAACAATAAATAATTTGATTATGGGAGTGATGACATAGTCCCAAATTATTAAGATTAGCATTAATGTAAATAACAAAAATCGTTAATAATTATAAGCAGCTTCTTTTTAACGGGAAAAGAAAAATACAAAAGAATTTGAAAAATGCAATTTTGTTCTTTAACATAAATTTATCTTTTAGATTGAAAGGGAGGGACTTTTCCTTTATATTCCCACAAGGGAAGAAAGTTATTTCTATACGAAATATTATTCACATACTCCATATCGAATTCTTCACGCGTGATAGTAACTAAAATATGTTGACAAATTCATATACAGATTGAAAACGATATGTTTCCGCCACCTTACTATTCAGAGTGGATTCCCAGGAAGAAACTCAGCATTTTCCCTTTGGAGAATTGCATCTGGAAAACTTGTCGAATGCGAAGGGAATAGTTAATATTGAGCTCCATTCACTTCACTTCATCGCATACACGACGTGAATTTAAAGTAAGTGAATTATTAACCCTTAAGTTCGATTATATTAAAATAATTTTTCTAATATGTTCTAAAAATCAAAAGAACATCAGGTTGGTATCAGCATAAAGGTAAAGTTTTTAAAGGGAAAAACTTCGAATTCCGTTAAATTAACAGATTAATCAATAGTTCATTAAGCATCCAGTTATTAATTAATTTAATCGAAACTTAATAAAAGGGTTTCTTAACGTTCATCATTACTTCCTTATCGAACATTTGTTGAATATAGATTTTCAATTTACGTAAATGGTAGTAATTTTACTAAAAAAATAAAAAACGAATTTTAATTTATGAAAAGTTTAAAACCTCAACTCTAATTCTGAAAGCTTCTGAGTCTTTAGAGTTCTTTTGAATGCCTTATAAGAAATTAAATTATGAAAATTATACAACTGATTTTTAATACTAAAAATTTTAACTTAATACAAAACGTATTAATAATGTCAAACATAAAATATATAAGAAAACTGTAATATTATTCTGTAAAATTATTTCGATCGATTCAAATTAAAGATGTGAAATAAGAGAAATAGAAGTTATATAATATTTATTAAAAAGAATAAGTATTTTTAATACGAAATTTGTGTTTGAGCACAAACTATTTCATTAATTTAATTTCAATGAAAAATGTTTCGGAAGAAATGATTTTTGATTTATAAACACCACAAGGTGATATTAGCGGCATTTTAGAGTGAGATTTCGTAAATGTTATCGAATAAATTCACTATCATCCAAATCGCATACTCTTCTAATTGGGTTTATGCTCGAATTGGTCAGGAAAACGAGATATCCTGTTAAAAATATGGCAGGATAATAAAAGTCACATTTTCTGGACATCATTCAGAAAAAAACGTGTTTGACGATAAAATTGAACATGAAGAAAATAACAATTTTTATTTTCGTTTATTAGCTAGTTTATACTAAAAATGTTTAAACATACTAAAATCAATTAATGCAGAATATATATAAAAAGTGCATTGAATTCTGATAACCAGTAATTCAGAAATGTATATATGGAAACATATTTCTTATCAGATGATAGGGATTTTTATTGCAGTTTACGGATTAGGAAAACAATCCAAAACATTTTCGTATTGCAATATTACTTTGAAGAGATCTTTAGTGGATATATGCTTGCAATAGTACAAGATGTCCGATGTTTCCCTGAAATCAGGATTTTATGACAAATATCGATTGATTATTCAAATTATTGATAGCTGAAATCTCTTGGACAATCAATCGGGTCAAACAATAGCACGTGATATACAGCTCTGTAACTGAGCTCATTGATCTAATAATTAGGAATTCACAAAATATTAATAGAGGACTCTAAGGAGTATATTCAACGTTAAATACTAATAATATAGAATAGGGACCGAAAAGTCATCTATACTTCATTATTAAAATATTATTTGGTGCATAAAATATATATGATAAAAGTTATTTTATACAGATTAAAGATTATATTCATTTGTTTAGTAAAAAATAACAGTACTAATACTTATGATATTTTGTATTAATATTCAAATTATTCTGAAGCAGAGTGTTGATATCTTTTGATAGATTAAAGATATTTTTAATTAATAATTTTTGTATTATTGGTTTTGTATTTTAATTATTAATTTTAATTTTAATGCTTTTGATATGTAATTTTAAAATAAAAGACTGAATTCTGTTTTTCATAAATTTAATAATTTAGCGAACAATAAGCATTAGTAGGAAAATTGAAAATTATGTAATCCAACTATAAGTAAATTTTCTTACAATTATTCACATTTGACATAATTAAATTTTTTCAAGGTGTCTTTTCGAATAATGTACTATTCCAGAAGAAAATAATTTGAGTAAAATGCTATGTGATATTTTTTCTCATGTTAATACTATAATTTTCAGTTTTTTAGATAACATTTGCCATTTTGAAGCAACATTAATAAATTAACTGTGTTTGCATTGTCAAATATATCTGTTTTTAGTTGCATAATCCACAAAACTATTCCATTCTAAGTTTTAAATAAATATTTGATTTCATAGTCTTGAACGGTTAATTTAAAACCGAGTCCAAGATGAATTCTTCCATATACACAAAATTTAATATGCTAACTCGTATGACTGAAAAGATAGAATTCTTAAAATAGTTTCATAGATTTTTGAAAGAAAATGTCCTGAAACTTTCAGAATATATTTGAATAAATTGAAAAGAAATTGTTCAAACATTGACATAATAGATACAAAAAATATTTTTTAATATTATATTAGTGTAGGATATTTTTTTACAATATTCTTCCCTTATAAGCGATGTATTCTCCATAGTCTTCCATAAAATTTAAACGTCAGATAAGAATAAAACGAATTGTTTGCGAAAAACTTTATCCAAAAGTAATTTGATTTATTGAAACTAACGGATATTCTTATTTTAAATAATTCATATGCATATTTGATATCAATGATAAGTTACTAAGGATTTTCAGTATTTCCTACTTATTAGAGCTACGATGATTCGAATCATCGTAGCTGACAGCAGCGGCCCGATAGATGCCCGGCATCTTTGTGTTTGCTGGATCCAGAACCCTAGATTTTAGTTTAAATATTAAATTACCACGATATACTATACGTTTTCTTATTATTGATATAAAATAATTTATAAAACTACTTCACACAGTAAAACTTCATATTTTTAATCCTTCAGTAGCTTTCTCAGTTGGTTTTTATTCAAGTGAAATCTGATGCAATTTTGTTTTCTAAAGTGAAACCAATTTCTCTTACAATCAAAACTTAATTGCAAGAAAATAATTTCAATTATTTTTTTATCCAATGATATAAGATAAAAACTTATTTCAATGTCATTTTAATAAAACAAAAATATTGTACTTATTCCTGCAAAAATATTGCATTGATTGTTTAACATTAACACACTAAATATGCATATTATTAATTTATGGACTATTTTGTAGTAATCTGGTGTTTTTTTTAATCTTTATTCTCTATCTGTCTTGTTGTAAATTTCATGATCTGTCATTAGAAACAAAAATTATTTTAATCTAAAGTTTATTTATCTTCATAATACTTAATTTTATGAGCTATTACAATAATTTTCTCAATTTAAAATAATATATATATATATATATATATATATATATATATATATATATATATATATATATATATATATATATATATATATGTATGTATAATTTGTTGTCTGTAAGTTAAACAAAGTAAGTAAATTTGACTAATTGAAAACTAAAATATACTAAATATTTAAACATAATGGGTGAAAAAATTCTCAATGGAAATATTCCCTATACAATCAAGATAATAACACTTCGTGCTCTCAAAAGGAATCTTTCGCGACAGCATGCCCCTAAAACTTATTATACTGTCATTTTCGATTGTAAAAAGAAATGTTTCCGCTGGAAGAGATTTTTCCTATTCAAGAGATATCCTATGTCTACATTGTTACACATTTTATTATTATTCACACAAAGTAAGGCTTCACAAGCCATATTAAAAGTATGTAAACGTGAAAAGAATATCGTAAGAAAATCCAATGAAAAAATTTCAACAAAACATGAATACAAATATATATCCATCATGATAGGTACAAATATAAAATTAAATATTCAGGTATCGTATTATGTCATAAATATTTACCGTATTCTTAACTTATACTATAATATATATATATATATATATATATATATATATATATATATATATATATATATATATATATATATATATATATATATATATATATAATGAAACAAAAGACAAATCTGAGACAATTTTAAGAGTCCTAAGAAACATTTCGAAAATAAAATTAATTTCAAGTCTTTCATGTTCTAAACAAACAAATCTTAAATATATTTTAATTCAAAACACTAAAAACAATTTATCTATTCAAAATAAAATTAAAAAATAGTTAGAATTAGTTGGTTAGTTTGTTATTATTTGTGTTTAAAAATTATTCTAAATTGAAAACTTTTCATTACTTAACAAATATTAAGTTCACTTTAATTCAAACCTTTTAGTTTTTGCTGATATTTCGACGAGTATTCTCAATGAGAAACACAAGGCGTATTAAAGTTAACACCTATTAAATGCATTAAATAAGATATTATTTGAATTTAATTCATATATTGCTTACACAAAATATAATTTCACTATGTAAGTATCTAATATCTTGAAATATCATCATGAGAATTGTCCAAAACATTTTAAAAATTAGTCCTCAAAAAGTCTCAAAATATTCTTTAATTTTAGAATGATAAGAATGACTTCAATGTCAGAAGCTCAAATTGCTTTGGTAATAAAATTCAAATGTCACCTCTAAAACATTTTTAAATTAAAATCAAAGTCTAAATTCAATGGAATAAAGAATTGTGAAATTATATTTATGGAAACTTAATTACATTTAATTTCCATATCTTCTCGTTATCAAGATTAATTTTTGAAAATTGCATTCTTAGAATGGTTTTCCCTTTATTTCAGTAATCAACTCTACTAAAGGGAAGTATTTTCATTTAATTCAATAAATGTTTCTCATTTGTCATTCTAAGAGATTTGAGATGTTTTAAGAATTTAATCATTTACAGTATTTCTTTTCCATTTACCATTTTTCTTGTAAAAAGCATTTTACGTTTGCTCATTTATATATTTATTTCTGTTGTTTAAAATTGCTAAGAAATGCTTGAGACTTCTTGATTTTGGACCACGGTTAATGGATTAGATAGAAAGGTATATATTGGTCACTCTTCTCTTCCCGAAATTTTAATCCATATCAACAAAAACAACAAGATTGAACGAAATTTTAATTCTTATTTACTGCAAAATCAGCTTTTGAAGGTACCGCATTTAAAACGAAAGAAAATTGTTTTTGAGAATCGTAATCATTTAATTGATGTGTATAGCTTTTACAAACCATGAAAACATGTTGCTATAGCAAAACATTCATCATTTATATGATGACATATATATATATTGCAAAGTGTAGACCTAATGGTCTACAGTTTGCAATTTGTCTATTGAATCATTCTTACGTAGCCATTCTGAAACACAGAAGAGTAACAATTCGAGAATTAGGTTGTTACCCACTTCACAAGGAAACAATGGAGGAGCATTATGAAATTTTGAAGATTGTAATCCTCATACCATGGTCCTTATTTTAACCAATATCGTTTACTGTTTTTTAACTGTTTGATTTTCTTGGGGAACCACCCCACAGAAACATATTTGCATATTTAAGGGCAATAGGTTTTTTACATTTTATTTGATTTTGTTTTAGTTTTGGGTGATTGTATATACAGTTACTTTTCTTTATTTTATATGCATTTGGATTTTAGAAGCAATATATACAAATAATTTTTTTTTTAACATTTTAATGTTGCTTGGGTTTTGGAAAATTTAATATTACTACATAAGTCTTCTTTTTTTGGCGCAGCTTGTCCGTTCTTGGACCTTGCGCCACAAAACTCAACCAACCAACCAACCTTCATATCATGGAATATTTAGCTGAAATATGGATCACCTTTGTTGTATTTCAAATAAAACTGATTATAATTACAAAGTTATATTACTTTGAGTTAATAGTGTTAAGTGGCTGCATTTTTCATATAAGAATTTATAAATTGTGAAATACTTTATGTTACTTTTTCATAAATGAGAATAATTAACATTAAATCACAATCCCGAGTATGCATATTGCAAATGATGATCACTATCAATATTTACAAGTGAAGTTTTTTATTACCTTCCAAAACATAATTTAATGTTCACTATCAGTTATGTTAAAGCCAGGTTTTGAGCTGCGAGATCTTCTCTTCCAAATATAAAGGCCATTTTCTAAGATTATTTGGGATTCGAAACGCAAATGATAAAATATGATAGTGAAACGGTGGAATCGTTAATAAACCGGGTGTGAGTGTGGATGGAAACTTATCGAGGTATCATTACCTACATAATTTTGCCGAAAGGATTAAGTAGATTCTCAGGGGGTTTATTTATTTTTACACAAGACTTTGAATCTAAGAAGAATATGCTTTCTAAAGCATTTTTCTCTCGTTTATTTCATCGGTTGGTACTGGCTTAAAAATCAATCTTTATTGTCATTTCAGTGAAGAAAACAGTGTTGATTAATGACTGTATTTCCTCGAAAGCTTGATGGATTGATTAAACTTAAACGTAATCTATCAAAGTGAAGGATAGTTCTAACAATCGAAACGATTTTAATACGTTTCAGGCCCTTTGAAAATCTTAAGCTAAACACTTTTATAATGGAAATTATATTTCAATAATATATTTCTAGAGTAAGTTAATCATTAAATATTAATTAAAACACATTTAATTTACAAAAATATTTAAAACATTAAATTTCATAATACAGTTTACTAGTAAATTGATAAAACTAAAAGATAGACTTACCAAATTTAATTTCAATAAAATTTTTCATTCTTTATATTTTAATATTATTATTGTATATTAAGTTTTAAAATGACATTATAAGATTACACATGGATGAATTTGGTTATTATATTTTTTTTGTTTATATATTTGCTGCACTTCTTCTGATATGCTTTATTATTTACTCAATTTCTTGGTGATATTTCTGCTAAGTGATCTCCACCGAACTTGCAGATGAATGGTTACTGTTTTGGTTTTCAGTTCCATAGTTCATAAATTTGATTCGCATCATGGGAACAGATGCTTACAGTGGTTGTTTTACAGTTTAATCTGTAGTTTTTTGTTTATGAGATCATAAGACGACAAATAAATCAATGTAGATGTTTTCTTACTGTTTTACATAATATCATTGTATGTACTTTTGTTGTTTTCAATTCGCTTTTTTTGTATTATATTTCTCTACATATATATACCTCTGAGATAAGAGCTAATCCATGCCATAACCAACCACGCCTCTGAGGTAAGAGGCGTGGTTGGTTATGGAATTTGTTCCCGTTATGTAAGGAAGCTAATGGAAGCTGGAGCAAGTAAAATATGTTCTGATCAGAATGTCCTCTATGTATTCTGTTTAAACCCTGCTCCTAAAATACAAAGATCCATTCACTTTCGGGACCAAGAATACTGGGTGACTAACTAGATAAGATCATATTATTTCTGCCGGTTATAGGTTTGAAAGATGGAAATCCTTATAGAGCCGGGAATTATGTATAACAACAGCATAATTCTGAAATTTTCATTTCATTTTATCCCTAGGAATGAAATATACAATTACTTTTATAGCTTGATGTTAATAGAAATACGGTGAAAGAATGTACTTTACGGTGAAATGAGTAAAATAAGGAAAACCACAGATTTTTCACAGTTTGAAAAAAATGGTTTATTGTTGAATTTCATTTAGCAGGTGTCCCGATTTCGAAGACAGCAAGTCGTACTGTGTTCTCAAAGGCTGTCATATCAAAATTTTCAAAAGCTGAAATCAGAATCCACAGTCTTCTTCTAGATGACATCGTCTAGATAACGTTCCAACAAGTTTTCCAAGAGCGTAAATAGCATCGTCTTTGATGAATTATATGGAAGAACAGTAACTTTCCTGCACTTGAAAGGATGAATAGCACCAACCAAGTCCATTTCAAACAAAATTCAACCGAAACATGCTTTAGAATTGTAGTGAATAGGAATGCATGATTGGGTGTCTGAAAAAAACCCTTATTTTCAGCCAAAATTCAAAAATTCTCTTGCAAAGTCAGGAAAGAAGACGGTCAAACTGGAAACGGGTAAGATCAGATGAATCATATTTATTAATATTTCGCACAGACGAAAGATTTTGAAATTGACAAAAATGTGATGAGGGATAAATCATCTTACTTTACTCATTGTTCAAAGGAGTATCATGTTATGGGCTTGGTTTGCTGATACGGAAGCAACGTTCTGGTTTTCCCGTAGGATAAGCATACAGCCTTGAGATATCTAAATACTCTGGCAAAACAAAAGTGTCCTGCAATATTACATTTTTGCTCTGTTAGCATCGTATATTTCATGGAAGATAATGCAACAGTACATCGTGCCAGAAGTGCTTAAATTGCTTGTGGAGCATCAATCTGACTTCCAATTTTTTTCCTGCCCATCGCATGTCTTTTTCTTATACGAAATGAATGGGATATGATGGAAAGATGTATATGACAGTATCTCCTCTTTAATCTAATGAACGGGATCTAGATAGATTCATAGTTAATACATGTTCTGGAGATAAATGTACTCCAAAAATATGTAGACTTGATGTCCAAATAGATTAAAGCTATTATTTGAACAAAATCAATCCAATGAAATATTAATCTAGGGTTTCTAATTCATTAGTGTGTTTGTTTGTTTGTTTTTATAATATTGAGATCTTAATTTAATAATTTTTATATTAAATTAAGATCTCAATATTATAAAATTTTTTATAATATTGAGATTTTTAATTTCCTTTTAATTTAAACTCGAGCTACATTTCTATTTTTTAAATTTATACTTCAAATGTGAATATAAATTTAAATACCGAAATGAAAATAAAGAACTGTTAAAGAGATAATTTTCACAAGTATTTTCCCTAGATTTAAAAATTTTAAGAACCTCTTCCTCAAGTACTAATCTTTCTAATGCAACCATATTCGGCACACAATTGTTTTTTTTTCTTTTTTGCCATGGAAGATATCTTTTAGATTACTGCAGAAAGGAACTACTGTTTTTACAATGCCCATTCGCCTGATACTTTTTCTTACTTATTCTTTTAGAAAAAAACCGAACAAATAAATTCAAAAAGTTTTCAGTGGTTCAGAAGGGATTTGTGAAAGGAGACCTTTGACAGTGTAAAATCTCTTTCCAGAAATGATCACAATACTTCACAAAAAAGAAAAAAAACTTTAAAAAGAATGTTACGACTTAAGAGCAAACGCAGTGCAGAAAACTAATCAAAGAAACCTTATTTATAAAAAAAAGGATCAGTTCTTTCTTCTGTCGAATTCTTATGTTCAGCAGCGTTAGTATATGGTACAGTTACGTAGAGTTACAGGTTTATTTTCAAGAGTACAATTGAAAAAGAAACGGGACCCATTTCAAAATGAAATTTTTTTCGAAACTGGTGGTATTTTTTTGAGTGTCAATTAAATTAATTTGTAATTAAATTCATGGCAATTTAATTAATTTATAAAACTTCTATTGCATTTTTATCCACGTAATTATATTAATAGCAACATCAATCAATTGTGCTTCGATTAAAAAATACTTTACAGATTTCGCATTTGAAGGCAAAAATATTATGTAAACAAATTAGATAAGTAATGTTTAAAAATTCTATTATATATTAAATATAATGATTTAAGTCCAAAATAATAACTATTTAAACACAAATTGTTATATAAAATCTTTAAATACAAAATCATGATATTAAAAATATTGTAAACCATCTAAATATTAAAATATTAGAAGGTTTGACTTATATTTAAGGATTTGATATTTGCAGTAATTTTTAGCATTTTTAAATCATGCACACACTGGTTGAATTATCCTATAAATATGAATAGGGATCGTAGAAAGATCAATCAACAAACCGAAAATTTATTTCGTTTTAGGCACAGGTACCGTATAATCCACGCGCCAAATTCTGATATTGGCGATTTTTTGGTGGATTTTCTTATGTATCTGGCAACCTTGTTTTTGTTACGTCATACATATGGAGATCTATAAGAATTATGCAGAAAATTCTATTATGGTAACCCTATTATTTATGTCATCGCGCATGTCACGATACGTCATCTTGGCAACATTCCTTCATTACCAAAAAATTCAGAATTTGGAATCATGGATTATACGGCACCTGTGCCTCCTTTTAATTAAAATGGTCGATAAAATTTTAAATACGCAAAAATTTTTTAAATATTATTTATTGGTGGAAACACCAAGTTAAAACATACAATCACGTATAATTTACTGAGAACCTATTTAAATTCATGCTAGTTAATAACATTGTTTTTAAATCATCAAATATATTATATATTCCTATTCAGCTTTTCTTATTTAATTGAAATTACATTTTGACGGTAGGATAATGACTGAGGAATATTATTGCTTATTTTTGTTTTATTGCATATATTTCCACACCTACCAATCTCTGCAGCAAACAAAGATGCCAACCCAGCTATGCTCGTTAGTATTAAGATTCAACGGTAATATTTGTGATGGAAAATTCTTCAATAAATTTTCTGCTTGAACCAACGGCGTGAAATTTGATTTAAAAGCTATGATCCTTTTCAACAAGGTGGTCTTTAGTAGGATCAAACACGATGTCTGATTTCCCCAAATCTAAAATATATGTTTCAATATCTTTTAAATTTGATTATTTTTAAAATAATTAGCTTTATTTGGTTCTTACAACTTTAAAAAAATTGTATTTATAGTAATAAATATTTTAACGTGTTAAACGCTAAATTAAACATAACTAATATTTAATGCTAGTATGACTGGTACAATAAACTAGTATCATAAATGAAAGACATTAAAACTTTAATGTATTTTTTAATTAATAGCACTAGACTTTTGTTTTTAAAAAAATAATGTAAAAAAATTTAATTTTTAATACACTTTATTAGCTTATATAAAAGAATTTGCAGTAATTTTTAAAATAAACTAGAATAAAAATTATGATTTCAGATGAATAATTTCTTAGTTTATTAAAACCCAAGTAAAATTTTTTTGAGTAAGTTAATTAAAAATAGAAGCAAAATTGTGAATAAATTTGCTTTGTGAATTAAATACATTGACAGAATATAACTTATCGGAAAATATATCAATTAGCCAAAAATATGTTCTGACACTTTTTAAAAATAATGTTTACTGAAATAAATCTTCCAAATTACGTTATACGAAAGCAAATTTATGCTAATAATAAACAAATAAACAAAATGCCAAAAAGATTAATAAACGTAAATAAATAAATAACAATGCATGAAATATCAAAAAGCATAAATTCATACCAATAAATGAATTCTTATTAAACTTAATACAGCATCGTATTTAATTATAAAATGTTCGAAAGAAATTTCTCATAAAAATAATAATTCAAGCAAACTAGTTGAAGAACTTTTAACTTAAACAAATTGTTCTTATCATTTTCGTCTATAGATAGAAACACCATTTCATTTCACTTCAATGTGATATATTTCAAAATATGACAAAAGATAAAAATGTCAAACATATTTTTGAAATGTGTTTTCATAACAAAGAATAAATGCAGGTTACAGTTTCTGAGTAAATTACTCAAATCGATAAATGTAGCATGCAAAATAAGAATTTTGAATTGCATTTTGAATAATATTTTCAGATCAGACGACATTTGCGACAGTTCGTGAAATTGCTCCTTTTTTTAACTGTTGGAGCATTTTTTTATTGGAAAAATCATTCCAAAAAATAATTGTGGTTGTTGTATTGAACAACATCTTCTTCAAATATATATGCTGATAAAATTTTTAGCGATAAATTATAATAAATTTTTCATATTTATACAACAATGATTTGCATTAATGAAAATATGCTTCAAAATACTTTATTTTTCGTCCAAGTTCGAGCATTATTAATGAAGAAAGCTGAGCAAGAAAACTTAATATTTATAGAATTTCTTCCTTCAAACTTATTTTTTATTGTAAATAAAATATTTATAATGAAACATACTAGAATATAATGAATTAAAACATTTCTGCTTCTGAATAAATTTTCTTTCTAATTTCTTTTTTGAGCACTTTGAATATTATCAGTAGCTTTTAGGTTTGTATACTTAATTGCAAACTTTTTAATAATACATAATTACATTATGATTTCTTTTTAAAAACTGTTTTAACTATGTCCCATACAATATTTAATGATTGGTGTAAATTAAAATAGCCTGACTTAATCAACAAAGCTATTTAGTTAAAACAAATTAATTTAATTTGAACTTTGAAACTTAAGATAATTTTTAATAGCAACTGAAAATGAATTAATATGTAATGATTATTTTTTAACACAAAAATCAACTAATTTATTATCTAGTTCGGAAATTTAATTAAATTTATTATTTCTTTACCATCTTGAGTTTTTTTAATTTTATTTTTTGTATTTAATGTAAGATATTTTAAATAAAATAAAAGGAATGCTTTTCTTACGTTATTTTGATGTTTTTATATTTTATTTTATGTTGCACTTTTAATTAAAATTTATTCCTTTATATTTCCATATGGTTTAATGTGAATAAAAACATTTACAAGATGTAATGCATAGTTTTCTTTAATTCGAAAGATCCATTTTATTTGTAAAGTGATTTCTAAAAACCTTTAATAAACTGCAATTTTTATCAATAACCTTATTTAATTGCACAAAATATTAATTTAAATAAAATTTTTGGATTAATAAATATCATTTTAGTATATAAGTATCGTTATCATTAAATTTTTGTTATAGAAGAAAAATATTTTAATATCGCTGACATAGTAATGATGAGGTTCTTATTAAGAACAAAAAAGTCAATTCTAACAAATAATAGTTCATGCATTAATTTATTTGGCTATTTGAAAATAGAAAGAAACTCTGCAGCTTGGAAATATTTCAATTTTGTCTTTGAAATTAAACAGATTGCATACACATCTCCGCTGAAAATTATCAAACTGAGAGTGTCTATAAATGTTATATTTTTGAATAGGCTAATAATATTTTTCAACTGTCGCAAAATGGGAAATTCGAGCAAAGAAGTCTAGATCAGTTGTCGATCTCGTCATATGATCACAGGTGTAGATGTGACATGTTTGGCAAATATTCAACTATAAACTGATGAATAAATTACAAGTTTTCATAAATGTTGATGCACAATGACATATGAAATTGTTTTAAGAATAGTATGTACACGTGTATAGATTTTCAAATTCTAGTGTCAAGATAGGGTAGGTTTATTGATAAAAATATCACATTTTAATTTATTATATAATATAAAATTTAATTGTATTAATTAATTAATTGGAATACATAATTAAAAATTATTTCTAAATATATGAAAATATTGAAAGTAATATATCAGCATCAGTAGACATGATGTTAGTAAATATTATAAAGATGCTCGTCACATTTTGAGAGAATTTTTTTAAATAAGCAGACACAAGTGTCTTTTATTTTAGAGTGTATATTTAAGTTAAATGATAAAGCTTCTATATTCACAGATTTTTTACAAATAACATCTTGCCACATTTACTTGTTTTCATCACAGAAAACTCTATTGATTGCTTAATTACACAAGAATGTGTTTTTTACCATTTAATTAAATGTTGTTTCAAAACATTTTAATTAAACTTTTTTAGAAAAAAAATTATACATACAAATAAAATTTTCAGGTTTTTTAAAAATCTCAAAATTTTCTGAACCATAAAATATTTACTTCAAAATTAATTACGTGTTTTGAAGAAAAAAATACGAATTAAATATTTCACTGAAATCTGCAAACATTTCAATGGGAGAGTAGAATTTCAGTTTTATTTATTCTTGTTTAATTATATATTGAATACTCTTACCAACATAATTTGGAAATTATAAATGCAAATTCAATTGGTTCAACAATTGCTTACCGAAAAACTTTTCAATGTATGAGAATTGATAAAATTTCTTTTTCGAACATCAAAATTAATTAGCATCTTTGGAATTGAAGAAATTAATTTTTAACTTACTTTACTCTTAAAACAGGAATATATTCATGAATTTTCTAAATACTTGAATCAATATTTTTCTAATATTAGATGTAAATTAAAAGCTCCTTATTTCTTTGTAACTCAATTTAAAATGAGTTATTTCGAATATAATTAGGCAAAGTTCATTAAGACTTTTTATATTATGTAATATTTCATTAATTTCATTACTGTTTGCAATTTTTGTTTACGTATTTTAAATAAAAAGGAATGTACGAAAAACTAAATGGCATTTTTGAATCATTTTAGATGAGAATTTATGGATTTCTATTTAATAATAGCAATTAATTAAAAAAGGAAATTTTAATCAAATTGATCAAAACTTTCGAATGTTAACATAAAACTCCATTCCGAGAGTATAGAACTAATTAATTTATAATAGATAGGAAGAAGAAAATACATTTTAATTTATTCGAGTTTTTCTTAAGCAAATTGTATGAAATAGAAGAAAAGTAATAACAAATGCCTGGCTTATTAAATCAGATATTTAATTAAACATTAGTCCCAACATACACTTACGTAAAACTAACTTTAGACTATTATGACTTGTTTTCATTTTTGAAACTGCTATTACAGTAAAATGTTTTCTAGTTTTGAATCACTCTCAAGAGGTTAACACTTTACCCAACATTCTCCTTTTCCCGTCCTTACACCAGAAGAAAGTTGTTAATTCCACGGAGCTTATAAAGTATATAAACTCTCGTAATACAAGAGTGTCGGATGTCGAACTCGCAATTTATCGGAGAAGACGTTTGATAATGTTTGGTGATCACTAGTCATTTTTTGTTGAACAAGAGATCTAATTTGAAGGAGCCAATCATTTAATCAGGCCTTTGTAAACATCCAAACTCCGAGATGGAAACTCATAGTGAGTTTGTAACGAAACAGCGCTCATCGGAGCTCATAGTCCCATTTTCGATTCCAACCATTGTTGAACAACAAGAAATAATTGTTTCTATTGTCTATGTATGCCTGTTAGGTAAGTGCTTGGGAGTTTTCTTAGTTTTCTTCCTTGCGATGGGAATACGGTCAACTAATTATGAAAATCTTCCCGTAAGACCATTTACATAATAGTTATTAAAATGCCCTACTATGGCCTTCAGTCGTTATAAAAAGTAAGGATGGCTAACCATTCAGCTATCAGTTCCAATTTCTATTCACGAGTCAAACTTTCCTTTTTCCCCTAATAAAACCGAAGAATTTCAAGTTAAAAGAGTTGTTTTTATTCCAGTTATAAAAATTGTATATAAAGGACCTTTTCGAACTAAAAAAATGCTTGAGTTATTCATTCTGACTTAAATTTCATATTTTGTAAAATAAATATACAAAGTAAGACAGAAAATGTTGAAGAATATTTTTCTAATTTTTTTTTTAAATTCTGCGTATAAAAGTGATACAGTACTATGAGAAGATCATGAAAATTTAAAGCAAATTATTTAATAATTATGTTAAATATTATAATTTAGAATTATACTCATTATGATTAAAAATGTAGCAATTATCGTATAGGTATAAAATTTATTATAATTTTAAAAACTAAATTAATGATTTTTGTTAACCGTGTATTTATAGTTTCATAAGTCATTTCATGTAATTTAAGAGTTAATACTCATAATTTTTAAGTTATTTTTACGACTAGTTTGTTGTAGTTTAAAACTGGCTTGTACGTTATTTTTTTAAATAAGGTTTAATGTCCTTTCTGAAAATGCTACCTATTTGGATATGGTTTTAACAGTTAAAAAGAATTTTTAACCTTAATTAACATCCACATTTCAATTAAGAATTGAATTCACGAACAATTGAACTAAAAGTCAAATCACTAAGCATCCAAGAACCAATTCTATCTCATTTGTTAGTTATGTTTTCCTTAGAAGTTTTCAATCTCTATTTAAACAGTATTGCTTTACATAAACTAAATGATTTAAATAAACTCTCTTTTCTATAACATTTTACTCCTTAAATGTTTCAAAATCAAAAACTATGATATTTCTTGCGAATTGGTATTTATAAGTCACTTTGTTTTATTTGTAGTCTTCATATTGTGTAAAATAAAACACGCTTCAAATTACCATTTCTTGTTTATTATTTATTCAAAGAAAGAAACAATTTTGCTTTGAATAAATATAATACTATAAGGCAAAGTAAATGAGACATCGTAAGGCAAGAAATGCTTCGTAATACACAACTGGTTCATTGTTGACAAATATTAGGTGGAAAATTACTTCAAAGCAGAATTCAAGGGGTATTCACATAACTTAATTTCTTCTGCATTTTGAATTTATAATCTATTTTTTATACACTTGCATACAAATTTAAAATTTATAGATGACTTCAGTAATAATTAAACATTTCATTGCTAGAAGTCGTGATTGACGAATGGAGTTTCGAGCAACACTATTCAAAACAGTTCGATTATGTTGAACAATTAATATGTGATATATAAAGACTTCCTTAAATCTCATTATAATAATTGATAATATTTTTATTTAACAATAATATTGCTCAAAATTTCCTTTATTTAGAATTGCTAAATTTAATTTATATCATCAATGAAATTAATTACTCCTATTCTAATGAGTTTTTTATATTTAAAAAGTATTATTAATGTTTTTGAATATTATTCTACTAAGATAAAAAAAAAAACTTCAGTAAGAAAAATATTTAAATGATTTTAATCAAAATTTTTCTAACGTGATCTTATCGGAAAGAGAAGATCTGGTCGATGCTATTCAATATGGAAAATTTCGTAGACGATCCAATTTCAAGATTTTAATTTTTTATTTCTTATTCCGGACTTATTACATACCTAAATATAGATCTCATTTTTTCCTAAGTATTGGGTTTAAGAGAAATGTAATCAAATATTTTTGAAGGAATAAAATTAAAAAGTGTAATTGAAAATGCTTTTATTTACTTTTCTTTCGATAAATGTAATTATAAAAAATTAAATTAAAAGTGAAGAAGCATATAGTTATTCGATTTTAGAAAACGCAAAATATATTTTTTAGTTGTTTGTACTTTTAAAATTTCAATGACTGATACCTATAGAATTCTGTTAAAATTTTAAAAAAATACCGGCATTCAAAACTATTATTATAATTTTTCCACTGTTAAGATAAAATTATTACAGTAGATTTTATATTTTCAGTATAATGTAGGTGGAAAGGTAATTCAATTTTATGAATTTCTACAACTGCAGTAGTAAATAGTTATATAAAAAAACTCTTTTGTTACAAATATTATTGAAATTTGCGATCACAATATTTTAATTAAAAAAATTAAATTTGGTGAAATATGCAAAGTTTTGCCTATTCTTAAAATCATTATCACAAGATGGGAGTTACTACACAGATTTTCAAGATTATCACAATGGAAGAATGATTGTTTCCAAATCAAAGAAAAGCTTCCATCTCTTAAGCTGACTATTAAACACAGATGCAGACACAATGGAGAAAGAAATTATCCCTTACTATCCGAATAAGAATCTGAATCAACTGTGGAAAATTAAATTATAATTAAACTATGACTAAAACCGATGGCAAAAGCTATTATATATCCATTACGTTTGCTTCTGTTAATGGAAATACATGACACAAATCAGATTAATTTTGGTACAAAAATAAAAAGCAATGTAACACAGTTAATCTTCAAATTATGGAAAACGATTTCTCATATTTCAAAAAGTTCCTTATTAACGGTCTTGATGATAAGTAAATTTATTTGGTTTTTTATCTGGACTTTGATATATACTGTCAAATTGATAAGAATTATCTTAATTGGAATTTTATTCCAAAATAGTGGGACTGTGGAACTAATCCCCTTGTCGGGTTACGAATGGTTTGGAGTTTTAGAAGTCCGATTGATTTTATCAATCAGACTTCTCCCTTTAAACATTTTTACTCAGTAACAGACGCATCAAGCTAACATAATCAAATGATATTAAATAATATTTGACTTATTATTTCAACGCTAGTTTGGGTGATGAAGTGATTAGAATAAAAACTCAGGTGTTGAACATGTCAATAGACCACAAATCAAAATGGTGAGTCACATAATATTGGAAGGACTATCAGTTAACCAATAAGCATTGGTCAGGGTTTAACCAATCATTTATTACTTTTTGTTATGTAATTCAGTCCTTTTAATATGTTTTTCTCCAGTTAACTTTAAAATATAGCTAAAATAGACGTATAAATTACTACCCCATGGGATAAATTATTATCTAGGATCCAAAAGAAGAACAGGTTCCATGTATAAGCTAACCGAAAACTAAAAAAAATGAAAGATTTTAGTGTTCGGTCAGGTTATACATTGAACATTAAAAGTATCGTAAGAATGAAAAGTTTCTCCATCAGTATGATTTTAAGAGAAAATTGTTAAACCTGTTATCAATTTCGTGATTTAATCTTAGATTAAAATTATGAGATGGTTATTTGTGTAAGGCGGCTTTGAATAACAAAAATATATAATAGTTAACAGAAGTCCCTCTAGCAAACAAATAAACATATATAACTGAAAAGACAGTTGAACATGTGCAGTAGACTATATAAATATGCAAACATAACTAGCAAAATAATTATGTTGAAATATAAGTAATAATATCTGGTAATAACTTATTGTTAACTTTCTATAATCAACAAGCAAAAATTAAATGATAACTTTTAATAGAAGCAATTTAATATTTTTTGTTTCCAAAATGAGGTGATTTAGATACCGAATTCCAAAGTAAAATGTTATTTTTTCTTTGTTATTGAAAAATCGAATGTGGTAAATTTTTTCCATTTTAATCAGTTTAATCAACATTTTAATTGTATATAATTCTAAAAAAGTTCTTTCATTGCCTTTATAATTATTTAAATGTGCTTAGTTAAATCATGCGTTTGGATATTTTGGAAAAAATAGAAAATGATTCTCTTGAGAATAAAATTTTATTTAATCGATATTTAATACAGACCTCTTTAACTACGAATATGTTTTTGGATTAGTCATAAAATAAATAATGCAATGATATTTGAGTTAATTGGAGTAAAATAAGTATCACCATGTCTTGAATACGAACAAATGTCATTATTTCATTGAAGCTACAATTTAGAACTAAATATTGTATATTAAAGATATTTTGTTCTATGTTGTAAATTAGAACTGAATATTATATATTAAGGATATTTTGCTCTTAAGCTATGCGATATTGGCAACAATGTTTTTAAATATAATCAAATTAAGTTAAAGTATTTAATATAAAGTAATTTGCTTATAGAGTTGTTATGTTTAGAACCGATGGTATTTCAACACTATTTTATTGAATTTTACAGAGTTATTTAAAAATAACTAAGTATCTTAAATAAATAATAAGCTGATAAAAATTTTAGCTCATTTATTCATCATTCTAATTACCAATACCCTAAATATATTTTTGAAAATCCAAAGTAAATTTTGAAAATTTTGTGGAGGATACAATGCAAGTCGGAAGAATATGCTTACTATTCATATTATCCAGATTTAAATCGGATCGAGTTTGCTTTGAACTTACTCGGATAAAGTTTTGTAATAATTTGACTTTTTTGCCTAGGATTTCTAGATTTAAATTTTTCAAGAGTGATGGGGTTTTCTCAACTGTTTCATCGGGGTATCCTCATTTAATCCTTACTAAACAGAAGCGCAGTTAGCTCAACTGCTCGATGAGATCATCATCCAAAAGAATTTTTTACATCTGTTTTCTGCATTGTATTTGTGACACGTGCCAACAAAATGGGACGACGTTTGACATACACATATAAATAAGTAAATTTTACACACACACATAATATTTAACAATATTAAGTTAAGATGAAAATGCCCTTACACTTAAAAGTAAATGAAGTAAAATTATAATTAACTGTGTTCAGCATATTATATGGGTGTAAAGAAATAAAATAATCTGAGTTTAAATACTTAAAGTTATTGAATATTTTAACGCACACAAGCAACAAAGTAAAATATATTGTAATAAATATTAAAACAGAAAAAATAAGATTTTTCCTGCTCCCTTTCATTCTCTGCTCTTATAAAATTATCAAGTGTATATTTTAAGGAAAAAATGTCGCAATGCAATGTATTGAAAATAGTAACTCATTTAATTTTATGCCATGTGTATTATGAAATTCGATTATTCGGTTGAAACGTTCTTCAATCAATAAACCCCGCTTGGCATGAATCCTTCTCAAGCTATTTTTCTTGAGTATCGAATTTGCTTGATCTTATTTACTTTACGTTGAATGCAGTTAAAGTTAATTATTATTGAATAAACTTCCACTTTTTTAAAGTGAATTTTCTTTATTCCATATATTTTTATCCAGTAAATTTTTTAATATTTTTAATTATTTCTTGAATATATTGTTATATAACATAAAAAATTGTACAAATATTTGTATATAAAAATTGTGTACAAATATTTTTTTATTAAATAACAAAATGATAATGCATTCCCCTTATAAACTACAGGAAACTATTAATTTATGATCCATTTCGTGTATATCTATGCGTTTTATTATTACATTATTATAATTTCACAATTGTACTGAATAATTGCTTACAAAATAATTTTTACGAAAAAAATTTTGTTCCAAAATTATGGTGATTGAAAAAGTTAAAAGTATCGTGGTTTATTATAATTTGAAAATAAAATTGCTGAGAGAATTCTTTAAAATGTAGAATCCATAATTGATTGAATTTTACAGTTGCACTGGTTTGTTGGCTTCTTTTTTATAAGCAGTTGTGAAGGAACCATATTACTAGGTTAACAGGGAAGTTTCGCACTACTGTCAATTTTTAAACACGAAGGTTAAGTTTACCTGAGGAGTGTGTTCCATCCATAAACTCAAGGTTTGACCAATCAGTAACTAGTTATACTATGTTGAAGTAGAATATTTGCAACAAAAGTGTTTGTGAAAAACTGGTTACGTATGCTTAAGTGTCGTATACATATGGAATTTGAAATATTTCAATGTTAGTGTATATTTTATATAGGCAAAATAAAATATCTAATTACTTAAAAAGTTTCAGGTGGCAAATTTAGGGTCAGTGAAGAATAAAACTATTCAAAGAAAATTAATCATAAATAAAAATGAAAAATATTTTAAGTACTTGATAAATATGACAACAAATTTAAAAAATTCAAAATACATTTATTGCTTCTTATCAGTTAAGGAAATTATTGAGGAAACTTTCCCATTATTCGAATATTGACAAGTAAACTTGTGAAATTTAGTGCTAACCGATTCATTAAAAATCTCCTATGTTGTGGTTCAAAAATCTAAGGATTTTTACCACGAGAATGACTTGTCACTTTTCAGTCACTAACATTCCCTCAATATTTCGGCAAAACAATCAACAAACAAAGTTAATTACTTTCATAATCATTTGATAAGTAATATAATTTCTCTAATTTTCAAAGTTTAATTTTACTGTTTAGTGGGCCTTGGCTTATTTATCCCTCAATAATCTCTCTTTTTGCTATTTTTCAAAATTTGCATTGATTGATCCGTTACTGAGTTCACGACAGTCTCCGTTCTGGAAAACATCGCAAAATGTATATTACAAAACTAAATGATACTATAAATACTGGACAATAGTGTTGATAGTTTATACCTCATGAAATTGATCCTTATTTGTTTATCTCAGTAACAGAAATAATTGTATACGTTTCAAAATATTTAAAAATGATCCTTTTTAAAAATATATCTATATATTAATATAATGAAAGTTTTTCATGTTAGGTGACATTAAAAAAAGCTTTATAAATTGCGTCAAACTTATAACATGAATTTATATCAGGTACATGAGGAAATATAATTAAATTTTTATATTCTTTGTTTAGAGTGAATTATAAAGTACATTAAAAATTTTTTTCGTGAATGTTATGATTTTTAAATATTATATAAATAGGTGACTCGTGAATGAATTTTATTTTCAAATTAATCATGGAAATTCATGTCAAAATTTCATTTTTTTTATCAATCATGCAAGCGCTTCCATTTCTTCCAAAGTTTTTTATTGCCAGGCTAACAGTTCATGTTATTATCATGGCCAGGCTAACAGTTCAGACTGTCTTCTGTTATTTCAAACGCGCTAAGCATTTTGAATCCTTAACAATTCTTAAAAAATTCTTGTGCTTTTAAGAACTGAATTCAAATTGCCGAGTTAAAATCTGAATGGTCAATGCTCTGGCCTTTCTCAAAAACATCGTTTATTCCATTCTCCCTTTGAACATTTGTTGTGTTTCAGAATTTTTTTGAACAGTCTCACTCAGCCTTAAAGTGCAAAAGTCGACCAATTTATCACAAACCAGTGCAAAACAATAAGATGCAATGAAAATATGACTATAACATATTTTAGAAAATTTTAAAAAAGTTCTCATTAAAAAGGCGCTTTTTTAAATACAATTTGAAGAATGTTTTAAGTTTATAAAATAGGAGTTTCAATATTTTTTAAGTATTTATCATAAAAATATTCCTGTTTTGAAAAAACGCTAAAGAATCTTTTTACCAATTTTTTCTGGACAGAAAAAACAAATATTCGGGTGTTTTTAAGCTGTGCACAAGAATGACAAAAATTGTTTGTATACTATTATTTTTATTGTGTGCCATTTTATGCTTAAGTATCGTTAACTTTTGTTGCTTTCAAATAAAGCAAGTTATACAACACATATTTATATGAATCTTGTTCAGAGAAAAATATATTTATAGATCATTTTTTTTTACAATTTAACAATCAACTATATTTTTGCAGCTGTTATTTAACAATCAAATGGAAAAATATAAACAACCGTTTATATTTTTCACTTTACTCATAATTAGTATTTTGAAAAATTAAGAAGCCAACACTAATTTTTCCATTAAGCGTGATGAATTTATTCCAAAAATGTAACTTACCCAAAAGTGTAATTTTTACTCAACTAAACAGAAATTATTTAACAATCAACTGCCGTTATATTTCCATATAAATGTGAAATATTTTCAAAGTAAAATAGGTACGTATTATTTTTACCAAAAATTTGGTGGTTAGGAAAAGGAATTGGTTTCGAGTATTCAAATATATTGATTTGGACACCGGACTCTTTAAAAATCATGATGTCCAAGATTTACGAACACCTTTGTAACTGTGGGACAATCGACTAAGTCTCAGCATTATCCTTTGTTTATGGTTCAAAATAAGGAAATGTTCAGTTATGTTTAAAAGCTTTCGTTAACAAGAAGGTAGTTAGTTGAAAACAGAACACAAAAATAAAGTTCTTGTTGAAACATTAATTTGAAATTGGCTTATATAAGGTTTTCAATCAATTGTCTGTAATAATGTGGGCCGAAATTACAACTTTATTTTTACTATTTATTTTGGAAAGAGAATAATCTTCTATTTGTGTTGGTTATGGAAATAAGATCACTCTCATTAAAGTGGAAGTTTCTGGTTTGATACCTGCCCTTGCGGATATTGTATAACTTTTTACAAGCACACATAAGTACATGGAAGATTTGTATGAAACTGTGACATCAGAATCAAACGCATTATCTATGAAAAATATTTCTCGAAAACTAGAAACGTTACTTATGTTTATACACAGAATATATTCTCACAATATATTAAGCTATCCATCGTAATTATTAAATTCACACAGTGTCTACGATTACTGATAAAATCAGTAAAAGAATAAAATATTTGATGAAAGTATACGTATGATAAATGCTAAAATTATTATTTTTTGTTTTTATATTAATTTATTTTATTTTAAGATATATATACCGTGCTTGTTTGCTCCGCGTAGCGGACTGGTTAACATCTGATGGCCATTGGGAAACATTTAAACATCAGACTTATTTCGCTTTTACAAAGGACTTGCGATGAATAATGGACCGTATTTATGTACCCATTGCAAGGGTGAAAACTCTGAAAATATCCAAGCACCTAAATCAAGAGAAGTACATACAGAAAATAGATATAATGTCTTTCTTTAATTGTTCAATAATGGCTAGGATTATGGCCAAAATATTTTATCCCGAAAAGCATTAAGCAATCGCTAAGCCATGCTTAAATTTTATATCGTATGCAGCTCGTCTCTTACATCCATAAACAGTAGGCAACATTAATAAGTGCAATAGGCAGTCTCATAATTAATTCAAAGATAAATTTCATTTTCTTTTCCTACATTTCCATACTCTTTAAATAACAAATGAAATTACCGGTATGCTTTTAAAGAAACATTTATTTATACTGTTATTAAGATGTAAAGAAATATTTAAGACAAACCTACGTTAAGATATGTATATTTCATCCGAAATCATTTCTCCTCAAACAATTTAATGGATTAGTAAGATGATAAAACCGCCTTTTACAGCGGTGAGGGAGAAGTCTTTTACCATTGCCATATTCCCAGGGAACACCGTAAGCATCACGTGACTGGATGCAGTAAAAGAAATGCAATGCGTTCTCGCAAATCACGAGGAAAATTTCGGAGCGCATTAAGAATTTGAGATTACATGCAAGGATTTTCTTCGAAATATGAAAAACATTTTTAAGGAAATGGGAAAACAGTTACATTTTCATTACAGTCAGAACGTTTTCATTCCGAAAAGTAATTGCCCTGTCTACATCGCTTGTTGCAAATTTGAGGTACATGTTGAATCTATTATTTTTCTGCTGTACTGCTATAAATTTCGAATAAACACTGACTCTTTTTAGACCTTATTACAATTGGGGATACATTTCCATCAGCCTATCTCTTTCTATTGAAAAGTACCTTAACATAGTCTTGTAATTTCAAAACACAGTCAAATTACGAGTCCAACTCCTAAGCTGGCACTTCCCCATTGTACTTGCGGAGAAACATTGTGGATTTCAAGGAATATTTAAAGTTTATTGGTATAGTATACTATCACACTGCCACAAGAACACTGCTTGTTTCCATTAATTTATTAACTTAAGGGAGTTTTAAATTCATTTCTTATAATTCAAATTTCATTTCACTTCATGTCTAGATTTTATAATTTTGCTTGCGATATTTGCTTAGAGAAATATAAAATTGAGCTTAAAATTTTGTGTTTTTAACTCCTGTATGAGGAATATTTTAAATCGATTGTTTAGATACGAATTGCTTAAAAACTTTAATATTGGTGATGCTTAGTAAGTTAAACATTGAAATCATCTCTAGAATTAATTTTTAGAAACTTCACATGAGCAGTTATTAATTTTTAACTACAATTAACGCGACAGTTTAGACTTTAGTTGTTTTATCTGCAAGTGGGTTGTTGCATTGAATCTCTCTTCTTTACTAATACGTCGATAGCCCAGTTGGGAAAGCTG
The DNA here is from genome assembly GCA_037975125.1 of Latrodectus hesperus. Taxonomy (NCBI): domain Eukaryota; kingdom Metazoa; phylum Arthropoda; class Arachnida; order Araneae; family Theridiidae; genus Latrodectus; species Latrodectus hesperus. The sequence goes on along the minus strand of CM075856.1, from coordinate 70,843,225 downwards.
TGGTCAGTAATTGATAAGACATTGGCAATTGGATCATTCATTTGAAATCAGGGATTTGTTTATGTTGAATTACTCACTTTATACAATAAGTTTTCAAACATTCTATAAATTTAAGCTATGTAGATAAGTTAATGGGTAATCTATCAAGAAATATTAGCATCCTATGGTGTAAAGAGTGGTTGATATCAGGAAAAGTATGAAATGATATTATGTTAGAATAATATGGGAACTTAGCTATATCTAACTTAATATAATAAATAGGAAAATATGAGTTAAATTTAGGAAATTAAATTATAGAGATAGTATTTTATCACTACAACTACTTATATACATTAATGTTAACAAATGATAATTTAAAAACTGGCATCAACAAAAGTTTCTTTATTTGTTAGACACAAAACGGTTATATTTTCCAAATAAGAGATTATTCGATCAGAACTTAGAGCTTAAAATGGATTCCAAATTATTTAAGATCTTAAATTCGAAATAAGAGTCAAGAATTTTTTAATCGAAAGTTAGAACATTCCATTCGGTAGTATCAACAATAGATACACAAAAACAACAGATACCCGAATTTCACATTCGAAAATCCGTTATGCATTCTTTTAGGGGGAAACTAGATCTAGAGATAGCACTTCTATCTTAAAACTTTGTAGCAAAATATAAGCAGTTGGGACTGCGGAAGATTTATGTAAAGAAGGTTCTTTTCTGGAAGATAAGGGATGGATTACTTGACCCAATCAGAAATCAACATACAGACTTCATGAATGATAAAAATATTATGGAGATTAATATTTCTCCATTATACTAGTGTTATAGTATGCCTTCATTAGCGTAATAAATTTGTTCCAAAAGAAGAGGGTCATCTCATCATTTACATTATGATTCTTCTTTTATTCAAAATTATAAAGCGTGTGGCAGTATATATAAATTTCAAATTCATTCAGAAATAAGCAAATGAAAACGTATACAATCTAAACAATTTTTTCAGAGTTGATAATTAAATGGCAGAGTTTTGAATTACAATTCAGCCGTTCACTAGCAGGAATCCCACAAAATTTTTTAGCACGTATAATCATTAAGAAAACATTTTAAGCCATATGCTATAATTTCTACATTTATTTTAAGCTTTAAAATAAAAGGAAATAATCAAAGGCGAATTAATATTTATAATAGATTATCATTTACATACGAAAAAGTGGATTAAAAAAATCATAAGAAAATGCAAAAATAAATTAAAAAATTATTATTTATTATAATTTGTATGAAAAAATGTTTTTTTGAATTGCAAATTTATTATTATTTTTAATTTAATGAATATTTTTATAGAATCTTAAAAATTTACCTTCAAAAGTAATTATGGAACAATTGATAAAATGAAACAAAAAATATTCTATTTGTTTCAAATTTCTTTTTTTTTTTCCTCATAAAGTACTTTTTTTATAAAAAAAACTAAAGTTAGAGGAAATTGAATTAAATGAAGACGTTCTTCTCTAAAGTTGCACACTTCTTATTCCATTTCTTACTCCTTAAATTTCATCGAATTATTTGATTTTATAATTTATGATTCTTATTTACATAAAACGAAAAACTTTCGTAAAATAACGTTTCCACTGTGAATTTATTTGAATTGTGAATTGCGATAAAATGCAAAATACGCGATCGATCGTTTATCTTTTCCAACAGCACATCCTACTGGGTTACCTGATTTGGCGATTTATCCCATATGTCAAATTCTTATTTCTATGTAAGACAAACGTTAATCTTTTTGAGAATAAAAAATGAAACATTGTCCCATGCACTATTATAGTGCTTATATTTTCCTAGACAGTTAATCCCAAAATTAAAGAATAAAATCTTCATTGAATTTAAATCTTGAGATGCATCCATGTACGCATATATACATATCAATATAAGTGCATTCTATTTCCTTTCTTTTATTATTCGGTTCAATTTTAATGATAATAAATGTTATGTTTTCATTTAAAAAGAAGTTTATTTTACGAACGACTTTCACTGTATTGACTAACGTCATAGCAATGTTTTAGAGATATTATTTCTAATATTGAATACATTAAAATTCTGACTATCAGCATACAAGCAAAAGAAAAAGAAAATAAAAAATTTTAATTTGCTTAATATATATAAATTAATCTACTTCTCTAAATCTGCAAAACGCACTACTTTAGTTATTGTTTCAGTTTAAAATCTTCAAAACATGCCCAACAATACTTTTTTAGACATAGTAGGGGAAAAGATGCACCTATGAAGATTCTTTTACTTTGTGAATCATAATAAATATGCGTAAAGGCAAAATACGGAAAATTGATATATAACTCTTCAACAGTGCAAAACATCGCATGAGGATAATCAAATCTGACTGATAAAACATTTAGTCAGTTTGATCTGCCAAGGGTACCATGATCTATAACTTAACATAAAAACGTGCTCCATGAATTTAAAAAGCTGTCATTTAGTACTACGAAATATGAGAACTTGTGTGTGATCTTTTTTCTCTAAATCAATCATCTATATACTATGTATATTGTACTATGAAGCTTGTTGATTTAATTTTAACTAAATATTCCACGACAAAAAGAAGTTCCTATTGTTGATTGGTGATTATTTTGTTAATCAAGAGGGCAATCTGTGAAATTATATTCACTAATTCCTCTTCTTTTCTGTATAAATACAGAGAATGTCTGCTAAAGTCCAACATCACTCTCTTAACAGCGACGATACCTATACTTTGATGTGAGAAAACTGATCTGTGAAAAACGAAAAGCTACTAATTATAAAAATGTACCTTTATATTTGAGGCGTTTAAATTTCTCTCCGTTAGATGTAATCCGCATCCTTGTATGAATGTCACGTTGCATACCTTTGAGTATAAAGAGTGACATTTTGGTACAAGAGCTTCCTTCAAAGTTTTGCAATGTTTGCGGTGGTGTCGCATACGTATTTTATTTTAGGTTTCCCTACAAGAAAACTCCAGTAGATTCAAATCAGGTGAGTGCGGAGACCCATATCTGACAACGACACATCCAGTGATTTCTTTCCCGAACTTCTTGAGGAGATACTGATTCATTGAAGATGTCTTGTGAGCCGTCATGTTTGTAACAGATTTCTAAGATTAAAATGTGGCAGGTTCTCTATAAAATCCAGTAAACATCGTACACGTGCCACCTTAAAATATTGAGTCAATCAGTTTGGTATTGTAAATTGTACATTAAAGGTTAATAGCAAGCTGCATTTGATATACAACGTCAGTGAATTATCTAGAATTTGCCAACACTCAGTATCGGTTGTTTTTCTTACTTGAAAAGCACACCTTATCCGTCCACACTATGTCTGCCAAGAATATTATCCGGACAATTAGCTAAATGATGGCGAAGGTACACTATGCAAAGCGTTGCTCGACACCTTTGTAACATGTTAAAGCATTGGTCTGTATAGTATACACCAGCAAAGTCCCCTGTACCTAACCCAAGAAGGGTTCTACCAGTTTAGATGGGACTTGCTGGAAAGAGAAAAGAAAGTGGACCGCCGGGGGCCCCGCCCCCGCAACGGAGCCAAGCTCCAAAACGCAACAACTTCAAAAGTGGAGGGTACCCGTCAGCTGCCTCTAGCTGTCCCCATTGTATTTACGAAGGACTTTCCAAACCTGACTTTTAAAGATGCCACAATCTTAGTTAATATATTTTTGCCGCACTTCAGACATGCAAAAGTGTATCTTAATACATCTTCTGGTTGAACTTGTTAACCTATCTTAAGTCTATGTTAAGTTCGATTAGTCACACAGCCTGTTTTCTTAAAACTTTTACAACAGTTAGGATGATTTAATAAGAAAGATAAGGAGACCTACATTGAAACCCGGTTGATACAAGTTTGCTATTGATCATGCTTTCCATTTATATTCACCGTATAGTAAAATCATCTTAGTACACTCAGGGACAGAAAATAGCTAATACCATTAACATGCTACAACAACAAGAAGACGTCTCTTTTATAACTGTCTCAGGTGAAGAAACGTAATATTCCTTATGTATTTTCATACTACTAGTTATTCGAACACCAAGTGTTAGTTTTCTTGAGTTGATGAGACACCATTTTACGCCATCTACGTAAAGTCTAATCTTTTTATAAAAATAATCAGTACAAAGATACAACTCTGGAAATCTGAAACACCGTCTTTTTTATCGTTAATGACAAGTGATACTACTGTGTCATATTGCGGTATCATGATTTGCAAGAAAGACAGTATTTTTTCCTTACATTCAAGTGTAGAAACCATGAAAAAAATGTATTTTAGTTGTTTCAATCATTGTATTAATAACCACAAAGTGCCTTTTTCATAATAAATCGATGATGTTTTACAATTTTGTAGATCACTTATTCCCTTTCGAGAAAATAAAGCTAATTCCGCATTTTTCCACTAGGTGGAATTCTAGGTGATTTTATTTAGAAACGCATGTACACTGTACAATCAATACCTAGATACTTCTTTTACAAATATATATATATATATATATATATATATATATATATATATATATATATATATATATATATATATATATATATATATATATATATATATATATATATATATATATATATATATATATATATATATATATATAAAATTCATTCCTGCTTCCAATTTCCCTTAAAGGATAATATTAAGCTCTAGACAAATGAAAGATTATTTGAACAGTAATAAAATATTTTCACCAAAGACAGTAATTCAATATAGAAAGCCTTATTCATGAGTCGTTAAGAGAAATTCCGGAAAACTAATTAGGATCCATTTCATCAGAAAACAGTACATGCAGAAAAATAGAATCAATTCCTGGTGTTAGGTGTTAATATCGAATGTGATCCTCTAATTCTTAAAGTTCCAGTATCTCACAAATTCTCACAAAAATAATAGCGAGAAAGAACTTAAAAATGGATTATAATTACAAGTGTTAATTTACATTACTAGTGAAATTTTGGAAGTATTTAGTTCAAACTTTGAAAATTATATTTTTGAAATGAATAAATAAAATAACCCAAAATGAATATTTTAGGCTTGGTCAAGTTTATTAGGTAATGCTTGAAAAACTTATAATTGCTTATAACTATAGATTTGTTACTGTAAGAGGAAAAAAAACTGAACAGAAGAAAATGGATAGTATATTTAATTTAAAAGGTAAATACAAATAAGATTTGAATTAGCTAGATGGAAATATAAGAATTTCTTTGAAGTACCGAAGTAAAGACAGCCCTATCATTAATGAAGATCTTGAATTAAAGATATCAAATTGCATTCTTCTCTTACTTAAAATATTTTGTATTGTATTTTACTTAAAATAATAGAATATATTAATCTTTTATAATTATTTAAATGACAGGGCACTGAAAATTTGCAAGAATGATTTTACTCTGATTGTATAAAAGAAAAAATTTACTTCGAATAAATGGCATCAACAATCACACAGATGAAAATCTAATTCAGTTGCGATGCATCAGACGATTTTTCAAAAACCGTCTCATTCTCTGCGTGTTGCCATATTCAAAACTAAACTAATCAGTGGCTGAAATAATTTCCGATAATTCCGCATCAATTGTAGACGAATATAATAAAGGAGTTTGGCTGAGAAAATGTCATTCATGGAATTCTGCTCTCCATCTCCGCGTTGCAATGAATGGTTAATTACTTCCGCTGCCTGCTCTGACGGAATCCTATTTAGGCCCTTATTTTATATCAACTCTTTTCTGCATTTATTGGCTCCGCAAACATTTCATTTCCGCATCCGTAACGCTGGACAGTGAAGTGCAGTTGGGCGCTAAAAGCGAAATGTCTCTTCGTCTGTCCTGGATGTTAATATCAGCGAAGCTATCTCTTCGCGATATTTATTTCCAGAAAAGTAGCATGTTTTGTTTCACGCAGAAATAACTCCAGAGCATTGCAGTTTGGAATTAAATTTGTTTTTCCTTCCTTAAATTCTCCACTTTTTCTTGCAGATGTTTTTTTCTTTACAAAGAAAGAAATTAAAAATATATAAATTTTTTCTTTTCTCTTCACAATAAAGTTAAATAAAGATAAGATACTTGTTTATTCCATGAATTTTATATAAAATGAGGAAGCTTGAATGTATAGAAGTTTTTCCTGCCATGAAAGACATTGAATTCTAGATTGAAATCTTTTTGAACGTTTATAATAATTCTTCTAGAATCAAAATATATTTAAATCCTGCATTCTGCTATAATATATGGGATCTTTATCAAAATTTGAATATATTAAATCTTAAACTGAAACATTGAGATTTTTTACTATTTATGAATATTCTGAATTTTGAATCAAAAATGAAAGATATGATGACAATTATTCGTGAGGTAATAAAAATGAAATATAATTTATGATAATATAGTAAGATCTTGGTTTATAAAAAACTACCAATTAAACTTATGAGGTATTTCATTAGAATATGCTAAGATGCATCGTATTTGATAAATTTAATAAATTTCAAAATTTAAAATTTAAAAACAACTATGATAAAAACAATAAAAAATCATTTATTAAGAATATAATTTACTTAAATATTTTTTATACTTCATCTTACACGTTATTATAAATTAATCTATATCTGTTTATTTTCAGGTATGTAATCGATAAATTTCCAACTGGCAATTCAAAATAACTTCATATAGTCATCACATTTTTTATTATTCGTATTATAGCATCATCACATTTCGTTTATCATGATGCCAAAAATTTATATCTTAACATATTGTGTAGAAATATAGGCGAGAGTACGTTTTTGTAAATGAATCTCACTCTCATCCTGAATAATAGTTCGAGAACCTTAAAAATAACGCTGTTATCATGAAATTGGTGAAATTCACAGCTTTCAAAAGTAATTTCTGAATTCAAAAAAAATCTCAGATTCTTTTAACATCAATCATCCTGTAATTTTGTTCCGAATGCATTGCACAATACAAATTATTCATGAGCTAAGTGTTGGGGAAAAACAATAAAATATAAAAAACTACTTATACAAACTTTATGTAGTATAAGTTCGATATGTAGGTTTTACCCGTATTATACTTCACGGAAAATATTAATTATTCTAACTAATTTATATTGAATTATGATGAAAATGAGTTGAAAGAAACAATATGATAACATGCACAAATACTATGAAATTAAAAACATTTTCATCATGTGGAGTAAAATTAGTATAATATATAAATTATGGCGCTAAACGTATACTATATATCTTTAAATTTTAATTTTAAACTAAATATGTTTACAATAATATTAAAAGCAATGAGTAAGATATTGTGAAGCATCTTTTAAATAATAAAAATTTCTAAATTCAAAAATCTGAAATTTCAAATGTATATATATATATATATGAAAATTCAATTGTAATGAAAATTATTATAATCTTATAATTAATCCTAAAATTATTTTAATTTTCAAAAATTTAAAAAATAAAAAAGAATTTTTTAAAATAATTGTCAAGTAATAAAACAATTTAGGATGAGTAAGCCAAAAAAAATTATTAAAAAAATATAGTGTAGTTATTACAATAATCGTAATAAAATATAATATAATATAAAATATAATTTAAAAATATAATTCCATTTTATATGTATCAAAAGAGATTAATATATATTTTCATTCAAAACATTTTTAAAAAAGATATTTTGAAAGCATTTTATTATATCTTTTTCTATGTACATTCTTATACATTCCTACAACTTTGTTGGAAAGTCTATTTGAACATATTAATTTTGATAAAGAAATTCACAAGAACAAAGAAGATTCAATAAAACATTTTACTTTATTTAATAATCATTCATGAAATAAATGTATAAAAAAATGATTTTTACTTTTTTAGTACAATAAATTGAAAATCAGAAAGAAAAGAATAAAAAGTTGCAAGATGTATTTGATAATTGTCTACAAAAGAAAATAAATTAAACGTTGTTAATAATAAAAAATGTAATATTTCCCAATTCAGCATCAGATATTTTAAAGAGAATAAATTATAATGATCATTTAATGAAAACTAATTCTCTCGAATGATTTATGTTCTCAAAGAAATCGTTTCATACATTAAATATTATTTAAACCATGTTTAATGATTGCTTGGCATTAGAAACAATGTTCTTGCTCCGAAATATTGTTCATTAACTTGGCGAGCGAATGTTAGACTCGAATAATGTTTATTAAGCAACTAGAAACATTTCCGAAGGTCTTAGGAATTCTGCTATTGGAGAATCTTCCCCTCTGCCGTTAACTGTATTCATTACAGACATAACAAGAAATACTGTATAAACAAGCGATGTCATTTATTCTGGAATATTAATCAAGAAACAATCTAATTACTATTTTGTCCGGAAAGTTTTCTTCAATTTATAATAATGAATATTTTCTATAAATATCTTAAAGTATAACAAAATTAAAAAGGAACTCTAGAGTATATTTTTTTTACTTAAAATGAATAAAAATTTTAAGAGCTTCGAACAGATTTAATTAAAATCGTTGAGTAGGTTTTATTTTGATTATTTCATATTTGGGAGAGAGAAAAATTTTTATTAATGGTTAAGGAGCAAGAAAAAGTTGTTTCATTTTGCGAGTGATAAAATAAAAGTTATAAGGATATGACATAGCCTAATCAATGGGTTCCGTAAAAATAAAAAAATGGAAGACGTAATTAATAAAAATATTTTTAAATAATGTGAATGGAAATAAATAGTAATATACTTAGTCAGCAGACTTGTCCAAAATGTTCATCATTTGTGTTGATATAAACCAGAATTCCAGAAGAGAATTTATTATTTTAAATATTATTATTAAATTAAATATTTTATAATAGTTATTTAATATTTAGATTTTTGATAACATGTAAAATAAGGATTGCGTAATGCAAATGAACAAGCTGTTAACAAAAATAGGAATTAGTACACAAGTTATATTTGAAAATGCAAAATGTGTATACCTAGTAATCGAATTACTATTTTTATGGTAGTTGAAAATTGAAAAATCATTTTACGAAGATGGTTAAAAATAAAATTATTCAAAAATACCTAATCAAGTTTGAAAAATATTTATTTTCATTTTGATTTTTAGAAAACAAATATTTTTGCTGAAATTCATTTAACATCACATAGTATCGAATTTAAGAGCATAAAACTGTTTTATATCTTTTACACCACCACCGTAGAATTTTTCACAGATATACAGCCATATTACTATACTGATATAGAAGAGACTTGGAAAACTTCCAAGCACCCACATCCACAGATGTGCTTGTAGAATTCAATAAAGCAACATTCATTTTGTGGTGTTCAACAATACGCTGTCGCTGACTCTGAATTTTTCATTCCAAAAAAGCTTAATGCTATCATTATACCACAAAGACTCTGAATAAAACTCGTTACATTAGTTTAGGTTATTCAATGCATGGTAAAGTAGGTTGCAAATGACATTAGCCGTCCACACTCGAGATGAGATTTGTAACAACTAAATGTTGGTTTAAAAGCTGAAATCATATGAACGAGATTCTGCTCTTCAATAAGAGCTGAGCTTGGGAATTAGGTGTTCATAACGTTACATCTTATTTTCATCGAATTAATGTTTCTCAACAAAACATATTATTTTTCAACTTTGAACCGGGCACAAGTCACGTGTGTACCACTTGATCCAGCGCCTCTACACCCCACAAATACTCCATCAATGAAAAGGCATTGGACGCTTGGGATTTGTTTTGTAAATAGGCAATTTAAGCTAAATGGCTTTCTATAAGCATGTGAAACAGTACCTGTCTTACATCACGTTAACTTATCATGATCATAAATTTATTTCGAAAAATTATTGTCAAATAATTTTACAACTATTTTTTACATTGTATAACAATTATAACAACTATTTTTTAAAAAGCAAAATTATAAACATTTAAAAAGTAATCCCTATTTAGGCATATACTGACTTTAGAAATCTACATTTTAATCGCATTATTTACGGCTGCCTCTTTGTGTATAACAACTAAAGATGCAAGATATAATCAAAAACGTCATAAAACGTTATGAGTGATTCGCCAACAAATTATCAGGATATCAGAGTTCTTAATCTCATCACCAAATTTCCATACCATATCAGTGAAGAGTTATTAAACTTTAAAAAAGTTTGACATAAAATGTCTTTTTCAAAACCCAGCAGCATTTCAGCCACTACAAGGTAAGAATAGTTTATGATTCAATGTCCCTCTACTTGTGTGGTGTATAAAAAGAATGCGACTTCAAATAACGATGAATTCATTTGATCATAGATCAAAATTACGAGTCTGTTAGTTGTGTTTAGTGGCACTTGGAAGCGTATTACAAAAAAGTTTATTTTGTTATGGCCATAAGCTGTCCAAATATCGATTAATTAATTTTTCTATTTCTTGATGATAATGTGTTAAATTAACATATATAAATTATATTCTTCGATTTTCAAAAGTGTGTGTGATTACATCAATAAAAAGTACTTTCTTCCAAAAAAACATTAATTTCTGAGATAATGTTTCACCTAATTTAGGGAGCCACACAAAATAGTTCTTCTGGTAACAAACCAGTTAAATAAAGTAACGATTTTCGAGTCGTTTAATATGCAATCGTGTGACAAAAAGAAACTCAAGGAATTAATCATAGAATATCATGTTGCCAATATCATTAACCTTAATAAATTTCATACCATGCAAGAAACTAAATATAGTTTCTTCATGGCTCCCTAGAGGTCGTTATGCTTGTAAAATCGCAAATGTTAACAATATGAAGAATTTTAAGGCAATTAGATATTTGCATATGAAGTCATCGAATCCTCGCAGACGAGATTGCTTATTTTCTAGAACGAAATTGAAAATAAACATGTATTACGATTCACCTTGTAATATATACTCAGTAATCCTTGATGAACTAGTATTAATAGTTTGTACACTGAAATTTAAAGAAAAAGAAATTAGAATTGCACTTGAGTATAGATTTATGGTAAAGAAACGTTTCTATTTAAGTATTCAAAATTCTTGGGTTTCAAAAATTCTGCTGGAACATATAGAAAGCATGTAAACAACCTCGACGTTTTCCGTCCTCGTCTTCTGCTCTAAGTAAAAGTATCTAATTTCCTAAATTTTGCTTACACTTACAAACGTATCTAATTTCCCAAATTTTGCTTACTTTGTAATTCTATCACACGTAACGTTTACTTTTTTTAAATGATTTTTAGAATTAAACTTTACGTGTGATATAAATTTTCATTTTGATGATTTTAAATTTGATTGATTACAATTTGGGATTTCATTTACCCATATGATATCCAAACCACGCACCGTATGAATTCCCTCTCGTTAATTAGTAATTGTTCTAAAACAATTTAATTGAAAACTTTTATAGAAATAATTTAAAATCTCAGAAAAATAAATTGAATTCTGACATTTTTGATTATTAAGAATAGCTTTGTTTTGTAATCAAAATAAGATAAGGTTAATTACTTATTTTTAATCGAAGTTGAGAACAAAACAACATCAAAACTTCAAACTCATAACAAGAAAATATGGCTTAAAATTGATTACTCTTTCTAAGTGGTTAGTATATCTCCTTTTTTATATTGTGCAGTTTTCAGAACTTTTACTGGTTCTGAAAGAATTCCGTTATTTCATTTTTAGCCTCTAAGCTTTTCGACAAAGAAAACTTTTCTTTTTATTCCCGAATTCCCGTCGACAAATTAATTAAAAGTTTGGCAGGTTCCGCTTCTCATAGGAACCACAACTTCCTGTTGATGGCGGACGGCTATCAGATATTATTCTTTATCCCGCTGACTGAAGAGGCTTTTCAAGAGACCACGTGAGTCTTATTCAGAGGTTCCTTATCAAAACATGAAAGAGGAACGTTTTTAATGAACCGTGCAGACGAGCTTTTTCGATTTCTGCGGCAGAATGTGATGTCATTATTTGCTGAGGAGATGGGGGAAATGTTATCATTTGCTTCAGTATAATACTCTGTGGTTCCCTATCTTCTGAGATGATCAGAAAAGCAGTAGAATCTAACAAAAATGAAATCTCTATATAACGGAATTTTTAATCGGAACATGAAACTAAAGATTTCATATTCATTTACATTATAACGAAATGACTGCTTTTGTATCGATTTATTTTTAAACTTGAGGGTTGAAGTGGCTAATTTCTTATCATGAACTTTTGAGAACTTTTTCTTGTTTTTTGTCCTTTTTTCTGAGTAAAGCGATGCACTGTTAGGGGTCATTGAAAAGCCCTGACAAATGAAAGAAATTTTATCCGATTTTATCTTCTATTCACATTTTAGTTGAGAAAGTTTTGTGAAGTCACTGCAAAATAACATTTTCAAATAAAATTGTACAATTATATACATAAATAGTTTATTCTTTAAATTTGAGAGTTGGATTTCCATAAGATAATGATGGTCAATATGATTTCAATAAAAGTATTATATTTATTCAATCGCATTTAACTGAATTATATAGTAAAATACTAAATTTAACAACAACTAAAAATATTAGGTAAATTTACTGAAATAGTTCATAAATCTTTCGTATCCATTGATAGATTTTATTGTCTCACTATACATAAACTTTACGCATACTAGGGCATTGTTACCAAATTGTGATTGTTGGAACAAAAAGTTTTAAATGGGTTCAAAAATTCGATATACGTCCATACTTAATTTGAGGAAAATATTACAATGTAGATAAACGATGTAAGAAAATTTTGGCGCATTGCCCAAAGATGATTAACAATATCAAACGAAAGTTTAGAATATTAAACTTATTTATTTAAATTTTTCTTCATTGTATTTTAGATTAACAACTAATGCTTGAAGTTTTTTAAATCGTTCAGGAACATCTAATTTCACTTTTTATAATCATTTCTGAGATCTTTTATTAATAACAACAAATAATTCGATATTGAAACTATATTATAAAATACATCAGAGAAATTCTTTTAAAGATTTGCGTTTAATCAAAATTCAAATGCAAAAATTGGAAAACTGTGTATTGGATGTAAACACCATCTTTTTCATGATTTTCTTGTATAGCAATAAAATAATTTTAAAATTATTGCTTTTACTAATGTTTGTTTATGTATAACAATACGCTTAATTTGATTAAGCTATTTAAGAAAAACTTAAAGCTTCTGAAAATCATTAAATATATTAAAATTAATTTAATCATATTAAAAATTTAATTTTATTACATCTTCAATAAAAACAATGCTGTTTTTATAAGACAATTTTAAAAATTTCTAATTTCTCCATTTATTTTACTGTTATTTTTTGGCATGAAAATTGTTTCATAAATAAGAATTTTAAGTTTTTTATCTGTAAAACCATTTAAATTTTATAAATATATAAAATTATAAATCAATGTTTTTATAAAATTATATTACATCGTTTTAATTCTATAAATAATATTCAATTTTGTAATATGCATTTTTTGTGTACATTTTAACATATATTAAAAAAATGTTATACATTTAAGTATACTTACATGTTTTAAATTATACATCAGTGGTACATATTTTTAAAAGAAAAGACAATAAAAATAGTTTAGATATACTTGTTAAGTTTAAAATTTAATTACGATATTAAACATGATATTCTACAAAATAAATATTTATTTTGATGTATTTTGTATAAAATGATTGTATTCATCTACTATAATATTCGTAAAACTTTTAAATGTTAGAGTAAGTAAAGATATTAAAATTAATGACAGAAAAAGTAACTTTGTCTTTAGTTTTAGTTTTTTTTTCTCATTAAGGAGGCTTAGAATTTAATGTAGATTCCTAACCGACACAGCTATTTACAATTGTGAGAGGGAAATCAAATACCCGATCTGTTACTCGGATATTCAGAACATTAAACATTCATCTGTACAATCTAGTTTGAAAGAAATTAAAATATACCTGAATTCAGACAAGATAGAGCATAGCTGTTAAACATGATGCGTGAAGAACTGAATAATGGAGAGACGCATATCATGTAAGAAATCGCGAATCTTTACAAAAAGTAAATAACACTATCGATTTTGACACACATCTTTAGATACTCTGAAATGATTCGAAGCATTAAATCTTCTCATAAACGATATATATAGATAGAAAATAATCATAAAGGGACAAATAAAGGCCATAAGCGCGAAATATGATACAATAGCAAGTGCTATACTATGAGAGTTTATTTTGAAACACTATTAATGCATTTGCATTTTGTATTGTTTTGATTCGTCTCGCTCGTTCATTTAATTATTTTTAAATGGCTTACAATGCTTAACTGGTTCCAATTAGAAATCTGTTAACAAAAATAATCTTGTCTTGTATTAAAAGGAAAGCCATTACGAATATTAAAATTTTGGTTTCGAGATTCTCCATGACAAACTGTAACAAAATAAATAAGAATAAAAAAACTGCAGGATCTCCCATGAGCGAAACTCAAATGCGAGGTCAAACGCGTGTTTATCATCTGTATTGTGATGAAAGGATGAAGGACACGCTGAATGGGTAATTAAGAAGGACTTGCGATGGGTATTATTATCCTTAACAGCGATGTATGAAGCAAAATATGCCAACCGAATTGTGAAGTTGTAGAATAACGAGATACTGCTCAGGAGATAAATAAGAAAAACCACTTAAATCAAAAAGTCAAACATTAATAAATGTTAATTTTTCCTTAAAAAATACAAAAATCACTTATCAAGTATTGGAGAAGGGAAACTTAAGATACGAGTTTAAGTTATCTTTAAAAGGTGGATTATATAATTTCAGATTAACATATGGTTGCTATGTGGAAACATTGTTATTCATACTCAGTGCTTTTGAGGATAACAGGGTAATATATTTTAATAATATATTTTTGTGCATATTTACAATTATCTTATCCCAAATATGTTTAATAAAAGAAAACAATTAAATTTTAGTGGCATAATGCTTATCAGGAAGTGTGATTATAGGATAACTGTTTAATCTTAGAACCATTGCCGCTATTAGGTTTAAAGAAATTCTAAGCTGCAGACGACAACAAAAAATACAACCATCATTTAAAAATCAAAAATAGTTTCTATTCAAAAAGTTGAATATTTATTAAATCGAAAGTTTTCTCCAATAAGATGGCCCATCGTAATTAATAAGTAAACTTAATATAATTTATAACTTTTATATGACAACTATCAAAAGAACACCAAAATTAAAATATTCGGATAAAGTTTAAAAAAATTGGATTGTTTTTCAATATCTCCAAGGAATGAGTTTTGGTTGTAAGGATAATTATAATTCCAGATAGATTTTTCATTCATTTGACCTTCAGCGTTTCTTTTACATCAAAAGCCAAATAATCAATGTCAGCAATTATAAACGAAACATTTCAAGAGTCAAAGCCATTTCTATTTACAGAAAATAATTCCATAAGAACGACATACCATAAAAGAAAACTTTCAATGCAATTAAATTGTTACCCTCAAAAGCTTTTAACATTTCAAACTTATTTACCGTACAGGTAGCGATTTAGTTCTCCATTTTTTAGTTCAAATACTTAGGGATTATATTCGACACTCAACTTAAGCAGAATTTTGTGGTGGTTCCATTCGAATTTATCCCCTTGTAGAAGAAATATTGCATAGCGACAAAATTAATTTTTTATGAAATTACCATTAACACAGAACTTATAATTAGATATTTCATTACAATAAAATTTCAACTCAACAATTGGATTTCCATGATCCAATAAGGCTCACTCTAATGGGAATTCATTTAATGTTAAAAGCTTGCCAGACATTCAATTCTAAACAGTGTACAGAAAACGAAATTTACTCTTGCTGAGATTGTGAAATTGCCGATGAAGGAAAATATTTTCTTCTTCTCCGCGCGATTAAAGGAATTTCGAAAGGAAGCAATTTTACATGTTATCGTCTATTTGGACTAAAAATAAAAAAACGAATGTGGACTTTTCTGCAGAGTGTAGCAATTACTTAAGGGACTTAAACATGTTTGAAGTAAATGAGTTAAAGTCATCTGCTTTGCTCTTCAGAAATATCTGATTAGTCAGTTAACTGCAGGCAATTTGAATCACTCATAATAAAATATTCGCTTTGCCTTATTATGCACTTCAGCTTTTAAAACTAATTTCGGAGTATATTGCTGATTAAGTTGAAAATTAAATTTTTAATTTAATAATAAAGCTTCTATTATATTTCTTACTGTCTGTACGATGGTAGCTTTTATAATGGTTTTTCACTTTAGCTTTATATTTATTGATTTATTACATCAAGTGATCATCATGAAAAGAATTTTTCATAGGAAAGACCAGTAAAAGAGTACGAAACGTAATCGCGCAATCTTTTTATTACCATATTTTTTGACAGATCAATCTGTATTATGTACTTTATTAATATAAAAAATTTAAATACTTTGTTGTTAATTCTTATGTCAAATATATTTTAAATGTTTTTTCACCCTTTTCTATACATAAATATGATAATCTGCTTTCATATGATTTACTGAAATTTTGAAACTAAATATTCCAATAATTATAGTAATTGGAGAATTTTAATTTGAATGATATCATTCTCTGATTAGCATAAATTGCATTCTACAAGGTTTTCCAAAATTTATGAAAATAAATCAAGTGTTGTTAAAGTAAAGTGCTTCCTATTGATTGATTATTGCATATACTAAAATAATTTTGTAATAATAGCTGTAAGTAAAAAGTTATAGTTTAATAAACAGCATAAAAATATTCTTTATAAATTTGTTTGTAGAATAAATAAATGAAAATAACTAGTAACTATTTTAAGCCAAAAATATCTCCAATTAATTTACCTCCTGATTCATTTAACAGATTAATTTTATAATGAAGCTAGAGAGATTTGATTTGCTTTGTGAGGAGACCATATTTTGGTTTCTTCACAAAGCAAATCAATTCTGCATAAGTCTTTTATGAACTAGTCATTTTTACTAAGAATGCATTTCACATTGAATTAAGCCACTTTTATAAATACAATAAAGCTTTAGTGTTTACTTTTTAATTTAGTATTATGGTCATAGAAAAGCAGCCTAATAAATAAAGTTTACTTACTGAATTAGTAAAATTTATTCAATTAGTCTGCTTATGAAATGAGGTTGCTTATCTAAGATTCTACATATTTAATAGAATATTTATTTAAAAGTACATATGTTGGTAAAAACGATGACATCATTATTCCTGGATCCATTATTTTGTAAGAAATTATTACAACCAATTCTTTATTTTTTTCCAGCAATTAAGATTTTACTATAAAACAGGATACTTTTTTTAGATTAAGAACTGAATGTAATATAAATTATATGATGCTGTCATTTGCACATTGTAGCACATATACTTAAAAATGTTTCAATATCATATCGCACTTACTATATGGCACCTGTTAATTCCAAGGATTCGTTAATGAAAATACGATAGGAATTGTTTGACGAAAATATAATCATTCACTTTTCTCACTAAGAGTTTTCGCCTAAATTAATGGAAAATACATCCACTAGTTTCCTCAATAAAATTTTAGCTTGTGGTAATTATATATTTATTATTGAAAAATTGGGTGTTGTTATTTATTAATAGGCTATTTATCGAAATTATTGCTTTGTGGAAAATGCCATGTCAAATTTATTATAATCAAAACAAGAATTGCGATTGTTTTAAGAATATAAGTGTTTCTATCAATAAAAAAAAATAGAACACGAACTTTTATGAATTTAAAAGTTACGATAAACACAAAAATATTGCATGCAATATAAGAACGTGATAAATAGAATAAAATAACGTTATAATTTTAAAATCGTTAGGTAATGAGTGATTTAATATTCTTGAACAGATTATTATTTCCTTCAGTCCAATTGAGTGACATAAAGCTCAGCAATATAAGATTTCAGGATAAAAAGTAATATCTCACGCCGGGAAAGGTTTTTTCTTTTAATTAATTTTTACACACATTTACCATCGAAATTCCTGTTAGAGAATAATTTTTTGAAAATATTCCTATTCTTTTCTTATTGTTTATACATATAAATATCTTTACTTCAGTTTTTTAAATGTATTTGAACTTCTAAAAAGCTTTTTTGCAAATTCTAAAAATACACAATACGATAAATAATTAAATAATACGTCATATTATCATCATATAGTCATATTATCATCACAGAAACATGCTCAATAATTATCAAATATTAAAATTATAACAGAAAGTATTTAAACATTAATCTTCGTAAAAATTATTGATTGATACGGGAGCAAACAGAACAGTAATTGAATTTTAAAATTCAACTTATTAATTAATGACACTTTTTTGTATTCTTTAAATGAATTCAAGTTTTTAAAAAATAAATAGAATGTTACATTTTTTTGCCAATTTACATTTAAATTTTTAACGAAAAATTTTTATACTGATTTTAAAATTTATTTAGATTATGCATAATTGCATACAGATTTTTAAAAAATTAAATCAAAATTTTTTGTTTCAAAAATAATTTTAATTTTTTAATATTTTGATATTTTTCAATACACTTAATGCATTTGAATACTTTACTTTACAAAAATGTGAATTTCGGTGTAATATATACAATTATTAAAATTATATTCGTAGCGGTAGTTTATTTAATGATAATGTGTGAATAAAAATAAATTATATATGAGTTATTTTACTCGCTTAGTTTTGTTAAAGTTATTTTCTATTCTTTGTGTAGATTCATTTTAAATTAAAATAAGAAAAAAATCTTATGTTTAACGTTCATTAAATTCATATGCCTTTTTTTTTTACAAGTCAAATATTATTTCACTGCGTGAGATATTTTTACAATAAAACGAAAAATCTAAATATTTAATCACTTAGCTTTTTTCTTAATTAACCTGTTTGCTTAAAAATGTATTTAAATAGATCATTTTCAACACTACGAATGTCTCTTCGTTTTTTTAAATACTGGATATATTTGTTTGCTTATCTAATTTAAAATAATTTCCCAGATTATAGAAAGAAAGGTTTTTCTCTTCATTAAACTCTCACAATTCTTTTCAAACAATTTCAACATAATAGAAAAATTTTTTATATACAACTAAAAATGAATCAAAATCGTTTTTGGTAAGTAATTTTTACGCAGTTGATTTTCTTAATTTAAAAATAAAAAATTTACGTAAAGAAATCGCTTGCTTATTCAAGAATGTTTATTTTCTGAAATTCAGTCAACTTTCCCCAGCTTGATTGTCAGCTTTGGAACTAATGTAAAGTATGTGGAGTTAATATACTTGTTTCTGTTTCTCAATTTTATACTCTTCAACAATGGATCTCTATTCGAAGCATTTAATTGACGAGAACAAGTGGTTGGTTCAATGACACTTCGCAGTAACGGAATTACGCTGTAAAGAGACTTACCCTCCACTCGGCACTGCGGCGGGAGACGGCGTCGCTACCGGATCCTCTCCCGCGACGGTCCGCCACGCGACTCCGGCACCGACGACCACTTGTAGGAACACCCACAGCAAGCGACGCGCATCCATTCCTGCTAGGGCGCTAAGACCGACTGACCGACCATCTCCTCGTTGCACCCCCAGCGCCCCTCCGCCTTCTCCTCCACCCCTCTTTCTTCAACAAGCTCTTTTTTTTCTCTCTTCTTTTCTTTGAAAAGAAAACTTTCCCCCCTCTCAACCAGCGAGAGTGTCTTCGTTTTATCGAAACGATATTTGAGAACTCTTCATTCCTTAACTTTAGATGCGGGTGGACTTTTTTTTTTTTTTTTTTCGTTTTACACTTTAAGATCTTTTTCTTGACGCCTATGTGGCAAATGAAGACGAGCTGGTTCTTCGCTGCGATCATCTGTTTCTTTTTTTTCTTTTTCTTTTAAATCTTGGCGAGTTTATTTTTTCTTGCAATCTCTCTTTGAGGCGTTTTATGGATTAAAGTTACACACTTGTAAGGGTTAAGGACATCCAATTTTCAGATACAGATTGTGGAGCTGTATATGTGACAGGCACGCTACGAAATTGCATTCTTTTGAAATCTTACGATTGCTTTTGTGTTGAAGTATGACCCAAGAGCGAAATTCACATGTCTGAATCTGAACAAAAAAAATATATATAGCAGATAAAATTCAAGTTTCAAAATTTTCTGTAAATTCTGTGAGTTAAATCTTAATCGTATAAAATCTATACACATTAAATTATTTTACTGAAATTTTATATTATATGAAACATAATTTAAAGTCAACATAACAACTCTTCTGGAAACCGAATAAAATTGAATATATTGACTTAATAATGAGGGTCTAATTAAATAAAAGTATATGCGTATAAGCATTATTTTAATTATTTAAGCACATAAAAAATTGTCTTAAGCATGGTTTTAGGAATTAAACGTTATTGTTTCTGTGATTTTAAATTAATACACATAAATAAAGTGAAGAGGAAAATCATTGTTAAAATCATTGTAACGAAAATGTATTTCAGTTATAGTCAGTTTTAATTATTTATTCACTAGATTTACAAATAACTGTAACTGTAACAATTTTAGTAGTTGTTTGTTTCAGCTCTTGATAATTAGTTATCATGAAGTTTTTCTGAATAGAAATTACGAGTGTCACTGATACACTTTTTATCATATTTATTTTAAACCCTTATTTATAAGTGGCATTAAAATTAATTGAAATTGAAAGTACATTTAAGTTGTACCAGTTACACCTAGGGTTATTATTAAGCATTTTCAAGTGTTTAGCCCGCTTCCCGTAAGCTCAGCAAAGTGAAGCATCATTTGCCGCGGGCAGTGGTTGGGAGGGTGACCATAGTGTACTCACACTCCTTCACTGGGTTAGGACGCTCCGTGGCTGAGTTGTCAAAGCATCACTCTGCTAATCGCTTGAGAGCATAGGAGTGTGGGTTCAATTCCCACCGTGGCCCTGGGTGTTTTCTTCGTTATCTTCTGTGGTTGTACATCTGTCATTGTGCTATTTGTCCTATTATCGACGAAGCGGATCTCAAGAATCAAGCATACAAGTCTGAATATATGTAATGTATTAAATAAATAAATAAAATTCACTGGGTTGCTGGAACTCCGTGGGTTGGGGACGTGTCCACGTTAATCTGTGACGTCCAAAGTCCTTCCGCTGGTGTGGCTTGGATATGGAGAGGAGGATGCCAGCTCAGGTGTGGCCTCGTCACCTGACCGTGGTTCAAAATTACAAGGCACCTTAAAAAGAACAAAAGTCGTACTTTCACCTTCGTGGTGCTCTGATCCAAACGAAAGACGCTCCCTATTAACTTAATTTTCACTGCCAACGGCATAGCGAGCTTGGCTTGTCCAAGTGTCATAAGCAACAACAAGTATTAAACGATACTCACAAGTGCTGTTGGTGAAAGTTTTCACCACAATTTTCCAAACCCATTTTACTATTACTTCTTCAATTAAATGATTTGTGTAATTACCGCAAGTATAGATTTTAGTCTCGTGTTTCTATTTCATTTTTATTTATAATTACAGCTATATTTTCTACTATTCTTTCGTATAAGTTAAAAAAGTGCGCTACTTATTAATAACACACACGCACACAGTGGTATAAGTTTTACGTGAACATTTAAAACTGCTTATAAATGGGCAATATTTTCAACATTATTTCCTACAATTTTTAACCTATTAAGTAATAAAATATTTGGCCTTGAGAAACAGTTTAACTCTACTTATTATTAAAATTTATAAATAAACGTAATATAAGTTTATTCTTATGAATACCACTGTCACAAGCATTTGCCAGATTTTATCATAATTCATTGATTTTTAACTTCTTATCTGCCAATTAATACTGAAATGTATTATATTAAAATTCATCTAGAATCAAAATGTTCATTGAGTTATATTGGTGCTTTTAAAAAGCATCTTATTTAACCTACATGAAATATAAACATTCACATTTTAAAGTATCCACAACATTTAATGATTCCCATTTTTCCAGAAGCGTCTCATTCTAATAATTTGTAAAATAATCAATAAAAAGATAAGTTCTCTGCTTAATCAAGAGGTGCTTATTGAATTCGAAAGAGGGGGGGGGGAGAAATAAGCAAATGCAAAACGGGAATAGACCTATCATTATCCAGATATATCATAATTTAAAAATCATGTACACAGATTAAAAGAAATTGTGTTGGTTTTGTAAGTAATTCAGACGTTTCCATACGAAGGGTAAGTGCTTTTAATCTTCTAGAAGTTACGTGTGGGTCTATAAGATAATAAGAATTTTTGACTCAAATTAGAAGAAAAAGTAATTTATGTAGAAATAATTTGACGCTTTAAAGAGAATGTCTTACAGATGAAAGTGCGTGACTTATAATTATTTTATCATGCTATAGAAAATTATTGAAAAGTAAATTGATCCCAATAACCCTTACACATTAACAAAAATTGAATTACATTAAAATAACATCACGATTCACATGAAAGGGGGCGTTTCACAGGGACTTTTGGAAGATATTCTACTGTATTTTTATTATACTTAGTCCTATATTTTATAACCAGGAGATAGTAGGTTCAATACTTGACACATCTGAAGATTATCGTGCTGAGAAGTCTAATACGTTAAAAGTTTTCTTAGATCTGACTTTTTTTGCTGGTATGGCGTGCCAGATCTGGTATCGACCTTATTTTTATTTTTTATATACTAACCTGGTTCTCATAATTAGGAAGAAATGGCTGTATTTTGTGGTTTTGGTCAGTAGAAATAAATTGCCCGTTACTTACTGCAATAAACATAGTCGTATTTTTAATGTACTGATATAATTTTATTGTATTATGATACTTATGATATATCATGTTCCGTTATAGAGCATCTCTGCTATTTTAGATACTAAATGCGAAAAAGGATAACCGAGCAGCTTTGAAAACCGATCATGGAAATGCGTTTGTCTTGCCTCTCATCCATCAGCAGGTTGTTTACGGAGGCCACCCGTCCGAGTCTCTGTCTTATCTCAACATCTCCTGGCAGTTGTTTACGACGTGTCTTCCTCCTTAGCACAAATCTAGGTCAATGTTTTCAATATTTTTCAATTAAAGTGTCTCATTCATGAATAAAACGTCACTACATTGCAGATCGCTTACCGGAAGGCTGTTGATAAACTGCGCCACATTTTCAATATTTCTTCTCAATCAACCTAAAAACGAAGAGGATTTCACTTATCTATTGTAAGCTTCCGATCATTCTACGTTAATGAATGCAGAAAATAACAATAAAAACGATTCATTTATAATGCGTGAAACGATTTATTATTCACATACCTTAAACTAAAATTCATATGATAATTGATTCAAATCCTTAAATTAATAGAGGTATGAATTGATTTTAAAAATTTAAAATATACATGATAAAGTAAAGTATATGAATTGTTTAGTTTTTCTTTAAAGTTTAGTTTGTTGCTGTACTGTACTTGCACTCGAGGGTTTTTTCGACTGATATCCAAATTTGTCTTGATTTTCTGATAAAAGATGTTCTGGCTGACGTTTATGATCGATGTCTGCCTTTTTCTAATAATTTGCATTTATTATTCAAAGAGAAATGTAAAAATTATGCTTTTGAAATATAAAAATTATGCATCCAATGAAACCTACTAATATTGTGTCATAGCACATATGTACATACAGATGCAGGCGAGCCTCTGCTGTATGGGTTTGGAATACTCGCTTATCACCAAGATTCATGTAAATTTATATCACGGTCTGTTGACGAGGTCAACACATGAACTGGAATCTTCTGCCTACATCTACGTCTTCACATAAACAAAAGGACTTGGGACTTCACAGAGTAACGTAGACATGCCCCGAACACAAGAGATGGTCACCCTCTCAATCTAATCAACAGTTAGTAAAAGTAGACCAACAAAAAATGCTGCAACAACTTATTTAGATATAAAACTTTTTTAATCATACAAAAATTTTACACAATAGCTACACTGGTCCTTTAAAGTTAATAAACCGAAGATTTCTTTGCGACAAATATGCACATGAATGTATGTAGAAACATCAAATTTGGAAGAAATGTGCACAAAACAGCTAAGTATCGATTGTGAACAACATATGAGTTTACATTAGGTAAACACGTAAATCATTTACAAACAAAAAGCAATTTCGCTGGAAAATCTATTTTTAGGAAAAAGAAAATGTCATAAAAATGTTTTAATAACGGATATGTCCACCCTTAGCTTGAATGCATTAGCAGAATTGAATTTGCTTATTGTCAATTAAATTATCGGTTACCAAAATGTCAAGCAAAGATCAAAATTTGAGTAAATGGCTTTCCAAATCTCATACAGATCTTGGAGGAGCACTTAAAGCAGCAACCTGTCTACCAAGATAGTGCCACAAACCCTTTATGGAATTAGGTCTGGAGATTAAGCTGGCCAGTCCTTCCGCTTCAAATCCAAACTCTCAAGATATTTTTCAATAACTACAGCTCAATGAGGTCTAGCGTTATCATTCATCAGAATGAAATCCCTGCCAGTTTCACAGTTATATGGGCTGACATATGGATCAAGATATCATCCCAATATCATACACCAGTCACATATCCTCCCTGCAACCTTATTCCACTACCGAGTAAATGTGTCTTTCCACAGTGTTGGATTGATGGCATTTGATGCTTTGTTCTCTCCAGATCAGCATATGTCCTGAATCATTTATTCCTCCGTGTGAATCTAGACTAGTCTGCATGAAATGCAGAAGCCCATCACTGCCTGGTTCAGGAAATGGGTTTTCCTGCCCAAAATAACTGGGTCATTCTGTGTCACTCGGTGAGAGGGACGCACACAACAGGAAGCCTCGCATAGAGACAGCATGTACGATGCGCTAGTACGCACATGCTGTCTCTATGCTAGTACGATGCGGGGAAAACGCCCTCCCATCGTACTAGCGATTATTCTTTTCCCTGATGCTACAGAGTGGTCAGCAACAAGTTAAGGCAGAGAAATGCTTCTACTAAAGAGTTATAAACGTTCTTCTGCAGGTGTTGTGGCTTATGGTTGGCCTGAAACATGTCTTCTGGACATGGATGTTTCGGTTTGATATTGATTTCAGAGACGGAGGACAACCCTGTGAGACACATTAAGGCGCCTAGCATCATCCGCCTATGACATCCTCTTTTTCATCCATCTGATCATCCTCCAGTTTTACAAATCTGGCAAGCGGCTTCTCTCAGACATTTCGGGACCCCACTCAACGAAACTGCTAACAAAACTTGGAATATCAATAAAAGCTAAAACGTAATTACGAAAGCTTGATGTTTGCATATTTTACTCCTACTCATATTTACATTTTTTTTAATCAAAAAAGTGATATCCAGCATTTTTTTGAATTTACATAAATTCGCTTACGTCATTTTATGACATTTATATAAATTACAAATTCCATTGTTAGTATCATTTTTTAATGATGAGCTTCGAAAAACATGTTTCTTAAATTTTGAAGGGCAGTGTACTATGACTGTTTTAACCTATCTTAGGTTTTTATATGTAGTAAAAACATTTTTTGAATAATATAATTTAGGTTATAATATTACAAGGTCACCATTGTTGTAATTCTTAAACCTCATAAAAATCGTACAAAAAAAAAAGAAATAGCATGCCAAATGAATAACTACATATAAACAAGTTACATACAATTATGCAAGTTATAAGCCATAAACAAACTATATTACCGTTAATTATTTTCCCGATATATTTGTAGCAAATTTTATTCAAACAATTTGTTTCATTTTATCCTGTTTTTAATTACTTTGAAGCTTAAATTAAATGGAAATATGTGGCTTTTTATTTGACAGCAACAGTAATATATTGGATTCTTTTAAAGAATATTTTGACTGCTATAGCAGCCATAATAAACTGATATGAGATTGACGCTAATTCTAAGATTGTATTTCCACATCTGTAAAAAATTAAAAAGAAACACAAGACCTACATATTTTATTTAAATGTTGTATATTTATATTTATTATATATATATATATATATATATATATATATATATATATATATATATATATATATATATATATATATATATATATATATATATATATATATATATATATATATAATATTAAATAATGGAAAAAAATGTAAACATAAATTATAAATTTTTTGTTAAATAATTCCTCAAATAAAAAATTTCATTTCATGTTTGCATTTATCGTTAATGGGATAATAATTACATGGTTATCATTACAAAATAATAGCTATGAATAAATGAAACAATTTGTGCAAAAAACATTAGATTTTTTAAATAGTTTTATAGCTATTATATTTCATTTTAAAATTTGGTTTTGAAGACAAAGTTTTGTCTCCGAATGCTCAACAACAGAATAAATTTGTTTGAATCCGCTTATTTAATATACAATTGCTTATCAACATACAAATCAGTGAACACCTTTTGCAAAGTAAAAAAAAACTTCATTTAGAAAATTCACTGAATAAAAAGTAGGTTCTGAACGAGTTTACGTTTTCGGAATCAGTATTTTGTTGAAATCATGTTATACTGTTTTTATTAAATTTATTTCTAATTAGTTGAAAGCAATTTTTTTGCGAAGTAAGAAGAATATTACTAGAAAAGTATTTTGCAAAATTAGACATACTCAACTTTTTTAATTAAAGTTTCGCATTTCCATACTTATTTTTAAAATTAATGGAATGTTTTCCGTTAACTTAACATATTTAATTAGTTCTAAGTTCTCCTTTTGGAATTAAATTTTAATTAAAAAATGATTTTAACTTTAATATTGTAAAAAAATCCAGAGTGTCAGTTAAATTAAAATATCTTTTAATTAAATTTAAGGGATAATTTTCTACAGGTCTTGTTATAACTATGGTAATTTGTTATATAAGTATTCACGTCAAATTTACGAGTCAATTTTAGCTATTTTTTGTTTTTAAATTGTCAGAATGATAGACTTTTCAAAATTAAAAACACGCAAAATTATCGTAGCTTTGGTAAATTTATTTCAAAAGATTTCTCATTTAAGGAAATATAATTGAAGTACATTGAAGTATTAGTTTATAAAGAATAAAAAAACTGAAAAAGGCTAATGGGTTACAGATATTTTTGAATTGAAATTGATCGTGTTGATTCATAAGACAGTATAGTAGAAAATGTTAGCAGATAACAGATACTTGGGAATCGGGAAGAACAAAAATTGTAATGTTTTAATGCTCATAGGAATAAAAAAGGACTACTGGCACATTTTCAATTTCAGTAACGATGTTCCATTACTTTTTGTGTATACAAGGACTCATTTAACTAGGACCTACAATTTGAAATTAATTCTATACTATTGCAAGCAAATACACCAGAGGAGGGAATCGATGCCACAAACTGTTGAACAGAAAACAAGAGTGCTAACAGTTTGGCAACAACTTTTAGATTGGTCTATACAAAGAATATATCAATGAGAAGTGTACAGAGACCGAATGTTAGAACCAAAAGAACTTGATCATCAGAAATTATTCAAAAAATCCAAAAAAGAGAAATAGGAACAAATATATATTTGTTATAACATTACTACCTTTAAAAGTATTTAAAAAATCACCTTATCGCCGTGTCAAAACCTTGTCAACGATGCTACGCTTCTGAGCTAAAAGAAAAAAGCTACTCTTCTGAGTAATTAAATTCAAGCAAAATTACTCACACAAAAATTGATGAATTATCACCTGTGATTTTCCCCAATGACAAAATTTAATTTAGGTCGTAATTTATTTCAGCAATGAGTGTCTACATACTATGATAAAGCAAAATAAGAAAAATAAATTGTATGGTTATGTGTTGAAATATTCTTCAAAAATGAGATGAATTAAAATCAAAACAGCTAATGCATCTTAACATTAAAAACAGTAAGATAACAACTTATTCATAGAAATATCTATATATCATTGATAATTTTCTCAGAGACTCTAGCTGAACACAATCAAAAAATTCCTGAATAACTTTAATGCTGCTGGTTTAAAAAAATGGATATATATTTCAGGCAGCTAACTTTTGCCTGTCGAAATTTCGAAACTGAGACAAAACACATTGTTACTATGAACCCCTATCGATAAGCTTTGTCAATACTTTAATTCTCTTTCTCACACCATGCTACGCTGAATACATCATAGCGAAGGAATAGACTCTACGGAATTCTAAATGTATATAAGCTCATTCAATCCAACGGTATTAGACTTTACCTTCTGGTCATTCAACAACCAAACTTTCAGATACATTGGACAACTGCTTGAAACAGTATATTCTTCCGTCTGTTATTCTGGGAGTTAAGCGAGAATTTCTTCCACCAAACTACCACAGATTCATCATTCGACATCGACTTGGACTTGGGTAATAATTTCATTCCTTTTTTCAATTTGGAATAATTTGTGTTTATAGACTGTCTTGAAAATTTTGCATTTCTGTACTGAAAATAAAGGATATTTCTTTATGAAAAGTGTGTATGAAAAGTCCTAGGTACTAAAATATGAAAAATCCTAGGTACTAAAAGTCCCTTTCTGAAAGATAAGGTAGCTCATTACAATAAAGCCATATTATTTGTGCTTCTAGTTTAGTTATTAGAAGACTCGATATTAAACCAATAAACAAAGTAATCATAGGATACTTAATCATACATAATCTCTTAGGCAATATATTACTCAAAATAATCAAATTTGTTGACAGATTTTAATTTAACAACTTGTATATAATTGTTTAAGATTAACTATTGGCCACAACAACTATTTGGCTTTTGTATTAAAGCCTTAAGCATTTTCAAAGCTTTCAACATTTAATATTTTACATTTAAATTAGACTTATGCCTTGATTTCCTAATCTTTAAATTTAGTGATGGATTTGGTATTTTGTATTGTCATAAGTGTGACATTGTTATCAAATGAACTATTTATTTTATTTATTTGTGTCTTGTTAAATCTACTTTTGCTGTTAAAAAATAAAATGTGTAACAGTATCAGAATATATATTAAATAATTTTTTTTTGATATTTATGTTATGAAAACTGCTGTTCAAAAAATTTATTTAAGAAAATAATTTATAGCTATTTTACAAAGATTTTGTACATTTTGAAATGCATCGAGTTTTTTCTCGATTGAAAGTAACAGTTTTTGAAGCTTATAAAACGGATAATATTTTCAATACCATTAACTTCAAAATTGGTTCAAACATTCCTATCAGTTCAATCAAAATTTAATATTTTGTTCTGCTCATAGTTACATTATATACACATTATCTTCATAAATAGATATATATATGCACATATACTTTGCAACTTTGCAATATGGTCTTTTTCCTAATAATTTTTGTCATAACGAAAGCTTTATTTATTGAAAAATCAGTTATTTATTCTATATTCCACTGTTCAGAAACAGATACATTTCATGTTGATATCTGTAAAACAATCACTATTAAAAACAGTTTCCACAGTGGCTATACTTTGAATATTACTTTTTGGATCACTAGCAACTTCTCTATCCAGAAAGGGCTCTTTTAAGTCGGAAGAAATGATTAACAATTTTTGTAATTAGAACTCTTTTTTTAAAGATAATTCTTATTCTGTTTTAAAAATCTTAATATTTTTTGCGATTTAATTTGGCTTCTTCTACGAGGTGTCTCATTAAGGGATAAGTTTTCTAGCTACTGAAATAACAATTCAGATTTTAAAGATAAAAAGGTTATTCAGAATCGTAGACATATTTTGAATAATTTTAGAGTGTTATCTCAACAATTATTTTTAAGAAAGATATTTTTATTTGGAAATGACAGCTAATTTTGCTGATTTAAGTCGTAACTGTTAATAGTAATCATTATTAAGAATTATAGTAAAAACCTTCAAAAATGTTTTTTGAAATTTTTTGAAGTTAATAATTTTTTTTAATGATTTCTATGAACGAAATGGTTTCTAGATAATTTTCTTCAACAAAGCAAATATCTACATAAAAATGAGTTAATACTGAAGTTTTTTTATTAAATTCAGAATAGAAAAATAATTATGCAAAAAACATTTAACGCTAAAGAAACACACAATTATTTTCTCACAAAATGCTTAAAATTCCCATCAAATATAGAATAAAGGGTGCCTGTTAAAGTAAGAAATAAGGATTCGATTCTATGAAAGGCCACCGTACTAAAAAGACCAATACAGTTTGTCTTTGTAAAATCAGATGTTCCTAAGTTGGCGCAGAATATAAGTTTGGAAATAGAGGTATTTCATGCGCTACTCTTATTACTTGAACATGGTTAAAAAACTAAGAATTTTAAATTTGCTTACAGCATCAACTTCAAGCTAAAAATCAAGTAACATAAAAAACTTTAATATTCTTACAAGTTCAGGAATAATAGAGCATGATACAGAAAAATTCCATTATTCTAATATATGGAAGATAATATCTGGGCAAAAGTATCGTAGTGAAAGAATCCATCCAAGCTAAAAAAAACCCTTAAAATTGTTTTACTCTGTTTCTTATGACTAGGAGACAAAAGTGCCAGTCGAGGTCTTGACTTCGTCACTTAATTCAAAATTAAGAGGGTAATAGCTGCATTTAGTGATTTCGATCCCTGGAAACCAGACGCGGGAAACGTATTGTAATAACAACCTAACCTACAAACAAAATACTTTTATGAACACATATTTGCAAACATTTTTTCAAAAACAAAAGTACTTTAAAATATAAATGCATTCACAGAAATTCTCTCTAGAATCACTTTTACCTCCAAAACTAATTGTTTGTAAAGTTATAGTTTATTTTAAGTTAGAATTTATGTAGTAGAAAAATAGTTCTTATATGCGAAGATATCCGCTAAGGAATCGATTCAGGTTCAAATAAAGTAGTTTTCACGGGTACGGGTAACATATGCAACAGCATATGTTTTATCTTTGTTGAATTTAAATAGAAATAATATTTCTGGTTTCAGAGATTTATGCTTTTTCATTGTTGATAGGGAAAAAAAAGAACGTTTTATGTTCAAGAGAAATTCAATTTCACCACCTTCATATTTTGCGAAGAATTCCTTTCATTTTCCGTTACGTAATACTCCATTTTTCATATTCCCCCATTTCCTTTTGTTGTGAATCTGGTATTTATTTATATTTCTTCTTGAATACGAAAGACTTATAAAGGTCTCTTACAGAGTTTCCATTCGATATTAAATGAGATGTTTCGGTTCTGAAAAATTAAGAGTTTATATCGCTTCCCTTTTTGTTAAATCGATATAATTTCCTCCATGAAATGAATGTAAAATGTATTTTTATTTTTGCTTAATATATTTCATATAGTAGAATTGATTTGCAGTTTCAGACACTTAAGAACCACTCAATGTTTATATGAGAAATTATATTGAACAGACATAAAACAAACGATCAAAATTAGTTAGAGTTGGATATCATAAAATTCATATGATTATAAATCTTTTTTTAGTTATATATCCCCAACAATTTTTATAAACGAAATCTTTATTTGCGTTGTTATGTCAAATTTTTGTTTAGAGTTTAATTGAGAATGACTACATAAAATGGAATAAAATTTTATTAGCGAATTCAATCTTTGGCTCACATAAAGCATAGATCGTATTTGAAATTTTATTTAGAAATTTTTTTTAGAAATTTATTTTTATTTACAAATTTTTTGTAGACGATTTTAATTAGTTCAAAATGAAGTTAACTTTAATTTTAAGTCAATATAAAGTTGTTTATGGTATGATGCGTACCTTTCCGGAAATTTGCTCTTTTCAGAACGAAGGTGTGTTGAGTATTCACTCTTACTAAAATTATCCTTCATGTGTAACTGTATAATGTGAACTCCATCGGGTATTTTTCATTGAATTTCTATTTATTTAGCATACCAGTCATGCCTAGCATATCATGCTTACTATACCTGTAGCATAATTAATTTAAAAAATATTGATTATCTCATTGACTTTTTATTGAAGAAATGCTGTCTTGTATCAAAATATATTGATTATCTCTTTGACTTTGCATTGAAGAAATATTGTCTTGTATTCATTTTTAGTCAATGTCCTTTTAGCTTTCTATCTACGAATATCTTCAGAATATGTTGGAATTCAATAGATTCATGGCATTTCTCAATCAAGAGAGGGGCACATTGTTCCAGATATTTCTACTTGTACTGATTGAAATTCAATCAATATCCTGTAAATAGAGAATCGATGGATGAAAGGTCTTATAATGAACGACATTCAGAATCACTGCAGCATCCCATGAAAACCACTCATATTCAAAGGATGGTCTTGCAAAAGAGTTTAGGCTTGTTTGTTGCTCGTCGAGTACTCTTTCGTAAGGTGCGGACAGTTGGAGCAGCATACATTGCAACACGGTGACCATTAACTTGTTTTTCCTTGGCAATGGACCATAGAGAGATCTCTGAAGCTTCTACTGACAAAGATGTATATTGGAGTGTGACCGTCGTTTCAGAAGAGACCCGATTCTGCCTTCAGCATACTGATAAGACGTATACTTGTTAGAGATTTGAATGAAAAGGCCCGATTCCAATCGGTATCGTCATATATGGAAGGCTTGCATTACATGTGATGATATAGGTAATCATAAATTACAGGACACGCGTACCTCTAGCTCGGAGAGACAGTAGTTTGAATGACGATCGGTAATTTTCTGATATCTTCAAGCTAATTATTATAAATCGACATTGAGTATGTATGCCATTGGTTGTTTGGTTGTTTACTTTTTGATGTCAACGAAACACTGTCATTCAATAAGACTCCATATAGCACACCATTTTCTTCACGCCATACTACACAATGGATATTTAATTTTCCAATCAATCTTTTTAATTTCTAGACCTCCAAATAAATTAAATCAAAACTTTGGGGGATGCTGAGAAATGACTTGCCATTCCTATGCAGCTGCTACGATTAATGAAATGTGGCAGATTTGAAGCAGCATGGAACTAATTGTTTCCATTATCCAAACACAATTTTCCATTCATAAGTGGCAAAAGGGCCGTTTTAGAATCCAAGGACACTAACTATTTCCGCACTTTAAACACCCAAACTACTTGCAGATTTAATAATTTCTTCTTCATGTCATACTATTTACGTACAAAATAAAGTTTTTTTACTTGCTTTATTTTGCGGTGTTGCAAATCAAGAGTTTAAAAGTAACATTTTCGTTGAGAATGATATTTAAGACATATTCTCAATTACAATAATATTTCTGAGTAGAAATCTTTTTGTGATAAAACATGATATTGTATAAATAATTATGTAAACTTATGAAGTTCGTATTTAATAACATAAATTATTCATATTATATATTCTTTGACAAATCTTTACTTCTTAGAAGCAGCTTGATTATACCAGAGAATTGAATACCCTGTTTTATTTTTATGAGGATTTCCATCTCACACTCGATTAAAAAATTCAAATTTTTAAAATAAACCAGAAAATAAATTCCGTGCACATCATGAAAAATATTTCTCAAAATATTTTCCAAATTTTGATTCTGTGAATATCTCTCGTAAGCATTTCAAACATTAGAAATTCATATTACATTTTCCCAGTATAATTTATATAATTAACATAAAATAATAGAATTTTGGTTATTTTGTATAAATAAAATTGCAATTCATTAACAAGGATACCTTAAGGACATACAAGAAAATTATTTTTTTGTTTTTTTTTCTAAGTATTATATTTGGTATGTTGGCAACATGTTACAATGTAAGAGTTTGACATTTTATTTGGAATTAAAAAAAAAGATTTCCCAGTTGTACTTCCTAATTTTATTTATTAAACTAATAAATCATGTGTAAGATTTTTGAATTTAGATTAAAAATTACCCAAAGTTGAAACGTGATTTTTTTTTTTTGCAGGTAATTGGAGGAAGAAAAAACATTCTTCACCCTCAAGAAAAATAATCTTAAGCTTCACTTCACTTCGTACCAAAAATATCAGGAAAATTAAAACGGGACGAGATAAGAATATTTTTTCATTATAGCAAATATTCATTATCATTTAGGATATTGAAAAATTTCACTTGGCAAGAGCTTAAATAAATCTTCTAGAAATTATTGGATATGAAATACCAAGATGATTGAATCATTTAAATAGGAAGAAATATAATTTAATTCTGGATAATTTTCCTCATCTAGTGATAAAAGATATAATTTAGGGTACATAAAAAATTTTTTTGTGAATAAATAAATGTAAGAATTCAAATTCAATAAATAAAGCTTAAAAAGCGAAATGAGCGAATATATATTTTAGAATATTTTTTGGAAATATGTTTATCAAAAATTTCTCAGTATTAAAATTCGATTTTATCAGATTTGAATTGAATTTATATAGTTATTTGAAAGTATGGGAAAGTTAATGGTAGTTTTTTTTTTTTTTTTATGCGGGCAACGTGTGCTCTAAAAATATCTAGAATTAAACCTTATACTTAAAACATTAATCATATATATTTTAATACAAGTATATTAATATAAAAACCCTTAATTATATATTTAAAATAAAATATATTTTTCTTTTTAAAATTTTATTTTCTTAATTATTTTTTGAATTTTCTTAAATTTTGTAAAATGTGATCATTTCATAATTTGAGTGCATCATAATTTAATCTGTTTCTAACTGACAGTTTTTGTTACGCAATTAATATATTTAGATAATTTATTTTGGTTTTTGGAATAAAATTCAAGCATGCATATTTTCTTTCCTTATAGTTCTAAGGGAAAATTAATCTCTTACAGCATGTAATTTGAGAACGCTATGTGGTTTAGTGGTAAGATCAAGTATTTTGGAGTAAACGGTTTCAAGTTAGGTGCTAGTACTATGAGTGAACACAGGATAAATTCTCTACTTTTTGATCGCAAATCTATAAGTATTATCGTATATGGCGGTATTACATACCCCTCTCGCACTCCTCTAGTTCACATTGCCGGTACTTTAAACAGCCAGCGTGTCATAGCCAGTTGTTATTCTTTGCCTTCAGGGCTTGCTCACAGCCATATTTCAACAAGATAATGTCCGACCACGCGTATCACGCATTGTCCAAGGGTTCTTCGTCAATTGTCAGATTTAATTAACTTCCCTGGCTGATGAGGTTGAACCCTTCTATAGGTTGATGAGGACATTTTCTCGAGGAGGAAATAGCAATGCGACTCACCGTATACACTGAAATGGCAGAGAAACATAATTTGCATATACAATGAAGACTCTATATTAGCTATAGCTTTTCATCTTCCAACTATGCGGTATCATGTATAATTAATTTTATGTTTCTTAAATTCATACATCTTTTCTGATAGCTATAAATGTAGTAAATTCATTTATGTTCCCAAAATTAATATAACAATGAGTATAACACATAGCTCAAACTTTTTATTTAACATTGTGTAAAAAATATCATAACTGGCTGACAGATGCAAAAATTTAACTACTAAAGAGTATATTTCTGTCTTCCGGGGAAATTTTTTCATGGATAACATTCACGTTTTGCAAGGGAGAAAACCAAGAAATATCGCGAACATCCACCCCAACAGATATACATGTCGAAAGCAGACAAGCAACATTTATTTCTTCTTATTCAACAGCATCTCGTATCGAACCTATAAATATCCTTCCAGAGTAATGAAACTTTACCTCTAATCCATTTCAGAAATAATCTCTCTCTCTCTCTCTCTTATGTTTTTTTCCAAATAATATTTTCCAGATGAAATTTTAAAAAAAATGAAATAAAATATCATATTTCATTAAAGAAAAGTATTTGCTAACGAACCAAATTTAAATTAATATGAAAATATGAATTTTGCAAAAATAATATTTTCAAAATTATTAAAAAGCAAAAGTCAACTTTATAAATATGAATACAAATTATACATTCACGTTTATTTTATTTTACGTCAATATCATTGCTTTGTTGTTGTTGTCTTGTGCCAGCTAAGTATGGGTTATGCTGCTTCACTTTTCCAACTGAATCACATTTTGTAGGGGAGTCCGACTTCCTCAGAACAAACATGTCATAGGAACACTTTTATAAGGCAGGCAACCATTCACAACCTATTCATACCAAGGAAAGGACAAAGACAGGATAAACAAAGAGAGAGAGAGAAAGTACATCCACGCTCGATCTGGGATTCAAACCCAGGACCTCCCTATTCTCAGTCAGGCACTCTCACCACTAAACAGGGTGGGCGGCTTATATTATTGCTTTAAAGCAATAGTATGACGTGACAGTTTCTAAGGAGTTTCATATAATATTTGACCAAACTGCTCCAGCTGAACTTTCAGCTTTTTCTCTTTTAATTATTCCGTTGACAGGTTCTAATCTCTAATATTTGTCATAGTTTTGAAATAAACTTGAGGGGGAGCTCCTAAGTGAAAGGCGAATCTGAGTGTAAAATGTGATCAAAGAAAAAAACACAAGCCAAACTTAATGCAATTAAAAATTTCGAAATGCAAGCAATTTAATAATGTTTAACAAAAATATAATTATAAGTAAATATCGCTTTATGACGAGTTTTGTAACGTATTAAAGTATGAGAAGAGCTTGAATTATAATTCTTTTAGTCGTTTCTAAAATGTGCAGCGTTTCATTTCATATAAATTCTCATCATGTGATTTCATTTGAATTCCGATGAGCAAATATGATCATCAGAATACCAATGAAATCTCTTGACTAAGTTCTCAACAGTATCTCTCAATATTTCTGGAGGAAGATTATGTTCAAGACAAAATATACTGACTCTTTCTGCCCAGAAAAGTTGCCTACTTTATCACCAAAAGTTGTGAGAGAGTCAATAAGCCACAAGTCATAAGGAATCTCGTTTGATGACTCAATGGCTAAAAACGGAAGACATTTCATAACCCAAAAATCAAATGATTCATACAACTCATATAAACAATTGAAACTTGAATTTCCCTTGATGAACAGTGCTTGGAAGCAAAATCTGATTTCCATAACACGTCCAAAAAAGGCCATTCTAGAAGTGATAAAAAATTAGTGTGTATGTATGTATTCAGTTTTTTCCCTTCTAATTATCTTCATATACATATATATATATATATATATATATATATATATATATATATATATATATATATATATATATATATATATATATATATATATATATATATATATATATATATATATATATATTATTTAGAAAAGCAGAATTTAATGTTTTTAAGATAAAGTTCTTATATACTTACAAGAATAAAACGATAATTTTTTATTTATATAAAAATTAAGCTAAAAAAATAAAGAAAAGTAAAGTATTAAAGTACATGTAAATCAAATCCTCTTTTTAACATATTCTGCTTTACAATATACAAATTAAATTTAGTTTTTTTGTCCAGAATTATTATATATTGATTAAGATGTATCAATAATAATTTTACTTGGATTATATGTTACCTTCAAAAGAATTTTACATAAAATATTCTATTCTCGAATGCATTATTCTCTCCATGTCTGTCTGATTTCTGTTTATTTTCATCTAATTTTTTTCTGGATATAAGAAGATAAGGACGGTAGAAATCTGCTTTTAACATGACTTTCTTTAGGAGCAAGATTTTACAAAGAAAAATTTGGGATGTTATTTCCATCATTTTTTGGTTATTATATAACAAGATTTATTTTGCTGTCATCAGCTCAGACTGTATTACAATATTTGCATTGAAAGACATAATAAATAAAACACTTTTACTTGGAATATCTGGAACTTAAATATAAAAAAGGATTGTATAGAAATAAACTAATCCTTTTGAGTACTAAAATTAAATTTAGTCAAAATAAAGAAATTTTTTATAATTATTTCATTTGATACTAAGTAAAATATCTTGTCTGCAACATCTTTGTCTCAAACAGAGGAAAATTATAATTCAAATATTAATAATGCGTAAAAATTTGGTGACATTCTTACGAGAAATTTGCTTTTTTATCTTAAAATAAATATTATTTATGAAACTTGTCAACTTAGTAAAGGGCTGGTATAGATAGTGTCATTAGTTAATCCTTCTCTTTTCAAAGTCATTTATCCCATGGTGATGCAGTCAATAGTTGAAATAACTTTAAATGGGACCCCTTTCCAAAGCACAAGATAAAGCAGAATATCCAAGAAGAGGCAAAATAAATAAAGCTGAACCTGAAGGCATTTAACTTATGGTCACATTAGAGAAAATGTGTTTGCCGGGTTATCAAATTTAATACAAAATTGCTCATTTTCTGATATTATGAAGGTATTTTAGGATCTTTCTAATGCTATTTTGATATTTTCATGGAATCTTGTAGAAATTGTTTGCGTAAAAGTTAGAAAGTAAAATCATATCCTTTTGGTTTGTTAAAGATATTAAACTAGACTGAAATTATAAAAAAAACATTTAAATAGACTTGGGAATAAATTAGCTTTCTGTTTTTATATAAGCTAAGTTTATCCTATCTTTCCCGTTCACATATTTATCAATGAACCTAAAAGACCATGATGATGAATTTTGATTTTTTATATAATTTTTTTTTAAAATAAGAAAAAAACATAAAATTTTTCTCAAATTTTCAGTGCCTATAGGTCAAGAATTTTGATTTAAATTATTTGGTTTGGTCTAGACTTAATGTTCAAACAAGCTGAACTGTCAATTGTAATTAGCCTTCCAGCTTACATTTTAACAATTAGTGAGTTCAATTATTACCTTGAACGTTGATGAACGTAGAACGTTGATTTTAGTAATTAAGAATCCACTTCTAACTGTACGTTGTGCTCTAATTAGCCTTCGTGTGCAAAAAGTGATCGGAAGACAGTCAATAAACCAGTCAATTAGTTCAAACACTAATATTGCTAAGCATATACCACTAGTGCTTAGTTTCACGAATTATATTTTATTAATTTTATAATATTTTTTCATTTTTATTTGATATTTCATCTCATTTTCAATTGTGCACTGTACTTGAAAGACTATTTTGAAAAAGGAATTGCACAGTTTTACAAGGTTCACATTAATTTATTGGTTATTCTGAACCGTTATTGTTCATTCGATGAAAATATAAATTTTACGATTGGCAACCATTGATCACTTAGTACTGCCATTTCTCTTCATGGCTTAATCCTAACATGGTCAAATATTGTTTTCTAAAATAAAGCACATGGATTCTTTATGATCTGATCGTAAGACTATATTCTTCTAAGTCAAAATTTCATATTTAGTATCAAGCAGTGTTCATTAGTAGTTTGATTTATTATTTTATAATTCCTTTTTCATTATTGTGTCATTTATCATCCTAAAAAATGACATTATATGTCATTATCATGTCAATATAATGTCATTTTTTCATATATATCCAAATTAGGCTAAGCATCTGAAGCATGCATACATGGAATCAATGGCATAACAAAGAGGTAAATTCATAGATTCATGACAAACATTCCGTCGAGAAGTAGGAATCGAACATATGTTATAATAAAAAGAAATTCTGAATCATTGAAAATAGTTGCTGAACATGGCTGTACTTTCTCTCTCTGTCTATTCTGTCTTTGTCCTTTCCTTGTATGAATGGATTGTGTGAATGGTTACTTACCCTATAAACGGTACCTATGGCATGTTTATACTGAGGAAATCAGACTGCGCACCAAATTATGGTTGAGTTGGAAAAGTGGAGTAGCGCACCGCATATAATGCGAGTCTAACTCTGGCACATGACAACAACTCTAATCAAATAAGGATTAATCGTTATTGAATATCATGGTGAGATAGTTGGACGTTTTTGTTATTTTACCATCACTGGCTGAATATGATGAATCCCTTATACTCAAAACCATCAACGTTAGCAAGTATTAACATATTTGTTCATTATTATAATATTTTTTGAATCTACACAAATTTATTAAATAACAAATTGCAAAACAGCAATTCGCTATTTTTATTGTAAAATTCAAAAAAGACAAAAATATAGGTGATTATGTCCCAAAAATAAAGTGCATTTACAAACACAGTGATAACATTTATGACTAAATTTATAAATGTAATATTTTATAAAGAGCATCTATTAATGTAACATGTAAATAAATCTTTAAATTTTTTAAATTAAGTTTTTAATTAATTGTTTTTTATTAATTTATTACTAATTTATTATTTTTTATTAATTTATTAATTTTAATTAGTTGTAATTAAGTTTTAAATATTTTTTCTTTAAAATTTGAAGAAATAATATTAATTAATTTAATGGCATTGCACTTTTCCACGTGAAATTATCATGATTTAAAAAATGAAATTGGAGACTGCTAATTATCTTCACAAATGTTATGCACATTTTTTGCTATAAAATTCAAAAAATTTATACTTCTTTTACATTTAGATTAAATATTTAGCTACACCTTAATAAACATATTATATTGAACACAATGTTTTGATACTCAATTTACAATTTAAAATATTACACAAAGTTTATAATTGGAAAACGTTTTTATGACTTACATATAACATTTTATGCGAAAGAACACGCAATTTTATGTTATTCAAAAAACATTCATACTGAAAAACACTTTCATCCAATTATTAAATAATGAACACCAACATATTCCATCCATGAAAACAAGTGTGAAGAAACTTAAACTCTCTTAAAAATATACGATCAAGTTTACTGATAAAGTAAACAAATCTATAATAATAATTTTTGAGTTTAAAAATTGAAATTGCGAATATATGTCTTCGAAGAAAATTTTTAATAACTTGTATTATAGATTTATTTATGGAATTATAAATTTTTCGCAGAATAAAATTTTCTGACTAACCAGTAATCCGCAACCGTAACCGCGAAGTAAAATTGGATCTATTTTGTCTTAAATACACCCTTGGGAGTAGAGAGTTCGAAGAGATGTTTCGCTTGCTCCCAATTTCTGCTCTGGAGATCTTAAATCCATCCTTAAATAGATGGATACCAGAAGTTTGGGAATCGGTCCCCTGATCATTCTTAAAATAAAGGTTTTCTTTCTTTTCGAATAATCTACGCCAGTTATTTCTGCTTAAATGTTTGTGTGGGCTGAAATTTTATGCATCATTCACAGCTCAACTTTGATTTCTACAGTTTATTTTCCTGAATTGATTTTGAAAATGTTTTGATTAAGAAAAGGTTAAAGATCTCCTGAACAATTCTTTTACAAATAGAAATTTAAAATTATTTGAATATAATTATTC
This sequence comes from Latrodectus hesperus, assembly GCA_037975125.1. Classification (NCBI taxonomy): domain Eukaryota; kingdom Metazoa; phylum Arthropoda; class Arachnida; order Araneae; family Theridiidae; genus Latrodectus; species Latrodectus hesperus. Next base: position 70,801,980 of record CM075856.1, on the reverse strand, counting down.
TTTATAAATATTCGATACCACATTGTTCATAGTTTAATAATTAAGACTTTTAAGTTTGTTAGAGATTAGGATTTGAATTGAAATTTTCCCCTTTTAGAGACTCATAATCCTATCCTCAGATAAAGATAAATATTTATTCAACATATTATACTACATAGTAATTGAAAACTGTTGTAAGATATTTTAAACATTTGGTTCATATTCTACATTGGAAGGGAGCATTTTGTATATAGGTTTAAGCAATAATAACGAATACGAATGAAAAATTCTGGGAAATGCTTATGCACCCTTTACGAGAGAGGCGCATGAAAAAATGAGAAAGGATATATCAATCTCCTCTACTGTTTATTTAGGCGTGAAATCGAGAGCTTGAAGCATTCCATTTTATTGACAAAAGCCATGTTCTTTGTCCACAGAGCCTAATTCTTTCAACTTAACATTCTCCTCTACTGTTTATTTAGGCGTGAAGTCTAACTTGAGGCATTCCACTTTATTGACAGAACTATGTTCTTTATCCCCAGAGTCTAATTCTTTCAACTTAACTTTCTCCTCTACTGTTTATTTAGGCGTGAAGTCTAATTTGAGGCATTCCACTTTATTGACAAAAGCCCTGTTCTTTGTCCACAGAGTCTAATTCTTTCAACTTAACTTTCTCCTCTACTGTTTATTTAGGCGTGAAGTCTAACTTGAGGCATTCCACTTAATTGACAGAACCATGTTCTTTGTCCACAGAGTCTAATTCTTTCAACTTAACTTTCTCCTCTACTGTTTATTTAAGCGTGAAGTCTAACTAGAGGCATTCCACTTTATTGACAGAACCATGTTCTTTGTCCACAGAGTCTAATTCTTTCAACTTAACTTTTGCATTACATTTATATTTGTCTGTTTCAAGATTGATTGAGCTTATAGTAAATATTAATCTCGTAAAAGTATTGTCAGCTTAAGTTGTATCACCACGTTGTAGGGGATATAAAAGTATGTAGGTACATTTAAAAAATTGATAGAGAGAGAATTCATCTACGTGTAAAAAACGTCACCCTAATATAAAAGGTAGACCAAGTCAAGACCAAAGTTGATCGCAATTGTAGCTCAGTTAATGAAATGATGATTGTGGCTTTTCTCTGAACTTTCGTGTTGATAAGGCTTAGACGACCCAGAACCATTGTGTGGACTTAACTATCCACTTTAAATGGAATGTAGATTGGTTTAATTTTGCTTACTTTCTTATGGTAGCCTTTTCGTATACTGAAATTGGACTATGACCTACAGTTTCAATTGACTCCGAAACATTTAAAATTCTCTACCAAAAAATCGGAATCGATATCACAAACAGTTGAATTAAAATTCATAGTGAAAACAATTCAGTATCCACTTTGAAAAAAGAGATGCATTTTTTGATGCATGGTTTGTCATTTTAGATATCACTTGAACCATCTCTTAACTATTTTTTACTACTTTGTAAATTTACTTTGGCCAGTGATTCTAAGATCTCTTTATGAACAAGATATTTTCTTAGATTTTTCTTGCTTCATTGAGTTTTTTCTCGATGTCTGTCATCACCAACCGTAATTATTAAATACTGATCTCGTAATTTTATAATATGTTGACGTAACTAAATTGAGACAGAGAAAAAACATTCAATATTACACAATTAAACAATCGTAGGATTTCTTAGTACGATACTTTTTAAACTGTCTGGTATCGTACCTATGACATTCTAGACGAAGATATAATTCATTCTCTCTCACTGCTGATAAGATCGCTCTTCAAGGAACCAATATGTACTGCTATTGAAAATTACATTTTAAAGTAAATTCCAAACCATTGTTAACATCACGGATTATCGATGATGGGGGAATTGAAACCATAAACTCATGTATGAAAAAAACATTGATTATTGAACCACTTGTCGATATTACGATTCCGTCTTTTTAATTTCGAATAAATTCTAGATTATATTCTAGATCATTACCATTAGTCTAACGTAAAAGTCTAATGAGATGTCAAATATATAATTAAAAGAATAAGCTCATTTTAAAATTAGTGAATTAATTATACATCAAATAAATTATAATGAGTAATATAAAAAGTATTAGAAATAAGGAGCAACATATTAAATATTACAATAATTTGAAATCGATTTTGAAAAAAATTGTTTTATAAAAGAAACAGTCCCTCCAAATTATTGTATTTGGAATGATGAAAATTTTTGAAAATAGAAATAATAGTATTTGTCAATATTTTTTGAACACATTCGCAGGGTATATACATCATTATCTTTATTGCAATGGAAATCCTACTTTATATCAATTCTAGTTAAGTTATGCGTTTGGCCTGATTTCCTTAATGATGCTGTACTAGTCACCGTAATAGTTGATATTATACTAGTTTTATCAATGCTAATACATTCACTAACTACAGCTTAGTAATCATCGATAAACCAATATTAGATCTGTTCCAGTGCTAAAGCTCTGTCATTTTATCCGTCTTAATAATACTCACTCCCCTAATACCATTGTAAAGAATCATATCGATCATTCGCTTTGCAAACTCTGCAAAATAACTATATGGTTCTTTCATACGCTATGTGTAAATTTAAAATATATATGCGTAACTCTCATACTATGCATTTAAATTATTGGTTTCCATATTTTATATATTTAAAAAAGCACGAAGTTAACCTCCCTGATTTCTTACAAGCTATTTTTTATTAATTTTATTATTTTTGTTAATTTATATTGTATATATTATGAAAATATTAAAAAAAAATATTTTAGCAAATAATTTTTTCTTCGTATATGAAAAATTTGTATTTATTTATATGCTACATTTTGTTTGTCTTGTGTTGTTTTAAGCAAAAACAACACATCGAAAAGAAACAAATAAATGTGTAGTAAAATATTTATATTTAAATTATTTGTATTAAGATATTATATAGTTCTAAGTAATGTAAAGTATTTGCATTTAAGATACCGAGTAAAAAGTCTGAAGCAGAAATACTTTAATGGGTAAAGAGTAGACACATTAGATAGAATTTTTCCTCTAATGTGTTTTGTTACATTAAATAGAAATTTTCCCTTAATAAATGCTATATTTTAGATAAAATAATTGAAGTACTAAAAATTAATCCTTCATTTTACAAATCTTTTTCACTTTAGAAATTCTATTTTATAATTTCCTGAATTTTTAAATTATATAAGAATTTCAGTATATTATATTTACATTACATTATAGAATTTTAATATTACACAGATTAAATAAAATTTTGATTATATTTAATCGGTGTAATATTAATATAATAAAATTTCGATTATATTTTCTTAAAGTTGGAGTCCAAACATAAGTAAAACAGCGTGAATGTGTAAATATATTGAGAAATATAAGTATTTTAAGCATTAAGTATTGAAATTTTAAGTATAAAATTTTTTATATAAAAAAGTTTAAATATTGAAAAAAGAACCCAATATCACTCACACAAAAGGCTTTGGTAGATTAAAAACTAGCTTCAATATAAATTTCAAATCATTCTGTTTACATTGAAAATATTACTTCAGATAACAAGTTCTTATATTAGATTGGAATTAATCAAGGCAATTTATAAATGTTTTAAACCGAAATCAAGATAGCAAAATTATGTATCAGGCAAAGAAAAAGTAGATTAGAAGTTTCACATCAAAAATCTCAACGCTGATGAAATACATGAGTATATTTGCCTTATATTAGTACAACATGGTTAAATGTCCCAAACGGGACAATTCTGCTGTCGGAATTTTAAATCTGGATCACAGATGGAACAGATTGTGAAGAAGTGAATCACAGTTAAATCAATTAAATATTTCTTCCACAATCTATTCTTAAAACTGCGAAACTAGCTTCAGGTGGAAAACATGTATATATAATACAACTGAAGACGTATTATTAAACAAGTACCAATGCAACATTTGCATTTGCAGACTGAAAAGTGGAGGGATGTTGCATATGCAATAATCCTTCACTTTCCAGTTTGTCTCAATCGTAACACTCATATAGAAATTCACTCTATCATGCATTAAAAGGAAAGCAAGAACAACTGCTGTCGTATGCATTTTTTACTATAGAACATGCGAATCTTCCACTATAGATTGATGTTCACATTGATGAGATATCACAAAGAAATCCTTTCATAGAATATAATGTTTCCATCACCTTTGATAAATTTCTTGGACAGAGATTGCATGTTTTTGTTTCCTGGTCTATCACATACTTATTGTCGAATATCAGGGCAAATTTCAACTTATCTGTAATCTTAATTTTGATTTAAAGTCCAATTAACATGTTGTCTCACCAGCATGCTTCCCTGTACCTAAACCAGAGTTGGGCTCAACCAATTAGATGGAAGCAGCTAGGTAATTGGTTGAGCCCAACAGACCAAACAGAAGACCTTCAATATCTGACCAATCACCCTCAGGTGTATCGTTTCATTTAGAGAACATTACGACTACGACCTATTTAACTTGCCAAAGCCATGTTTTAGTGAACTCAATGAATTCTCTGGTAAAGTCACCATTTTAACTCACTGTCTGCCGATAATGAGAACGATATCTAACCAATTAATATGTTGGAAGAAACCATTATATTCGTATCCTTTGGATTGGATAACTAGATGAGTTAAAGACCTAGGAAATGGAGTTTATATTTCATTGCTCATTACCGCGCAGGCTCAACAGCACAGTAATAGTCAATGATCACTGCTCAAGTCACTCATGTGATTAACAATTTTCATTTCCGCTAGAGAGCTGTACCAATTAATTTATCTTCGTGTGCCAAATTACAGATATTCTAACAACAGGTTGGTTGGTTTATAATTAATTACATTATCATGAAATGGTAAAAGCAAAAGAATTGAGCAATGTTTTCAATTGGCTATATTCCTTAAAGGTATTTAATAAAACATCTGTGTTAAAAAATTTCCATTTCTGTTCAGAAATCACAGAATCACATTACATGTATTAAACAGCTTAGCATCTTCTATCTGTTTTTACATGCATTTTCTATAATATTGTACATTGTTAATTTCACATACACTTAAGCTACAGTCATTTTCTGATAAATTTCTCGATTTAAAAAAAGAAAAGAAAATAGGCAAATAGAAGGCAGAGAGAAGGAGAAAAGAACTCTTACTTATTTTAAATTCTGCAGACAATTGCAGCATCCTCGATTCAGAATGACTTCTAAATGTTAGTAGTTATCTGATTTCTTGACTGCTTGGAATGAGTATATTTCAGAACATCTTATGCGATTATAACAGCTTAAATATAAATTTAAATTGGACAGAGTTTCAACACTTTGAAAAAAGAATTTAGGCTGCATTACATGTAAATTTAGAAAACTTGAAAATGGGTACTAAGCATGACCGTTATAACTATTACTTTAAGTTTTTTTTCAGTTTAAATATAATAAGTAAAGGGCAAAATTAGAGAATGCTGTTTAAAATTTAAAAAAAGATTAAATTTTTAAAATTTAAATAATTGAAAATGTGTCTGCATTGTTAATTAATTACGTTATAATTACCAATGAGTGTAATTACGTTTGGTAAATCAAAACTGAACCTAAAATAGTATGGAAATATATTATAAAAAATTCTCTATTAAATACAAAATAAAACGTCGTAAATCTAAGGAACTCAAATCCAAAAGTCTAATTCGAACATTGGTGATATTTGTATTAGAAAATTTTCAATTTTTTATGAGAAGATGAATTCTTATAAATTTTCAATGGGAACATTTTTAGGACCTATCTAATTTATTAATGGGATAACATATTTTGGAGTGATAAGTCCTCTGTCTGGTCCTAGACACTGGTGAGATATGAGAACAGAATAATGCGCTTCTGATTTTTGAATGCACCTCTTTTGGAGTGGCTACATGGGAAAATTCGGAGTTCTTCTTTTTACAATATGTAAATACGATTCTCTGTTATATATATATATATATATATATATATATATATATATTATATATATATATATATATATATATATATATATATAATAACTAGAAAGATTTCTCAATAATAATTCTCAGAAGGAAAATATGGTTTAAATAAAATGAAGTTTATATTCGAACTTTAGAAAATGAGAACACATTTTTTTTATGAGGAGAAATGAAATTCGATTTCTGTAGGTAGTAAAACTCTACCTGTGTATGCAAATAAATATTTATAGAACACCGATCCAATTTTGTTATCGATATCAAATATAGTAAAGGTATTCACTGATAGCTAGCGATCCCCCAACTCAGAATGGCACACAAATTGCGGTATTTGCAGAACTAGTGTTGCAAGGATGGGAAAAAACCCGGTTTTTTTCCGGGAATAAACCGGGTTTTTTCCCATGCAAATTTTGAAAATTCCCGAAAATTTTCAAAATTCCCAAATTTTTAAAATTGGGGAAAATTTTGAATTTTCTTAAAAATTTATAAGTTTTAACTATTAAAACCACATAATATATTTAAAAAGATACATTTTAATGATTTCTACTTTTATTTATGGCAATAGAAATTTCTGAAAACATTTTGAAAAAGATGACAGCCATTTGTAAAGATTGGAGAGGTTTCAAGTTGTGTTAATTGCAATTGTTATTTGTAATGTTTATTATTTGAATACGTGTTTTTTAAATTTTTGGACAGAGAAATCGCTTAGATATGCTGTCTTTCAATGTGTATATATCCCTTGAAAAATATTTCTCTTCTAATATGTATAAACTTCAATCTTTCAATATATATTTCTTAAAAATATTATTCTACTATTATTTATAAAATGTTAAATTAAACGCAGTAGATTAGATTGATAACTGATTCTAAAATTGCATGCGAAAATTTTTTTATAACGTCAATCGTTAGTGTATATAGATATTCATTTTGTTTTTCATTAGATATCTGGAGTTACTTTTGATCAATTTAAATAAAAGTAATATCCTGGATGTTCATTTATAGTTTGAAACATTCAGAAAGTAATTTTTAACTATTGTGCTTTTATTTTCTGTGGTTAAATCATGTTTAAATATCTGTTTATCGATTCAGATTTTGAACGTATTGTATACAAAAAGACAATCATTTTCTCTTGCCATCAAAAGTAATGATGTGAAGTATACTGATAATTTTATTTGGCATTCTTAACAGGCAAAACTTTTTTCTTTTGCAAGTTTTTTTATACATAGATTTACTTCATAAATGTTTATATAATTGCTGTAGGATTTATTACATAGTGTTGTGTACTTTCTATAGAATACTAATACAAAAACCTTCGTAACAAAACTGATTGTTCATAGACTATAATAAATACTCATTCTTATAAATTTTAGTGAAACGTTTTCACAATTTTTTACTGTTATATTTATTAAAGTTTATAAATTTGGTGCTTAAGATTTCGAAAATATCTGAACTTTAATACTGTCACATAAAAAAATGTCTGTTTAAAATTGCTAATTATTTGCTAGTAATAAAGTAGCAGGAAAATGCTCTTGATATTATTCCTTATCAAAATGAGGCTATTTATCATTCAAAATGTTGGCAAGAAATTAAATAGAAAAACTAGATTTAATTAAGCATGTTGGATTTCATTACTAGTTAATTTAGTTTTAATAATAACAGTTTGACAAATCAGTAATTTTTTTGGAATACATGGCAAGAATATTAAATTTCTTTCATTACTATGGACCTTTTAAAATTTGATATGCATGTTAGTTCCAATAATTTTAGATTTGTAGAGATTTATATCATTTTGTTTTTACTGAAAGTTAAGAGTTAAATAGTGGCATTTGAAGTTACTCTTAAAATTTTGATGAGTGTTTCTTATAATAAATGAATGTGAATTGGTCCAGTTTGCTTCAATAATAAACTTCTTTACCAGTATTATAATCATTAAATCCTGTTTGTCCTAACTAGCAGAACCTATCTCCTATGAGCATTTGCCATTTCCTCTTTTTCAACATCTTGAGATATCTGTTTCCCATCTTTTAGGTGGTATTTGATGATTTTTTCAATAATTTGGAAAAAGTTAAATTTTAACTTGATTGGATAGTATTTATAATCGTATTTAAATTATTCCATGATATAGCTTTTGTGTTTGTTACATTATAGTTTAAAATGAACTAGATAATAGATAAAACTTTAGATTTTTACCATAATTTCAACCAATTTCATTTTGATTAATTTGTGTGAGCTGAAAAGTGCTTCTAAAAGTTTTGCTTAATTAAAGGATTATGTCATATATGTATATATATATATATATATATATATATATATATATATATATATATATATATATATATATATATATATATATGCAGATTATACATCATTTCATAATTTTAAATATGTATACACACATAACATAATCAGGAGCTTAGTGAATCGAGATTGTTTCTCAATTCAAAAACGTGTCTTATGTATTTTCACTATAATTATCAACTTTTACAGAATATGTTGATGGTTGGTAATGACACACTTATATGAGATTGTAAATAATAATATTGATGTGTGATATGTTAAATGTTTCTTCATATAAGAGTTTTTAAAAATTCTAAATTTCATTGTATTTTATATTTATCCCAGAAAAAAACAAACTTTTCATCTATGTATTTGAAATTTTTTAAAGAAAGCTGAAGTTCCCAAGTCTTCCTTCTGACAGCATATCTATGACCAACATGCATTGATTTACAATGCATTTAAAATTCTTGAAACTTGCTATTTTAAAATGATCAAGGATCAGAAAGGAGGTAGGATATTGTTTATAATACCTCGCTACTAGGATTTATACCTTTCAGCATTACAAGGGCTTAAGTTTCGACACATTTATATCATTGGTCATCAAGTTGGTGTTGCATCGTGAAAATAGTAGTATAAACATTGAAAAACTAATATTTTTAAACTTTTATTTAAGATATTTAGTGTCATTTGCTTGTTTTAAATATAGTATTAGTGTTACAGTAAAAATGTAGCATCAATTTTATGCATTATTTATAATAACAATTTTTGTTATATCCACTTCAGTTGTCATGTTGAGCAACTATATTCATAAAAATCAATATTTATTACAATATTTTTATATTTGGAAATATTAAATATTTTCTACCATAGAAATAATACCTAATTTTATTTCACAAGGTAACAGGTATAAACATATTTAGATGGGATCTTTTTATTGTGCAGATTTCTAAGTGTATCTGTACAATTTTTAAAATCCTTTCTGAACAAATTGTTTATTGTTACTTCAAGTTTTTGAATTGGAAATATATAATTCTTAAAATTACAGATTTGTCAATTGTCCTAAAATTTTTGTATTATGTAATCTTGTGTGTAAGAATTCAAGCTGAACTAAATCTTAAAAAATATAAGTTTTCAAGTTTTTATAACAAGATTGTAGAAAAATAATACACCTATTTTTTATATCAAACTGTCTGAAAAAATGGAAATATTTTCAATGACACAGATTATCAATAATTTTTTAACTCACCCACATTTTCTACCTTATCATTTAGAAATGATGAACAATAATTTAAAAAGATTTTAATTCTACCTTACTATTTTGAAATCATTTTTAATTTTGTAAAAAAATTTTTTGAAAAACTCAATGAATAATTCAATTGTAGATATATTGTAATTGTATAAATTAATGTATCAGATCCTTGCAAAAGAAATAAAAATGGTTTTATTTAAAGTCTGCATTATATACTGTACTTAAAAAAGTTAATTAATCTTAAAATAAAAAGAAATTTTTTTAAATATTTCAAGTATAATAAAAGAAAAAGTATTTATGATTACATTTGTGGATAAAATTTTTTTATAAATTCATTATTTTTGTGTCTTAAATAGATTTTGCAAATTAAGTTGCTACAAATGTGACATTTTAGTAAATTGTTAATAATTTAAATATTGAGTTTGTCAATTTAAATAGTTATAAGTTACTATTAAGAAACTGCTAATAATGCTAGAATATATTGATGATAATTTCCCTCTGCAAATAAAGATATCTATAATTGGAATGGAATAACATTTGCTGTTTCAATGCAACTCAAAATTACACGCAAATTGTAATAATGCTTTGACGCTTGCTTATTTCATAGGATTTTTGTCACATTAATTCCTACAAGGTATGATTTAAATGATGACTCGCTGGAAGAGCTTTTTTTGTCCACAACTTACATGTCGCCTCACCACATACTTTCATTTACATATTGGTTAAATTTGTACAACATTTACACATATTCAGTTGCGAAGTATTACATGAAACAGTATCTTTTTCTATCATTGGTAAATTAAAAATTTGTCAATTAGAAGTCAAAACAAAAGTGAAAGCAATTTGCTTGGCATTATTTAATATTTAAATCAATTTTCAGTTTATTACAAAGACTGAAAAATGATGCACTACTTTACTTTTTTCAAATAATTTGTTTTTAAGAAATTTAATACATGAAAATTAAAGTGAAATCATTTTTTTAAAAAATGAAGCAATTTCGAATACAAAAGAAACAAATCTATCATATAAAGAATGATCGCAAAAAATAATAAATCTTTTACAACTTAAAAGAACTGAAAATGGAAAAATAGGAATGAAGAAAAGAATCACTATTTGTTACAGTGAAACAATATAATTTTTGGTCAAATAAAATCTCTCAGTTTATTTTCATAGTTTCATTAAATATATATTTGTGAGAAACATTGGCTTCCCAACAATCTTAGCGACATATCTCGCCATTAATACACCGATATAAAAATATCCCCTAGGGATGAAATTTTTCAATACTATATTTTTTACAATTTTAATGTTCATATTTTATGCTTTTCACAGCTTTTATGAATGCTTATTGTAAGAAAAATTTCACTTTGTTTAAAAATTATTTACAGACACCAAATTTTACTTCTTCACTTTATATATATGCGAAAAATATCTCTAAAACGAAATATGATTGGCTGAGTTTATTCCCTCAAAATTCCCAATAGTCCCCGAAATTCCCGGTTTTTCCCCAAAATTCCCGAGTAAATTCCCAAGCTTCAAAATTCCCGGGAATTTTACATCTCTATGCAGAACTAACAAACTTCTCTAAACAATGAACACCTCGAAGTTGAAGCCGAATACAGAATGTGAATGGGCAATTATGTTAGGAAAGAGCATTTTGACATGTGATTTCATACGATAGAGTATTTTATTGTGCATTGCTCACTTCATACATTGTTCACGTACTGTTTGCCTTTAATTGTTTTAAGGTATATATTCACATAAATTTTATTAAAAATGTTATATGTATAAATATATATTGTACCGAGCTCCACGGGTTCGTGTTGATTGAGAGTTGAATAAAGCAACCACTTAATGCACACAAGACTTTTATTCGTAAAAACTTCACTAGAGAAACGAAATTCCCGCTGTAACAATCACAATTATACAGCTACAATTCGTCAGATACAATAAGAAATAGCTTCCAATCACAGGTCTCAAATACCTCAGACAGAGAACAACTAGCAGTCACAACTAATCGTCTTCACTCACTGACTGTCTTCACAAAAACTCTACTACTATTCCATGTCGGGCTGCGGTATTTATACCTGACTTGGCGGAGAAATCTACCAATTTCGCCAAGGCTCTGGAAGCTTCTAGGCTATCTCGGAAAATATTGGTCCTAGAGCTTAGGTGATGGATGTTTCCAGAAGTATCGATTTCTCGCCAAGTCGCCAAGAATCTCGCCAACCGTCGCCAAGTCGCCAAGAATATCGCCAAATGTCGCCAAGTCGCCAAATCATTAGGAAATCCGCTTTTAAACTACAACACGTCTAAATACCGCAATTTTTGCCCAAAATGTGAGAATTTCTGATCTGTCTGAGATATTTTAAGACAAATATAATCATTATTTACAAATTTGTAACATTGCCCCCCTCTCAAGGACTGCACGTCCCGGGCAGTACAATCCCCTGATAGGAGGCCAAATTTAATATAAAAGAATTTACATTTCAAGAGGATACAGAGCACATTACATACACAAGCAACTAAAAATACAAGAAAATAGAAAAGATTAAAATTATCTATACTATTTACAAACAGACCATGGTCTACTGATTTTTACTCTACATTACGATAAGGAGCTAATCTATCATAATGTACTACCTTTGGTTTTGAAGCAGATGATTTTCTTATACGAACCACGACGTCGTTCAGTCTTTTTAGGACTGTGTAGGGACCTTCCCAGTTGGCTTGCAACTTTGGAGAAAGTCCTTTACGTCGAATCGGGTTCCACAACCAAACTTTGTCACCTTCTTGGAATTCATGTCCCGTCGCTCTTGTGTCATACCTTGTCTTCATTCTTTCGGTCGTCAGGTTGATTCGGTCTCGAGCGAAGTTATGGACATCTTCAAGACGTGCCTGAAGGTCTCGAAGGTATTCCTCTGGCGATGAAGATGTATCCGGTGGACGACCAAACTGAAGATCACAAGGGAGACGAAGTTCGCGACCAAAGAGCATCTGTGAAGGAGTATATCCGGTAGTCTCATGGACAGCACTGCGATATGCAAGAAGAAACAGCGGTAGCTTCAAATCCCAATCTTGCTGATTTCTGGAAACCATAAGGGAGAGGTTATTCAAGATGGTTCTGTTAAACCTCTCTACCATGCCATCCGATTGTGGGTGTAGTGGCGTGGTCTGCGTCTTGTCTATTCCGAGAATTTGACACATTCCTTTAAACACAACAGAGGTGAAATTTGTCCCTTGATCAGAATGAATTTGTAAGGGTGTGCCGAATCTGGAAACCCATTGTTGCACTAGAACCTCGGCTACTGTAGTCGCCTCTTGATCGGGGATTGCAAACGCTTCAGGCCACTTAGTAAAGTAGTCCATGACAACTAGTATGTATTTGTTGCCATTTGAGGATCGTGGTAAAGGACCCAAAATGTCCAATGCTATCCTCTCAAAAGGTGCTCCTACGTTGTACCGCTGCAACCTTCCTCGGCTACGTTTCTTCGGTCCTTTACGTGCCGCACAGTCATCACAAGATTGGCACCATTTCTCTACATCTTGTCTCGTTTTGCTCCAATAGAAGCGTTCTCGAACTTTCTGTAGAGTTTTCATTACTCCGAAGTGGCCTCCAGTTGAGCTACTGTGCAATTCTTTCAAAACATCTGAAATTCTTGATTTTGGAAGAACAAGCTGCCATTTGAAATTACGTCCATCATCGGACTCCCATTTCCTGTATAAGACACCATTTCTTATATGGAGTGAGTCCCAAAGAGCCCAATATTGCTTAGTAGCAGGACTGTAGGTGGAGATATCCTGCCAACTTGGTCTCATACTAGAAGATTCTTTCAATTCAAGAATTGGATTTATATCTGGGTCTTCTTTTGGGCTTCCCTAAGTCCTTCATCACTCCATGGGTCTGGTTTTGATGGAGGTGAAACAGTAACTTGGCGTACCGAAGTATTTATCAGCTGATAGTTCTTCTCTACTCTAGAACAGTATCGACAGCTTTCATTACATGGCTTCCTTGATAGTGCATCAGCATTTCCATGAAGAGTTCCTTTGCGATGACGTATTTCAAAGTCAAACTCCTGGAGTCGTTGAATCCATCTGGCTACCTGTCCTTCCGGATTTTTAAAATTTAAAAGCCAGGTTAAGGATGCGTGATCTGTCCGGAGCAAGAACTTTCTTCCATAGAGATAATGGTGGAAATGTTCTATGGCTTTAACGATTGCCAGCAATTCCTTCCTGGTTGTACAGTAATTCCGCTCTGGTTTCGATAGACATTTACTCCAATAAGCAATGACATATTCTTTATCATCAATTTCTTGCGACAAAACAGCTCCGATATTTTCGTTGCTGGCATCCGTATCTAAAATGAATAATTTTTCGGGCTGGGGATATGCAAGAACGGGCGAAGATGTCAACGCCTCCTTCAGTTGTTTAAAAGCTTTCTCACATTCATCTGTCCATAGAAATCTCTGTTTAACTTCTGTCAACTTGTGAAGGGGTCTGGCAATACTTGAAAAACCCTTAACAAATTTCCTGTAATATGTGCATAGTCCAAGAAAACTTCTTAATTGGTGGACATCTTTTGGACGACTCCAGTCCTTAACTGCAGAGATCTTTTCAGGATCTGTTCTTACACCTTCAGCAGAGATAATGTGTCCCAGATAGCTTACTTCACGTCGGAATAAATTACATTTGCAAGGATTCAGCTTCAGGTTGGCCATTTTTAATTTTTCCAGCACCTTTCGGATGTTTCTTAAATGGTCTTCGAATGTGCGCCCTACAATAATGATATCGTCCAAATATACCAAACAGGCTTCGTAGGAAAGTCCTCGTAATACTGTCTCCATCAGGCGCTCAAACGTTGCAGGTGCATTGCAAAGCCCAAATGGCATAACCTTGAACTGCCAAAGTCCTTGTCCTGTGGTGAATGCAGTCTTTTCTCGAAGTGTATTTTATTAGCTTTATAGAAAAAATCCCATTAAGTAAATCAAGTAGAAATTGAAAAACTATTATACTTTTTGAAAGAATCAGCACCTTTAAATGTTTCTTCAACAAAATGGTAACAAAAGAGCCATCATCCACAAACGATCACGCGATTTAATCTTGGTTCAGAGCACTAGAGGAGGCGTTCTTTTCTCTTGTCGGGTTGATTCTCGGCACGTAGGGCGAAGGTCATAAAACGAGACTGTTTTATTTCCGATTCCGATCGCCATTTGGCGAATATTTAGCCAGTTTTTCTTCCCGTCTCTATTTCTTCGTGTAAATCCCACTTTTACTTCCGAAAGTGAATACAAAACTGATATCTCATTTTAAAATAGGATAGATAGTGAGGGGACAAGGATTTCGAATGTAAAATGTTTTGTCTTTCCTGACTGCTTGTTATATCCGTTTCAGAAATGAGGCAGACAGACAAGAATGCGAAATCATGGTTGGATACTGAAGTAGACTAGCCAAAAAAGTCATAATTCGATTGTTTTTGCATCAGAATAATGTACAACCTATTTCGTATATATCAATTAATTTCATAATATATCAAAGAAAAAAAAAGATAATGCTAGTGGGCAATGTTATATTTTAACTCCTTAGTAACTTAAAATAATCGATTCTGAGATTAACTATAAATAACTTGATCAGATAGAATACAAATGTAGACACTAAAATGCCACTTTTATACAATTGTTTTTTATGCTTTTTTCACACACAAACTTCGTCACACTTTTGTTATTTCTATATGCCAAAGGGTAAGATTCTTGAACATACACATAATTTAACTTAATAGAGATTTATAACAAAAAATACAAAAACTGTATTTATCTGAGGGTATTTAGCAGCAGTTGGAATTGAACTTGTTACCTTACAGTTCAAAGGAAGTGCTACTTTCTCTATATTATGTTGAAACATAAATTTTATAGTTAGGAAAATTCATTTCGTTTTATCATTCTTGAATCAATAATGGATCCAAATGTTGTCAAGATTTATGGACATGCTTTATTGCGCTAAGCTTTTGGTTACGCATAAGTGTCAACTAAATTCGTTGAACGCAGTCAACCACCTGTCGCTTCAAGCCAACTTAAATGCCAAATGAACAGTAATACTGATAGGCAATACTAGGTTTTTTAGGTACACCTATCTTATAGAAGGTTGAACTTTTGCTCTGGAGCTCCATAGAATCCAGTACCGTCTCTCTGATAAGCAATTAAAGTAATCTGCAACTCAAGTGGGATCCGTTTATTCACATAAAACATTCTTCTACAAGACATTTGATTCCGCAGAAGTTCTAACCAGCATTTCTAACAAAAAATATAATTAAGTATTATTTTTTATTAGAGACATTATATTACATTATTTATCAATATCATACTTTGGTTGTAAATTTAGGATATTCTTTTTTGTATAATCAACTTTTAATATCGATTTAGAATAGTTTCTATCAACACTGAATATAAGCAAAGCATATGAATTATTCTTTTGAACTAAAGAAAAACGCTCAAATTTCATTTATTGAAAGTTCATATTTTATAAAAAAAAAAAAAAAAAATTATGAAAAGTACAGTCTGACTTGGAAAAATTTTGTTTTGTAAGTTTCGCCCTGATTGATCCATTCGAGAACCAGTAATGTATGCAAGTGCCTGCCGAAGAATGCCTGAAGTCACAATTCCCATTGGGCCCATTGCTTATTCAATTTTAAATTCATGGAGAAATATTCCAAGCATTATTGCATCGAGGGATGAATTCCTAATTTGATACAGAATATTTGTAATAAAATACGAGGGAGTAATTTTAGAAGTATTCCATCTGAATGGATGGATGTAAAATGGAACGAGATATGGTAACGACTTCGCTAGGTTGCATATTTCTCTGTCTTCATTAAGATTTAGTATATAATTTAACTTTTTCATTTTATCAAGAAACTTGAATCTTTTGTTGAATTTCTTTCTATAATATGCCAATCTATTCCATCATTTTCCCTTAGAATGGTGGAAATGCGGATTAATTTATCAGTGGAATCTAACAGAATTTTCTTTAAATTATTAATAAGTTATAACTAATATGTGTAAACCTTTTTATTATATATTTTAAGTGCTTAAACATTATCTGATTAATATCTTTCGAAAAGATCAATTATGTGCTGTATTCGTATGTTACAAGGCAGAAAACACTGATAATTCCAAAGCACCGAATGTGATAGATATACCTAAATATTGCAGAAACGCAATATTATTAAAATCCTGTTGTTTAACAGTAGATGGACTCAAACTGATATTTTGTACTCCAAAAAGAGCTTTATACATCAATATTTTATATCAAAATAATATAGATTTAAAGATCTTCGCAAAGTAGATATAAAAAAAAGTAGAAATCTTTTAAATAGTGAAATTTCACACTGTAAAAATGACAATATTATTTTCATATTTGAGAAAAACATTATTTTAGAGTAATTCAATAACATTTCTTTTCAAATATTATTACCTCAACATTTTATTATGCATTAATTATATTATGCATTAATTTTCATCTATTTAACTTTACTGTGTGTTGAACATTTATCATATTATCCATTGGAAATATCGAAACAGGCTGCAAAATTTATAGAAAAAAATACAGATTGCTTGCACCCTTTTTATTGGAATATCTCATTTGTATTTTCTCGTTATAATATAATATCTTATTTTTAACATATAATTTAATTAATAATATATTATTTTTAAGAGATTGTTTTTCTGATCCTAATATTAATCGTTTCTAAATTTTTTCCTCCAGTTTTGGATGCATATTTTGTCCAAGTTTTGGACAATTGGGGAATATCAACTTCATCTATGACTGATTCACTTGACTTGTAGTAAACAAGTCAAGTGAATTAGTCATAGATGAATTTCATATTCCCCAATTGTGTCCATAACTATAGCTGTCCATAAGAGTTGTCCAATTATAGTTATCAAATTATCCGTAAGAATAGTTGTTCCATCTAATCAGTTAGGTTAAATGAAACAATTATTCTTCTGCAGCTTGCTTTCAAAAAATTAATTCTATAGACATTCTTATTTTTGAGTCCTAGTAGGAAAAAGGACTTCCCTCTTATTCTTCCGGTAGTTAATTTGACATATGGTACCATCAAGACCATCATATTGAGATTATTCATGTATGTTATGAGTAAAATACTTTCCTTCAGTTGTAGTACAAAGAAGAGAAAGATGTCAGGTCAGATAACGATCCGCCTACCTGATTTTGATTCAAAATAGCGACGAAATTGTTCTCGTTAGTGTTCTTGCTACGGCGAGATCTGGAAAGTTTTAAAAATGGTCAACTCCTACAAGTATATTTCAAAAACAAATAATTATTTTTTTTCAAAAAATTTCTCAATATAACTTTTTTGTTAGAGAGTCCACACAAAATTTCTATTAAGATACTTATATCATACAATACACTGGTGAAAAGGTTCCCTTAGATATTGTGTTGGACTTTTGATGAATATTAGAGACAGTTTGCACGATTTTGAATTAGAACTATATCAAGGATTCAACCCATACATTTAGTCTATCTAGTATTTTCATTAAGGTTCTTGTAGCAAAGAAATGTTGTTGTTGTTAACATCTGTGTCCAGCCTCTGCTAGACGAGATATATGAATTTATTTACCTTATTTTAATGAAATAGAATCACTGAATCAGGTGTTGATTTTTTAGCAGAATTTATCAATTTGATTTTAAAAATTCATTACTTATTACTGGGATTAAAAGCGGGATCTGCATCTTTCAAGAGTGTCTTCTACCAATGAATTACGCTGATCCTATTCCCTGCATTTGTTTTTTGGAATGGAAATTTTTTTTTAAATAAGAGTCACTTTTTTGGAAATGAGTTAAGACTCATAAGTACTTGAGCTGGATCACCTCACTATTTTAAAAAAGAAGCTTCTTATTAATTTGACCTCAGAACTGAGGTGAAATTTCAATCGCAGAGTAAATTGCTGACCACAAATAGCATGTTGTTCCCTGTTTTCACTACTTTTATACTTTATACTGCTGCTTTGTAGGATATAGGAAGCAAGTTCTGGGATCAATTTAGTTACTGCAATTTTTAAATCATGCTAGTTTGAGGAACCACTGTAAGTTTGCGAAGTGTAAGGGATATTTACAATCAGGAATATTTAAAAAGTATTCAGGTTAAGTGCCTGAATGTTTTATTGGAATACATTGATGTTTTGTGCGAGCTGCGTGCCAACACATACGGATAAAGAGACATGTGTGATTGTTCAAAAATTGTGCATGCCCATGTAACAATAGCAATAAAATTATTCTTTAAAAGAAGGGTCCATAGTACTAACTTTGATGTAAGTCTATAACCAGAGTAATCTGTCACTAAACCATCATTACTTTCTCTAGAATTTTCAAAATAAGTTCCAAGAAAGCGATTCTCCCTTTCTTTAGTTAAACATCAAATTTATTTTGCAATGAAGAAAATTATAAGGCACTTTTCCCCCTTACTTTGTGTGATGAATGAAGAAATCAAACTATATAAATTTTAAATTAATTTATAATAAAACAAAAAAGGTTATAATAATGTTTTGCGAATACAAATTTGAAAATACACACTTTACGATCAAATTTTTTTTTTAATAAAATAGATTAAAGATTAAATTTCCTTATACACTTTTTATGTAAAATTATTTTTTATATCAAAAGGAGTTCTAAAGTGAAGACATTGAAAATGTTTCAATGCCAATTGTAAAATGGCACCTTGCTGATTTTTTTTTTTAAAGCGAATTTTGGAAACTTTTCTTAAATCATGTAAATAACATTGCGAAATGTCTGGAATAGCCTTACTTTAACGTTTCTTTTATAACAAGAAAATGTAAAACGGAAAATAAATTACTCTGAGTGTATCCCTTTCAGAATCCGTAAATCCTCTCGTTTAATATCTGGCGACAACATTGGATGTATAGTCTCGAAATTAAGAAAGCTTTTCCGGTGTATATTTCATGATTTTCCTGAAATCCTCTGGGATATAAGCGAAATCTATAAATAGCCTCCTACATGAAAGAACACATCGTAGCCGAAATCTGATTGATATAATAATTTCCTGTGAAAATGTATTTACGAGGCTTTTAACGGCTGATTGTTACAGAATCTTTATTCTTCTTAACATTTTATAAAACGAAAGTGTTTCTTTCCCTTGTTTTTGTGTTTCTGTAGAAAATAAAGTGTGTATGTCTACATACTATGATTCACGAACCAAAAAGAAATCGACAATAGTATTTATATCTGTATTTTAAGTTGTTATGCATCTCTTATTATTAACAATAGAGGATAAAATATAGTTAATAAATATTTGATAGCAAAATGATTTTTTTATATTTTAATTTTATTACAATATGTTTTTAGAAAACTAGATTTGTTTCTCCCTCTGTGTGTTTCATGTAAAACCGATTTCTTTTCGTTTGTCAATTCTTAGAACTCTGATTTTTGAATCAACTCAAATATTTTGCTGCAGTTACTTTTACAATTCACCTAACATTCCAACTTGTATTCGTTTACTGTTGAATTTAAAATTCAATAATATAAAGTAGACCAATTCTATAAATATTGCTAAAAATCTATACCTAAATTTGGGACTACAAAAGCGATGTTCTGATAGCTGAAAATTGATGTTAAGTAACATACTTCCTGTTTTACTTTCCGGAAATATTTTTCAACTTAGTTGGTGAACTCTCAAGGAAGATCACTCCAAACCCATCCAAGCATACACATCGACAAATGAGCATGACGATAAAAGAAAATATATAAATAAACAGGTAGAAATTTATTATGAATTTTATAATTAATTCCATAAATTTTCTTATATTATAGCTTATATTATTCATTAATTTATTAAATTAAAGAAATTATTTTTAAAATTATTAAGTTTGCATCTTTGAATGCTTTGGAAAATAGGGAATATATCTTTAAATGTAAAATTATATATATAGTTATGGCTGAATGAACTTATGAACTATATTAAGTAAAAAAATAGTTAAATTCAAATATGTAATTAAAACACCCAACAAAAATTGAAAAATAAAACTAATATTTCATTAATATATATTTTCAATGTATTGATATATCAATTAATCTTTAGATTGATAAAGATGTCTTTTTCATTTTTCTTGATAAATAGTGTACATTTTTTATTTATTTTAGTGATTCTTACCAATTCACATAAGTCAGTTTATATTTAAAAAATAAAAATATATTTAAAATATGGAAATAACTGAAATGTTTTTATTTGAGAGAAATCTTGTGCTGTAATATATACATTTGGGTGGAGTTAAATTGTTGCAAAATTTGCTATTTTAATCTGCAAATTTCAACTTAATACTTTCTGTGTTTTGCATTTTTGCAACAAAAGTTGTATGCATCAAAACTTAACTATAAATTATCTTTTACTGACGTCAGAAAGCTTATAGCAAAATATATAACAGTGCGTTATAATGGTCGGGGCTATAAATCTTGGATATTTATTTTCTGGGTATCTTAATGTGAATCTCTTTCATGCATTATTTATTGTTTACTTACTACAAAGTTTCTAAATATGATATATAACTGTAGTTGAAATATGATGGTAGAATATTTTAAAAAGTTGGTTATAATGTTTCCTTTTTAACAGATGAATATTTCGTGTTTTGTAAGATAAACTTTTATTCGGAAAGCAAAGTAAAATAAGGTCTTACAATTTTGATAAAATTTACATAATATTTCTGATTTATTGATAACACGTCCATCTTGTATTTTTATTCAGTATTTATTTATTTTTAGTACTGGTTGCTTACTTCCACTAACGAAGATGTCCGATTCAGTAAATATATGTTCAGTTTTAACCATACTGAACAGACAAGGAATCACAGACATATCGGAATCATGATTCTTCTTTCCAAGCCTTTTTAATTCACCAATGTTCAAGAACATTTTGAATCTTCGAAATATTTTCTCGTACATTGATCCTATCGATACGAAATACATAAAAGTAAGGTATTGACTTGCAACTTTTCGATAATTATACATTTTTCTTTATCAAAGTTACCACGGTAAGTTTTATGTGTAGGTTATTGGTGTATTTCTTATTCGTTTCATTCTGTTGGGTAGCTAAATTTTGATAATCTTATCATTTATATCAATTGTGGTCGATTGTACGGTTGGTTTCCTTTTCTATAAAGTTAAGTCTGACACATAAGTTTCTTACAAACAAATTGATTTTATGGTATTATATATCGAACTTATTACCTCTGGGAAGTGAAGTTTCTTTTCTTGTAAGACCATTTTTGAGTAAGCAGATCCGAGTGTCTTCAAAAAGGATGTCTTTTTGGGAAGATATTATTTCTTACACTATAAAAAGATGTGATATTCAGGAACAGATATAGCTTATTGAGTGTCACATGATCAGTTGGAATAATATTCAGTAACAGACATAGATTATTGAGAGTGTCCCATATCATTGGTTTTATAACTGTATGGATGCGTTTCGCATATGAGGATAAATAATTTAAAATGAATTCCAAAATCACTGTTAAAATTCACTGAGTAGAATTCAAGAATTGCTAAAGGAAGAACTAACCATTCAATTATAGAAGCTCGATATGCTGTTTATTAAATTTAATCGAAAAATTAAACTTAAATGATTAACTTCTATTTCACTTTCAAAATTTTTTCTCACAAAACGTTTTTTTGAAAACAGATGTTAAATGTAAGAAACAAGTTATTTACTATCATATTTTAACAAAAAGCTATTCTTCCAACTGATCATTCGTAAAATGGCTATATCTCCTTTTAGGTAGTCGAATCTTAGGTGGGTTGATTGTCTATCCCATTTTAAGAGATATCTGTTGGAAGACCATTAGCAAAAATAGAAAGGTGTCTTGGATTAAAATTATTGAAAAGGTCAGGGTTCACCCATGTCTGTCAAGCCACTGAAGGATTTTTTAAAAAATATCGTATATTTCTACTTTTAAAATGACTACTGTTTCAATTTTTTTAAGAATTTAGATTAATTTTTTGCTCATAAACAGAGCATTTTTTACATGTTATATGCATTTGCTTATTTTTTGATATACATAAATATCCTTATTAATAATATATATTCCTCTTTATTGAACTTCAATTTTTTAGATAAAAAGGAAAATATTAAAGAAAGTGCTAAAAAGAGAGTTAAATATGATCATTTTTAAAAGTAAAAGTGTCTCAACAAAATCAATGTTTGCATCTTTATAAAGGAATAATAATATTTTATTTTAGCAGTTTTATTAATTGAATACTTAATGCTAAAATAAATTATTGACTAAAATGTATTGAATTTTTCAAGGTCTATGGTTGCTTGGTAGAGGAAAAAATGTGATTCTTGTGTGCGATGGATAGTGTTCTCTACTTCTGGTTCAAAACAAGGTCGCTGTGTAATGAAAACCTATGAGCGTTAGAAGTTCTTTAGGTTCGATATTCTGCCATACGGTGCAGATAAAGAGAACCAGTTAAGTGCCAAGCTTTTCTCTAAAGCCAATCAGAAAAACTTAAAAAGAAATAATAGAACCAAACTAATCTCTTTTAAATATTTTACTAACATTTTTTGGTATAAATAGCAGCAAAATTGTTATCAATATGGGATGAACAATTTTTAAAGAATGTGCTCAGTGACAAACTTGTTGCGGAACAGTTGTACTTTTTCTCACAAACTATCTTACTGCATACTCGCGTTTGGAAGATGAGATGATAGCTTAAACTGTCAGTTTTGTAGATTTTATTTCCCCAGTTCTTGAGCTAAATTCTCACTACAATAACAAATGTGGGCCGCTGTGGCCTGTTAGGGCGTCGTTCTCACTATCAGAAGGTAGTGAGTTCGAATCTCGGCTTAACCGAAGATCCGTCGTGTTCAATAATAGTAGCTAGGGCATGTTAAAACTGAGAGTGGTCGCAATGTCCTCCACGTGAAATGATACTTCTAGGGAGTAGCAGGACAAGTATTGGGAGTCTTCTGCTTGGTTCTTGGTTCAAATTCACGAAGACTTCACTCGGCCGCTTCTAGCTGGTACAACCAACTCAGGGCTTGGCACAGGGAAGGATTCTGGTCCAGCAACAACAACAAGAACAAATGTTAATGACTAGTGATTTACCCACATTAAATTGTAAATTTTAGGAATATTTTGTCTCTTAAAGAGAAAATGATGTGGATAACACAATATTAGAGCACCAATAATTAATAAATCAAAATAACTTATTTGATACTTGCGAACGTTCATAAGAACCGAGTATAAAACTTCAGCTATTAGCTGTTGATAACATATTTAATATAATACTTAAATCAGAAGGACATATTTTAGAAACTATTCATCTGAAATACTTTAAAATTAAAATTTAGCACCACACTTCATCGAAAATTAGCTATGTGAAGCAATGCAATTTTATAGTAGAAAAAATAAGGGTTTGTTTGTGGCATATTTTGTTAAGTTTGCTTCATAAACTAGCTTAAATATCCTTCAAAAATGATTATCATCTTCTTTATATAATATATCATGATGTCAATATATTCAAACATACAAAGGAGTTTTAAATAGA
The DNA here is from genome assembly GCA_037975125.1 of Latrodectus hesperus. Classification (NCBI taxonomy): domain Eukaryota; kingdom Metazoa; phylum Arthropoda; class Arachnida; order Araneae; family Theridiidae; genus Latrodectus; species Latrodectus hesperus. The sequence goes on along the minus strand of CM075856.1, from coordinate 70,777,917 downwards.
ATATATTTGGATAATTATTTAGTTATTACTATTTGCTTACTATTTTTTAATCAAAAATCCAACTTAATTTACTACTCCATATTACAACATATACATATGTTTATAATCACTGCATTAAAAACTGATACATTAAGTATTAATACATTTTATTACAGGAAATTTTTCTGCTGCTAGCATAGCCAGAATGCAATGAATTTTTTCTTTACTGTAGATCGTGATGAACCTAACATATCTCGCTGGAATCAGATATCATTTGGATGGGGTGTACGTGGGCAGCATAAGAAAACTGCTGTTGAGTAGGCCATCCCGTCGGAAATTGCTCAGTTTCTCGATCTTCCCCTCTGTTGTGCTCCGTTGAAAGCATCGGAAATGAAAGCAACAAATCAGCATACGTTATTGATTCAGGAGGGAAAAAAGTGGCGCAGCCCTAGAAAAACAAACACCGAGAAATCCTAAGTGGTTTTCTCACGAGTTTATTTAGGTGCACCTGTTTACCACCGCCTGGGATTAATTAACCGCCATGAATAATTGCCGCTCCAGATTTCCATTTAACAGCTCGTTAAGTTGGGGGAGGGGGGCGTTATCTTAAGGGTCCTTCGGAGGAACAGCGGGGGATCTTTTAAGAGGATAGGAAAATGGCTCTCCGATTCCGACTCCACGCTGATAACTGTTTAGGGAAAGGGCAACATTTCATCTGGAAGGTGGGCGTGGGAGGGGGTTTCCAGATAGTGTGGGGGTGGGGAAGACCTATCTGTTCGCATTCACCGATGGGAGGTCTCCCAACTGCACGTTGCGCTTCAATCACACTTCTCAACAGGAAGCCGGGTATTCGAGTTGGAGGACTTAATATTGCCGACACGTCCCGTGACCTTCTTCGTGCAAATTCCTCTTGTATTTGCAATAAATTTTCATTCAGTCCTGTTGTTTAATTAGAACAAGGTTATTTACTCGTCATTCCCTTCACAAATTGAAATGTATAAATTCATATATATGTATGTAAAATTCTGCATTCCTTAATTGTGCTTATATTTATCATCATAAAAAAATTCGAATTTCATTGAAATGATTAATTGTAAAGATTACTATCGAGAAAATCTCATGTGTAAGAAAAAACTCTGCTTCCATATCAAAGTGTAAATTCGATATATGTAATTAATGTTTTTCACATATAAAATAAAAAGTGAACTTCAGAAAAAGTTTTCCTGCAAAAAGATTACAAAAAAATCTAAGCATAATTTCGTTTTTACTATTTTTTGAGCATTTTTTTCTACTATTACTTGTCAATATTAAGAGGTCAATATTATTTTTTGAAGTAACAACACATTTTTAGTATTTGCATTTTAATAAATCATTTATATTTTAACAGAGCTCTTTAATTCAAAATATCTGCCACATTTTATCAAATTCATGGGTTCGATTGTGCCTTTAGTGGCACCTAAGAGCTATGAAAATAATTCATAAGTATACTCCCTGTGAATTAACATAATATTTTCAAGGTTTATATTAAACTACTTTTAGACCATGATGAGGAAGGGTGTTTTTCTATTTCTTTTTGAATAAACGTCTTGGGTGTGTGCTTCTTAATTTTGCCAGTCCTCTTGCCTGTCATGCAAAAATATGCTTCGCGTTCATGAATAGTAACTCTCCGAAGGAAATTTGGTAATAAATGATCGAAATAAGCCTTAGAAAAACTTTTAGCCAGCACTTACGCTTCGTCAAGTATCTTGGTTTATTGGAATTGTTTCTTTCATTTTCAAAAATATTATGTACATATTTCTTTAAAGATACTATAGCTTTGTAAATATTATTGCTATAAATATTAATGTAAGTATTATTTTTACGTTATCATGATATAGTAAATAAGACATCATGACAGGTAACATTATAAACAAAACGTGAAAAATTAAAATTTTGTTATAAATACTTTCAAGCCAATTAATGAATCAAATCAGAAATTTTGTAACAAAAATATCCGTACTTATTCCGTATTTTCTTTAATAATATTTTCCAAAGGTTTGCTTATAGAATTTCAATGAAAATAGCAATTAGAAAAGTAAAATAGCAAAATTAGAACCAAATAAAAGACAAAAGGATTTTAAAATGAAAAAATTAAGATTAGAAATTATTAGAAGACTCAGTAATAATTTTGCACTAAACATATGATGAATTAAACATGGTTCCATCAAACTGGAAAGAAATTGTCGATAATTAAAGCTAGTAGATGAAATAAAAAATTAAAATAACTAGAAATACCAACCACGATTGTTTTATAAACTGATTTGGTATGGTGCAATATTAAGGATGATTTCAATTTATGGTTTAAGTGTCGACTATAAATTAAGCTAATAAAGATTTCGCCTCCAATAAAAGATCGTTTAATAAATTAGAAATAAAGAAGGAGGAGTTTGAAATTAACAAATTGTGTGTATGAAATCTCATTTTTTAAAGAATGTTCATTTTGTGGCAGGTAAAAGACAACATGAAATCACTAAACGATAATTTGCAAAAGCTTTGCTGATTGTAAGCTCATGTAAAGGTGCTCATGTAATCAGCAAGTAATGAAGTTTCTTGTTATTTTGGGTATGGTTATCTCCCGATTATGGCAACAGTTACAAACATCGGGTATAACCACAACGAGGTATGGACAAAATCTTCCAAGAATAGTAACACTCTCGGGAGATCATTACGTTGTTTTGACTCAACGATGTCATAGAGTAATAACTGCTGGTCAGTTACCTGAAGATCTTGTTACTTTGTTAGGAGTAATGATAGTTAGAGAAACCGAGTATATGTATATATATATATATATATATATATATATATATATATATATATATATATATATATATATATATATATATATATACTACTGGCCTTTAAAATTGTTACACCAGGAAAGCGGCACACAACACACGTGAAATTTGCATGACGCATAGAACTTGCTGTGATATGCAAATGATTAGATTTTCAGCGCATTCATACAAAGCAGGTGACAGCAGCGACATCTACAATGTGTATAAAACCAGAGATTTGACAGCAGTTTTCTTATACTCAATTTCCGTTTCAACGATGTTTTCGGCAAAAAAAGTTGTTCTAATGCCTCGTGTAAGAAGAAGAAATGCCTATCAGCACGTGTCTCACTTTGATCGAGGAAGGATTATAGCCTACCGGGATTGCAGTTTATCGTATCGCAATATTGCTCATGCAGGATCTCAGCGACCCCCCATCACTAACAGCAGAGAAGACAGACATCTTATCCGCATGGTCACAAGGGATCGTACAGCCACGTCACAAACCCTGAGTCGAGAAATGGAGTCATTTGCAAGGCAACAAGTTTCTGCTCGAACAGTTCGACGACGTTTGCAGCAGCATGGATTGTCTGCACGGCGACCATGGCTCCAGATACCATTGACGCTTCGTCACAGACAGGAGAGCCTTCAATGGTGTGATCAGCGACGAACCTGGAAGCGGGAATGGCATCACGTCATCTTTACAGATGAATCTCGGTTCTGTATACAGGACCATGATGGCCGCATCCGTGTTTGCAGGCATCGAGGAGAACGCGTATTGCCAGCTTGCATTGGACATCGCCATACTGGCCCATCTGCTAGAGTGATGGGGTGCCATTGGATACACGTCTCGATCACCTCTTGTTCGCATTACCGGCACTTTGAACAGCAACCGTTACTTTTCCGATGTGTTAAGGCCCGTGGCTCTGCCCTATCTTCGAGGCCTCCCTAATGCTTTGTTTCAACAGAATAATGCACGACTGCATGTTGCCCGTACTGTTCTGAACTTCCTTGATACAGAACAGGTTCGACTGTTACCCTAACCAGCACGTTCTCCTGATCTGTCACCAATTGAGAACGTGTGGTCAATGGTTGCCGAGCGATTGGCACGCCATCACTCACCATCCACTATTGTCGATGAACTGTAGCATAGTTTTGAAGCTGCATGGACTGAGATCCCCGTACATGCCATACAATCTCTGTTTGACTCCATGCCTAGGCACCTGGAACCAGAGAGTACGTGTACCTTCCTGGGGCTTGAGCAGCCACCAGGCGCGTCGGCAAGTGGTGGATCGCCGAATGTCCTGTAGGAATGACAGGATAGCCTTGAATATAGAATCAAAGGTCACGAACCAGCTCCCGTAAACCCTGGTGATATGCGATCCGTGCCTAGGGCTAATTGGCACCGCGGTATTGGAGTCTTAACGGAGCCTCTAGTTGCCTGGTGAACTTCTAGAGTAATTTGCCTTGCCCAGTAACTCAGGCAATGCTGGGTAGACTTATATTACCTGAGCTTTTCAATTGTTATCTTGTGGCTGAAAAGACACAAGAAATAACAAACCTTTCTGCATTTGCAGGTGAAGCCTCTGAAGTAGACCTTACTGAAAAAGTCAAGGGAACTCGGAGGCAATCTAGTGAAGGGGCAGCAATGAATCCTTCACAGGAGGTAGAAGTGACCACCAAACCATATTCTTCTGGTGAAAGTTAGGAAGCTATCCCTAGCATGACTGACTTTCTGACCAGATGGGACTGTTTCAGCAAGACCCTATCTGCTGGAAATGTCATACGCAAGAGGAAACGGCAGAGCATATCATTTACGAATGTGATTCTCTTGCCCTCCCTAGATTAACCTCTTTAGGCATCATCCATACTAGAGAGTTACACCTAGACTCCATTAAAGGGTTATCGGACTTTATTAATAGAGTGGGTGATCCGAGCAACTGGAACTAGGAAACATTGGGTTTGGAGTTAATGGTACAAACTGCTGATAAAAGCAGAGAAACCCAATGACATACAAACCCCATTCTACGAAGAAGATGCCTAGGTAGATAAATGCTGTTATTGCAGCCAGAGGTGGCTGCTCTGATTTCTCAAAATCTATTCATCCTAATTTCCTGTAAATCTAATCACCTGTTCTTTCCACTATAATGTATGTGTCCAATAAATATCGTTCTGTTATTTGCATTCCTTCTTGGTGTAGCAATTTTAATGGCCAGTAGTGTATATATAAAGCTTGCTAACAAAAAGCTTTTCATTCGAAAATATTATAGATATGCATTGCTTTCCCTCAATTTCAAAGGAGGAAAACTTGTCTGTCATGGAACCGTGGACACCTTTCTTGGACACATTAATATTAGTTTCATGTCTTCTTTAAGAAAAGTCAAGATTCAGCTCACAAATTAGCTCTTGACAAGTTTTCATCTGGAACGTAACCTTAGAAAACTCTGCAAACATTAGAGAAATCAGCTTCTTTGACAAAGTTGAGCATTTTATAGGGAATTACCATGACGAATGATAGGCATGATCTTCTATATTTCAACGTAAGACTTTCGAAAAGATGTAGCATGAACTGTTCATTTTGATAAACAATGAACCCAGTCATACAAAACTGCACTTGGAAGGATAATCTGGAAGAAAAGAATATGCATCCACCGTACAGAGTGCCAGCTAGGTCTCCGAACTTTAATCCCATACATAACTTGTGTGATGACTTAAGAAATGTTATTGCATGTTGGCAAGTTTTTCCTAAAAACTTCCAGACATTAAAATCAAAGCCTTTGAAAGAATAAAAATTACTACTACAGTTATTGTTATCTATAGTCTCATAAACAGTATGAGACGCTTTAATAACTATATAAGATACCACATAAAAAAGGCCCATATGATGCATCCTGTTTTGGTCAATCTTGATTTTAATTGCATAAAAATCTCAATAAACATCCAGTACACAAATAATGTGATATTTTTCTCTTAATGTATAAGATATTAATGTATTAAATTTAAATGCAATAAACGCATTTTTATCGCAATATTTTTCATGTTTGTAACTTTAATTTCAAGCACTTTCCTCTTTGATATATGTGGAAATATCCAAGTAATTTTGAGGGCATTCTTTAAGAATATTAAAAATAAACAATCCATGTTTTTTAGGATTTGTATCAAAAATTAATGCTTGTTGCAAATGTTTTGGGACATTATTAGTTTGAAATATTTGCAATCTTAAGCAAATTTTACATTATGAAATAAGTACTTGCTGAAACTAAAATGAAATACAAAGAATCAATATGTTAGCTTGAATAAATTTAAGGTTGGAGTTCGTTTTAAATTTTTGCGATGAAATATTTGGTTTATTTTATAAAAAGAGGACTGAGTAAACTTGCTTCTATTATATCTTACACAGTAGATAGTTCTCTCTTTATACTAAAAACAATTAATTAATTAATACTAAGCATTGATTTCTACAATAACTGAATGGCAAAATATGTGCTAAAAATAGTAGATACTAACAAAGCTGTTTACAAAGTAATTCCATAATTTTAGAAAGAAATCTTTTTACTAATTGAATAGAGAAAATTTATTCTGAAAATTTTGTTGTTAATTATGAAAAAAAGCGTGTTTAGTAGAATGTGAGTAAAATTTACGTAAAAGTAAAAGAATACACAATATTAATAAAGTAGATGTTTGACATCGTAGACGAAAAAGAGCGATGTTTGTCTGCAAATTGTGTGTTGATTTCCTACCTCAGAATAAAATATTTTTTGTAACTATTGTGTGAGTGAGTTCATTTTTAAATCTAAATTCAATTTGTAAACAATAGTTGTATATAAGCAAACCTTCAAATGAAGGCAAAGAAATTTTTTTGAAAATTTTTTAATTCAAATATAAGGAAACTAACAAATAATGTGTTTGAATTCACTTATAGTCAAGCAAAGAATAATAAAAATTAATACTCTTTTGGTATGTATTTGTTTTCGTACTCTAAATTGCTTTTTTATGGAAAATTTTAAAAATAATTAAAATAACAATTACTTTTTAAAATAAACTATTTGAAATTCTATTTAAATTAATTGAATCTATTTTTACAGAAAATAATAAATATGAGAATGATTTATTTTAAGAATTTTCTTTTTTTACATAATTCAGAGAAATCTGTAACCAATAAGTTACTATCGGATTTCAGAAAATGTCCTTTTTATGTTTACAAAATATTATATTGATTGAATTTCACGAACTTCATTGAAAAAAATTTCAGTTATTAAATTTAAAAAATAATACATACATTGAAATAAAGGATCTGATTATTGCACTGATTTAAAAAGTAAAAATCTTTAATTGAACTACTAAAATACATTTAATTTGTTGATCATTTTGCAGAAATTTTATTAAATGTATTTTTGTAGTCGAAAAGATTTCCACTATCGCTACTGCTCTATTTCTCAACTTTTGACTGTTATCAGAAAAACTGTTCTGCAAGACAACGAATTTAGTGACTTTGCATTCTATTCTGACAAAAGAGCTTAAATAAGAGCTCACTTCAAGATTGAATACCTAGACTTTTATCTTTCCAAAATACTTTTTACCTCAACTGATATATTTTATTTTGATAAACGATATTTTGGATAAATTTAGATAAGGCATCTCCACCGTATATCAAAACATCTAAGAAATTCCAAAAGATGGTTGCCAGCCTGGAACATATATTCTAAAATTTTTGCTTTCATTTTTTAAAGAACAAAATATGAGAACTCTGATAGCTTTGAGATACAAATGCTTTTGTATTGATATATTTTTAAATACATAGGAATAATTGAGCAACAACTCATTTTCTTTATATTATAACTATATAATTCATACCTTATAATTAGCTATTCCACATAATTGAGTTTAATAATAAAAATATTTGCTGGAAACATGCTTACATTCGAAAAATTCTAAATGTTTCATATTTTAAAGCTAAAAATAACTCATGTTTCTTTAGTATTTGAAATTTATCATTTACTGCATAGTTCTATGGATTATTTAATTTTTATCGTTTTTCTAGCTTTGAATTTGTAAATTCGTCATTAGTTTTCTTCTTTATTGCAGAATGACTGACACGCTTCCAGAGAATAATTTTTTGAATCTTGTTATGTGAAATCTTGCAACAGATCTTTCAATTCCCAATAGCTCTGGAGAGTGATTTGCTATAAGATCAATATTTTGGATAAAATATTCTTTCTAATGTAGCGTAATGGTTTCACCTAAATGAGTACATTCATAAGCAAAACTTATGCAGTTCTAAAGACGGTGCGTCCTCATTTATTCTTCGGAAATTCCATTTTATTTTTATGAACATCTGAAATATCTTTGAATATTTTACATTTATTTTTTGTACATCCTTGATATTTCAAAAAGAGTTTATGAAGTTAATGACCGAAACGCAGATGCTCTGAAAATCAGAATATCAAACTTATGAGTCAGTCTCAACTTCTTGAAAAGTTTTTCTCAAAATATATGCAAAAAAGAGTTTGGTTTTACCTCCAATAAATATATGAATATATATTTTAAGCACTAAATATAAACTTACCATTATATTCAGGATACGCGTATATCATGTTGCTTTAATAATTAATATAAAGGTATTATCTCTTAAATTTGCTGGAAAAATTCACTAATCATCTGTATTTAAGGGATTATAGAGAAAAAATTAATTAGAAATATTTTTTTAAAAATAATTGAAATATTTTTACGAGTAACTCACAAAAGTAAACCATTATGAAAATTATACTAAATATGGATTTTTGCTTAAATTTACAATTGTAGTATCAGAAAAGTTATACTGACAAAAAAGAAAAAAGAATCATGGATACTAGATATTCCTATTTAGCTACCTCGTTTAAAAATCTATTGATTCCTTACGCTTGTTTTTAAAATTTGTTTTGTCAAATAGAAAATGTATCGGTATCTAAATCATTGATAATAACTTAAAGATTAATGACCACTATTGATTAGTGGGAAATATATATTGCCCTTCTGTGTAAACGTCTATAGAGGTGGGTACTTGGGAGTTTTCAGGCTTTCCTCCTTGGCGAAATGTGAATACGCCTCACTTTCTATGAAGTTTTCCCATAAGACAGTTTAACTCTGGAGATATTAAAAATGACTGAGAACAGATTTAGGTCATTAAAGTCTCTACTACACAGTATAAAAGCACCCTTTCTAATAGATGTTCATGCAAAAAAGATAATGCAGGATTTTTCTACTCCTCACCAGTAGTTAAGAGCCAGTTTTTATATTAATCTACTCCGAAGAGCACAAGGTTAAGCAACACGATTTTCATGAGCCTCACAGTTAGTCAATATTTTAAAACCGCAAAACAGAGAATTTATCATTCAAAAATTAAAATTTGAAAGGTCTAATGAGCAACTCTAACAACTAGAGGCTATCACATTTGAACACTCAACACATTTTTCCTTTTCGAAAGAAATTTTTTAATGCAATATATTCGTGCATTACAAAGCAGAAAATCGGGAAAATTTTAGAGCTGATTCATGAAAATATTCTCTAAGAACTGCATACAAAAAGCAGAAGGGCAGCATCCCTCACTAGCTGTTCAATAATGCCTATTGAACAGAATCCAAAACCTTCCACTCCAAAGTAGGCCACAGTGAACCGACGAGAAAGTTATTATAATTTGAAAAAAAAAATATCAATTCAAGGTCGACCCAATCACATGATTGTAACTCTAATAATGAGGCTGTTACTTTGATGATACTGAGATAGCCATTTTCACGCCGCTAAAATAGGTAAAGAAAAACGCCATTTAAAACAAAATTATTTTGAACACTATTTCCAAATCTTTACAACACTCGTATTGCTTCGAAAATTACCTCTGAAGCTACTAAGAGACCTCTTAATTCGTCTGATGATTATTAGACACATAAAATAAATGAGAGGAAATATATTAAAGGAAAATGAAAGGCAACGCGCTTTCTTTGATGTTTCGCAGGAATGTGTAAATTACGGGGAACGCTGCTCTCCTAATGCCAGGATTTCCACAAAAAAATTACACCTGTAAATCTTATCTTTTTGGATCTGGCGAAAAATGAAGGGTAGACATAACGGTGACGCAGAAAAAATAAGCCATAAATAAATTAAAAACCAATAAAACGCCTCGGCTTGGAAAAAATCCAGCGAGTGCGTTGGCAATAAAAAAAGGGAGGAGGCTTTTACGTTATGATATCCTCTATTAGAACAGGCAACATTACGTGTTTTTACTTAGGAGCAATATAGAAAATGAGGGGAATATAAATAATGACCCCCTTCCATTTCCCGAATTTATATCTTTTTCTTCAGTGCTTCCGTGATATTGAAGATTTCATATTTGATGCTTGCCATTTTCTGGCAGACCAAAGGCAGTTAGGTATATGAGAGTGTCCATAACTTTTTTTTCTATAAAGTTGGATGTTATTGTACAAGAGAAGTTTATGGTAAATTTGGGGTTCCATTCATGTAAATGGAATGGGTACATATGCCATTGCAATGATTATAGTTATCTTATTGAAAATAAAGATGATTAAATGTATTTTTTCTTTTACTGAGCAAGTCTACTATAAATTATGATACGATATTCCTGATTATGATCTTTTGGCAAAAATCATATTTAGACAATACATATTAGAATAATTTTTGATTGTATTTTATAAAATGATCAAAATGTGTTAACTCTTTAGGATTTTTTCAAAGTGAAAGATTTGTTTTGAACACATTTTTCAATGAAATTATTATTGCAACAAGTATTTTATTCAAACGTTAGAAAATGATAACCATTAATTATATTTTATTAATTTTGTTATTAATTAAAAATGAATGAAAATTTGTGATTTAAAATTCGGAAGAAATATATCATTATTTCTTCCGAATTTCTATCAATCTTATTCTATCACCGTTATTCTTCCGAATTTCTATATCATATAGAAAAAATTCAAATACCGTTTTGTTCTAGAACATATAGAGAAAATTTGAAATGCTTTGAATTAGTTTATATAATTTAAACTTTTTTAAATACTTACTAAAACTTAAACACTGTATATATATATATATATATATATATATATATATATATATATATATAAACAAACCTTTACAAAATAATCAACATTCTTCAAAAAATTTTCTTAATAGAAAAATGTATCAAGAAAAAGGGAAAATGATTCTTGTTAATATTTGGTATTTTACATATTTAAAAGCATTTTAAATTCGATAATTGGAATTGTCCAGCACTATCTTCTGAAAAAAGGTAATTTTTAGAAAATTTCATGCTAATAAAATGTAGAATATTTGACAAGAGGATGGTAGTACAAATTTTTATTTTATTGTTTGACTATGCTTCAACAATAAAATACAATTAGCTAATGTTAAAATGTATCTTCCAACAAAAATAAGCAGTTTTAAAGAACTCTGTTAAAAAAAAAAAGAAGTTGTTTCGGAAGTATTAAAATCTTTTGGTTTCGCGATAGCCTATTGGAAAAAAATCGTTGCTGTTACGTTTTGGAAGTAGCTAGCGAGATCTATATCTGAAAAATATCTTGCCGAAAACAATCATGCGAGAAAACTTGCGTGATTCTAATATTTGCAGGATCAAATGTGTATCTTCGGCTGTTTTAGGTGAACAAGAGTCTGGTAACGACTTTAGTACTTAGCCATGATTCGAATTTACGAATCAGTTGACTACCATAGCGAAAGATTTGGTTTTCTCAACAAGTGATTTGAGATAAAACTGCATTATTTTTGATGAGGTTTTTAGTAATATCCAATAATAAAAACAACTATCAATTTCAGAATTTCCACTGTCCAATTAACATTAATTAACCCTTCAAGAAAACATTTAAAGTGAAGTAATTTGATCAAATTTATTAATTTATATCAAATTACTTCACTTTAAATGACTTTTTAATATAAAAGAAAATATAATATCAACAATTTCAGGAATATTAGATTAAAAAAGCTTAAGAATTGTATAAAGATTAATATTTTAAAAAAATAGTTTCGGATTTAATTTTCTTGTTAGTTATTTAACACATGAATACAATAAGCTTTTAATATGGCTTGGATATCATGTAATGGGTAGCCAATCTGTCTAAGTCAACAAGTTGTCTTTCGAGATGACTTCTCATCAATAGTGGGTGATATTCAAGTGTCGTAAGTAAAGAAATCAGTAAACTCTCAGAGCATGTACCCAAACAGACAAGTATATAGAAAGTAGCACTTTAACTTCCATCTTTGGTGTATTCAATAGTGGATGAAATCGAACTGAGGAATCTTTTAAAAGTGGAATGTCCGGTGTCACTAGGACTCTTAATATATCTTATTATTCTAAGCCCCCTTTAGGCTTATTATAAACAAGTGGTAAGTCTGCACTTTTCGTACTTCAAGGTCTCAACTTCGATCCTAGGCACTACTAAACAATGAGAGGTGACAAATGCATTTCCTATTTTTGCATACATTTCTGTCGAGGTAGATGCTTGGTAGTGTTCAAAGTTTCTCTTCTTTTATGATGAGATGTATATAGCATACTTCCTATAAAATATTCTCACAAATAACAAAATAATGCAGTGGAAGTTTAGGGAATGCTAGCAAAGTATGGGGATAATGTACAATGAAATATATGTGCTTCTTGGAGTTTCCTTCTTGAAAAGTAAGTTCTGACTTATGTACAAAAAAGTGGTGTGTATTGCAAACTAATGATATATGTAATTATGTATAACCTCAGGTATCGACTATCGTAGTCAGAAATTATGAGGTTGTTGACAGTTTCTCATTGCTTTCAATGGCAGAAATTACTAGTCTTTAGATAAAATAATTCAACAAAGTATAAAGTAGACATTAAGTTTAATGTCCATTTAAATTACAGAAAGAGTCAACACAAACGCTAATCTTAAATTTTATCATTTTCTCAGTTTAAATATTTCTTAACAATTTCTGGAATGGTATACTCTCATTTTTGACAAGAAATTTGCTCGTTATATTGTATAGCAAAGTACAATAATTTCTTCTGACAATTTAGAGATTCGGGCATTTAGTAGGTTCGCAACCTAAAATAATCAAGGTAAAAAGTCTCATGAACGGGGAAGAATTCAACATGTAATTTAGGTTGCAATATTTTCTCTCTCAAAATACTGCTCAAAAAATAAAATTACAACCAATAAAACTGAGTATTTTTTAAATTTTCATTACATGTATTATTTTTTTAACAGTTTAAATATGTTTCCAATGTATAAATGAACACTTAACTTATATATAGGGAAATCTGTTTTCTATTGAAAATAATTTTGTTAATTTCTAGCATAACAGTCTTTTTGACCAAATAAAATATCAATATTTTTAGCTACACCAAAGTGTACTTTTATTATTTATATATATATATATATATATATATATATATATATATATATATATATATATATATATATATATATATATATATATATATATATGTTACATTAGTAATATAAAAATATAACTATTTTTACTACTTTTTATACTTTGTTAATATTATGGTGGGTGGTGGTGGGACTAATCCCCATCTGGTCTAGTGGAATTATACTATTAATGTATTATATTATATTATGTTAATATTATTAATGTAACAATAAGGATTTGAATAACAGAATAAAAATCGTTTTACGAGTTTTTATATGGTTGCAATATTTTACTTAAAGACTAGTAATCATGATCATACAAAATAACCCAAGTAAAAATAAAAACTATCAACATAAAAACAAGAGTCATTCCAATTTAGGACAAACATATTGCGAATTGTAAGAAACAAAACATGCATAACATTTCCAATCGAATAATCGTGAAATTCACTTAATCCTGAATGGCACAGAGATTCTTTTCCAATTACTTCCCTACCAGCTCAATAATCATTCCCGACTACTTTACTTTTCCTTACGCGTTCTTTATCGGTTAATCCGCGCTATTACCGAGAACATTCCAAGATCTTATGTTTTGTGTAAAAGCTTGAACAAACTGTCTTAAACTGTTATAGATAACAATCTATTTAGGGGGCTGAGTGTCCCGTGAAGCTCTCTCGGCAGGAGCTTAAGTGGAATCCTGCTTGCACTGCTGTGGAAAAAGAAGTCCAGTTCATCATCTAATGAGAAAGTATTCTTCTCGCGGCTACGATTATTTTAAAAACAAAATGGTTGGGAAATTAGTAAGTGAAAAAAAGGGCATGTACGAAGGCAATTTAGAAAGTGTAAAGAAATTTTCAACAATAGTATTTTTTTGTCTAAGGGCTTTTATAAATAATTGATAACTGTCATAGTAACACTTTTTTACTAAGATATGTAAAGAAAAGCGAATAAAAAAATAATGACTTAATTCCCAATGACTATTGGACGATTTTGAAAATTTTCAGACAGTAAAAGAATCTGCAAATAGCTGGCAAATAATTTCTTAAAAATCAAAGATATTGAATTAATAGCAGGAGAAAGTGGTATAAAGGAACAAATTATGAGTATAATAATTTATATAAATAAAAAATAATTTATTCATAAATCATCGTGACTATTTAACAATAAATATATGGGTTACTTTAATCTAATCTTTTGGCATCATTTTGGTTTTGGCTACCTTTTTGGGATTTTAATTCTTTCTCCTGAAAATCTGGATTCAAACTACTATAAAATCTTGTGAATTATAGATAAATTATATTCCAAAACTCTAGTGATGGTAATAAAATGTTGCATATTTGAATGTTTTCCTTTATTTGAATTTTTATGTTGAAACAAAATTTTAGCATCAATTGTATTCAATACTCTGAATATACAGCGTGAAATTGTATCGTTCATTTTATAATTTTATTTATTCATTTCAAAATGATTTGAATATATATAAATATACTCATATGTTTTTTCTAGCATAAAATGTCATTTATTAAGTTTATATTTTTACTACCGAAATTTTGGTCATAAATGTCTATATTATAAGACAAATCTGATTACTATTCCATTTGGCCAGAAAAATCGATAAAATGTACCATTCCTATTATCAATGTTAAACAAAATAACCCCTACAGAAACATTTTATTTTATCGAGTTTTTAAAACCGGCTCTTCACTATACCTTACTTTTAAAACTGACACTTTTTTAGTACTTTTCCATTTCGCTTCTACAAACGTCGTGGAATTGACATTTTTTTGGCGACAACCGACAAGATAAAGAAAACACACAGTAAATATTATTGTCACTTGTAGCATTTTGTTTTGAAAGTATAAGCATTTTCCCCTCGCTTAAAATTTTTGTTCAAAATAATACATTGTAATTTGTCAATTAAACTTAATATTTTGTAAATTTCAAACTCGTAGTACATTTTGCAGCTTTATCAATTGCGACTCCAAAATGGAAGTTTCTATATTTTTACGTAAATTTGTTACTAGTTTCTTGAAACATAATTTCCTATTTTGTTACTAAAAATGAATATCTTTGGTGAGATCTGCACTAACGGAAAGAAATAATACCCAAATTTGGTAATAAATTTGTATTTTCAGTGAACTAATTATTAGAATTTTTGATTCGCTTCTTGACATTTTTTAAATTTACCAGATTTTGTTTTCCGCATATTTGAATATAACCTTTGTATATGTATTTATAAGTCTTATATTTGTTCTTAATTATTTACATATTAATATAAAATTAATTCATTAATTCATTTGCATAATTTTCTGAAATAAATAAATATTTATTAAATACGAGATTTCAAGAGAAGTTATAGTCATATTTTCTTTTATTTCTTGATATTAATATTTATGTTTTCTACATAAATACTTATATAAATCTAAACTAATTATGGCACCTCATAATGGTTAGTTTAACTTTTGATAA
The DNA here is from genome assembly GCA_037975125.1 of Latrodectus hesperus. Taxonomy (NCBI): domain Eukaryota; kingdom Metazoa; phylum Arthropoda; class Arachnida; order Araneae; family Theridiidae; genus Latrodectus; species Latrodectus hesperus. The sequence goes on along the minus strand of CM075856.1, from coordinate 70,762,259 downwards.
ATACTTCTTGGGAGTTGTTTTAAGGCTTCCTGAACCATTCATTGCAAATTTACTCTTTTCTGGTGGATATCTCACTAATATTGAGCAATGCTAAAATGTTTGAAAGGGAAAGCTCATAATATTTTTTTATCCAATGGCGCGGGCACACAAGGGTGACTGAACCCTATGCCACAACACACAAGGCCAGAAATTGCTACTCATTTATCGTTACACAGCAAACACCTGTGAACCAAGTCACGGAGGCCAGTAGCGTTACCCGCGCCATACCACCACAAACCCGTTTATAGGGCGGGCCACATTCATACTACATCACAGAAGAAATGACAGAGAGAACAGAGAAGGAAAGAAACAACCATGCCCGAACCAGAATTCGAACCCAGGATCAACAGCTCAGGAGTCAGGAACGCTAACCACTCAGCCAATAGGTCGGCGTATTTACTTATATATTTCAGTGCCTAGAATTAAGTTATTTTGTCTCTATTTTCGACCCGAAGAAGTCTTACAATATAGACAACCACATTATTATTTTGCACCAGGATCAAGCTTAGAATTCCATGGTAATTCTTTACATTTTCATTATGTGTATTAATTTAGGTTTCATGGAAAACTTTTTTATTTTTCAATACAATATCGCTAACATAGGACTTGTATTTCAATGTAGCTATTTCACACACCTACAAGTTTCAGTTGCCGAGTTCAGATGATACAATTTACTAAATGTAATGAGTTTTAGTCTTGAAGAAATATAAGTTCTATCACCATAACTCTTACAATTTTTCAAGGTTTTTTTTACAAGAGTACCTACTTTTACAACAAGGAACACTATAAAAAAATAACAAGCTTTTTTCCACGCCGCAAATGAAACACACTGAAGGAATCATGCAGATAACATGAAATTTACAACATGCATTAGCGAAAGTGAGATATGAAAATGATTAAAATTTCAGCGCAGACGTACATCATGCGCGCATGTGGCGAAACATCAAAGCGCCATTTAAAGCTTAGAGATTTCGACGATTTCAAGTTCGGCAAATGTGTTTTTTCTTATTTTTTCAAAATTAAAAAAGCGATCAATTATGCCTCGTAGCAAATATGCAATTACACCCTCGATCATATTTTGGTCAAGTATGCGAGTTCGACAGAGGAAGGATAGTGGCATACCAGAGATTGTGAATTATCTTTCAGGGAAACTGGTAGTCGTGTTGGATCAAACCAAACAACTGCAATGACTATATGTGATCGTTGGATACAGGAGGGTACGATGGATCGGCATATTCGATCGTACCCACCTCAATGCACCACCTCACTTGGTGACAGGCAAATAATGCGCATGGCAGTGACGGATCGCTCACCTGCATCACGAACCATGGCACAGCACATTCAGTCTGTAACGCATCATACAGTGTCTGCGAGTACCATTCAACGTCATTTACAGCAGAGTGGTCTGTCAGTAAGATATCCACTGCTTCGTCTATCCTTGACGTGGAACCACAGACGTATCCACTAACAATGGTGCGATAAAAGAAGGATTTGGACAGAAGAATACAATGAAATTGTCTTTACTGACGAGACACGCTACTGTCTGCAACACCATGATGGTTGTATTCGAGTCTGGAGACACCGTGGAGAGAAGATGCTGAACAGCTGTGTTATGCACCACCTCACTGGTCCTGCACCGGGTATTATTATTTGGAGCGGTATTGGATATCGCTCTCGCACTCCTCTATTGCCAGTAGTTTAAACAGTCAGCGCTACTTCTCCGAGGCGTTGGAGTTCGGAGTGTTCTCCTTACCTTCATGGCTTACCCACAGCCATTTTTCAACAAAATAATGCACGACCACACGTGGCACGCATTGTCCAAGAGTTCTTCGTCAATCATCAGATTAATTTTCTTCCCTTCCCGGTTTGTTCTCCGAATCTTTTGCTAATAGGAAACATGTGGTCCATGGTTGCTCAACGATTGACCCAGATTACATCCCCAACTGTCACACCAGATCAACTTTGGCAACGTGTGGAAGCTGCTTAGTGTGCTGTACCCCAAAAACACATCCAAAGTTTCTTCGAATCAATGCCGAGGCGTGTGGCAGCGGTTATCTCCAACAATAGCGACTACTCTGTCTACTGATTTTGGCAGGAACCACACTTCACAGAAATTTATAAATTTTATCATTGATATTTGGTGAACAAGTTATCTACACAAATTTTGTTGAGATATTTCTTGTCTTTCTTGGTTCAATTTGGGTAGCCAGCAGGAATTAACGGCATTGTGTTCCATTTGCATGTTTCTGTCTGAGGAGAAGTGGAGAGAAAATTATCAATCGGATGTTTCTATGGCACCAACATGCTTTCCTGCAGCTAGCCCAGAATCGGGCTTTATCATTTAGGTGGAAGCTACCGGGAGTTCCTAATTTAGAAGCAGAGATCAACCAGGAAACCCCCAATACTTGACCTGCCATCTCAAGAAATATCATTTTTTGTGGAGGACACTGGCGACCAACACCGTTTTAATGTGCCTTTTTATCTATAGTGAACACGATAGGGCTTTCGTTGAGTCGAGATTCAATATCACTACTTACCGATAAAGAGAACAATGACCTAACCAACCTGGCCACAGTGACCCACTAGTCAGGTGTCAACTGCATTTTTGGACTGTGATTCCAAATTATGAAACTATCTTGAGTGGCTTTGGACAGCATAATTTGGTAGCCAGAAACGTATAGCAATAACCTATTTATTCAGACAGAAAAGATGAAGTTCAATTTTAATCCGATGAAGTGAAAAGGCAAAGAATTGTTTACTCGCTTCTTACAATTGATTCAAAAGAAAACTGGATCGTATGGAAAATTAATGTACTTCAATCTCATGATATATTTGGACACACGATGATTTTCGGATATACAATGATCTGAGACTTGAGCAACAACCAACCCCGTTAATTCCAGTTCTTTCTAATTGAGTAATTTGCTTACTATTCATGAAGATTAAAATTTTATGTGTGATAAATTTTTCCGTGTCTATTAAATAAATAAAATTTCTAACAATATATTTTCATATATTTTATTTAACAAAGGGATTGATTTTAGTTAGAATTACCTTTCATCTTACTATGTTAAGAAATAAACATAAAATCCAAATTATGAGCGAATGTTTAGTTACAGTATATTTTTCATTTTTCTTGTTGATTTTATTCAGTTTTTTTCTTTTCTTTTTTTTACCATAAAATGGTTGTTTTTCTCCGTTCCAGTTGAGATTATGATTACATCACTTTATTACAACTCTCGGTAAAAATTTACCGTTGACGAAATTTTAAAAAGTCGCCAAGGGTGACCGTATAACGAATTTCCGACCGAGAAAAATGGCGGGAGGAAAAATGGCTGAAATAGTGACAAATATTTCATACATTGTTGATGATATTTAACAATATGCTCAACTAATTTTACAAAATTAATAAAAAACGCAGATTTATAGATTTCAAACATCAATGGTAAAATAATAAAGTTGATATGATAAATTATCCATAAAATTTTTTGATTAAATTTTATATTAATGAATTTAAATCGGTAAATATTCATGAGAAATTAATGACAAATAGGGTTGCCAAAATACTAGTTTGCCGGGTTTCCAGTAAAAATGTTAGCCAAATTTGGCACCAAAACAAACGCGCCAAGGGTGACCGTGCAGTAAATCTAATCCCAGTTCTCATTGGTTTAAAATATAAATGATATCAGATAACATTTCATCTACGTCACATCATATAGAGAAGTCATCGTAAATTCGACTTGTTGACGAATTTCCTGCTTGCCTTCAAATCGTATTCTTCAAGCGGCAGCAAACAAGGTGTTGTTCACCATCGAATGTCTGAGAATATTGTGGAATCTTATGAGAGCGCAGAAAATCGAATGTCTGAAAATTAGCACAAGTGCCGTATAATCTATGATTCCAAAATTATGAATTTTTTTGGTAATGAAGAAATGTTGCCAAGATGCCGTATCGTGACGTGCGCGATGACGTAAATACTAAGATTACCAAAATAGAATTTTCTGCACAATTCTTATAGGTCTCTATATGTATGTAATAACAGGGAAATTGCCAGATACATAAGAAAATCCGCGATATTTGCCAATTTCAGAATTTGGCATCATGAATTATACGTCACCTGTGTTTGAAAATCTTTGGAGAGAGCACAACTTTGACGACAAACTGAAAAAAGAGCCAATCCAGAACGAAATTCCAGAAATAATTAGGTTTACTATATCTAGTGTATCGAAACAAAGTTACCAAGATTGGCCCAAGCCACACTTACCGCCAACCAAAATCATTCGCGCCAATTGTGTAGGTTTTTCTAAGATCCAACCTATTTTGTTAATAAAGCGATTTATTACATAAGGTCCAAAATACCGATTTCAGAAGCCATTTTCCATTGATTCAAGCCGTTAAAACGTTGACAATAGAATAGAAGAAAAAGCAAAATGAAAAAGACAAGACATTCACTTAATGGTTAATTTAAACCAGCACAAGGACGATTTCAATTTTCAGGAATGAATAGGATTTTAAAGTAATAATTGCAATATTTGTAAACAATCTCTTTTAAATCTTACAATAATACCTTGCTTACTTGCTTACACCAGCATTAAATTTTAAATATTTTTAATTTACATTGAGACTTTATAATTTTTTATACCGTAATCACAATTCTTTTTTTCTAATCGTAATCTCGCTTTTCATTTTTATCATCAACAGTTTATAAATGTAGTTAGCTCTGATATTTTAAATCGCAGTTAAGTGGATAGGTCAACTTCTGAATTTGCACTCACCTTTTCAAATTTCATTACTATGCAAAGGTGAGATTATAACCCTTACGTAAATTAAAAGCGTATGGGCATCTACAGATGAACAATCTTTGAAAAGGTAAATACAGAAGAGGTGACATTTCATATAAGGCATTAATGCCTTTCTAAACACAAATACAACTTTAATTTTTCAGTTATTAAATCACTTTTATTTCAAATCATTCACCTCATTAGTATTAGAATTCTTCGAAAAATATAAAATATAATAACCCACACAACTCATCACTGTTTCCTACTATAAAACCGTTCCAAATGCAGGAAAAATACAGTCTCCTTAACGGAACAATTTGTCATCCCTTTACAGCCATAATGAGACCGACGTCAATATCAGCCGATAAAAGAAGACAGATGCGTCCAGGTCCTCTCTCAAGCGATGCAGAGGTACAAGGAGAACTTCAGATTTCGGACCTGTTCTCTCAAGAAAATTTCCAGTGATTAATGACGTTTGTAGTGATGCTGTCTGTAAATGTGAGATGATAAAAGTGATAAATGAGGCATCGCTTACGAATGGCAGCTATGATGCCACGAAATTTTAAGATTCAGAGCTTCAGAACATTCTCTCGTTTTCATTGTTAGAATTTTTTTATTTATCCATTAAGGCTTCAACCATAATTTCTGTTTAAAATTAAGTTTAACGGAAGAGAGAGAAAATAGAAGTCAAATCATTCATTTGCTTCATTTGAAATAGGAAGCTAACATGTCTTGATTGAGAAAGATGTTGTTCTCTCGTCTAATATGTGATGAGATCAATATTTGACATCACTCAAGAGCATCTAACTAAAAAAGATATATGTATTTTAATTCTAATATTAGTAAGAACTTATGTGTATTCATTTTTGTTCTAAAAGAATTTGAATATAAATGCAATTACCTACTTCATTGTTTGGCTGTATATCCTAAAGGTAGTTATTTGTGTTCAGGTGTAGCAAGAAGAGAGGCCAGAAATGAAAACATAACAAATTATAGTTTTAATGTACCTAAAATGATATAATGTTAATGTCTTATGTGAATTTTAATCTCTATTGATTACGATATCAAATTTTACATTTAATACCTCTTTAACAGCAAAACATGGTGGAGATGAAGGTAAATGCATTAAAGTTAATCGTTTCCATTTGCTTAATTTGTTTAAATAAAAAATTTTTTCTCTGAAGTAATGATAGATTTATGATTTATTTTTATGAAAAATACAGTGATTTGAATACCATCGTACAAATATGCAATCTCGGGGATAGTAACTAGAAAGGAAAAAGCTTTATTTATCGTTTCAAAGAGTAATAGCAACCCAAACACGCCGGGATTCATTGTAATAAAAAGAGTATGCTTGTTGCAGAATATTATATAATCGTAAGAATATTCGTCCACTTGTTGTATATAATGTGTAAAGCTGAATAAGAAAATCTTAAATCGTTAAGTCCGTCATTTTAATGAGGTTCAAATTTTTGAACGTGTCTAGGTATGTCATTAGCGTAAAAGAAATATTTCATACATAAAAGAAAGCTAGTAAAGCAAAAAACATTTCTAATATTCAGTACTATATTTAAAACTTAAGTGTTATTCATTAGAAAGAAATCTTGTTTTAAAAATTATCATTAAAGTGATTCCTATGATGATGATTTAAAACGTAATTCATTCACCAATTTTATGATCGAATTTTTTCCCATTTGTGGTTATTAAATTTTTGAAAAATCTTATTCAGACCTACACTTATCAATAGTTAAAAAAAGTGGCTCCAAAATAATGTCAAATATATTTGCAAATAAGAAAAATGACTCCAATGAGACAATTTTATAATAAAGCTATTATTTAAATAATAAAATGATAAATTTGTGTCATTTTTAAAAAGTGAATAGTGTTGTTTTCTTTAAGATCTTACACAAAACTATATATCTTACTACTTATCTTCTTACTAAATATTTACTTTTGATAATCGAGACTTTCTATATTAGGGTTTTTCTTTTGGCAGCAAGCAGGAATTAGGAATTAGCCTTAAATTATTATTTAATCGATTATCTATACCTCGACAAAAAATTATTTTAATTTTTATTTTCTAAAACTATGAAAGGAATAACGTTGATTAAATGAACATTTTAATGATATTTAAGATTTTGGCGCACAGTTTTACGCTTTTAATTATTTGGTGGTCTCTCTTCGGCAATAAATATTTATGTGAATTTCCTACACGCAACTTTAGTGCGTAGGAAATGATTGAAATGAAATAGTGCTAAAATAGTGAAATAGTGCCTGAAGTGATTGGCAATCGTTATATAGTTAGTGATTAAAATATTAAATAGTCTTATATCATCATTTTTTTTGTCTATTTTGTATCCATTGTCATTCCACAAAAAGTTGTCATGGTGCACACTTTTTGTGTCCAAGCAGTCTTAAATTATCAACTTTTTGTGTCAAGATTAATTGGCTTACCGAAAAGGTTTATCGTATTTCCTTAATTTTAACACCACGTAAGGACCTAAAGATGTTGTTAAATAATGGCTTACAGAGATAGTTAAATATCTACTACGAAAATTGCATTCCGAGAAATTTTTGCAGAAATAATGATCCATACTTAAATGTTTCAAAATTTAAAAAAATAAAAAAAAACAGTTTTAAGAAATTCAACAAACTTTTTGAACGTATGTTTCAGAAATCTGCTTTTTATTATTTCAGCAATATTAATTTTAAAAAATTTTAATGTTGGCCCAAGCAAGGCAATATTGTAAAGAGTCAAAAGAGATTGTTTACAAATATCGCGATTATTAATTTAGTATTCTATTAATCAATGGGCGCTCCGTGGCTGAGTGGTCAAAGCATCACTCTGCTAATCGCTTGAGAGCATAGGAGTGTGGGTTCAATTCCCACCGTAGCCCTGGGTGTTTTCTTCGTTATCTTCTGTGGTTGTACATCTGTCATTGTGCTATTTGTCCTATTATCGACGAAGACTTACAAGCGGATCTGAAGAATCAAGCATACAAGTCTGAATACATGTAATGTAATAAATATTAATCAATGAAATTTTTAAAAATTTTAATCTTCAAGTAATGTAATTCAATGAAATATCTTACCCGGAACAACGATTATCTCCGACTGCTTCAAGTCGTACGACTGTCTTTCGGATAGCGGCTTCGTACACTTTTCAATTAACCGCTCTGAGACCACTTTAAGGATCCGCAAACTGGGGCCCATACTAATAAGATCGAATGTATGTGGTTAGTCATCAAAAGAAACTTTAGAAAAAAATGTCACCACCAGCTCGGCACCACAAACGCCATTTTTGATTCTATTGAAGCTCAATAAGGTTAGACGGTTTTTTTTTTCCTTTCTTTCTGTGCTTACTCCTTTAATTTTTGTTTCCATTCAAAATGCATTTTGTTTAGTTTATTAAGTTTCCTTATATTGTCTTTATCTCAATTTCATTATGTTTTGGCCGCCATAACTGTTTTGCACAGTGTTCAGCGCGAACAGGAATGGCGCCAAACAAAAATCGCCAAGTGCACCAAAGGGGCACTCTCAAATATAGTTTCACCGAAACGTTATCTGACGTTATTTACATTTTAAACCATTGAGAATCGTAATGAAGTGGAGTACTCAGGATCTCAAGTGTAACGAAAGAAACAACCACTTTATGATTTGTAAAAAAGAAAAACTGGAAAAATTCCGAGCTTTCGGCAGATATCCCGCAAAAGACAGAAACGCCACATTTCTCATTATTAACAGTGGCTGGAATCAACCCAGAGCCTTTTGGTGTGAAAATCACTGATTTACCATTAACCCCAGTAAGCCCTTGCTTTCTTCAAGTACTGAAAATTTATTTTAGCTGTGCAAGAATGTTATAAAACTTTTATTACTTTTCTAGGGGTAAAAGTCATTACATTATTATTTATGCCAGTCATTCTTAATTAATTTAATACACATAACACAATTTAAGAACTTGAATCTAGAAAATATATTAAGTCATTATTAAGCTAATCTTATTGTTGCCTATATTGTTAGATTTTGTGCTTAATTACTCTTATTATAAGATACCGTTGTTTTATTAGTATTTTATAAAAATTTAATTAACGTAGATACATATTTTAATCTAGAAAGTACAAACCTTATAATAGCAAAAAAATAATGATTTTTCGAAATGAGATATGGGTGGATTTTCTATGTAAGAGCAAGCTTATATTGTGTGTTATATAAATTTAAATAATTAATAAAAGAATATCAATTATTAAATGAGCATATCATAAATACTATACTTTTCGTGGTGAAAGAATAAGTATTATGCTAACCACTTTGAAGAATGGAAGATGACAGTTGCATTTATACTTTATGCATAGTTATGCCATGTAAAGTGAATGTTTTAAGCGTTTTCTGTGTTTTTTTTTTTGCCACATGAGTATGACTCTCGCCTATGAAAGACAAAACTCCTTGGATATTAGCATTAGAAAAGTTTTCAGCTGTTAGGCAATTCCCAACTCGAGGCCATTTCTTTAAACTCTGATTTCGTTTTGAAGATTTGTCCTGGTTTGCAAAAAGAAGCTAAAAATTTCATTAATAATCAGGAAAATGAAGAATTTGTATAGCTTTTTTTATTATCATATATTTAAATTGAACAAAAATAATAACATATTAATGAATGCATAAATAAAATTAAATAAGGATTTATGAATTATCTAACACTTATTTAAAAATGTTGATATCAATTTATTTGTTTTCTAGTATGAACATTAATAAAAATTGCTTTATTCATTAAGTAAATTTTGAGTAATTTAAATCGATTTTAAAGATAATGTCATTTAAGTGGTGCTATTTCGTAAGCTTAAAAGCATATGAATTTTTCTCAAAAAATACTTTTATGTAAATGAAATATTGCTTTTAATCATCTTTTGAAGAAAATTATAATAATTTCTATCAATGATAAAATCAAAATACTTCAATTTTTTTTTTCTTATTTAGATGTTATGCTTTATAATTAACCATTATACTTTTATTGGAATGAGAAGGATGTATGAAAATATAATGCAGATAAATATTTCATTTTCTCAAGAAATATTATCAAATTTAAATTTTGAAATGGTGAAATTTCAAAAACATTATTTTTAAAAAATTATATAATGAGTTCGAATTTAGTTTTCATCATAAGCAAAACTTTTGGAGTTACATAATGATTACTATGATGAGTAAAATTAAATACATTTAACTAGAGTTTGTGCATATTCATGTAAAACAGTACAATAATATTTATTTTATAGAGGGTAATAAAATGATTTTTTATAAGACGTAAAAACAAACACATCCATTAGAATAATATTTCAACATCATCAATTCAATGCATGTATAAATTCAATATTACTTCGCCAAAATAAACACAAAAAATTATTTACTTTCTCATCAACATAAATTCACCTAATGATTTATTTCCACATTATTCCTTTATACATATAACTTTAGCAAATTTACAAGCACTTTCAATAATACGAAAAGAAAATCCATCTTCAAAAATCCATCTTCTGTTTAATAGGAAAAGTAAAGAAAACCAATACTAAGAACTCTAAGCAAGCTCACGCTACAATAAATTTCAATAAATAAACACAAACATAAAAGATTTAATTTTGAGCATTTTTCCATATTTAATTTCGAGAGATAAGGATCAATAAGCAGAGACTTGAATCTGAATGCCTGAAGTTATTGTTATTCGATTTGTTTCAAAAGCTCGTTAGATCCAATTGCTTTTCGATTTAGTGATTCTTTAATGAGAATGGTAGAAATAATTCATTAAAGAATCATTTGAACCTAGCTTCTTCTTTCCTAGTTTAACTTTTCATTCGGCTCAAAATTTATGAATTCTCGAAGAACAAGAAGACAGTTTTTCGCAACTTTCTTGGCATATAGATTACAATTGCTTTGATGAACGCATTCAGAATTTCGTGATTTAACTTAATAAATTGTTAAAAGTATTCAAAAGATGACTTTTACATTCATTAATAAATAAGGTATTTCCATTTCCTTTTGTAAATGTTCATTTCAGCGTTTTCCACAATAAATAACATAATAGTATATACATTAATTTAACTCGCGCGCTTTTAATACAACTAAATAGTTGGATAAAAAAATGAAAGAAATAGTACAAAAAATAATGAGAAAATAATTTTAATATAAATAAAGAATGAAATTTTATTTTACATTTGTAAAGAAAAGGAATCACTGTAGCATCCTAAAGATAGCGGGTTTCATACCTGACTCAACCTATAGTTGTCACATTAGTAAAATCTACATATATTTAAAGATTCAATGGTGCTCCTCTGGTGTAATGAAGAAATTTATAAATTTGGGTATCAACGCGGTTAATAATAATAGTCTTTAGGAGGTTGTTCAAAGTCGTCTTATCACTTGTCAATTCGAAGCAGTTGGTATTTGATCGACTTTGGTCTAAAGAAATTCTCAATTGAAAGCAAACGATGAAATAAAAAAAAGAACAAAAAATGTTCATTTATAAGTCAGATATATATTTCAGCTTCTAAAATGACAGTTGAAAAAGAAAATATTACAGAAATTAAAGTAACCAAAATGCCTATGTTTTTATTTAAAAATCAAATTTTAAAAATTATAGCTACATAAATTCTCCTTTTCAATAACTAGAATTTTCTGAAATTCATATCGATTTTAGCCCATCAATGGACAAGTAATTTTCTTGGTTTGACTAAAATGGATCATTTTTTAATTTGGTAAACTTTTGGCGCTTTTTTTCGCTTTTCTAACTACCTAATTTTTTTTTATTTTGTCAGAAATAACAAAAGTACCAAGGATATTCATTGCTTTATTTTGGCAATTATATGCTTTTATTAGGAAATTTTGAGCACTTTGTTTTAATTACGCATTTTCATTAGAATTCTGGGAACGTTAATTCAAGTAAAAAAGATTTCTTATTTTTTAAAATTTCCTAGAATTTTATATATTCTATTTAAATTTTTACTTATATAATTTTTATATAAATAGGATTTAATTTACTTATTTAGGAAAAACTGTGATATAATAATAACCTGTCGAGAACTTTTTCAATAATCAAAAAATTCAGAAATACTTTAAAGGGATTATACGGCATCTGTGCTCTCAATTTTAGTGTAGATGCAAAAAATTTCATAAAGAATCAATTTTTTGAAATTTAATCTAGTATATGTGATACTCCTCATGTCATCTAGTAAATAAAATTATTTTTTTGTTCACTGAACCACTTTGTACCCGACGAAGAGTAATTGTTTCATTAAGATTTGTCTTTTAAATTCTAATATGTGAGTAAACTAAAACTACTGATTATAAAATATCTATACTATATCTTTTTATAAGAAGATAGTAACAGTATGGCTTTTTTACAGGGATCAATCAATGTATTAGTTCCAACTAATTGTATTTCAATGTAAAAGCAAAATGACATGATTACGGGCAGAAAATGTTTTCTTTATTTAACTTGTAAAAATTATTTTTTATTTATTATATTTGGAAATTAGCGTTCTTAAGACTGATTATAATTCTGGAGTAAGAGAACCATTAGAATTCAATTGCATTATAAGTAAACTTATTATCGCAAAGTATATTTTTAGAGCTCTACGTTAAAATGCCTTTAGTTTACATCGAATAAAAGTAACATCAATTAACAATATTTAATAAATTCATAAAATCATATTATAAGTTCTAACATGAGACTTAATCCAAAAACCTCTAGCAGATAAACTATTACAATCCGTAAGATATAAATTTTCTGCTGACAAAAACAACAACATGCACCAAACATTTTCCACATTTTGAATTTAATTCAAGTAACCAGGCCAATTCTGGAGTATGTATTCTTGTGAGTTGTTACCACAATTACAGCAGAAAGACGTAGAACACTATGGGACATATTAACTGGCAAATCTCCTTACAAGCACGATTGTTTTCTGACTGCAAAAGTATTTACCCAAATACCTTTCGATCACGTGGGTGGCACTCTTTAAATTATTACAACTCTATTTAATCCAGAAAATTTTACAACAATGAAATTTTATGGGTGATCAAGTTCTTGTGACAGAGTTCCTTTTTTCCTAATAAGTGGCACCAGATCCAATCTCAGGCATTGTTGAACCAAGTAGATGGACTTTCTGCTTCCACGTCAGTTGAGGTGAGTGCTCGGAAATTTTTCAAGTTTCCTTAATTGATACACTTAAATACAACCCCCTGTCAAAGAAAACTCTTCCGGGAAGACAACAATTAATACATGTTCATTTGCCTTAAAATGGTCTTCGGCTGATGGGCTATTCGCTACATAGTGTCAAAGAATTAGAAGTAAAAATGCTTTTCAAATACATATGATATATATCAAAATCCTATATATTTTGGTGTTATCATCTGAATAAGATTTGTCAACAATATGTTTGTCAAATCAATTCAGTTAATTTTAAATTCATCTTGCAAGGTGAAATTTTGTTACCATATTTATCTAAAGCAATTGTTATTTTCGTTTTTTTAAGGGTATCGAATTATTGATTAGAGCTATTTAAGGTACACAAATGTGAGTCCTTTTATATATATGAGAGAAATTTAAATTTGTGTAGTTTGTCACTCTGTAGTTAAAGAATGATCTCAGTGGTTCATGCAAAAAATAAGTTAAGTTACGGCAGACTGATGGAAAACGTTCTCATTTTCATATCCAGAAGGTAGCAGATTCAGTACCCAATTAAAGCGAAAATCATCTTGTTGATAGAGTTCATAGAGTATAAATCTTTCATAGGGTCCTATGTCTCTCGCTTGGTTTAATATGTTTATTATTTAATAATAGATAATTATTTAATAATTAGCGATATAGACCTTATTTAAGGTCTATATCGCTTCATCGTCATTAAATATTACGAAATAATCGGTTGGATTTACAAACTTTAACTGGAAAAATAAGCAGCAGAAAATATGTCATAATAATTATAAATTATTTTTAGAAATATTAAAGATTTATAGTGTGATCTAGGAACAAGTATCTACACCCGAGATTAAAGTCAAACCTAAAAATGTTAATCTGAATACCAAAGCAAGCTCAGACCATTTTGTTATTAGCTTAAATTAATTTATTTTTGCCAATGAATAAATACTGATAAAAGACATTCTGTAAATGCAATTTAAAAAACTAAGTGATTTTTATTCACAGAACTAGTAAGGTTTATAATATAAAATTTAGCAAACTCACACACGAAAGATCTTAATCATCTAAGTTGATATACACTCATGTCCATAAATTAAGGATAATTCAGAATCACACACAAATTGAACTCTAAAATAAAAATTTCAACTGTAGAATTATCGCACACATCTTGAAGAATAATAGGAAAATTACAAGAAACCACCAGATGGCGCCGATAGTACGTCACAATGACCAGAGTGTAAGAGAGGGGTATATAAGGAATGGTTGCAAAGAAGTAAAATTGTTCACAAGCACTTTAAAAGTCTTTCAGTAAAATAACCGCTTAGTTATGGCACAAAGGAACCATTTAGATGATGTTTTATGTGGTAAAATTATAGGCCGTCTGGAATGTGGACGCAACCAGATGGAAGTATCCGAGGAACTTGGAATCGCCCAGAGTGTCATTTCCAGGCTTTGGCAACGGTTCCAAGATAATGCTAATGTGAGTAGACATTACTGCACAGGTCGCCCGCGAGTTACAACGCCAAATGACGACCGGTATTTGTCAGTTACTGCCAAAAGAAACAGACGGAGCACAGCATCAGACCTGTCTCGTCAGCTCTCTTCAACTACCTGTACAACAGTTTCAAGGTAGGCCGTGTACAGACTCTTAGGGCTCATTGGTCTATATCCTCGTAGGCCTGTCAAATGTGTTCCACTTACCGCAACTCACTGTCACCTGCGCTTAGCCTGGAGTAGAGAGCATGCGTTGTGGACACCACAACTGTGGTCTTGTGTGATGTTTTTCGACAAGTCCAGTTTTAGCTTTCAGTCTGATTCTCGCCAGACTATCATATGGAGAGGGCCATGTACTTGTTACCACCAAGAGAACACTACTGAATGACACCGTTACGGTGGTGCAGGATTGCTCGTTTGGGGAGGAATTACTCTGGGTCCCAGAACGAACCTGCATGTTCAGAATGTAACCATGACAGGCCACATCTAATGTCTCGTCATTCTCTCGTCATCGGATGTCAATGTCTCGTCATCTAATGTCTCGTCATCGGATGTCATTCTGGAAAAACATGTACGTTTGTTTCGGGGCACCATAGCTGCAGAATTTCTGTTTATGAATGACTACGCCCGTCCTCACGTTGCAAACATTGTATACGAATGCCTTCAATCAGAGGATATCACCCGTATGTATTGGCCATCATATTCACCGGACTTGAATCCAATAGAGAATGTGTGGGACATGCTTGGCCGATGCATTGCAGCCCGTAAACCCCCTCCCACATGTTCACCGGAACTTCGGAGAGCATTGCTTGATGAGTGGTGCAATATTCCCCAAGATTAGATCAATAATTTGCAAACTTGCAAAAATTGCAAATTTGCAATAATTTGCAATTAAAAACCTAGACGATGCAATACATGCTATACAGGCCTAGGCACAGTATAGCATGTATTGCATCGTCTGGGGCATACTCTATGTATTAACCATCATACCAACTATGTTATATTAGTTTTTGTAAATATATTCTTTTTTGAAATTTGCTCCAGGGAGTAAAAATCTCAATTTTTATAAATGATGTCTAACATATAGTATCTATTTTGCTCATCTTTTGTTTAATAAATAGACTTTACAAATAAGTCACATTTGTTTTGATTCTGTCTCTTTCTTTCCCTGAACTTGCATTATCCTTAATTTATGGACACGAGAGTAATATTGTGAAACTTTACATCATTATAAATAAGGTTTTCCATTATACCTCCGCTTATGAATAGCGTTTTCTTACCGAGAAGCGAAAATAATATAAGATAGGTATGGTGATTTTAATGGCACAAAACTAATTAAATATATTCTAATCGAAACGTTTTTTTTTTGTGTGCAAAAGATGGCTTTGTGATAGTTTTGTTGGTTAAAAGGAATATTACGGTCACAAATAGTAAAGGGTGAAAAGCAGCCAAATATAGCAATTCTTAATTTTGTTTCATCGAAAAAAGGTGCTATTCGTCATACCTACACAATCAAACAATGATTAGAGTGCTAATCAGTTTCTGCCAGAAATATAAATCTTCATTTAAAAAAGTTTGTCAGTAAGTGATAATTATTTAGTTTATAAAATAAAAATAAAATGTTTGTATTATTTTTAGTGTTTTCTGTTAATCTTTTTAAGCAATACACTAGGAAAATGCAATATTTATGACTGTAATTTACGGTTTTTTCTTTCCCGTTACTGGGATTATAGACGGGGTATAGTAAAAAAGTACTAAGTCGTAACATTATGTTGATAAAAACTGTATTTTCATTAGACGTTATATTTACAAAAAATTGCATATTTTACTCAGAGTTTTATTGTATAAAAATAAAAAATACAATTCCTCCGTAAAATCAAATCTTAGATTATTAATAATCCGCTATTAGTTAATTGGAATGGATTACAGTTTACCATGCTCTTCAATAAGCCTTCATTCACATATAGCTTCCTGATATAATATTAATGTCAGAAAGCTTTTCTTGAAATTAAATTTAAACAAAAATATAAAGATTTTTTTTATTTAATTTTTAACGAGAATGTATTAAGAAGACATTCTATAAGCACAGAATTGGAATCTTTAATCATTTAATTAAAAAGTAAATTTTACAATCTGTAATTTACGGTTTTTAAAATTAAATATAGATTATATATATATTTCATCATTTAATTTTATTTAAGTATTTGCATTCTTGAAAATAATATTTGAATATATATGAAGGAAATGCTTCGTGTTGATAACTGATACAATTTATATTTGATCCTCGATTGGAAACTAACTTTTGAATTAATAAGATGAACGGAATATACGAATCATGTATCAAGTTGGCTGCGTCAATCAAAATGGTTTTCAGAACTAGAGAGTCAATCTGAAATTAATTAAATTTCTAGTTATGCCACACCTGGCTTCCGTTTAATATTGCAAGCCTCACTAATATTTCACGCGATAAGGCTCCAGACGAAAGCTCCATTGATGTTGTCACTGTACATCCTAAACATGACTGAAGTTCATATATTTCACAATACTATTAATTATCCATTTTGTATATAATTCAGTGAGGTGAGTATTTAGAAGAAAAACGGTATAAGCTAGTTTAAATGAAATGTAACATTAGTATGGTCAAGGTAACTTAGAAAAATATTGTCCGTCTTTATGTGGAAAATAAAGAATTCATTATGGGAACTAACCAGTGATTGTCAATATAAGAGAACCTATAACTATTAAATATTCGTAGAATCCAGTGTTTTTTTTTTCTAATATGGTGCTTCAGTTTGGGAAAGAGAAATACTAGGTGCTAATAAATTACGAGATGACTGGCTTGTTTTAAGAACTTTAAACACCAAGAAATTGACAACCGGAAGAGCAATAAGTTATATTATTTTCAGTTTTACGCAATAAAATTCAAAATAACTTTAAAAAAATCTCTTTTTTTGTACATTTGATCTTCATTATTTTTTGACGTAATAGTAATAATATATGTATAAAAAGCTTTATAATTAGTTTCACGTATATTTATTATTTTCTAAGAGTAATCCATTTTGATTTCTAAGAAGGAATTTTAATTGAGGTTGTTCAGCATTAGACCAGTAATAATGATACAAACTAATAAGAATTGAAGGAAAATGCACAAAAGTGTTTGTGTTATCGATAATAAAAAAGATAAAAATGTTTATTTAAATGAAAAATTTACAACTCATACTTTTCTAAATGGAAAAGGAGTAGCTTGAAATTAAGACATTTTTTTTGTCCTTCCCAGCACAAAAGCAGCTGTTACATTATAGTTGCAGAAAATGTCTAAATATTAAGGTATTTCAAGTTACAAACAGTCTGGTTTAGCATTTGCATCAGTCAAATATACAGAAAACCGAATAGTCTTATACAATTTTGTAAATGATCGGCTAAGATTAAATTTTGGGACCATAAAGATCATGCAAAATCTCACCTGACACAAGCGCTGTGAATGAACATTAAGATACTTCTCTGTATCTAACCTTGAGAGAAGCTGCAGAGTGAGATTCTTCGTAATTTAGAAGGAAGAACCAAGCAGATAATCCTTCAATACTTGACATGTCACCTCCAGAAATATCATTTCGCTTAAAGGTCACTGCGGTTAGTCCTATTTAATGTGCCCCAGCAATAATTAAAAAGGATGAATCTTTGATTAAGTCTGCCTTCCAATAATGAGAACGACTGAAATGGTTTTACACTCGTTGGTGTGGTCAAGTCCTGAAACTTTATTCTGTTGTTGTTGTTGCATATCACCCTTGGCTTAGAAAAATAAAACCAAGTCCAAGGGACCATGTCGCACAATTAAATCACACAGAATATCCCCCTCATTCAACAACTGCTTGACAGAAGAAACAATACAGTGTAAGATATGAGAGGGAAAAGTGAGGCAGAACAGTCGTCGCAAGGTACATAAGTTTTCTTATTTCCATTGAACATGAGACTCTTTATTTGACTAAATCTATGTTTACCTTGAGTAGTCTGCCCAAGTCTTGAGCAAAAGCACTGCAAGGATAATCAAGAAGACTCGGCCGCATACCAGGCATGATCATGAGCAATCCTTCAATTGGTGTTTGTATAAGCCAAACACAGAGTGTGGACCTCAGAAATACTCAGTTTAGTGGATGTGGCAGTGAGGAGTTTGCTACTTTCAATAGCGAGCTAGTCAGCAAATTTGTTTCTGTAAAATCCCACATGCAAGGGAATCCACTGTAAACATATAGTGCCACCCAGGGTCAAAGCTGCCAATATTAGAGTAATATCCTACCCCAATTAATCAAAAATATTCGTTCATTTTTTTAGATACCTAATAGAGCTTTTACTATTGGTCAGGATCCAAATCTCCTCAGCCTCCAAATCAAGACCTAACGCTTCTCTAATGGCAATGAGCTCAAAGCGAAAAACTAAACTGTAATCAGGTTTTATAAGGCTTTCATGTTCTTCCGTATTTATCTTAATAAGAATACCTTTGCCTGCCTTTCCCGAGTCATATCTGTTTTAATCAGTATAGAAGATAAGTGTTTGGGAGGGAATACTGCTTATGACTTCAAGGGAAAACTGATGTAGCAGTTCTGAGTGTTCATTTTGTTTGATAAAATCCATTTTCAGATCTTCCTTAAAAAGTTGCTTTACCAAGAGCAGTAGTAGGTGTCAATGAATTTAAAGGAATAAGGGTCTCAACCTCAAAATCCTCCAAAGCCTGTCTCCATATAAATCTAAGGTGGATATCCTTCTTCAATCTTTCACTAACTAATTAGAAGATGATCCCTGATTTGCCAGTTCATCCAGCTTTTCATTATCTTCAATCCCCACGTAAAATCCACCACGTAATCCCACCATTGGTACCCAGAAAAGGAAAACCTTATTATTGGTTGCCAGTTCCTTAAGAAAGTTTCTACATTCCAGGACAATCCTAAACTTGACTTGGAAAGAATTAATGATCTTTATGGCAACTTGACTGTCACTACACAAATTAGAATCCGCTTCCAACTTTCATGTTAAGTTCTCAAATAAATTTTATAAAAGATGCAAAAACACCTGAAGACTTATAAAATTTTTTACATTATAATTTCTATAACTAGATTTATATATAACCCCCCATTCATAAAATTTAAATATAAGTAAAATTTGGAAAATAAAAAATGAATATATTTGATTCGTGGTGAAGAGTGAAATAAAATTTACTAAATCACAAGTGTGTGTGTGTGTGTGTGTGTGTGTGTGTGTGTGTGTGTGTGTGTGTGTGTGTGTGTGTGTGTGTGTGTGTGTGTGTGTGTGTGTGTGTGTGTGTGTGTGTGTGTGTGTGTGTGTGTGTGTGTGTGTGTGTGTGTGTGTGTGTGTGTAATTTAACAATAAAATTTTTTTTTTGTAAAAAAATAAAAGAAGTCAATCAACAATCATGAATATTCCAAAAAATTTCAAATATTTTCAGTCAAATTTCGGTTAAGTATAAAACTAACTGGGGTAGGGCAAAAAGTCCCGATCAGTAACTATTTATAGTGCCGTAATACCTTATCCTTAGAATATTTAGGTAGAATTTACATTTCTATTCTAACAATATTAATACAAATTATCAAAAATTTGTCAAAAATTACAGAAAGGAATAAAAGAATTGAAACAAACTTAATTTTAAATTTTATGTAATTTTAAAACACTGTTTAAAATAAACAGCTTATTTCCACACTCTTATAAAACACCAGATAAATCAAGAACGTGTGTGTGTATTGGCTTCTAGGAAAAAATCTTTCTATAAGCCATATCTAATATTACAAAGAATTACATGCTATATATCAGGATAACACATTCAAGAAAAATATGGAAGTTTAATTTATTTGTAAGCACTTATAAAATAAAATCTAATGACAAATATCTGTAAAACGTCTTCAGTTATTTATTTATATTTAAATCTTCGAAAATAAATGTAAAATTAATACGCATATATTTTCATTTAATTTATTTTTGATTTCATTTATTTACTCCGGTTTTGCTTCGGCTCTGAGGTATTTATCGATACTGAGTGGAACAGTAAATGTCTTCATATATATTACCTCATTGGTGGCGAGATAAGTACGCCATAAATATTTAACTTTGCTTCAATAGGAAAAAAGAAATCCCTAACGGGTCATGCAATTTATTTTTGGGGGAAGAAAATTCCCTTCTGAGAAAAGATACTTTTTCTTTGAATTTGCATTATTAACTCCCATAGCAGTTTCAGTACACTTTTCGAAATAGTTTATTTTGGTAGGGAATAAAGAAAAAAAATTAAGGGAATTTATGCTGGGGATTCTTTTTTTAATTGGGATTTTACTTTTCCCATTTGCATGTGGTATTAGTAATTCTTTAAAACGTAAGGTTTTATTTTGTTTTGTATTTTTTTAATTCCAATGTTCTGAATAAAAGCAATAATTTTATTCAATGCAAACAAAAGTAACTGACAAACTGTTACTTTAAACCTTTCTTATTTTAAATGAAATTCTTGCTTTGCATTTTTACGTATTTTAACTATTCTTAAACTGAAATACTTTTTATTAATTATTTATCCTTAAATATTTAATTATAAAATTTAAAAAATACTAAATAAAAGTTAATATTAATTAATGAATTGTTTCTTAATATTTATTCTGATATTCAGTAGATTTTCTTGAGTTTTTGACTCAAATATAAATTAAAATTAGGATCATGTAACCTGAAAGGTTTTTAGTATGTATCAAACAATTTAAGGAATCCATTTCACTCTACCTTCAAGCTTAAAATATTACAACTTTTCTTTGTTTTTAAAATAATTTCGTTCATTCCTAAAGTCTTTGGCTGACAAGATATTTGAATAATTAAAGATTCTCTTCTATACCACAATCTTAATTACTCTGAAGGTGACTTTACATAACAAAGTACTTGAAATGCATTTTAAAAACAGCTGTTCAATTTAATTCTGGGTCAAGTCATATTACTATGACCATTTCATGTGTCACACCTATAAGAGCACAACCAATGCCATTGTGACACGTGATGCAAACGATAAACATCCTAGATCACGATAGCATTGGCTACGCTCTTTCAACTTATATATTGAATTTTAACATGTAAGCCATCTTAAAATATATCTTTCGTTACAATTAGGGTTTTATTCATTATTTATATTAATAAATTATTAATTAATTAGTTCTTTATATCATTTTTAAAAGATGAAACCATGAGCTGTTTCCCAAATGATGGCAATCTTCTAAAAACTGTGCAGTTGGTGAATTGTTTTTTGAATAGCTGTTGTTAAAATGTGCAATGATTGGAAGG
Organism: Latrodectus hesperus; assembly: GCA_037975125.1. Lineage (NCBI taxonomy): Eukaryota > Metazoa > Arthropoda > Arachnida > Araneae > Theridiidae > Latrodectus > Latrodectus hesperus. Next base: position 70,740,449 of record CM075856.1, on the reverse strand, counting down.
ATTGCACTGTTGGAAGTAACGCATGAAAGTTGTATTAGACTGTGTATCGTTGATGATGAAGCGAGTCGCTTGTACTTAATAAGAGGAGACAGAGCTAACCAACTTGTCCCTCCCGACCAATTGACGTATAAAATGATTCAGCCTACCTCTAGATGTTTTTGGTGAATGTACAATAATCAATCATAAGAGTTGTTCATGGAAGCCATTACTTGTGTCCTATTAAAGAGAATAAACTGAATCATAAATTATCTTACATTACATTATGCTGGTTGCAAGTTTTTAACGAATTAAAAACCTCATTACAGATAACAGCTGCTGAAGTAAAAGACAGAGTAGAAACAATTCAGTTGTCTGTTTGGTCTCTATAAATTGCCAAATGATCATTTAATTCTTACTGGAAAAAGTGGATTTGTAACTACAACATCGCTTAACATTTCACTATCGGAAACAAACTGCTATTGATTAGCAAAGAGTTATATCATTCCGTCGAGTCATATCGTCAACTTCATTGAATAGACAACCATTCATTTGTCTGTTTAGACTATTTTGACAAAAAAATTAGATATTCAATGATGTAAAAGCCTACTTCGAGATGGCACTGTTTTGGGTATTTGTTTTAATTATTCCAAATAGACTCTACAAACATTTGTAATCAATTGTGCAAATCCATACGTGTTGTCTAATTTGCTTTACAAGAATTCAAACTTTTTCAAGACAATGCTCGTATCACACTTCAAATATTGAGAAAGATGTTTCAAGGTGTAGATAAAATATTTATTGTGTTCCACTTATTGTTATATTCACTGGACAATCTTCCAATTTTTGGCATTATCTTGATTTCTATTCATAACATGGATACACAACCATTCTCTCATCTTAGTTTTTAATGTCATTTATTCTTTTAAAATTTGTAAAAAGTAATTTAAAAATAATTTTAATAATTTTAATCAATTCAAAATCTTAAAATGTTTCCAAATTAATAGTCAGCTAATGATCATTGTTGAAATTTAGTAGAGCAAAAGTAAAAATATATCGAGATATATTAAGAGGAATTGTGGGCAAATATAAATTATCACGATTTACTAAAAATATCAGTAAAATATATTTTTACTTAAATAAATCAGCAAAATCTTTACACCTATTTTTTCATACATTTAACACTATGTCTATAAATTGTATCTTATTTTATTAGCGATTAGTGACTATTATTAAAGTAGATTTCTTGAGATAAAGCAAAAATAAGCAAAAATTATAACTATAATATCAACAAATGGTCTTAACATCTTCCATAATTTCTTAATTTTCCATTGTAACACTGAAACCATTAATTGGTTTTTATATAAATGGATTATAATTGTGTTAATTTAAGCAGAAGTAAATAGCTAGAGAATTAGAAAGAATTAATTGAGCAAAAATATGAGCAAATGGTTTCACTTAACAAAAATCCTTTGCACTATTTATTTGCGTAAACTTGAAATTAAATTTATTAGTTGATATTTTTAACTCTGGCTATAATATTAGTCACTGATATAATTTTGGGTAAAATAATATTTCATTTAATGGTTAATATAATAAATATTTCGTGAATAAAGGCCTTTTTTGGTACTTTACTCACATTTAATTCATTTATTTATTCACTGGAAAACCGTGTTCATTATTCAAAATGGAACTTGATTATTTCCTTATAAAATTTTTTAAGATAATCTATTAAATCTGCTTGAAAAATTTCCTTATTATTTCTTTACAGCTTTCTTATATAATAATTGATTTATCTTAACCGTAACTACATTCAAGCTAAATACATTTTGATAAGACTTTTCCTCCTTACCGCCTCATAAATGCTTGTCATGTAAAACTCAGTAAGTTTATGTAAGAGTCGAAACAGTACACATATAAATGATAAAAATAACAATTCTTCTTCTCAATATTTAAGTCAACAATAATTTTTCAACTTAAACGATTCCTTACATTTATTTTACAACTGTTCTGTAAGTTTTGTAAAAATGCGTCCTATTTTTTTATACTCGTATTTATATTTATACTATATTCGTTATTTTTTATACTCGTTATTTGATAGATTCTACACGAAGATCAGACTTTCTGCAATAACCAGCAATAATCGCAATAACCAGATGTAGCCGAAGATTATCAAGGCCTAGAACTCCTATTAGCTCTAGTCATTCCCTAAGCTCAATGTCTTTCCACAAATATAACGTGATATAAAGAGAAAGATACCAGCTATAATATCGATCTCGTCACTGGATAGCGAATCAAATTGTCAAAGATAATTTTAGTTTTAACTGAATCCAACTCCAGAAAGAGGCAACAGGTTACACAAAGCGAATATCTAACAACATATTTTTGGTTTTATTTTCAAAAAAATGTTGATTGTTATACACTTTGTAATATTCAAAATCCATATTGCAAATCATTAAACTTTTTTTTCCGAGTAGACATCTTGAAAATATTTTACATCAAAAGCATAGTTATCTCATTTTTTTATTAATCATTATTATCAGGATCCATGTAGGAAATAAGTGAGTCGCCAAATACTCTCTCCATTGTATCACAGCCCGCTACGGTTGCAGCTAGATAAATATCCCGGAGATATCTCCTGATTTATCCGGTAACCATTCCGGGTCTCTGCTTTCAAAGAATCCTTGATGTGGAAGAAGCGTATTGACTTGTTTTCCTCCTTCGCTTCTATTCTTCTTGAACGCCGCGACCGTCGCATTAGATAAACTGTCAATATCCACCCAAGAATCTTCCGTCCCCTTAATCAATACAGGCCATATTTTCAGTACGAAAATAATCGACTCAAGACACCGGCTTCAACTTGTCATGACGGTCTTTCGAGAAGATCTTGATTTCTAGATATGATGGATACCCCTAATTTATAAAAATTTCTACATGAAACAACATGTTTTACTTATCATGGGAGAGTTTTCATTTTTTTTAACCAATGCGTTCATTTATCCATAAATATTAATTTTTTTGCGATCAGAAAAATTGTACTTCACTGCATTTTTTAAGAAATATTTGAAATCGATAACTTAAAAATACATGATAATTTTTTAAAAAAAGTTCAAAGGCTTAATTTAAACACTTGTTCATGCATGAGTTCAAATGCTTTAAAAACTATCCAATGTAATTATTTATTATAAATGGGACTAGTGAATTTTAAATAGCTTGAATCGCATAAAATATAACTTTGTAAATATCTTTACTGGAGTATGTTTATATATAAGCTTGTATTTAAATTAATAAAGATATCTAAATTCTGCTAGTTGTTGTGTAATTTTGTATCTAGTCTAAATGACCAAGTTAAGCTTTGAAAGGAAAATTAAAATGTATAAGGCCTATTATCACTACGATTCAAGTATGTTTTTTTTTCTTTTTTTGAAAAAAAAAACACAAGAAAGGCATATTTTCAAACAAGGCAACCACTTCTCCATTTTTAAAAAATCTTTTGACTGATTCTGTTTGTGCCTGATTATCTATTTTCGCTGATTAAAGCTAATTAATCCATCTCGCATTTTGAAACATGAGCAAAAAATGCTGTTGTCAATTGTTGTTCCCTTCTCCGAGTTTTTCCACCTTTTGAACCGAAAGATATTATACCTAACAAAGACTGCAAAAGATCTCAGAATGACAGTCACACCAGCAGCATCAGATATCGAATCCATTTTTATCGTCCGAATCGAAATCGACATTTTTCAATGGAAATTGCTCCGTTAACTTAAACTTCGAATTTCACTTAAAGAGTTTATTCAAAGAATGTTAATTTAATAAAATATAAATAGAGAACACGTTCTAGAATTATTCTCCAGATTCATAGGGAAAATCATTTTTCCTATCCAGAATTACATAATTTTGATTTAAAAACTTTTAATGGTTGGTGCTACCACGAATGCTGACTTTGTCATCTGATCATGTTTCAAATTTTAGATGAAGTTGCCTGTGTTTAAAGGTATTTTTGGCAGAAAAAGAACACTGCAAAACGAATAAAATAAAAAATAGTATAGTTAATATTTCCAATTTTTGAATATGAAGTTCTTTCACTTTAATATTCCCTTTAATATGTTGGAACATTCTGAAATGGACAACATTCTGAAATTGATAAAAGGAATATTCCCTTTATCAATTTCAGAATGTTGTCCCATCTTTAGGTTGCCTTTTAAATTCTTCCAGCAGAACTGAATTCGGCAAACTAATAGCTATCCGCCATATTAGATTTATGATATATTTCCTTTTATGCTTTTCACAATTATTCATTGAAAGTTTGTCATTTGAAGGATTTTAAAAGTATCGTTTTTAGTTTAACAGTTGTGAGAGTTTCGATTCCTCTATTAGGAGTTCATATTTGCAGTGGTTTGAAATCATTTTTAAATGGTAGGTCCTGTTCATTTATCTTTTATGTGAGAAAATTGATCATAAAGATACAAAAATTACCTAAGACTTATTACCTATTTCATTTCCAAAATGAATACAGAAAACATGTACATTTTTCATTCGCCTTTTGGAGAAAACAGATACAAGTTTTCATAGAATATTCTGATTCATTACGTATAACTATAATTATTTTAAGGAATTGAATTCAGTAACGAACAATTGATTTAAGTACCAGAGTCCTGACCATTCAGTAATTAACTCTTATGTTTAATTATTAATATTAATCTGTCACTCAACATGTGTAGTGATTATTTAATATATTAAATATCGTTGGTATTAAGTTTGATGGTTGTTAGTAAATACTTAATTATTAAATGTTTTGAACGCAATAGTAGATTGTCGCTCTATTTCAACTTTCTGTACATACATCTGCCATATTAGAATCTTGTGGATTTTTGAGAAGTTATATGTGAAGTTAGTCTGTCTGAAGTTTAGCCAACGTTAATGGTATTATTTTAAAATAAAGAACAATAGAAGATAAAAGCTTCCGCAGTAACTTGCAGAGGAAAAAAGCTTCTAGAGTGTTTGGTCAGCAGTGGATTCAATTCCTACCTTGGTAAAAATTTAATATATTCTTTATGAGCTTCGTAAGATTTAATGGCCCTCCACTGATACAGAGTGGTATATAGAGTTAAGATCAACATCAGTTCTAGTAATGAATCATGATTTAACTGTTGTTCAAAATGAATCGGAAAAGTATATCAATAACCAAACCTTATTTAGACAAATATTTTTATTGCATCTATATTACGAAATCAAAGATGCTTTCTACATATTTCCGAAAATAAAGTACCTTACTTACTCTAGATCTCCTACTATTACTGGTTTTAAACTAAGTATAACATGGCCGTGAATAAGATACAATTACAGAAGTTAGAAGAAAAATATGCAGCAAGAATTAGTCTAAAGATAACAAACTATTGATATTATTATGCATATTCACCATGGTAGGACTTTTCGAGATGGAAGGTGCCAGAATTCGACACACCGCAGAAAAACGGTAGTTGGAAACATTTTTATTTCTGTTCTATCTCCCTTTGAAACGCATGTGAATTCGACCTTCTGAAAGTTAATACGCAATAAACATTTAAATGCCTTTAACAACCTTCAGCCCTTAAACTAGCCCTTGAATGTTATCATTATTGACCTTAGCATCTAACGTAAAAAGATAAGGAAAAAAGAGTGTATTCATACATGTGAGCTACATTATAATTATAACTTAGAAATCAATTTTCAAGTATAATAGAATGATATATACATAAGCAAGCTTTACGGCATTTGATAAACCAACGATATTTGTTTTAAAGTCTCGCAGGAAATAAATACAATTACATAGAAACTATTTCATAAAATTTGTTTACATGTTTTGAAATACATGAGTGAATTGACAACTGAGTTGAAGATTTCATTGAAATCTGTTCAATTGGTAGTAAACGCTATTAGAAACTACAATTTTTAAGTTCCAATCTTTTCAAAACCTTATAGATAAACACTAAAATTGATTTCACGGGTTGAAATAACATTTTCCGGGAATACTAGAAATTTAAGTAGGAATAAAACGTTGAAGACAAGGATTATTGATGTTATTGGTTTGTTATTAATAAGTTATTGATTTTTAAGTAATTATTTTCTTTGTGAAGAAGTTTGAAGCTAATGAAAAATCAACAGAATCAAACATGTGTATATTTTGCTAACGCTTTAATTTATTTTGAATGGAAATTTCAAAATTTTGTTATTTGAACTTTCTGTTTTACAAACGCATATATTAAGGTATATTCTCAATTATAAATATTAAATAATAATGTGTAACAATACACATTTTTAAAATTATTTGAATAGTATTTTATTACTAAACTCTTATAATGAAATCTTTTAAATTCAATGTTCAAAAATTCGTCAATTAAATATTTATTTCAAACAACTTATGCGATTTTTACTCTTAAGTGTTTTTTCTCTTAAGTGATTACATTGTAAACATTCTTATGTAAACTGTGAAACCTTAATCTATTATCACAATTAGAAGTTCCCTAATTTTCTTTAAAAAATTACGTGTTTTCCTACATTTAGAACATTGTTTAAAACTATACCTTAAATTTAAATTAATGTTCATCTTCAATTAGGTAAAGAAGAAATTATTTTTCTCAGAAAATGTTCTTAGGTAAATCTGCCTTAGAAAAAAATGTGCGCAAATGGTAATTTGAGACAGTATTAGAATCTTCCAACGATAATTTATAAATAATTCATTAGTTAAAATTATATCCCAGAGGACTTTATTAATCAACATAATTCGCTAATAATTACACTTGGTTTGTTTATCTTTTTCTGAGGTACTTTCTGAATTAAATTTTACGTAGGAAATATAATTTATGCATTTGCTAGTAATTGCAGACAAAATTCCTTTACACAGTTCCAATAAATATTTAATTAAGAATTCAAATACTATTATTTGAACTCATGATAATTAATTAAGATGTACTGGATTTTTACTGAGCAAACTAATTAATTTAAAATTAAAATAGCTGAGTAAAATGTAATAATAAGGATGATAAGCGCTTCCGAACAGATTAATTTTTAATAATTATTAATATTCTTAAATAATCAAGTGGTTCAGTAAAGATTATTCGTATTTAAATCATTCTTCAATATATTATATTTCTCAACTCACCTATCAAATTTCTAGAGTTAAAAATCTTAAATTATATATTCAATCATAATAACTTAAAGTCTGTTTGAAAGATTCATTGAGTTTATTTGTTTTACAGTTTTCTCTTCAAAATGTCTTTTCATTTTCAATTAAGCTTTTCCAGAGACAAAGCGATTATCTCCAACCAGAAAGGTGGATGTTTGTAGTGCTCCGAAAAATTATAACTATGAAATATATATTACAGTCTATCTATATTGTGTGTGAAAAAATCGATTGTAGTGCACTAAATACCTCAGACTTAGCCAACGCCACTTGTTAGAAACTGCTATGCACATTTAATCCTCTTCTCATTTGGAGTCGCAGTCAAATACTTATTATTTTCATAATATATACATTACTTTCATAATTATATTTATTATTTTTATAAAAGGAAAATGTTATTATACAGCTGAAGAGCAAAACTTAAGATTTCAATTTTATAGTTGCAACTTTGATTCCAACCAGGAGAGTAGGAAATTAGGATAATTCCTGTCAAATTCCTATCAAATTATCATTCACGTATTAAAAATGAATATAGAAAAATAAATTAAATTTATAATTAGCACTTATGCTTTTAAAAAAATAATTATACATGGCCTTAAAAATATATAGGTATAGAAGCATCTTCTCATAAATGTGACCGTGATTTCTTTCAATACAAATTTAATTTTAATCATGGGAAATTTTCTTTATTCACTTTGATATACATACAACTATACATACTATACTGATATTATTGGTTGTTAGAGTATTTTTAAACTCCTTTTACTTAAATTCAATCAAACTTTGTTTTGATAATAATAAACAAATTTAATTCAATAACAAAATTGAAGTTACGAGGATTTCTAGTATTGTAGATTTTATAACTTAAAGAAATTTTTCTTAATCTATAATTAATATATGAAGCACATTAAATCAACTTAAAGTCATCTATTAGTGATGCGTAGAAATTTAGGAAGAATTTTGTAAGTTGAAATATCACCCACATCTGTTGAAATTTATTGGCATTTATAGTGATGAATTGTGCTGAGCAACTTTATCGTTGAGAATAAGCAACACGAACACAGTGTAACAGTAATAAATTTGTAATTTGTTCCACTAATTCTAAATAGTGATAAAATACTTATTCAATAAATTTTCTAAATGTATTTTTGGCAAGTTTTTTTATATTATTGGCATTTGTTACATGCTTTTCTACAATAAATAGTATCTTCAATTTTTGTTTAAAATTATTTGAATTACTTGTTATAAAGTAATACAGATATTTACACTTACTGCTTCAATTTTGGTATATTCTTTTATTTTAATGCAATCAGATAATGTGCTTATTATTCATTTAGTAATTACCAAAGGCCAATTTAGTGTATATATATGGTATGGCAAATAACTGTATGTTGTAAAAATAAAGTTTTGTTATATAGTTGATGTACAAGCCATTATTTAATTCCTTTTGTATTCTTATATTAATATTTTCTATTTCCTAATAATAAGACTTTAACTAAAAAACATTCAGTTAGCTTCAAAATTTTTTTCATCGTATCATCTGAATGTTTCAAAACAAAATAACGCGAAAAGAAAATTAAAAAAAAAATTAAGAATACTTTAACTGCGCAAATCCAGTATTTTTCTTTCTAGTACTTTGTAACAGCTTCAGCTCATAAAAAATTGATTTCATGTAAGAAAGAAAAGAAAACTCGGGGGAAAAAATAATTTTGAGTTGTTTGTTGACAACAATTAAATTTAAAAGAGAAAACAATGTATTTTCGCCTCAAGTAATATTAAATGCGACGAAAGAAAACATTCCACTCGATTTCCCTTCGAACATCTCACGCGGAAAATGAAAGAAGTGAAGAGAATCCCTCCCCCATGAAAGTATAAGAATAAAACATTACATACTTTCGATCCATATTCGAGGATTTAATGCTATATCCTAGAAACAACAAAAGATAAAGACTTCAGCTTCATTATTGAAAAAGGCCTCGCAGATACAAAAGTTAAAGTATATAAATATAGAAAAAAATATGATTGCAGTTTAAACAAATTTTCTTTCAAAAATTAGCTAGAAAGGAAAATAAATAAAGAACAATACAGCTGTATCTATTCAAATAAAATTTAAATAAACAAATTATGTATAGGTGTACATATAAACATAAATGTTTTTAAATAAAAATGTATTAAAAATAGTAAAGAAATGATTGTACATGTATTGATATTTCATTATTACTATTTCTAATGTTCTAATTTTAGAAAATTATATATTTAAAAAGTATATTGGTTTAAAGAAAATACTTGAAATAGTGGAAAAAACAGAAAATTAAAAATGTAATTTTTAATAAAGTTGGGAAAAAATTAAATTAAGTGAACACGTACTAAAAAATAAGAAATCTTACGAGAATATATTCTTCTGGAAATGTCTCATTCAAAAATCTTTGTCCTGCACATTGCAGATAGAGTTAAATGACCATTGTTGCAAAATAAGAGCTAAATTTTAGTGGCAATTGGAAAATATAATCCTCCGCAATAAACAGAAACAACATCAACGTAATCAGATGCATGAAAGAATTGCAAAATTTGAGGAAATTATTTGGCAGACCCTAAATAGAGCTGAAGAAATCATGGAATAGAAAATTTAGGTGATACGGACATTGCCTTCAACAAATCTGCTCTTAACTAAAAAGTGCTGAAACTTACTATCACTTGTGAAATCGAGATTTTCATCCGCTTTGGGAAACTGTGAACGGAACATTCAAGAGATGATAATTGTTATTTCTATGAATAGGAACTTTCTAAGTTCTACAGATTTACAGGAGTCTAACAGAAGGAAATTTCAGCTTCATTAAGCTACAAAATAAGATTTGAGAATATTTATTTAAAGTTTGTTAAAACGGGTGTGAAAGATGTGGCATCATCTTAATATGAATGTACAATGATGAAAGACACAAAGAGATGTAGTTACGGAAGACTATAACGTATTACAATGGTGTAGGTACAGAAGATTTTTTTCAGACCATTGATTTGAGGTCTTCAAGCTTTTACCAAGGACCGTAAAACATAATTGGTATATCTTGATTGCCATAGATTATTTTACGTAATTACTTAAAGCACAGACATTTCAAGATCAAAATGTTATCACGCAGTGGAAGTTGTACAGAAATTGCTAATCCAAATCTGGAACTCCACTATAGATTCACATAGATCAAAGCAAGATCATTTTTGCTGCATAAACAAAAATCTTTGTTTTAGCAAGATCAAAAAATTTTATAATGTGATCAAGAAATCAATATTTTCCACAATCAATTAAGAAGATAGAGAATGTAAGCTGCTTCCTGTTTTTATGTGCATATTAGTGACGAACAAAAAAATCAGCTATTTCTTTTCTTATATGCTCTAAAGTGGTAAACTTGTCTGCTGAATGATTAGTACATTTTAATTTCAAACAGTGCATTTGCTTTAATCTAGTCCTTCAAATATACACTTTTCGCTTGACAAGATTTTCCAAAACTTCCAAACAAGAATGGAATCAATACGCAAATTTTCCCGAAACTGGATCAATGTCTCAACTGGAATAGTTGAAGTACTATAACACAAGATCTTCATGTCAATATTTCTAAAATAGTAAAATGATGTAGCGTGAAAATCCATTGAAAACGTATTTTTCTAAAATTTCAATTTGATTAATAAGATACCAGTACTGTTTTGAACAGATTGTAAGAAGTCACGCGCGGTTACCGATCTATAAATCAGATACTTAAAAACCTAAGATTATTCATTACAAATGTTAGCATCTTATTTTGATCCTAGAATGGAATAAAATTTAAAAAAATTTTAGATACTCCTAAGCTCATTTCGATTAAAATTATCATAAATTTTTTATACAATATGCAATTCGTATATTATTTTTATTTTGTTTCAGTTTATTCTATCTAGACGATTTTTACAGCTCTAGATGCTCCGTATTTAGAAAGAACGATGTATTGATTTGATAGAAATAGCTTTTCTGAATATCTCAAGCCACAATATATGTTTGTGTAGTTTGTAACAAGAATTAAAAGTTTGAATTGCTTTATTTGGCTCAAAATAAATTAATTAACGATATTTGGTAAATGAAAAAAATTGAATATTTACTACAGATCGTTTGAAATAATACATGTAGTTAATTCATGGCACGTGTCTTCCAAATCTATGAATTCTATAGAGTGTAAAAAATATTCAAATTCATATATTTTTATTCAAGTTGAGATTTTTCACGTAATGTGTTTCATTCAAAGAGATATATCCAGATAACCATTAATACCCAGCTGATGGCTTAATTCGCTAAATATCTCCAATAATTTAGTCCTAATATTTAAGGAACAACATAAGAGATTTCAACATAAAAGAACAACATAAAGAAATATAAATATTTTAAGAAATTTTAAGATACAGGAAGAGAAATGTGTTTCAACTTCTGACAACAAATAATAATTCAAAACAGAAAATTTTTTGAGTTTTTCTTTAGTACCGTATTTTTGTAAAAAATGTTTTATATATATATATATATATATATATATATATATATATATATATATATATATATATATATATATATATATATATATATATATATATATATATAAATGGTAAAATTTTATGCTTTCCACATAGTTATTTCTATATATATTAACTCTACTGGAAAGTTGTGTCGTTTTTAGCATAAAACAGAAGAATACATTTTTCATACCTTGCATAAACTTTAATGAATTATATAATTGCCACCATTATTTATGACTTCTTGCCAGTGTGATGGCAATTTGTATACCTCATTTTTATAAAATGTCTTATCTCTAGAAGCCAAAAATTAAACCAGTCTGATATCTTCTTCATTCTTGATTTTTTTCCCTGCAAAATTTTTACTGGCACAGAAACAAGTGATACTTGGAGAGTGATAAGTCCGGAGAAATATGATGTATAGGATAAAATTTCCCAACCTAGTTCGGCAATTTTTTTCTCATTCATCAAAATTCATTTAATTTAGCAACATTGGATTTTGGCTTATATATTTTAGCTTGACTTTTACTTCTTTTATTCTGGTTTGATATTTTAGTTTGAACTTTTTGGTGTGGCTTTGGGGTGTATTGGCTTTTTTAAGACTATGTCTTGGGCAAGTGCAGAAAAGCTATACTTTGTGCCAATGTGGTCAACACCCCCTGATGAAGCTGGCCATGTTTGTACTTCGTTCCATTTTCCTTTATTCCATTTTCTTTGAAATTTTAAAATATATATTGAACATTTTTCCAACTGTTTACTATATTTCGTATTTTCAATGTATTATTCTCCATCTAGTATTTGATTATTATTCTCCATTTGGTACTTTCAATGTATTATTCTCGATCTAATATTTGATTATTATTCTCCATCTAGTATTTGATTATTAATTCTATAAAAATGTATTATTAATTATATATATATGTGGGGGGGTCAGCGCATGGTCTTCTGACTTTAATCTTATTAGAAATGCTTAAAACAGAACCGAAGGATGATATTTCATGAGATTAAAATTTTCCTTGTACTGTTTAGATTTTTTAATAGTTAAATTTCAGGAGAAGAGCAATATTTATTAGTCTTATAGATAACTTCATGTCCTCTATGTGAGGCTTCAATGCTTTCATGTTCTTTATATCATTCCAAGATATTTAAATTCTTTTTCTCATTTTTTATTGATGTATTCTGTTTTGTCACACGTGCATACTCTTCATATATACGTAAATAAAAGGAAGAAAATTTTAAATCAGTTGAGTATGGCCCAAATAATATAGAACTAAATTATTTAGGCTGTTATGTTTGATATGCTTTTAATTATCCCAAAAAAGTTTACTCTTACACAATCAACATAGTTTCGCCAATTACATTTGAATATTAACAATCTTTATTACTTCATAACTAAATTTTCATATATTTTTAGAGTCACTTTTGTCTTGCACAAGCAAAAGAAAATTTTAACAAATTTTTTTCACTTATAGTTTTAATATTATGAGTTTTGAAAATATTCTTACATGCGGAATATGTTATTAAATTAGATTCCTCCGTGTTTTTTTATATATTTCATATTTCAAGTTTACTTTCTTAAAAATAATTATACTTAGAAGAAAACGAGATTTTATATTTGAACTCAAATATTATTCAAGCATTATGTACGTAATAGGATATATATATATATATATATATATATATATATATATATATATATATATATATATATATATATATATATATATATATATATATATATATATATATATATATATATATATATATATATATATATTATATATATATAACTCGTGATTATGCTACGAAAATTTGTGACATGTAATGACCGAGTCAATTTCTTGGTTATGAAACAAATTTACAAAGTAAATTTTTCTTTCATATAAGAAGAATAAAATAATCTATGCCTTAGAACCTGGTTTGTATTACGTAATTTTATTCGTGAAAAGAATTATACTTTTCTTTATTTAAAAATGTTAATTATTCTTTATTTAAAAATGTAATATTATTTAAAAGAGTAATCTTCTTTCTTTTAATGAATAAAATATTGATTAATTCTTCAAATTTTTCAAATATTGATTATTTACTCACATTCATTAATGATTAATTAATAGGTGAATGTAAATAATTCAAGGTAATAATATTCTTACTATTTTGAATAATTTACATTACATATACTTTTCCCTAATTTATTTATATATATATATATATATATATATATATATATATATATATATACATATATATATATATATACATATATATATATATATATATATATATATATATATATATATATATATATATATATATATATATATATATATATATATATATATATATATATATATATATATATATACAGGGTGATTATAAAAAAACTTTGCCAACATCTGCACTTCTAGCGTCCATTCTATTTAACCGATCAAGATGATATTTCAAATATAGTTATTTTGAGATATGCGCTCTGTTTCCATTCACGAGATTCTGTGAATGGCAACACAGTGGCCTTCGCGGTTACAGTTATAGTGACAGAAACTCGAAATTTTCGAATGGCAACGTCTACTTTTTACTATCGCAAAATGTTCAGCACATGCGAAAACCCTAAATAGCTTTGAAACGGTACCGATATGTCTAAAAACGGACGTGTTCTGCAAACACAAAAAAGAGTTCTGAAAACCGGCCAATAAAACACGATCTGGGCGCACGCAATAAATTTGCATGTGACAGAGTCAAGAAACCAATCACAGAACGCCGGTCGCCAGATATTCAGCGTAGGAAACCTATAAAATACCAAGCGGGTATGCGATGTCGTCATTCGGGAACTCGCACATGCCGACGATATGAGTCTTCATAGGAAAGTTCGCGGTGAATTGATCAAACTCTATTACCAAAATGGGATGAACGCTGCGGAAGCCTTGCGTGTGTATCGCCGCAATCATCGACAACGACGCGGCCCATGTATTCTGCAAGCTCTGCGTGATTTAGTGCGGAAATTCGAAGATACAGGCTGCACCTGTGACAAACAGCGCTCCGGACGGCCAACTGTTTCTGAGGACGTTGTCATGGAAGTGCACCATACAGTGACTGCAGGACACACAGAAACCGCAAGAGGCATAGCGCGCGTGTTGGATATTCCGAACTCAACGGTCCGCAAGCTTTTGCGCTCGGTACTTCACATGTTTCCCTATTGGTTCCAGCGCGTCCAGATGTTGGAGCCGGGTGACCCACAACAACGTCTGGACTTCGCAAATGCATTTTTGTTACGATATGATGCGGATAACGACTGGCCACTTCGCATACTATGGACGGACGAGGCGCATTTCACCTTAAATGGCAGCATTAACACAAAGAATTGTGTGCACTGGGGAGAGACGAATCCTCATGCTGTGGCGCCAGTACCATTATTTGACGCCAAAGTGATTGCGTGGTGCGGCATTACAGCTACATTTGTTCTGGGCCCGTTCTTCTTTGAGGAAACGACCCCGACTGGCCCTGCAACATGTTCTGTAACGGGCCCTCGGTATGCAGCCATGCTGAAAAATTATGTCTTACCGGAGTTGCGTCGGCTGAATGCATTCAATGACATTGTTTGGATGCAAGATGGCGCACCTCCACATATAGCGAGGTCAGTTAAAAGGCTCCTGGATCAGCATTTTGGTGATCGCATCATCTCACGCTATTATCCTTTTCCGTGGCCTGCGCGATCCCCAGATCTGACGCCTATGGATTTCTGGTTTTGGGGCTATCTCAAATCCAGAGTTTATCTGTGCAATCCTCAAACATTATCGGACTTAAAGGATTCTATACGGCGTGAGATTGGAAACATCCCTCGTGCCATGTTGCGTGCAGCGACATTGTCCACCGTCTCCCGCATGCAATGCGTAATTGCCTGTGATGGCACTCATGTGGAAAATGTTTGAAATTAATAAAGATTTTTTTTCTATGTGTTCTCATCATTGAGCAGTGTCTTGTCCCTGTCGTATGCATTATTCCTCCGTGCGCCTTGAAGAACTGTTTGTATGTGTATAACACGTCGGTTTTCGGACATATCGGTACCGTTTCAACGCTATTTAGGGTTTTTGCATGTGCTAAACATTTTGCGATGGTAAAAAGTAGGCGTTGCTATTCGAAAATTTCGAGTTTCTGTCACTATGACTGTAACCGCGAGGGCCACTGTGTTGCCATTCACAGAATCTCGAGCGCATATCTCAAAAGAACTATATTTGAAGTATCATCTTGATCGGTTAAATAGAATGGACGCTAGAAGTGCAGATGTTGGCAAAGTTTTTTTATAATCACCCTGTATATATATATATATATATATATATATATATATATATATATATATATATATATATATATATATATATATATATATATATATATATATATATATATATATATATATATATATGTATGTATGTATATATGTAAGTATAACAATATTAAAGAATCTCTAAATATTACCTTTTCTCCATTAAGTATTCATGCGCACTCATATTTGTTGAATATTCTCTCCATCCTACTTACGCGCATTAAATATTCATAGAAACTAATATCCCTTTAACTGATAAGTTTGAAGAAAACACACACATACACATTGTCAATTCAAGGTAAACCTCATCACTTTACTGTGTTTTGAATTTGAGAGACCTTTAATGATAGAGAAGCTTAATTATAAAATCAGTGCCTACCAATTATAATAACTTAAGTTTCTTCTATATCGCTGTCACTTAATATTGTCTATACAATCACATTTTAAAGAGTACCTGAATTATCCAGCTTTTCCGAGTATCGATTTGTAAACTTCGGATTTCCACTAAGTTTTATAAATATGCATGAAGTAACGAAACCATCCAACTAATACCATTTAGTACAGTGTCTTCTCGTAGTAACGTATGCTTGTATTGGATGCATTGCTGTACAACCAAACAATGGTTAAAATCAAGCAAATTAAAAAAATCAGTCCAAAATAATATATGTTCTTGGGTTTTTTTACTTCATTTTAAAAATGTTAACTGTTATCATGCTTAAAAAACAATGTATAATCTAAACGAAGTAATTAATATAAGGAATTAAAACTAAAATAGTATATGATCTCGCATTCTTTTACTAAAATCAACAAACATTTCGTTTTGGCAATTTTAAAACATTAACATGTTACTTTATTTTCTTCACTATTTTTCTCTGTCTAAATGAAGCTCTTTCTCACAAATATTTTAAAATGTGGCAAGAAATATAAATTAAATTTCATTAATTATTATTAATGAATAAATTATTACTCATTGAAGTTTCTGATAAAAGGGAAACATTAGATTTATTTCAGTTATATACCAAGGAGCGGGTTTAACATAGACTTCATTATTAAGAACCCCACAAAAGCATTTTTGTTTATATACAGAGAAGGTTTAGTAGCTTGTATTTCTGATGATAATTTCTGTTTTTAAGTAATTAATCACACTTTTTAGCTATTAAATGTTTTCAAAATAAGCGTATTTCTTTATTCTTCGGATCATTATTTTATATGTTGACCAAACTTCACTCCAATTTTTTAAAATTTGTTTTTAACATATTTTACTCCTGTTCAACGCAGTCATGTACATACGTTATGAAGAAGTATTTTCTCCAACAGACAAAGCATTATAATTTTTTGTAACTGTATTCTAACTGTTGCTTTTATTTTAAATTTATAGCTTTATGGAAATACTTCAAGGTTAGTTTTTAAATATTAGTCTACATTAATGTTGGTACTCTTTTTCACACACTAAATCGCTGTATATTAAAAGTACTATTTTTGAAGAAATTAACAAAATTTATGTAATTATAAGCAATTTCAAAACTTTACAAATATAATTACTTAGACATTTAATTTAATAAAAATACTCCTAAATTTGAAGGACACTGAAAAATTGTTTATTCATAAAATTGTTAGAAACAACGAGATATATATAATTTATGTAGATTATAATGCAAAATTGGGATACAAATTAATGTTTTATGAAAAAGAATTCTAAGTTAAGATTTATTATGTGTGATTTTTACCATATCTAAACATAATATAACGATTAATTTTTTTGTTATAGATTACAATAATCAATAATAATTTAAAACATACATTTCACAATCAATAAATGTTTTATAAGCTATCTAATTTTTTGTGATGAATGAAGCAGTTAAACATTTAATAGTAATTTCATACCCATAAAAAATAATTTTTAATATAACGGAAACTTTGAAAAAGATTTCATTTGGGACAGTTTTTAAAATTTTGAATCTATTTAGAAATAAAAATTTTATTCCGTAACTTCATTTTTAAAAACTTTTCCATACTTTTCTTTTCACTAATCTTTGATTTCAAGTTTATTTTCAAAAATTTACTAATCTTTAAATTAGTAAAAGTATGATATAAATTTAATATGTTAACTCTTCTTTTTGTGGAAATTTTGCAGAAATTTATTTTAGCGTAGTATATTTCCCTACTTCAGCATACTAATTCTTAAATCTCTCTTTCTAATGTTTTAGTTGTCTTTCCCTGACCCTTCTCCGGCATCTTTTTGTCAGAATTAAGATAAAATGTAATTATAAACGTTTAAAAAGTATTTTTTTATGAAGAAAGTTATTTTTATCACATAAAAGACGTTTGGTTAAGTAAGGGTTCTTTACAATCTGGTATCAAATGAACAGTTGTCATGCCCTTTATTCTTTAATAAAGGGAGCTAAACTCGTTGAAAATATTGTATTTAAAAAGTGAAAATAATATAAAAGTTTTCAATTATTTGAATTGTGGAAAATTTTTGAAAAACGCAAATATTTCATATGTTAAAACTAATATCACAAGCATTTTCCAAATATGCTGAAATATATAAAGTTTTACTTTATATATTTCAGCATATTTGAAAACTAAATCTGTAGTTTTAGTTTCGTAAAAATAGATAAATTTAAAAAAATCCTAAGCTTTATTTCATTTAATGTTAATTTTAATTTAATTTAAAAGTATTAATTAAACTATATTGCTTCTTCTCCTAAGCTTACAATAATATTAGATTCGCTTGGGAAAAAATGCACAGTTTTCTCGAATTTTAAAAATTCTAAATAAAATGGAAAAAATAAAGTCTAGTTAATACAGAAGGGGAGAATGTACTAATAAAATACCCGCAATAATAAGAATGTTATGAAAACATAAGAATGATAACAAACTATAAAAATATTGAAGTGAATTAATCAAATAACTGATGATAAATCTATAAAGAAAACAATCATATAGTAATAAAACTGCTTTATATGAGATGCCTGTAAAATTGTCTGTTACTTTTTGATGTTTAATAATTTATATTAATATAGTAATGATATTAGATAAAGAGAGAGGTTATATAGATTTATAGAATGTATTACCACCATTGTTAATGTCTCCCACGAGTATTCTTTTCATTCCTTGAAGAATATGCTAATGTCAGTCGATTTTACGGTAACTTAGGTTAAATATGTCAGTTATCCTGGCTAATTATTGTTTTTAAGTTATCAATGCTGGATGGTTTAGTTGTGCGTAAATATTCTTTACAAATCCTTTTTAAAAAATCATTCTGTGTAATTCAAATAATCTAGCTTAATCCATTTTTTTGAAAATAGTCAATGAAGATTTTAAAGAAACTGTCTCAAACTGAAAAAAACAATCCACAATTAATGAAAATCAAAATGTTTTTTCACATATAAATAATTATATAATGGTTATGTAAATAGAAAAAAATATTTGTTTATATATTTTCATTATTCTATAATTTTTTAAATATCAAATTTTATAAAACATTTTATGGGAACTTTGTATTAACAATGTATTTAGATGATAAAGAAATAAATATACATAAAAAAGGATAGAAAAGTGTAGTAATAATTTTTTGGAGTAGTCAGTAAAGTAGAGGTTTGTTTAATAATATTAATATTTAAATTAAGTATTAAATTTCACGTCAATTAAGTTAATTAACGTATCTCACTGATAGATGATATTTAAATATTCCATAAATAAAATAGCCCTAATTAAGTAACTGGAATAAATGATAAAAAATCTATATTCGTCGGAGTAAAATTATAGAGTTATAATTATGGTAATTATATTCATTAATAATGAAAGAGATTTTCCATGAATTTGAAAGTTTAATAAAAAAATAATGCTGTATCATTTTCTTATTTTAGATAATGAAGCAAAAATTAGTATAAGGAAACCCTTTTCTCTATTTTATGTTTTGGAAATACTTATTGTAAGTATTTCTCAAAGGTTTTTTTTTCATTCACTACTTTATTTTTTTATTATACTACTTTTTATTCATTGCTTTCTAGTATTCTGTTGCATGATACTTAAGTTTCCCTAAATAGTCACAAAAGGTGCAGTATATGCGAAGCACAAAATAGCTTTGGATTTCTTTACCACTTGATATAACTCAAACAAAATATTTTTAAAAGAACTTTTATGTAATGGCTCCTGCAATTTTAAGTTTTTACTTAAAAAAAAGTCCAGAAGTTCCATTCCTTTAACATTTTTTGCGAAGTTTCTTAGTTTTTCGATCGTAAAAACTTTCCTATTGCTATTTACTCGTTGGTGAGGTTTCTTAAAAAATAAGAAAGAAAATGCCACCGTCAAAGAATTGTGAAATGAAAGTAACGGAAACTTTTGTAAGTTGAGATTTTTTTTATTTCTTTCCTTTCGCAAGAAAGGCTCCCTGTAAATTTATCTCGAAGTTCACACGAAGAAGGGGAAAGTACTAGATGAGGAAAATGCCTTTCCCATCACTATATAAGTTGTTAAATTCATGCATTTATTTAATAAAGGATTTTTTTCTTATGGTAAGTATATTTCTGGTATGAGAAAACGTGTTCCAAATGTTTTTATTTGAAATGTAGATTCAAATGTGTATTTTGGCTAGGTACTTTATGATTTTATTTCAAAAGTATTTATAACATTAATTTCAAAAGTTAATTGTATTAATTTACAAATGTCGTTTCGGTGAAATAATTACCCATTTTGCACAAATGGCTATCAGAGTGTTCACATGAGTTTTTGTTCATTCTAAAATTATTAACTATTAAATGGTTGTTTCTTTCTTTCCAATTGAGATCAAGGTTACTATTCTAATTAGAGGCCCCGGTGGTACCTAGTTGGTTAGGGCATCATTCTCATTAGTGGATGGTAGTGAGTTCGAATCCCAACTTAAGTGAAGATACGTCGTATTCTTTAAAGGCAACTGGGCACGTTAAAACTGGGACGGGTCGTAATGTCCTCCAATTGCAATCCAATATGATACTGGAACAGGCCAAGTATTGGAGAACTTCTGCTCGGTCCTTACCTCAAATCTACAAAGATTCTATCCGGCTGCTTCAATCTAACTGGTACAGTCCAACTCAGGGCTAGGAATAAAGAAGAATGGTGGTGCAACAACAACAACAATTCTCATTGGTTTAAAATATCCATGATATCAGATAACGTTTCATATACGTCACATCGTATTGAGATGGGGTCGTAATGTCGACTTGTCGACGAATTTGCTGTCTGCATTCACATTGCATTCTTCAGGCTGTAGCAAACAAGGCGAAGTTCTCGATCCGAATTCTGAGTGTCGTCGACGATAAGAAAAATCCATTCGTGATTTTAACAAGTATTTTTTAATTACAATTTTGCCATTTGTAAAAGTTTTCAAAATCATGAAAATTACTTGTTGTTCTGTATAATATTTGATAAATAATCCAGAATTTCAAATCACTCTACTCTAAATTTATAATCTAATCTTCTTTATAACTCATTCTACTGCATGAGACACAAAATATGAATAATTCGTTTAGCTAAAGGGGTCGACACTAAAATGGCATTTGACTATGCTCCCCATATCATCCTTATTAATGCACATTAGTTACCACGAAATTTTTAATGTACATAAACAAACACAGTTATATGCTTTTCAGCAATGTCAAATATTAATACCGCTGCATTTTGTAATGTGAATGATACCCATACTGATAAGGTTAAGGTTGTTGTTGTTGCACCAACATGCTTCCCTGAACCTAGTAATGTAACTTCGTAGTTTTAAAGTAAGGACATAACAGAAGATCCCCAATACTTGGCCTAACACCCCTAGAGATATGGTTTCACTTGGAGGACATTGCGACAACGATCTATTTAATTTATCCCAGCCACCTTTATTGAACATGTTGTGTCTTATTTTAATCCATGATTCGAAATCACTACCTTCCGATAATGAGAACGACAACCTCACTAACCAAGCCATTACACCACCCTCCGACTAATGTGAAATTATTCCGATTTTTAATATGAAAACGACTGCTTTAACTTCGTGTTAAACATAGAAAATACTATGAGTGTTTAATCTAATAGCAATTACATACATAATAAGAATTTAAGAACTAGCTACTATCGGCACATCAAAAATAGATGAAATTGTTTAGAAAAAATGCTTATATATTTACTTTATATACACTACTGGCCATTAAATTTGCTACACCAGGAAAGCGGAACACCACACACGTGAAATTTGCATGACAGGTAGAACTTGCTGTGATATGCAAACTGATTAGATTTTCAGCGCATTCATACAAAGCAGGCGACAGTAGCGACATCTGCAATGTGTATAAAACCAGAGATTTGACAGCAGTTTTCTCATACTCAATTTCCGTTTCAACGTTGTTTTTGGCAAAGAAAGTTGTTGTATTGCCTCGTGTAAGAAGAAAAAATGCCTATCAGCACGTGTCTGACTTTGATCGAGGAAGGATTATAGCCTACCGGAATTGCGGTTTATCGTACCGCAATATTGCTGCTCGCGTCGTTCGAGACCCTATGACTGTTAGCAGATTATGGAATCGATGGGTTCAGGACAATCATACGGAACGACATGCAGGATCTCAGCAACCCCCCATCACTAACAGCAGAGAAGACAGACATCTTGTCCGTATGGTCACAAGGGATCGTGCAGCCACGTCACGAACCCTGAGTCGAGAAATGGAGTCACTTGCAAGGCAACAAGTTTCTGCTCGAACAGTTCGACGACGTTGACAGCAGCATGGATTGTCTGCACGGCGACCATGGCTTGGCTTCGGCTACCATTGACGCTGCGCCAAAGACAGGAGCGCCTTCAATGGTGTGATCAGCGACGAACCTGGACGCGGGAATGGCATCACGTCATCTTTACAGATGAATCTCGGTTCTGTATATAGTACCATGATGGCCGCATCCGTGTTTGGAGGCATCGTGGAGAACGCGAATTGCCAGCATGCATTGGACATCACCATACTGGCCCATCTGCTGGAGTGATGGTATGGATACACGTCTCGATCCCCTCTTGTTCGTATTACCGGCACTTTGAACAGCAACCGTTACTTTTCCGATGTGTTAAGGCCCATGGTTCTGCCCTATCTTCGAGGCCTCCCTAATGCTTTGTTTCAAGAGGATAATGCATGACCGCATGTTGCCCGTACTGTTCTGAACTTCCTTGATACAGAACAGGTTCCACTGTTACCCTGGCCAGCACGTTCTCCTGATCTGTCGCCAATTGAGAACGTGTGGTCAATGGTTGCCGAGCGATTGGCACGCCATTACTCACCATCCACTACTGTCGATGAACTATGGCATAGTGTTGAAGCTGCATGGACTGAGATCCCCGTACTTGCCGTACAATCTCTATTTGACTCCACGCCTAGGCGGATAAATGCTGTTATTGCAGCCAGAGGTGGCTGCTCTGGGTACTGATTTCTCAAGATCTATACATCCTAATTTCCTGTAAATCTAATCACTTGTTCTTTCCACTATAATGTATGTGTCCAATAAATATCGTTCTGTTATTTGCATTCCTTCTTGGTGTAGCAATTTTAATGGCCAGTAGTGTACATACGTCCCATAAAGTAAAATTTATCACAAAAAGTTATTTTATAATTAAAACTATTTTACTTTTGCATATGAAAGAGTTATGCATATTTATATCTTACTTCATCTTTAACTAAACAATATTGTTGTATTTTGTCAAAAAAAAAACTACACTTAAGAAAAGCAATTGAATTATTATTCATTAAAACAGATTTTTTTATTCATTTAAAATAAAATAAACTGCAAGCGCTAGAATCGTGAGTTATCTCCCTGGAGTTGCTGAGTTCGGAAAGTTTCAAAACTTCTGCTTCATGTATTCGCTTCACGTGGGAAAAACAGCAACGCGGCATTTTTTAAAGCATGATACTTTAATAAAATCAACTTTCTTTTATCAAATGCATTAGAAATTCTATTCGAGTCGAATTTGCTCTGTTGCAACAATACGATTCCAGAATTTCAAATGCAGTAAATATCTGTTGGAAAAATAATCCTACCATTAGTTGACGGCAGAAAATGTATGGAATAATCGACAATGACAATAAAATTCTAAACAAAATAAAAGCATTTCAAGGAAAAAATTCATAATTTTACAAAGATTTGTAGATTAAAAATCTCAACAAATTCCAAAAATCAGAGAATATTAAAGTAATTAAAAACTTTTTGCCAGTTGATCTGTTTTGGGAAGTTTTCAAAACAAATCTGAGTACATAGGAATGATAGGAGAGAAAAAAACTTAAAAACAAAAAGTTTCTAAGCAACTAACGAAAAAAAGTGATAAAATTCACTGCATTCCATTAAAATACAGTACTGCTTAGATATTTAACCTATACTTTGCGAACGACTTCGTAATTTTGAATGTAGGGTAATCAAAATAAAAAAACATTTACTAATAAAAGAAAGTTGTTTCAGCTTGAAAAGTACTTACTTTAGTATTAGGTTATAATAATAAATTACATGCTGTGTGTTTCCATTCTTCAACTAAAACTGGTCATTACAACCAACCATCTCGTAATTTTGAATTATAATCAAGAAGCTATATTGACACTTGCCTGGAGCTATCGTTTTTAAGCTGGATCAAGCTTCCAAAAACAAGGCTATTGAATACTTCAAAACTTATAAGGTGCATAACATCTTTTAGTACAACTGTCTTCAGCTGGTTTAAGTATCAAACCAATTACCTTCGCCAAAAAACAAGGTATTCCTTTTCTAATATTGCGAATTAAGTTTATTTTTAAAAAAGTCATTAAGTTAGGTTACATGTTATTACTATAGGTTTTTCTAGGAATTTATTTCTTCCCTTTTAATACAGCTTGTTGATTAATAATTTTAAAATTAATCACATGGCGAGATCAATATCTGAATTAACTCCTTATCCGCATTCTATTACAACAGCGGAACATCCCTTTACATTAAGAATCTTTTAACATGCAGTACTTCCGGTTATACCAGACTTCAGTCGCAAGAGAGACACATTCCTACTTAAGCAACCGTGGACTTGGAAAATATTGTTTATTTTATTTCAGTTTATTTTAGTCAAATTATGTTTATTTTATATAAAAAGTACAATTTATCAAATTCAATTTTGTTAGATGATTTTAAAAAATTTTATTATATTTTTATTAAGTTATTTTTAATTCGAAGTAATATTTTTAGTAATAACATAATTTTTCATTAAAAGTAGTGAAAATGTTTTTAAAGTATTGAGGAATATAAATATGATAAAATTTTGTTTAGTTTAAATTTTTTGTGTAAATATAAAATGCAGAACACAAAATACAATAGAAATGAGAATGTGAATGAGAATACCTGCTTTCCAAACCACCACACTACAATATGATGAAAGAAAATCAATCTTTATCTCAGGTAAATACTCTAATAAAAATACTAATTTTACAATCAACTTTAAAAATGTAAGGAAACGCATGGTAATCGAATGAGAAAACTTCGATTTTATGTCAGGGGACAGTAGTTCCAAGCCTAAACAATCGAAAATTGTCATATTGAAGCATCCTTAAAGCACTGTAGGATGTTATGCATTTCCAACTGGTGTGCCATGGCTTGGATAGAAAGATCTACTCGAAATGTCTATCTCATCATTTGATTATGGTTGAAAATTACGAGATGACTGGAGGTATTCAGCACCTGAAATAAGCCGCCAGATACATATCACAATAATCTAGCTCACTGGTACATCTTGATGACCATCAACGTTGTAAATGAATACGCTGTTTTGGAGTTACAAATCAGGATTTTAGTTTAAATTTCCTTTATTGTGCAAAAAATGACACTAGAGGGACATAAAACAAATGAATCTAGTACAACCTAAACTGCTGATCATACATGCATGTCTTATGCCTTTATTTTCAGGAAATTAAGAAGAATATAAATTAATTAAAATTATGAATATGAATCGTTGTCATGTTTCATTACAGTTGAGCGTCATGTATATTTGAAATACAGTACACATAAAGATGCAATGAAGCTGTGTTTTCATCAGCTTGCAAAAATAGCTTTAGAAGATGATGGGAGCAATTTTGATTTGCTAAAGATCGCTGTACTAAGAGAACTTTTAAGATTTATTTTCCTTTTGTGCTCTTATTTCAATGCGAAAATTGTTCTTATAAAAATGCATTAATTTATTATTGATACGATGGAAATACTTTAAATCATACCAATGAGTAAAAATATGCATTACATCGTTTTTTTGAGTGTTCAGTCTACTAAATCAAATCGTTGTTGTTGTTGTTACTTATGACACTTGGACAATCAAAGCTCACTATGCCTTGGCTATGCGAATTTAAGTCAATTGGGAGCGTCTTTCGTTTTATTCAGAGCACCATGAAGGTGAAAGTACGACTTTGCTCTACACACATTCCATAGGTACTGACTTTGCTCTACACACATTTATAGGGTAGGCAACCATTTACACCTCATTCATACAAGAAAAGGACAAAGACAGAATAGATAGAGAGAGTACATCCATGCCTGAATCGGGATTCAAACCCAGGACCTCCTTTTCCGCAATCAGGCACACTGACCACTAGACAAGTTGAGTGGCAAATCGGATCGTAAAGAGGCACATCTCTTCTTTTGTTGCCAAAACATTTTCAGAAGTAATTCACTGATATTAATTACTCACTTTTAAGTAAAAGTTTAATTAATCGTTTAAGAAACATAGCGTTTATAAAATATTATGAGCATGTCATTTTATTATCAGATTTAGTGACGTTTGCTACATGTTAGCAATAAAATGTCATTAAAAACACATTCCAAAGAAAGTAATATTTCGTCTAACTTTAAAACATAATAAATAATCAGCAAATTCATTTTAATCATTTAAATGGTAATATTAAAGAACATTTAATAACAATAATATCTAATGTCTTTGTCTGATGGAAATTTGTAGAAGATTATGCAAGATGAAGTTTCATTTATTTTATTGGTAATCACAATATTGCTGTATGGTTTGCTCTGCTCAATGGTTATATTCAGTTGAAACACAAAGTAAGGAAAGAATTGAATAAAATTATAAAAACTATCGATCTGAATGCTACTCATCTAATTAGTTTTACTCAAACAATGGATACTTCAAAATTTGATTTCCAAAAATTCATCAACTATACAAGTTATGACCACTTAAATTATTCTGAGGAATTCATTGTTTACCACGTAACTCTATGAAAGAGTTCTAAAAATAGCATTTCACTGGTTTCTAGCTTCTATTCCAATGAAAAAAATCAACATAGGCTTTAGTTCGTTGAATATATAAAATTAATCTATGTGTGTGTCTATGTGAATGTAGCTTAAGTATTTTCCAGAATTATGAAATTTTGCTTTAAATTCAAGAATGTGAATTTTTACTTTCAATGAAATTAAGCAAAATTGAAGATGTTTCTCTTCGAAATGCGGAATCTCAACATACATAAAAATTTGGATTGCAGATATTAAATGGATTTGAAAAAAGTGGATTAAGGTTCGCAACAAATTTGTAATTTACTTATTGTTATTGGGAAAAGCTATCATCTTTCAAATTCATTGAGGAAATAATTATAGTTCCATAATAATCCAGCATCTACACTGTGTTGTAAAAATGAAAAGCATCTGTTATCTGTTGTAAAAACGAAAGAAAAGGGAACGGCAATAGATTGAGGAGTCTTGTGAAATTAAAGAAATATTTAAATTTTTTATGACTGCTGAAATTACTGCAAAACGAAAGAATTTGAATAATCTGTGCATTTATTCACAGTAAAGTGAATTCAATTTTCTTAGTTCCGAAATTGGTACATACACAGAATATGCAACACATTTTCGGAAGTCCAAATAACAAAATAAAAAAAATCATAGAAAAATTCGGTTTCACTTTGAACCATATCTTGTGTAATGTTTATAGTGGAAAATATTATTAAGAAAAAAATACCTAGGTCTTTCTCAAAAAGAAAACTCGTTTAATCTCGTATTAAAGATTATGGCGCGAAATATTTTCCAACAGAAAACAAAATTTTATTATTTTGTTTTGTATAGTCTCTAGGACAAGGATAATCCTGTGTGACACCAGGATAATCTATAAGGCACAAGGATAATCCTGAAGTATGAAATAGTGTTAAATTTGGAAATTCTTGAGAGCATAATTTTAAAACGTTGCTTTAAACACACTATTGCCTTTTTCTGTGAAAAGTATCCTTAATTATCAAAAAATTATTTAAATGCTTTTTATCCTTGTATTTATGTATATTGAAATGACGCACGTTGAATATTTTTAGAGTACACTTTTTAATAGAAATGTGGTACTTGTGTAACTCTTTCCATCACAATTATTAAAAATATATTCAAACGTCTCTTTTTATTTTACTCTAAAATGTAACCAAATGATATTTACATTTAATACTACATTATTATGCGAATATTTTTATTATTTAAAATACAATTTCTACTGTTCACTTGAACAAATAATAATTAAGAATTAAAAAATATTCAAATATAATTGTGCTAGTGTCGACTCATATATAATGTTTGATCATTTTGAAATAAGAATCTTTAATTCTTTTCAATTAAAATACATTTTTGGGAGATTAAATAAAAAGTGCAATTACTTTCCATTAAGTATCTGGAAAATGGCTCCAATATATAAGTTACTAGTGTCGAATCAGAGTACTCGATCAAATAAAGTTGCGAAACAATATTCTCAGATGAAAATTTTCCCAATTTGAGTTTGAATTCAATTTGTAATACTCATTTAAATTCCTATTACTTCTCATCAAACGCCTGAAAATGATTTGAATTCTTTCTGTTACAGTAAATGTGTACTCAAGGTCCAACTGCATCTGTATTCTTATCTCAACAAAATTTGAAAGTAAAAATTTTGGTTCTTGATAACACCGAGTGAAGAAAACATCAAATTTGCATTCCAAGGGATTATTTTGAATAGAGTCAATTTGAAGTTGTTTCCAGTTGCCTTCAGAAAATTCAGCTTGGAAAAAAGTGCCATTTACAAAATGCAGCAAATGTGAAACGAAATTAAATGCAACATAATATTCATTGAAAAAAAAGATAAACTTTCTTCTAAATTATTAAATCAGTGAATAAATTTTTATTTACATTCCAGCTTTGATGGCGTGTTTTTCCACATTAATTCAAATGATATGGTTTCTAAATCAAAAGTGAGTCTTTTTTCGCTTAGGAAAAGCGAAATGGATTGTGGATATCTTTATGCTCGCAATGATATACTGGAAGCTCATTCAAAAATTGCGGAAAATTAATTTAGAATGCGTCGTTAATGAGTTATCGCGGCGGCAAGCAAAAAAAGCGAGATAAGTAAATGTTTTTAGATACTTACCATAAAAATTATTAATCCTTATGCCAAGCATTACTTTTTAATCAAATGCTTTTATTAGTTTCGTATATAGTTGGCAATTTTACCACGTTATATAATTATAGTTAACTGCACTATATAAAATAAAATAGAAACTATATAAAATATGTATTTTGGTTATTACTTAAGTTTAAACATTTTTAAGTCTAGTTTCAAATGGAACCGTAGAAGAAAAAAATTGAATGGTATTTATTTTGTATTTTAAAAATACATAAGTTTTGATTTCTAAATAGTTGATGGACGCTTCAGACTTTGATGATTTTTTATTTTTAAAATCATGAATAATATCTCCATTTCTCTCTTTCAAAATCAAGATTGATAAAATTTTAATTAACGATTCAAATTACATGTTTGTTACAGAATAATGTTTCAAGCATCCATTATAATTATTAGTGTTACTACTGAATGGGCTTCGATTTTCAAAAAGATATGCAATATTTTATATCATACAATTTTGTTTTTCGAATTCACTATTTTCATCTTGTTCCAATAATAATCTAATTCATAAATTAATCTTTAATATAAATATGCTCTTTGTACGTTATATTTTCTATATAATTTATATGTAGAAAATTATTCTACGTTACAAATGTCCAAAAGTAATTAACAATTAGCAGAACGACTTTTTACGTGAAATGTATCACTACTTCTAAAGACTACGTGAAATATTCATCAATATTTTATAGTAAGACTTTCATTAATGATATTTAACAGCTGAGATTACTATCAGCACATGCCAGCCTCAGACAAAAACTAAGAAATCCATTGATTAATTTTCCAAATTACAATTATTTTTTAATTCTTATGTATTTTATACAAAATAATAAAATATTAAATTTGAAACGTGTTTTGACTTATTATTTACATATTAAATAACAACTTGATCATTATTTGGACGATCAAAAAATCTTCATAACGCCAGTATACATTGACAATTATATTAACGTTAAAGATTTTTTTCAGTAAAAGTTAATATAGTATAACCTATAGTTAACATTTTTCTTTTATGTTATAGATTCTGTTAAATTCAATTCAATTTGAAATACTATTTTCTCAAATATTGTGTAGTTTTAATTGCAATTATTTTTCTACTTTAAATATTAACTTATTTAATAAATTTCCTTCAGATTAAAAATTCTCAGATTACACACTAAAATACGGAAAACGGATTACAATAGTGTACTTGCCATTATATAATTAAAAACATTTTTATGTCGATTTTATAAGTTAAATGAACCGTAGTTCCACAGAAAAAAAACAGAATGACAAGTATATCTAAAAATCAGCAATAATTACTTCTTGTAATAAGTATTGGCATTTGACAGGGCGATTGCTTTCCTTTTTTGTCATCATTTCGTTCATTTTTATCAATATCTTTACATCAAATAAATTGGTAAATAAAATTTAAAAGGAAATTTTTCTTTCTGATATCTTTTTAGAGTAGCCTGTGGATTAAACAATTGGGTTTTATTCAGATAAACTAATCTAATTCCATCCGGATTATTCTTTAATAGTTCAGTACTTAATTCAAACTAGAGGTTGCGGTATTATTAGCCTTGGTTTTGGCCTTTAAGCTCACTGAGTGGGAAGTAAATGTAACCAAATTAAGATCAACGATGTTATTGGGTTTTTTCCCCCATATGTTTTATAAGAAATTACTGCTGAATATGCTTGCATGCATTTCCATTCCACGACACGTTTTACCCTCGTGGGAGTAGAAAATATATTCTAAAAAGGTTCCATCTAAGTACGACAGTTTTTCCTGAAGTAAATATCGAACTGGTTATCTTTCAACTTTGAGAATAACTGCTTTTTCTATTAGATTACAGCAACCTCAAAGCATTAGAATGGAAAACAAAATTAAATGGGAAGGGAAATTTGTTCTGGGTTTTACTGCCAAAGAAAAATTTATTTGATGGCAAAAGGAAATTCAGTTGATTTCGAATCGTCATTTTCAGATTTGAAATAACTTCGTCATTAGAAAGAACAGAATATGTCCGAATTCTCAACGCTGTGATAATCGAAAAAAAGTTAAATAATTCAAGCCACTCAGAATTCCAAATGCAACAATCGAACCATATGTTTCGAGAATCCTCTTATAAATATATTTTGCTCCAGTCTATTTAATAAGATTTCTATTTAAGACGAGAGATTTGAATTCTTTTATTTTATGGAAATATTGCAGCCCGAAAGATATATATGTGCTTCAGATATCGACTAAAAGTTACCAAGAGTTGTTTGCAAAGAAGCGGGAAGTAACATACCTCCGCACATTGAAGAAACGAGAATATATTTATTGTAAATATAGATTTTTTTTTCTTTTCAAGTCAGTCATGATAAACTGTTTATATTTGCAGATGTTTTCTTCATAGCGTTTGTAATGCTTATTTAATGTTATGTGTGATATTTCTTTCAAATTGAAGAAACAAATTCCAATTGATATACCTTCGAAATTTATTAAATCTTTGTTTATTCAGGAAAGTTTCGAAAGGATAAATTATATTTGTAAGTGACTTTTTAGATGATATAATTTAATAAAAAATTTTATCACTTCTTAATGTGAATATTATTACTTTTTAAAAAAATATTTAGTATATCACTCACAATAATAAAGCACATCAATGTTCAGTTTCTCATTTTAATTTATTATCTAAACACTCATATTCCTATATAATAATATTCCTTACAGCAAAAATTAAATAAATAAAATTGTACAATTTTAAAATGATTTTATTTATTCGTAATTTGTTAAAAATAGTATCTTCCGCTTCCTATATAACTGTATGCTTAGTTGGTTAGGGCATTGTTTTCACTATCGGAAGGTAGTGAATTCAAATCCCAGCTTAACAGGAGATCCATCGAGTTCGCTAAAAGCGGCTGGGACACGTTAAAACTGGGCGTGGTCGCAATGTCCTCCAAGTGAAATGATACCTCTGGGGATCGCAGGCCAATTATTTGTGGTCATCTGATTGGTCCTTGTTTCAAAATCGCGAAGACCCTACCCGGCTGCTTCTAACTGGTAGAGCTTTACTCAGGGCAAAGTACAGAGAAACATGCTAGTGCAACAACAGCAACCAGTATTGACCACGCCCAGTTTTAACATGCCCAACTGCCTTTAGTGAACACGACGGATCTTCGGTTAAACCGGGGTGCGAACGCACTATCTTCCGATAGTGAGAAAGACGCCTTAGCAAACCAGGCCTCAGCGGCCCTACGCAGGATTGTTTTTAGTGTGGCGTGTGAAATGACCGAGGAAATTACGCCTATTATCAGGATGAAGAGAAAAGCAAGACATATTAAAAAAAGAACATTGTGCAATTCATTTCTCTCTCAATTCATGTGTTGTGTTGCCCAATCCCTGTAGGCTTGATGAGTCTTGCTATTAACATGACATACACCATTGGTTAACCAGCATTCAGCCCTACCGCGTGAAGGCAGCTTTGGGAAGTTAGTGTCGAAAATGTGGTACCAGTAGCTGAGTGAAATTGTTGTTGAAGAAGAATGACATGCATATTTCGGTGTCTCCTAGCCGTGAGCGTTAAATAATGGTTCTTCATTGAGACTTGTTACACGTCTACAACCTTGGCCTGACCTTCAGCCTGTATTTTCAGTTTGGAAGAAACGTTACCAGACCATGAAAATCACGCTTTGTGAAACTCTAACAGGCCAACAACTATTCAAGGTTTTGATTCGGTTAAAAGACTTCGTTGAGACATAGCACTCATCAATATAACGCGATTTCTGAATACCAGTTATTCTTTTCTGCTTTATCTTACATTAGGTTGAAAGCGAAATCTCATTCTTTTACGCTAAAGCATCTTTTTCGATGTCAAACTCAAAAATTCCATTCTGCGAAATTTGAAAATGAGAAACATTTGCATTTTTGATTCATATTCCATTTTATGGACAAAAACAATTGCTTATTCCGTTATTTTATAAAGCAAAATCATTTAATTGTTCTGAGTAGTGTATGTATAATAAATAGGAAAAGTTTATTTTCCTATGAAATTTGAACTTACTATTTCACTATGCATGATAATAGCAAAAAGAAATTTTAACGTTAATATTGCTGTGCAATAGACATAACACTAATATTGCTGTGCAGTAGACTTAACGTTAATATTGCTGAGCAGCAGGCTAAGACAGGTGTCTTTCACGAGTCCAGAAAGCACTGGATTTGATACGTGACCAACCGAAAACTGTTGTGTTGAGAGTGCCCATGTCTGATGAAAACTTCTAAGGTCAAATGGCCTCTCCAATTTGATTGATGTGAAGATGAGAGAAAAATATAATAACCAATTTTTGAGACTTCATCACTTGAATGTAGCGAGAAAAATTTTGAAGACTTTAATAATTTTAATTCGTTCCCGTGCCGCCCAACTTGTCTAGTAGTCAGCGTGTCTGGCTGCGGATAAGGAGATCCTGGGTTCGAATCCCGGTTCGGGCATGGATGTACTTTCTCTTTCTATCTATCCTGTCTTTGTCCTTTCCTTGTATGAATGTGGAGTGAATGGTTGCCTACCCTATAAACGGGTACCTATGGCATGTGTGCACTGAGGAAGTCGGACTCCACACCAAAATATGGTTCAGTTGAAAAAATGGAGCAACGCACCCCATATTGCCAGCCTGCCTGGCACATGATAACAACAACAACAACAATTCGTTCCCGTCAGAAGAAATACACATCTTAAAGCGTCTAACAATAACTTAATTCAATCAACAAGCCTGCATTATCATTAGAAAGAGAAATGCAGAAATAAAATGCTTACTATTAACTCTAATATTTCACTTCATATAATAAATTCAAAACATATAACTTACATTAGCATAATCCTTTGATTTGAGTCAATTTGCTTACGATGTGTTAACGAGAAAAAACTATATTCGTAAAACAAAAATGCTTAGAAGAAGTATATTGCTTTGAAAAAAAAACACACAAAATTAAATAACACAAACAATTTGAGAAAGAGAAATGTTTCTTTTGGAAAACTATACAAATATAAGGGATAAATTTTCTAGCATTCGCTCCGCTTCCAGATTGTTTATGTACTCAGAAACTAAACTATAATTTGATTTCTAAATCACAATCACATTCTTCCTTTATTTTTAAGTTTTAAATGTGAGTTATGTATGCTCAAATGAGTGAAATATCAGAGTCATTCTGAAAGTGGATGAAAGAAATTTTGGAAACGTCTTAAATGAATTAGAATGGTAAATGGGAAACGGCTGAAGAAAAATGAAAGCAGTCAGAATCTTCCGTATAAAAAAAGAAAGCAGTCTAGAACTCAAACACTTTGCTTCTTTTCGGGCGAGTCATCTATAATTTTAAGAGAAATTCCATTTATTCGGCGTGTTCTTCACTCTCATCTCATTAAAGAGGGAAATTAAGCTTGTGCTGGTACTGAGTAAATATTTGGAATGATGAAAGCCTCTCTTTTGTGAACTTGCTCTGAGATTAAAACTGCTTATTCTAATGTTCATGTATTTTATTCTAAAATTCAAACATATAATAAGTTTTTTTTTTTAATAAAGCGAGACGTTCCCTATTTTGTGAAAATAAGTTGGGAAATTTATTTAACTTTAAATGTATGACACGTTTAGATAAATTCTATTTTAATTAAATATTATTCAAACGTTAATCAATGTTTAAGACGCAATTTTAATAACGACGACTTTTATGCTATCGGCTATGTATTTGAAATATTAATTGATGATATTCATATGAGTTATACATAAAATCTTCTGAAATTTAATCACACTTAAAATGATTAATCAAAAAGTTATAGCCTGTTCATATTTTATTATTAGTTTTATTTAGTACCTTAAAATTGAATCGATTGCAAAATTTTATTAAAGGAAATCATATTTATTCAAAACTTGACCTCAGCATCAGAATGTGTGTGTACACATTAACACTAAAATAATTTCATAATGCTTATAAGATCATGAACTTCATTATGAGATGATAAACCAATATAAATGAAATATAAAAAAATGGATTATATTATGTTGAAAGAGAAAAAATATCATTGATTGACCAATATCACCATATGCTGTTATTTGTAGCAAATCTAATTAAATTTTTTAAATTAATGCTAAATGATAAAAATTAGTTGGGATAAAGTTTTAAATTATTTTTTATTTAAAAGTCTAACATTAAACTACTTTTTATCGCTATTTAACGTTAAATTGTGTTATATATAATTATGAGAATGTAACACATACAATTTATATTCTCCTTCATATATGTAATATAAATATATATTCATGTATTAGTAAGGATTTTTCATTATTCTTAATTGGTACTAGAAGCCTCTATTTATTACCTTATATATAGAGCAACAAAATATTTCCTAAATTATTCCAGAATGTTATTAACTAATTAAATAAAAGAGTAAAGGAGTAATAATAAAACAAATATTGAATTTATGCTTTTCATTTTACTAATTAAATTTCAAATAGCATAAATTTATGTGAATATTTTAATATAGTTTTCAGTGAAACGACAAATTAAATTAACAATTTGTGAATTGCAAATCAATGCAAGATTTTCTAATCATAAATTCAACAGATATTGGTACAAATTTATTTTCAATTCTGACTGTCTGCGAAAACGTTTGTGTTATATCATTAAAAATCCCATGCTAGAAAAAAAGTACTTATACACTGTGAAGAGCCGAAATTTTAGTCGCAGCACCCCTTTTAGGACCATCTTACTCTTGTTGATTTAGAATAAACCTCTATTCATTGAAAAACATACAATTAAATACAAAAAAATATTCGCATGCGAGGAATTTTCTTTAAAAAATATAAGTATAACGAATCATTCTTGCTTTTGAGATTAATAATTATCAATCTCGAAATCCTTTCATTTGATTTTCAAGCTTCAAATTATTTATTCATTTTTTAGATGTTCAAAGTGAAATATGAGTGATATTAAGCAACTGCATAAAGCAAGCAAAAGAAATTTGGAAAGCGCTTTAGATTACTGTACTACAAGAAAATGACGGAAGATAAATGATGGCCATAAGGCACACACTGCTATAAAAAAATCCATTTCTTAAACACACAGCTTTTCTTTTTGATTAAACATGTCTACGACTTTAAGCAAAATTCCCCTTATTCGGTATACTACTTAATTATATAGCTTTAGTGAGATAAGCTGTCTGTAATAATAATTTTTAAATAAGCAGAGCTATTTTCCCTATAAATTTGCTTATAATAACACTTACACATCTCGTTTTAAAATCATGAAAATGTCATAAAAATACACCTTTCAAATTTAAGGAGGCAATCCATACTATTCATTAATCTTTATAAGAAATTTATTTCAGCTTTGGTTTAGGATATTGGATATTTTATTGAAGATTTCAGATTTTTTTTATTGGGATGAATACCGAATAGGATACCAATCAATGTTGTTTTTCTTTTTATTTTAAATTGCAATAAAAATTCAAAAACAAAGACTCCATTTGTTAAATATTAATTAATTTCAGATCAACATGACCATGGGGAAATGCAAGTAATGAAGTTCCGGGTTCCATCACGGCCGCTTGTTGAACCACAAGAAATAAATGTTGAATATCTGTTTTCTTCTTGCTTATATCTATCTATGCGGATGCTTGGAAGTGATCAGGGTTTCCTCTCTTGAATGATATGATCTATCATACATGGAAACTCCTTCTCAGAAGTCAAAATGCTCGTAAATGCTTAGATGCCCAACAACTACCTACAACTGTTATACCATCAGGTCAAAGGCCTTACGACTACTTTCAGATCAAACCACCAGATCTAAGCATACCTTGCATTATTCAGAATGGAAGTAACCTACTAGGTGAAGATATCACTCTCGTAACAAAAAAATAGCATTTTGGATGTTTCATCCAATATAAAAGGGTTATGCTGAATAGGTCTATGACTGCTAACTATTCTTAATACCTAATAACTTTCTATTGATGTAGTGTGAAGCTGTCAATCACTTTCATTTCACTTAGATGATCAATCATGGGAAAAAAGACAACACATAACCAAATTTATTTAAAACCATGTATTATTTAACTAAGACAGATTAAATACTTTCCATCTTCCTTTGTTTTAAGAATCCTCACATGTACTTTTTCTTTTCACTTCATGTAATTTCTATTAATTATTAAATTTAATTTTTTTATATCTTAAACATTATATTAATAGAACTTTAAGCGAATGTCGCTCTTTATAGTGATTGTTCATGCACTATTGCTCTCCAATTTTTAAGTTTTTATATTTGAAAGATTTTAAGAAATAATATTCAAGACCTTTTTTTAAATATAACCCCAGTTAGCAACTTTCCAAAAATTATCTTATCTTTGCAACATAAATAATTCCGTATATTTCTGATATAATGACATTGACATTTGTTATTATGATTAATTATTTTGAATAATCATAAAAAATGCATAAAGTAATATTATTAAAAATTTGCTGCTTATTGCTTCTCTCTTTAAACTTCTGCTTAAAATCAAACAAATTTTTCTGTATTTCAGTATAGAGAAAAAGTATTAGGCTTGACGGAGCTTATATATATATATATATATATATATATATATATATATATATATATATATATATATATATACAGGGTTAGCAAGAAATAAGTTTCCCACTTCAGAGGGCTGTAGAATACGTTCTATTTGTCCAAATGAGATAAAATTTGAACTACAGATAATTCAAATGATGCGCTTGACATTTATTTAAAAAAATAGTACAAAATTTCGACGATAGATGGCGCTGTAATATTAATATTATTTATTTGCATATACTGAAAATATGAAAAGTCATTTGCTTTACAGCGCAAGCCTATTAGCATTATCTTTGGGTAAAAAGAAGGCTGGTTCTGAACGAGCATTAGTTACTTCTCTGCACATCATGCCGTCTTTACAAGAAAAAGCGCTACTTGTAAAATTGTTCTACCAGAACCAGCAGAACTCCGTTGCAGCTGTAAAAGAATTTCGCCGTATGATGCAGATACGAAAAGATCCAGTGTCTCCATGTGTGTTATGCAAGATGATGCAGAAATTTGAAAGAACTGGACAACTTGCAATTCTTCCCGGTAGAGGACGAAAGCCAATCCAGTGTTCTAGCGTCGAAAATGTGGCTACCGCGGACGTTGAAGCCAGCAGTCAGTCACCGGATGTCAGTGTGAGTGTGCCAGTTGTTTCCCGTGTATTGGATATGCCGTATTCCCCTGTACGAAAAATCTAAAGGCGGATTTTGCATTTTTATCCCTACAAAATCAATCCTCTGCACTTGTTGCAGGACGGAGACTCAGAGGTTCATAAAACTTTTGCACTTGAGTTCCTTGCTCGAATGGTGGTTGACGTCACTTGGCCATGGAATATTCTGTGGACTGAAGAAGCCCACTTTCAACTTAATGGGCAAGTCAACACCCACAATTGTCGAATTTGGGCAGCGGAAAACCCTCGCGCTATCCAGGAAAAACCCTTGCATCCTGAAAAAGTGACAGTATGGTGTGGATTTACGGCTACTTTTGTGATTGGACCGTATTTTTTGAAGAGATAACTGCAAATGGAATCAAAACCTGTTCGATCACAGGACAATGGTACCAAGATAAGCTGAGGGATTTTGTAATCCCACAACTTCAGCAGCATGGATGCCTTCAGGACATCATTTTCATGCAGAATGGCGCACCTCCTTATATTGATCGTCATGTAAAGCAACTGCTAACACAGCATATTACTGTGGCACGGGTTATCAGCCGTCATTTCCCTATGGCATGGCCTCCTTGTTCGCCAGATATCAACCCCTGCGTCTTTTGGTTGTGGGATTTTTTGAAGGAAAATGTCTACCGTAAAAGGCCAACATCTGTACCAGATCTGAAGGACAGCATTCGGCGCCATATCCTTGATATTCCGACAGACTCACTCCGGTCTGCTGTCGAAAATATGGTTCTGCGATTAGACCACATTGTAGAAAATGAAGGGGGGCATGTTTAACAGTTGTAATGCTACTTTTTTATTATTATTATTAAACATTTATTAAGCATATCAAATGTTTTATGTGTATTACAGCGCCATCTATCGGTGAAATTTTGTACTATTTATTTTTTTAATAAATGTTAAGCGCATCATTTGAATTATCTGTAGTTCAAATTTTATCTCATTTGGACAAATAGAACGTATTCTACAGCCCTCTGAAGTGGGAAACTTATTTCTTGCTAACCCTGTATATTATATATATATATATATATATATATATATATATATATATATATATATATATATATATATATATATATATATATATATATATATATATATATATATATTTGGACAGATACTTTTAGGGTGATACTCAACGGCAGGGTTAGGTATTGAACTCGCTGCCTTCTTGATATCAGACCAAAATGTTTCTCTAACAGAATGTTTCAGCTTAAAGACTATCAAACTACTACAAATATAATTTTTAATTTGTATTTTTCATTTGGCAATTAAAATATGCTTAATAAATTAGGTCCAGGGCTTATTAAAAGTACTTTTGCAATAATTAATAATTTCCAATGCTGCTTTATTCCGCAAAGAAACTGAAATAAGAAATTCTGCATTCGTTTAGCTGTCGTAAAGTGTCATATTCTTATCGTTAATGTGTGAATGTGAAAAATTGAAGAGGACGATCTCATTGCGATTTTAGGCTTTAATGATTGGCTGCCATTCAAAGTGTTTGCGTGGTTGATTCATATTTAGAGATTTATTTATCGAAACAGACAACTGTGAAGAAAATGAGTAATAAAATTAAGTACAAGTTGTTTAAAATAAAATTCCTCATTCATTATAGAACATACTTCTCTGCAAATTTATTCTAAAGAAATTCAGTAAAAGTTAAGTTACACAATTCATAAGAATAAAATTTACAGCGTTTTACGTGCACCGTAAATGAGAAAATTTTCTGGAGCATGTTAAACATGTTCCTTTTCACTTTATAAAGCTTAGGTCTAGTCACGATTTATCGATAAAATTCAATTATTTAAGGTATCATAAAAATTATGAAATACTTTTATTCATCGATGAAATTAACTTTAATTAATTTCAGAGCAACATGTTTATGGTTGAAGCAATTTCCTTTAAAAGAAAAGCAACATGTAAAGGAATCTTTACTGTTGCCATACGTTTATTTAAATTAAATACTTCAAACAGAATTAAAACGACAAGCAGATTGAATGCATCGAGCGCCCTCTTAAGGATATTTTTCCGTAACATTTTGACTGATTTAATTTCGGAGGGAAAATGCGAGAAATTCTTTTTTTTTTTTATGGAAATATTATGCCGTGAGTAATGTCTTCCAGGAGTATCTAGTAAAAGGCATTAAAGAGCTACTGATAAAAGCCGAGGAAGGGAAAGATCTCTCTAGAAAAATGAAAAACAATATGCTCGCTGTTACAAGCATGAATAAATCATTTTGGATTTCATTTCCTTTTAACCTATACAATGAAGAAATAATCGATACTTTCATATTTCCATTTATTACGGAAGTATTATTTGGTTGATTTTACTTCTTTAACTAAGGATATAAATTTCTATTGACATAACTCTTAAAAATGCTTAAAAGTTATTAAAGCTTTGTTTATTCGGAAATGTTTGTGAAAACCAAAGTGGTTTCTTGAAATGAATTACAAATCTTTTCAAAGAATAATACAGAGATGAGAAAATTCTGACACTGGTTCATATTACAAATTATTTTTCATACATTCACATATTTTATTTTCATATCAAAATGGATAGAAAGGGAAAAACAAATTTTTGATATCAATATCATGTAATGGAAAGTTTCATACATTACATTACATTATAAGTTTATAATAAAATAAATATAAATATAATAAAATATAATATAATATAAATAATACATTACAAATTCTATTAAAAAATTTCGAGTTAGATATCTTTCTATCTATTTATAAATATATCTAAATGATATAAGAAATATATATTGTTTGTATATTTATTTGCAATTTTATCATTTCCTGTACTAAAATGTTTACGTTTTATGTTTTATTGAAACGTAAGAACTCTATGAAATAGAACTTTATGTCAAAGAAAATTGTTATTTTTTAATTTTAAAACATATAATAACTGAATTTAAGAAAATTTTGAAAATAATGAAACCTTATAAATGTTTTCCATATTTTACCTTCATAGTACATGATAATTCTTTAAGTATTAGTAGCATATAATGAAGCAAAACATGTAATTTTCAGGGTTAAGTTAAATTGTTTCAGTACATCTCTGTTTGAAAATTTTTGTTATCAACCCAACACTACTCCTAATTACTTAATAACTTTAAATACTCTTAACTACCTAATTACTTAAGAATTTTAAGCAATCTTAACTGTTTGATAATTTTAAATCCCAATCAAGTGTCAAAATTGACACATGAGGGACCATCTACTCCAAGCTTTTGCAAAATACTTACAGACTTATATTTGATCACAAAAAAGATAAATGTAAACATGCCTTTTAGTGCGATGTTTTTTGCTGAGTCAGGAATCAAGTCATGCACCCTTAGGATATAAAAAGGAAGATTTTTCCAATAAGTTAACATGAATAATAAATTT
This sequence comes from Latrodectus hesperus, assembly GCA_037975125.1. Lineage (NCBI taxonomy): Eukaryota > Metazoa > Arthropoda > Arachnida > Araneae > Theridiidae > Latrodectus > Latrodectus hesperus. The sequence goes on along the minus strand of CM075856.1, from coordinate 70,698,448 downwards.
CAAACTAAATTGGGTATTGCTTTAAACAAAGTCATGTCGAAGCTATTGTATTATGTTTTCAATCCAAAAGTTCATCGCAAAAGTGTCCACCAATTCTAATCTAGGCGGATTAAATCCAATTAATTTTTCACTGATTACATGTCTTGGCTACAAGATGGTTTTCGGTAGAACAAAAGAATTCGATCTCTAAATTGTAATCAGAATCCTATATTTAATTTTCGAAACTATTAATCATTAAAGTTTCAGCATCAGCAAGGTGTTTAAATAAAGAAGCTATTTAGTGTACATAAGCAATATGGTATGAAGACAAGATGATTAAATTCGCAATGGATTTAAGGGTTTAAAGGATTGAAATCAGTAGAAATAGTCGTAGACCATGACAACTAAAACGTATACCTTATCATGTTAGGACAGAGTCAAACACGCTTGGATGAATGTAACGGGAAAATCTTTCCATGCTGCTTCAAGTTTATGGCATTCACATTTAAGGTGAATTGTTAAGTCGTTCTATACATTTTTATCAAGCAATTTTGTCTCTTCCTCCCAGATAACATTTTAACTGAGATCACTCGACAGCCAAGAATGCAATCGAACGTACTTAAAGTAACAGCAGCATATGCTGACAATGATCTCGAATTTGCGAGAAACGACTGTTTTTGTTTTCCACGATTAACTGCTTCCATCGACAGCAATTTTAAGACACGCGCGTAGCATCTGGCCATTTTAAATACCCCTGTACTTTTTTAGTTATATGCTTTTTAGTAACTTAAGTAAAGCTAAACATAGTTTATGCAGTTCTATTGCATCTTGTTGGCTATTTACCGGATTATTTGATATTGAATAAACTTCATTAATATGTCTGGCGTGTACGACTATGTACCATAATTCAATAATTATCGTTTTAAAACAATAAGCGAAATCAGTGCTATTGCTTTTTTGTATATGATTGTAAAAATGAATTTTAGGGTCTGGAATATTACATTGGTATTAGAGTTTTTTATTTCTTTTTATATCATACGCTCCAATAATATCATATAGTATGTGCTATTGAGGGTTTTTTTCCACAAGATAAATAGGTGAATAAAAAACCATACATTCCCCAAAATCAGAAGGAAATTTTACAGTTGGCATTTGTCTTCTGTAGCTTTTGGTGTTATCCATTCGACAGTCAATTTGACAGTGAATTAAGGTGATGAATTCATAATTTATCCATTACCCCATATTGCATAAGAAAATTATATTTTGCTCCGAAATTGTTCCAAACAGCGTTCTAAATCCTTGACACTTTATTGTTTATGGTCGGCTATGAACAAACACGATACCTCATTCATAAATATGTATGAAAAATATTGAACACACTTTCTTCTGATAATTTTACTGTATCAATTATCACCAGAAACTTTAATTTATGAGCAGGCAAAAATATGTAGCCAACATTTTTTAATGTTTTGGAACAAATGCTGAATTTAGGATGGCAGAAAATTTAACATTATCAGCTGCATATAAACATGATGTTTTTGTACAGTCTGTTTACACGTACAACTGGATATAAAAACAACAATCTACTTTTTTTAATTGCTGGAGCTCTGAATAACTCGAATCAAATGATTGCTTTTCTTGAACAATCAGTACTTTATCTTTACATGAAATTCAGACTATAGATGTTTTGAAAATTAATAAAGTAGTTTATCACAACCTCGATAATTGATAAATCCATATGAATAAAGATCCTTATTTTGTTTGACCATCGAAATTTTATTAGGAATTGAATTGGAAAGGGCTAATCCAATTCTGTATAAAGTAGAACTTACATTATTCTGTCTATCTCTGACTAATTTAATACAAAAAATAAGTTTTTTCAAAATTTTTATTAGAGCGTTTGTAAATATATAAATTAAAAGAAAATTAATACTGATTTGAACATATTGCAAATTTGTTTATGCCACATAATAAATATAAGCTTTATAATTATCCGCTTAATCGGAACTCTCGATTTCAAAAAGTGTGTGGACCGTTTTTATGTAAAATCATCATCTATGCTTTATTGTATAAAAAGTCGGGAAAAAATATTTAAGCGTTGAATCTCTATACTTTCGTAATTTCTGCAGTACTTTTTCTCTTAAGAAATAATATATATAATTTTAAATATTTTCTTAATTTTCTAAAAAATATTTTTGCAAATTTTAACAAATACGTTTTTGGTTTTTCTAATATGTCTCTACTACATATCCTAGATGAAAACAGAATAGAGAACGTGGGGAAAAAGAAACTAAAATTCAATAATTAATAACTTCTTAATTAAAGAAAAGTTTCAAACATTTTACACATAATTCAATTTCTTTCTAATTAACCTATACATGAGACTTCATTTCATTATGTAAAACATTATTCTAAGTTTGATTATTAAATAATTTCGTAATGTGTATATTTTTATGTGTTAAATTTAAGAGCTTTATGTTTTATGGTTAAACTATATCAGAAGGAGGATTTATATCATTTCTTTGGGTTTTTATTTATCTCATTATCATTTATACAAAATTATATAATATGAGTTCTGCTTTTGTTTTTTTGTTTTCCGTGATTTAATGTTTTGTTTCAATGAGTAATTAAACGAGTTCTCCAAAATCTAGACAAACATTTCTTAATGGTAAAATCTTAAATAATAAGCAAGCAGTAATTCAGGAGTAAACTATAAATTCATTGAATCAGGTATAAAAGTTAAATGGATAGTAATGAAGCGGGTACTTTGTGTTGAATGAGTACTTTAACTCAACTTAAAAGGCTTCAAGAAGTTGGTTGCATGGCAACACATCTGAGAAACAAACAATTTCTAAGTCAAAAAATGATGGAAACGTGTTTAGTAGGGGCCAAAAGAATATCGATAATATACTGTCAATGAAAGGTGATTTTCAGTGATGAAACTCATTTATTTGTCAGGGAACTCTTAAATGTTATATTGTACTGTAATATAACTCTTTAAATGTTATATTACAGTCTCACATACAACAGACTGTAATATAACATTTCAAATAGATACTTGCAGTTTTTTTCACACCAAATAATACTAGAAGCTTTATCCCTCTAAAAAACTTGATGAATTCTGACAACTGCATAAAAATATTAAGTAGGATTTTTCTATTCATGGATTCATTTGTTGAAACATTTCAATATAACTTGGTCTTTTGTCACAATTCATATATTAGTCCAGACATTTATAAAAATAAAATCCTTGATTGGTCAGCTAATTCACCAGACACAAATCTCACTGAGAACTTATGGCATGTTCTGAAAATCGTTTATATAATATGAAACGTGTGACAATAGAATATATGATAAAAAGTTCTATATAAGTATGGTTTCACGATGAACATGTGCGCTCAAGGCGAGCTGTAAAAGTCCTTTCTGCTAAAGAAAGACATATTTTATAATATAAAGATTTCTCAGTCAAATGAAATGTATAATGATTAAAAACTAAGGTTTTAGAAAACCGCGTTATTCATTTGCCTTAATTAGCTCAAATAGTATCTATGTATATATCTGTGTACATATATATTATTGCAATTATATTCCACCACCGTAATTTCTTCAAAAATTTCTTTTCTTATAAGAATAAAATAAAATTAATAGAAGTAAAGACTTTTTAAGTTTGTTTTTGTGTTAGATTTTGATTTTCTATTTAAAAATATTTAATAATATTTATATTTTCTTTCAGATTATGTTTTCCTCATAAATAATGTATATTTAAAAGCGTTTGTTTTCCTAGCTTTTAAAATTACTTTTCACATACCATCAAAATGAATAGAATTATATATTCAATGTATTCTTTAAATTTTTAAATAATTACCAGTGTTATATTTTGCTTTACGTGCAAATTCATTAGGGTAAAATGAACAAAACAAGAACTTTGAAAAACTTGGCCTATTTTAATCATAAAATGCACAGAACTTTTTAACAGAACCGAAAAAAATAAGAAGTAAAAATAAGGAGCTTTTACTTATAGTACAAAAATAATAGTCAACACACTGCTGATCACAATATCCACTTTATATGAATGAACTAAAGAAATAAAGTTTTAATTTCAAACAATAAAAATTGGATTCTGTGTTAAAACCAATTTGCAAACTAGAAAGTCTATGATGTAATAAGAAAGAGGGAACTTTTATAATAATACATCGAACATTTTCAACAGCTTTATTTTTTGCACAAACCTTTCTTTACTTGCATGTTTTTATCTAATCCCTGTGAATCCAATGTCTTGGTAATCCAGAAAGATTTTGACCCAACTAAAACCGGATTAACGTAGTTATTACAAAACAATAAAAAAATCAAATATATAATAATGATTGTGTGTTTCTTAATAAAGTACACCCTCCAGTTTAAAAAAACTAGTTATTTAATTTGTTATTTTAAAGACTTTTTCAGAAACAAAATTGTTTTTGAGTTTATTCTTTCACTATAATATTAAGAAGATACATAAAAGGGCGAATGACTAAAAAGAAACATAAGATTTACAGCTGAGCTTGATGACTGTAGGGAGAGGAAGGTATAAAAAGATTCTGATTTCCATTCTCTCCATTACGAGCGCATTAATTCCCATGGTAAAGACAAACAGTAATTGTCAATAACAAGATGAGACATTACATAGCAGCCAGGGAAGACATGGCTAAAGCAATCCCATGGGTCCTTGCGGAATGGGGAATGGAACATGAAAGCTCCATTTAATAGCTCCCTCTAATGGAATTAATTTGCAAGCGATACGATGCAGTCAAGAAACCACTCTCCTAAGAAGGGATGGCAGGAAGGACCGAAGAGGCCGCCATGTGTTATTACATCTGAACAAATGAAATTAGCGATGAAGAGCGCATAAATGGCAATATTCTCACCGATTTCGCTAATTGGGTTATCATTCCAAATGTTGCTATTCATTTAAATAAACATTCAAACGCGTTAAGTGTGATGTTATAGATCATGTCTATTTAGCTTAACAAGTATAAAAAATCGAAGTGAAAATTCTCTCTAAATTTTGTCATTAAATATCGATCTCCTTCTGAAAATATTAAGATTCAAATTCGGAATTTTATTACTAGATGAAGGAATTGTAGCGAAAGATAAGAATTTCGTAATGGTTTCTAAGCAATTGATAAAACAATTCACTGCATTGAAAAAACTAGAAAAAGAGATAAAATCAGTAACTAAAGTACCATACATTACTTAAGGCGATAAATGTTAAATTTATATAAAATATGTGAGCTCCATACCAAAGATAAGATGGATTACTTTCATCTAATTTAAATAAGTAATATTTTCTTTTTCATGAATATGAATTGAAAATAATTGAAAGAATAATAATAATTGAAAATTTTATTAATTATTGAAAAAAAATTTTAAATTTCATTTAAAAACAATGGGTATAACCCAAAAGCTGAAGTTTCTCGTAAGACGATGAAGCATTTGGTAAAACTGTTGGATACTGTAGTCTCTCACAAGCAGCGTGAGCAGGAATCCAAAAACCACAAAAACATCCATTCCCCCAGACGAGCATACAGAAAGCAGAAACGTAGTATCCACCTCATTTACTCTAAACTGGCTGGATTCCAACCTGAGATGTATTTCCCTAAGATGAATACATTCATGTGAATAGAAAATGGCGAGATTTATATCAGTGTTAACCAAAATTTAAATTCCTAACCATCCGGAATACATTTATGGAATTCATAAGGGAGAAATCAGTTAAAATTAAAGTTGGGATCATAATATCAATTTTAAATATAAATAGATAAAATATTCAATATATAAAATAAGATAATAATCACAAAAGTCAGTAATTCTTCCAGTGATATTAGCGATATCAGGATTTTTCCACATTTAAATATTTTCAATTTGGAACATTGCCATTTAACAGCTCAATATTAGAAAATTGTTCTTTAGTCTAGTGAAATATATCTTCAACTTGAGAGTCTGCAACCATCTCATCAACTCTGTGAAGAGAGATATATTGTACACATACTGTGTAGATGGAGCAATCGGTAATATCTTCATTTATATCACTATGAATGCATTTCACGATTAAGAGATTATTTTTCGTCACATATAATCAGGAAGTAAAAATAATCTAATTAAAAAACACACATTTTACGTACTTTATTCCAGAATTTTGAATTTTAAGACGAAAAGAACTATTATTCGAATAGGAAGACGAAAGAGCAATTATTCAAATTTTAAGACAGAAGAGCAGTTAATCAACGATACTAAACAAAGCATAATCAATAATCATATAACACTGACTTCGTCTCCAAAAAATCATAATTTAATTTACCTAATAAAATTGCTTATTCTACCATCTATCTGACACGTCAGGTCACTAATTTAAAGACGATAAATAATAATCTATGTTATTTCGGGTATAAACAGTATTTTTATGCACCAAATTAACACTGATGAAGATTGCGTGACCTGCCACCAACACATCCGAACTTAATCATGTCAATGCCCCATAGTGCTGAGGACGCTGTTGACAATTATGTTTGTAAAACTGTCGTAACTGAATTCGTTGATTTCTTCCCGTCACATAATTTGCTTTTGAAATTATTCAAGAAAACTATATTGTGATATTAATCCCTGAAACAAACTTAACTTTAATATCTAGTTTCTTTTTGCTGCATTTTAATGTCTAGTAGTGTAGCTAACGATAATAAAAGTAAAGTTTAAAATTAGTTCTAAATCTTCCTTCGAAATATCCCTTTTGTTGATAAAAAAGAATATTTCAAATGATAAATTTCAAGAATTAAAGAACTTCTTCCAATCACGCATTTCCTCCATATATATATATATATATATATATATATATATATATATATATATATATATATATATATATATATTAAAATAATCTAAGTTAACTTTATTACTAAAAAAGTAAACTTATTCGTAATTAAGATTAAAAGCACAAGCACATCAAAATTCTCACGAAATTCTTGTTGTGCAATATTACATTTTTATACTTAATGTTTAACATTAATGAGTTATAATATGTTAATTTAAAATAATTGATATTTTTTTATTTTTAGTTAAATATTCTATTTTACTTACCCTTCTACTAATTAATTCTATGAGGCTTAAAATGATACCATAATTTTTTAAATGAAATACAAAAAAAATCACTAAAATTGTGATGTAAAATCGAAATTTTGATCAATATCAGTAACATTTTCCACCTAAAAATTCTAATAATTAAGTTCTAACAATTATTAATAACAAAATTAATTAATACTCATTCAATTCAAATGCTGAATGCATCAAGAAAGTATTCTACTTTTTTAGTTACACTTAAGAAAAGAATTCATAGAATTCAATAGATTTTGGCGACAGCTTTCTATTTTAGAAACTGAAGATATCTCTTCATTTCATTTCACTCCTTGAAAGACATCCTTCCACTTTAATCTCAAAACTGTGAAATTTTTTTGTGTGACTTTTATGATGTGGGGTATGTGAATTATGGATACTCGAACAATTCAAAATAAAATATTGAAGTAATTCGTAATACTGAGCAAAAAACTTTTTAGGAAACTCCTCCATCGAACTATATTTGGCAAAGGGAAAATGACGCTTGAGTAATGAATACAATACGTTGCCTGCTACAAAACTAATAAAAAGCAATTTGCTTTTTATTTACCCAATAAATACAACAATGTCAATAACATCTGCCAATAATAATATTTTACTTACATATTTTATCAGTTTTGTCCAGTTATAAAATACATATATATGTATATATATTGATTAAAGAAAATATAAATTTATTGAAGCAATAACGTGAATAATTTCCCTTGAATAAGGATACTGTACTAAAAAAGAATTCACATACATCTTTTAACTTATGTATAAATATACATAATTAGAACCTATTACAGAAATAGTTATCAGTTAAATTGTGTTTTTTGTGTGTATTTTTAAAGGAATATGTGACAAAAGGCAGAACAATTGTTATAGTTATTAGGACAAGATAGTAATTAAATATTATTTTTGTTAACAATGGTAACGCAAATTAAGTTATTACAGAAAAATTATATACATAATTACTAATAATAATTACTAGATATAATGAAGTTAATAAAATAAAGCTGCATCTATAATTTGTTTTCTGAAATATGTGATTATTATATATATATATATATATATATATATATATATATATATATATATATATATATATATATATATATATATATATATTGATAATGAATATATTTGGATTAGAATTTTATCGATAAATGTTTTGAAAATAAGAAATAAGTTTTATGATCAATATCCCTGGAACCAGGGGGTACGTGTACCTTCCTGGGGCTTGAGCAGCCACTAGGCGCGTCGGCAAGTGGTGGATAGCCGAATGACCTGTAGGAATGACAGGATAGCCTTGAATATAGAATCAGAGGCCGCGAACCAGCTCCCGTAAACCCTGGTGTTAGGCGATCCGTGCCTAGGGCTAATTGGCACCGCGGTATTGGTGTCTTAACGGAGCCTCTAGTTGCTTGGCGAACTTCTAGAGTAATTTGCCTTGCCCAGTAACTCAGGCAATGCTGGGTTGACTTATATTACCTGAGCTTTTTAATTGTTATCTTGTGGCTGAAAAGACACAAGAAGTAACAAACCTTTTTGCATTTGCAGGTGTAGCCTCTAAAGTAGACCTTGCTGAAAAAGATAAGGAAACTCAGAGGCAATCTTGTAAAGGGGCAGCAATGAATCCTTCACTTGAGGTAGAAATGACCTCCAAACCATCTTCTTCTGGTGAAAGTCAGGAAGCTATTCCTAGCATGACTGACTTTCTGACCAGATGGGACTGTTTCAGCAAGACCCTATTTGCTGAAAATGTCATATGCAAGAAGAAACGGCAGAGCATGTCATTTACGAATGTGAGGCTCTTGTCCTCCCTAGATTAACTTCTTTAGGATTCATCCATACTAGAGAGTTACACCTAGACTCCATTAAAGGGTTATCGGACTTTATTAGTAAAGAGGGGGACCCGAGCAACTGGAACTAGGAAACATTGGGTTTGGAGTTAATGGTACAAAATGCTGATAAAAGCAGAGGTGCCCAATGACATACAAACCCAATTTTAAGAAGAAGAAGAAGATGATCAATATCTGATTTTAATATTTTCAACTATCATCTAATATTATTTTCAACTATCATCTATTGATATTCGTATCAAAAAAAGTGTTGTCCTACCATTAATATTAAAGAAAAAATAGGTATTTCACTATTTACGAAGTATATTAAGGTGTCATGTTTCCAAGTATCGAATTTTAACTTTATCGCACTGTGACCTGGTTGATAGAAAACTCACTTTAAAATGTTAAATTCCTAGTTTAATTTTAAAAATTATTAAACTCGTAAGATTCCTAACTTCTAAGAAAAACTTTAAATGTTTTACAGTAGCTTTCGTGTGTTAAATAGTTTGCTGCGGTATATCTCAAAGTACATTGCTATTTCAATATCTATTTGGAATTTGGTATCGTCCAATTCTATAGAAATACTTTTCTTTTGATAGTCATAAGATGATCATAAGTAAAAAATAATTATAAGATGTTGCTACTTTTTCAGCATATTTGTCCTTCCGAGCTTTGGATTTTTTACGTTATTTTAAAAAATTGTTCAAGATAATCAATCTTTCAAATTAAAATAAAATAGTTTTTATCCATATCAATTTCGTGAATTTTAAGGAAAAGATGTCTTACAACCTTGTGATTAAACAAAAAGAGATTTATTCATTGTTAAAAGCTGCTTAATATGTAATATGTCCGTAAGTTGTTGACACCTAAACTCTTGTCTTCTATACTAATGGAAGCAGATGAGACTTGAGAAAAACGGTCAGAGGTGTTTTTATGAAAACAAGAACAGGAAAACATGTATATTGTTTTAGAAATCCTGATCACACAGTTTGGTTTCCCGCTTTGAGCTCATTGCTATTGAGAGGCATTAAGACTTGCTTTGGTGGCGATGCGGATGATATTTGGATCCTGACCAATAATAAAAGCTCCATTCAGTACCTAAAGAACTGGCCGAATATTTTAGATAAATTTGAACAGGATATTACTCTAAAATTGACTGCTTTGATCCAGGATGGCACTGTGTTTTTACAATGAATTCCCTCGCCTTTTCCCAAATGGAAATGAAACCTTTACGGAAACGAAGTTGCTGACTAGCTCGCTATTGAAAGTAGCAAACTCCTCACTGCCTTTTCCACTAAACTGAGTATTTTTGAGGTCCACTCACTTTTTGGCCAATAAAAAGACCAATTGAAGGATTGCTCTTGATCATGCCTGGTATGATGCTAAGTACTCTGGATTGTCCTTCTAGTGCTCCTGCCCAAAACTTGCGTAGAATTCTCTAGCTAGACTTAGGTCTAGTAATATGAAGAGTCTCATGTTCAATGGAAATGAGAGTACTTATGTACCTTGCCAGTGTTGTGCCATTGCTTCTCCCTCTCGTATCTTAGATTGTATTGGTTCCTCTGTGAGGCAATTGTTGAATGAGGGGGATGTTGTTTTTGATCTAATTGGGTGACATGGTCTCCTGGACTTGGCTTAGTTCATCTGGGCCAAGGGGGATAAGCAGCAATAATACTCGTTGGCATGGTTATGATAAAAAATGCTGAAAGCTTGCTTCAAACTGATTTGATATAGGAAAGATATTTGTGCTCTATTTGTGTTTCCTCAATATTTGAGGAACATCCGAACGATAATAAAAAAATTGTTTTTAAGAATCAGTGTATAATGGAGAACATTTTTTTCTTTATATAAAAAACACAAATGTTAAAAAACAAAAATCATAAAAGTAGTGTCTGTCTTTTTAAATTAAGGTGTCAATCTCATGTTTATGCTGGATAATGAATTAATTAATTAATATTTTTTAAAATGATATATATTTGATGAAGAATTACATTTTAGTTTTGTAATTTTTAGGAAACTTGTAAAAGACAAAGTGAGTTAGAAAAAAATGTTTGATTCTGTATAATGATTCCTGTTGTATGATAATACTAGGCCCCATACACAAACGTCTGAACTAACTTAACTTTCTAAGCATTCAGTTACGGTGTTGAATACCACCCCACTCCCATATTCTCCAGATTTATCAACTAATTACTATGACATATTATTGATATTATTTAATATAAAATGATTACGTATAAACAGATATTAAAGAGAATATTAAATGCTATAGAAATCTACTTTATGAATAAATAGTTGCAATCTTTTTAAATAGTATTTTAGCGACTGAGAGAAAGATTTGAAAAATTTCTTAGTTCTTCTTGTAAGATTTTGACGAAGTTAAATTTGTTTCAGGAGATTAATATTTTTTCTCTCACCTTATCCAATTACTTTATTAACACACTTTATGTAACTGAATTTGTTTATCCATAAATTAAGTCAAATTTCTTTTTAAATAAATGTCATTACGAATATTTTATGAATGAACGAATTAATTATTGAAATGCATGTAATAGCAATACGTAAATTGTTTAAAATACACAAATAGCAAAATTAGCATCTCTGTTTCTTGAATTAATTTATCTAGGAAAACATTTCTCATATATTTATATGTAACTTTAGTCACAAAATTAATTGCTCTTATGGCTTAATTTCCTGCATTGTATTTATCATGATTAAAATAATATGACATTTCTCGCTGAATTCATTTTTTAAAATAAATTTCCTAACACTTCTAATTGATAAATTTATTTGTTTGAAAACAAAATCACTTCATTTTCAAACAAAAGCAACAGTTCAAATTTATTTCAATTTATGAAAACTCTTCTGAAATGCTCCATTGCATTTGCTTTATATTATATAAGTGCTGTTATTATTTATTGATTTTTTTCAATGTTTTAATGTTGAAATATTCTAGAATCTGTAAATTCATGTTTATTTTAACGTGGCATGATGGTTTATGAGCAACATGTAATATTGAACTTTAATAAACAAACAATAATGTCAGTAATTTACATTTAATCTGCATGTTATTATCTGTTAGCAGAACAACTAAAACATATCCTCGTCAATGCGCAATGATAAATGTTTGTTATTAATTAACGAAAACAGCAAAGCGAAAGTTCACTGTAGGTACATCAATTCCTATAAAAAAAACACCAGTAATATGAATTCACGAATGATTAATGAATGTATAAAATGTACATAGAGCTATATATCATTGGAGCGATAGTGACAAAAAATTCTTGAGTGCGTATTCCCTTTTGTATTTTGGACTGTGTAATTATTTCGTCACAGTTTTACTCTATTTATCAGAGATTTTCAGATACTATGTATATGCAATCCAGTCACATTAATGTGCCCAATTGTCAATAGCTAGAATAAACAATCTTCGCAGAGGCTCGAATGCAAATTCCACCCTTCGTCGTTGAAGGAAAGCAACCAGCGTAAGTACGTGAATCAGGCTTCTGCTTCAAAGACCCAGAAGCAGCAACGTTCACAAAACAATAGTTTGGGAGACACTGTTATTAGCCCTTGGTTCATTTAGACGATAAGTTCCTCAACGGTAGCACGTCTATTCAATGTATTTCCACGCAGCCGTTGTTCACCTTCATCATCTACGTCCTGTGATGCACCCACCACATTTGCCACGTCGCTGATTTTGGACAGCCCCATTTTGTCTTGAAGGTTTATTTTTACCACGGAGGCAAGTGGACAGATCACAAGCATAGTCGTTTCAGAGATATTTCTACTTTTGGACTGAAAGCCAATGATCATGTCCTTTTGAACGTCGGATAAATCACTCTGTACCTGCATTACTCCAACGATTGCAATGTTTTCCGAATCTCTCACGCCCCCTAATTTATATACGCACAACTGCATTACCACCTGCCTACTGTAATTGATTATTTAATGTTGACGTCGAAAGTACATTGTGGTCACATTAAAATGACTGGATGTGTATAATATCGAGAATATTATTATAACTTTTATATGGACAATAGGAACTTTAAATAATTTGCACTTTTTTTATAGAATAACAACTTTGTTGTAATAACTTTCTGGACAGTTGTTAGATAAAATTGAAATGTATGTTTAAAGTAATCTATTTTTTAATTTTTCCTTTCATTAAAATATAAATACTAATCACCTGGCTAAAGCATTAATATTCTAATACATGTTTCTTATAATTCTTTAGGAATGTACTAAGATACATTGAATTTTTGAACTCTCTCATTGTTTGTTTTCATTATTATATTAAATCGATAAACACTATAGAGCAGAGAATGTCATATAGACAGAGGAGAAAGACATTAAATTCTACTATACTTTATTTTGAAAAATATTTCGAAACATTTTATTCCATTTCAAGTTATATACTTGTATAAATATTAATGACAAACATTTCACTATTATAACCAACCAGAATCATTCATATTTGAAAAATTATAAATTTGTTACGATTGATTATTATGATTAAAACACTATGATAACTGCATATGTGATACCAGTAATAAAGTTTCTTCTTCAAATTAAATTCTAAATTAATAAAATATTCATTGCATTGAATAAATCTCAAATTTTTATACAGCACAATTTTCACGTTCGATTCTTAAATCATATTAACTATAGAAAACTCATTCTCATCAATGTAATTATATTATTCTTTTAATCACATTTTCCTTTGACAGAGTAAAAAAAAATTAAAATAAAATTAAATAAATTAAAAATATTTGTTTGAAGCATTTAAAATTTCTAAAATTTTCTTTTGTCAAAAAAGTATTTCATGACATTAAAACTGAAAGCAACTCATCAGGAATCTCTTAAGACCTTAATAGAGTGAGCTATTTGTTCCTTTCAACAAATGCCTTATCTAATGAATCCCGAAGCGACAAGCGAAAACCTCATGCGAAGAAAGCCGGGACAAACGGGAGAGTAAAACCCATCGGCTTTGTCACAAAATGACGCGCTCAAAGCTACCCAGCGAAGCAAATCTCCTTTTAAAACTCCTTTTAGAAATTAATCTCGCCTTGAGGATTTGACGTGCATATCAAAGTGTCGGTAAACAAGGGATATGAAAATTAATGAATAATGGAGGGGACTCGCAGAAGCGAAATTATCATGGGTTGAATCAGCAGGGCGCAGAGCTTCGAATGAAAAATCAGAATTATGATAGCAAACGATTTTTGTCACGGAAACAATCATTAGCATCTGTTTACATCATACGTCATAATGAGAATTTATTTGCAACAATGATTTGCTTCCTGTAATTGATATGTTTAATTTCTTCTCATTTCATCACAAATTTCTGAAGTTTTATACAAGCGAGAACAATAACTGATGTTTTAAAGGAAAGATAGTTTAATGAAGTACGTTAGCCGTGAATTGATATGCGTTATTTAGTTTTATTCCTTAATCATTGTTAATTGATCAAAAGAAGAGTCATAAAAGTGTTTAAATGCTTTTATGTTAAATTATAGAACAAAAAGCGATAGAAATTATTGGCTATAAGATTTGTATGACATCAGAATTCGTTCTGAGATGAAACTGGAAAGAATAAATGAAACTATGAACAAGAAAATCAGTCAAACAGAAATTTTCCAAAACATTTATTGAAATATGAAAAGCCAAATCGTATGATCTATTTTCAAAAAGCTAAATTGATTCTTTGAAAAATTTTAAGTTAACAATTCACTTTCATCAATTTTAATACATTTTGAAATTGATTCTAATAGAAAAACATTTTGAAAAGTATTTCTTTTGACACTATTCAGTAGCAACATCTTGATAAAAAAAATAAAAATTGGTCTAAAAATAAATTTTGCAAAATTATCCCAATTGTAAAGTTTTATAAAAATAATTTGAGGTTAAATTAAAAAAGCAATGTTTTGTATCACACATAGAGATTCAGTGACTAATTCTAATCTTGGTAACAGTTTAACCGAAACTTCGGTTTAAGGGCAATGTAAATTAAAATGGCTCAAATAAGCAGGAGATATGTAATTAAAAACGTTTAGGACTTTTAATATAAAAACTACATTTTCAGTGTCATTTCTACAATTCGTGCCCATAAGCATTTATCAGAACATCTACACCCATTCACATTCCATTGCATATTACAACAGACTTGTTCTATTTCAGAAGCACAATGTGTAACATCAAATATCAAGAAATATTTTCGAATTGGCCAAAATCATTGTGCTTGGACACTTTCTTTGGCTATTTAAAAATACAGACATAGACATTATTGAGTCTATCTGAAATATCTTGCAACGTACTGTTCAGAAATGATTTCCTATTCCTATTTATTCGTTAATTGTCTTACAGGGCGTGAATTGCCTTGTGAATTCCATGATACCTTGAGACATTCATCATGTCCACTCCATATTATTATGTTGCAACACTTTTGTGTACTTGTCGGCTGCATTATAGATGTTATGTTTGTGTATTAATTTTTTTGGTACTTGTGTGAATGCCTAAGTTTTGAAAATAATTTTCCCATTACTGCAATATTAGATTGCTTTCTTTAGAATAACAATAAATTGAAGATACAAAAGCATGCCTAATTTTTAATGGAAAAAATAGATAGCTCGGTATATATACTTTAATTCATACCTTCTAGGTTTTGATTCTCACTTGGGTATAAATGTAAATCGCTTGAAATCTATGAAAAACTATATCCAGAATAAATCCTTAATGTGAAAAAAGGGAATATAAAGAGACAGTCAAACAAAGTATTTTTATTTATTCAATATTTATGTAGTAGTTAACTAATAATTGGTAAAACATTTTTAAGCGTATGAAAAAGTGAATTATTGATTTAAATACCAATATGCTGATAACGCATTATCTGGTAAGATTAAATGGCTTAAAATATCAAGATAAAAAGAAATAAGAAATTGAATGAAAAAATTTTGTTTACAAAGTCGAACTTTTTTTTCTCAGTTGCATTTTTCCTTCTTGTAATATTCTGTTAACGTCAAAATTTTCAAAGAATATTTAGATGGGCTTTGAAATATCATTACTTATTACTGTATCTTTGTTTAGAACTTTATTTTCTTGCTCTGAATTATTTAATTAGATACTCTAAACGTTGTTTCTCATATTACTTGAAGTTCATTTATCCCTAGTTAAAAACTTCTATTTCAGAATTGCGTTAAATAAATGTTCCTGTAGTTAAGGAACTTAAATTTTAAATGAACAATTTGGTTGAATTAAGTAATTCTACTAGCTAATTTTTTAATCAGGTAATCAATATAAGCCTCTAACTTATAGAGATAAAAGATTCTAGTTAAAACATGTATTGATGTTTTTCATTTCAGAATTTGAAAATTTGAGGAGATTCTTAAAAATTGATAAGGCTCCGATTGTCAGTTCAGAACTTCATTAATTCGAGCTTGAGGTGAATGCATAAATGAATACTTCTGATAAAGTTAAATCCATTTTAAAATTATAGATTCCTACTGAGTTAGTTTCCGTCTGAAAAAAGTGAGCGTAGTGCTAACAAAGTACTAGAAAAACAGTAATTTTGATTCTAAATTTATATATTGATGCAAAATTTAATCGAATTTGAATTTCGGCATCAACATCAAAATCTAATTAGAATCAAAAAAATTATACTTAATTGATTCTAAATTCAAACTTTAATACGATGAATAAATAATTAATTCAATTTTGCAAATCAAACTTCGGTAAAAGTGTTTTCCTGATTAAAAAAATACGTAATTTTATTTCTGAATTGAAATTTTGTGAAAAATATTGAATACAATTCCAAATTCATAAGAAGTACTAAAATTTGATAAAATACTAATATAATTGTTTGGTAAAGTTCACACAAATATAATTTTTAGGAAAAGTGTCATTGAGATTCAAATTTGATAGTCCTGAATTTTCCTTGAGAATTTACAAAATATACATATCATTAATTTTTGATCAAGTAATAAGATAGGAATTGACTGGCAGAATTCGAACCAGCACTGAATACATGATAAATAAAATGTTTACGACGTTACTTAATTTTGGAACTAAACATTAAATTTTATAAAATTAAAAATAAGAACAAAAAATGAAAAAGTAGGATCAAATTTTACTTACTTTCTCTTACTATTTATTTAGTTGAAAAAGGAGAACTACCTAATACGATAATAATATTGATCTAATATGTTATTGAATGGAAATTCAAATTTTAATAAAAATACTAAGTGAAACAGAATTTAAATTCTGATAAAAGTTCTGAATTCTATTCAAAATTCACCTAGAAATGTTGAGTTTAATTAAATATTAATTCCATTAGAATTCTAATCATTGTTTTCTGGAAAAGAGCTATTAGAATTTGAATTTTCACAGGAGCAGTATATTTTTCGCCTAAATCATTTATTGAATAAGCACATAGTTAAATATTAATTTCAATTCCAAATAATTTGCTTTCTTGTTTTGGAATTAATGAGGATAGAGTTTTATTATTAATTATTCATGTTCGCTATTTACGCGTGCACCTTTTAATTATCTTAGTAATATAAAGGATTATTCACGGAAAATATTGCTTGTTCAAAACAAAATTTTAAGCGAAACTATTTGTACAGAACACACATTAATAATAAATTCAGTGCATTTCTTTTAAAAAACTTCTAAGCCTTTTATGTAAGCGAGAGTCAAATAATGAAAAAGGAAGCTAATAAATTTTAAAATTTTCGATAAGAAAAGTACAAAATTTTATATTTTAGCAGCTTAATAATTTTAAGGATCTCACTTCAAAAACTATGAAAAAAGATTATATAAACTTATCGAATCGATATAAGCTAAAATTATCCTTTTTATATCTAGATTTTACGATGTAGATTGAATAGGATCATTTTGGCTTATATATTTTAAGTATATTGTTAAATTGAGATAATCATTGTATGTTTCATCAATTTACGACCATCATTGAATTTTTTTCATAATTATTAAATTTAAATTTATTACTGAATTCTAATGAGTATCGATCTCGAGGGAAAACTATTAATTTTATTTAACACAGGATAAGTTATAGTATTTTCCAAGTTCAAACTTTTTTCTTTTCTTTTTTTTAAAAAAGCAAATGCAGCCATTAGAAAAATCAGACATATTCTATAAATTGAATTGTACTTAATGATATTTTAAGACGAATTTTTTCGAATATATATAGTAAAATAAAATTTACGAAAGCTTATAGTATCCGGCTTGGGTAAAAAATGAGTCATTTGTATGGTTGGTGGTGGATTAGATATTTGAATTGGCCGAGAGAGAGAATATTACCTAATGTGAATAACTATACTTGTTAAATATTCGTATGATTATGTGTTTTTCCATAAGTGTAAAAAGAGGACATCTAAATTAAGACATTGAGAAATGCTCTTGAAAATGTGGTTTACAAATATCAGGCAGCAAAGAAGTCTGTGTTCATAAGCATTTCTATTTTGTGTGTGACAAGATGTTTTATCTGAGTTCCAAATATGCTGTCTAGTTTTTTGATCCTAAAAGCATTTCTGACAACATCATATCCTGTATTGTTTCGGTCGCAAGAATATTCACACCAAAAGGAATTGTAAAAGTTCTATAGAACTAAATGCACATTATTTGCTTGTGTTTAATGGAGACCACACCAATGAAGTTTATCTTGCATAATGTGGCTTCATATCCGTCAAATTGTGAAAACAAATTGTAGTTAAATATTGTTGCCTCCATTTCCTCTATAAGATGCCCACTGGTTTACGTTTTCTTCAATTATAACACGTAAAAACATGTTACTGTTCTTGAAAAGCTCTTCAGGAATTAAATGTACAATGAATGTTCAAAAAAGCCATACAATGTCTCGATATTATAAACGCTATGGTTATTGCAAAATAATAAAATATCAGGAACAGTAATCAACATTCAGTAAATTTTAAATTCCTTAAATATTTTTCAATTTTGGTTGACTTTTTGAGAGTTATCCACTTTTTTTAGACTATTTTACATAAAATAATTTTGTTTCCCATTACTGAAGAACACTACAGGCAATTAAGAAATATATACAGTCAGTCAAAAAAGTATTGGGACACTTGGGATGCGTAACATGTAAAGCTATTTATATAAAAATATTTATCACATTAAAACAAAAGCAAAAGTAATCAAGAGATGCTTTAACATTTGGTATATACTATATAATTAAAATTTGGCTAATATTTTGGCTTTATAATTTGATATTGCTTTTTGAATATAATTTAAAGGCAAACAAGGGTCAAAAATGTATTGGGACACTTTTGAAATGAACAAGTAAAACAATAAATATGTCACACAAAATAAAATTTAATTTGCTACCACTTTTTCTAGACAATACTTTTCAACATGAGTTGTCAATAATATCGGTTACATGTGGAGAAATGGCGAAAAACAAAGAGATTTCGATGGATGTGCGAAATCTGGTAATAAGCCATTGGAAAAATGGAAAATCATTTCGCTGTATAGAACAAATCTTTGAGCTGAGTAAATCTACTGTTTTTAACATTATTCACAGGTTCACGAAAACAAATAGTGTTGAAAAAAGCATAGATCAGGGCGTCCTAGGATATTTACAGAACGTGAAGAAAGGTGGATTGTGAGACAAGTTCTCATTAATCCAAGAACCAGCGCAGTAAAAATGACTCTGAGATGTAAAAGTATGTTCGGGAAATCTATAAATCCTGAAACTTTCAGAAATGTTTTAAGAAAACATGGGTATCACGGTAGAGTACCTCGAAGAAAGCCCTACATTTCCAAAGCAAACCGACAAGATAGATTGGCATTTGCTAAAATGTATGTAAAGCAGCCACCAGAATTTTGGAAAAATGTAATTTTCGTAGACGAAAGCAACTATATCATTTTCGGATCAGATGGGAAGCAAAAAGTCTGGCGGACACCTAATACGGAATTAAATGTCAAAACTTTGCTGCTTGCTGTTAAGTATGGAGGCCGCAACCAATTAGTCTGGGGCTGCATGGCAAGCTCTGGTGTTGGAAACTTAGACATATTTATTTATTATACCATCTATGAAATCTATCTTGACATTCTCAAGCGAAATTTAAAGCAAAGTGCGAGAAAGTTTGGAATAGCAAGTCATTTTAATTTGTACCAGGATTAAGACCCAAAATATACTGCTCACATTTGCAAGTTATGGGACCTTTACCACTGTCTTGGTGTGATTAAAACTCCTGCACAGAGTCCAGACCTTAATCTTATAAAACATGTATGGTATTATTTGCAGCAAAAACTCAATGAACACCACATTTCTAACAAGCAGGAGTTAAGAAAACATCTGGTTGAAGAGTGGGCCAAAATCAATGGGTCGTTTTGTGACAAACTGGTCAAATCCATGCCAAATCGACTGTTAGAGGTCATAAAGTACAAAGGTTGTCCAACAAGATATTAACTATCAATTTTTTGCTGTTTTTTTATTTATTTGGGCAGTGTCCCAATACTTTTTTGAGCACATTTTTTCTGTCTTGACTTTTTTTCTTTAAATTGTAACAATAATTTACATTAATATTTGAGTTTTGTTTCAGTCACTGTGATCTGCATTTAACAAAATGTCATATACGTCTTTTTTTGTTTCATTTGTGTATTTAAGTTATATATTATGATAAAATTTCATGAACTTATATTGTGTCCCAATACTTTTTTGACAGAGTGTAATACAGTATTTATTAACGGTTCAATAAGAGGAAAATTAAAAGATTGTCCAGGAATCTGAAAATATTAAAATACGCTTTTTCAATCATTGCTTTTCCAAAACAATTTGAGAACGTAATGTGTGAATTCAAACCTAATTTGAATAAAAATTGAAAACTCCTTTTGAAAATAAAAGTATATTTTAATAGCTGGTAAGCATATTTTGACTTTTATTCTTTTTTGTATCGTATTTAGTAGATTTAATATATCACTATTTACTGATTTTTATTTACTCTTCTCAGAGAATAGCTTATAATTGTTGCTTGGATGAAATACGTTTTTATAAATTTATTAATTTCAGATTCCTGGACAACTGGCTATCACACTATTAGGTCTCATCTTCTGGCACCGAAAAAATGAAGGGATCTTGTATAATGGGGCACCCAGTAGGTATACTATTTTAACCTGTGAAATGGGTTTGATCTTTGTAATTTAGGAGTATAGAACAACCCAAAACTAGCCCCGACAACACCAAAGTTATTATTTCACATGGAGGATATTGCGATCAAGGCTTTTCTACGTACATTAATCACCATTAATAAACACGACGCATGTTTATCTGGATCGGTATAAAACTTGCTTCCTTTTGGTTGTGAGAATGAGGCTTTATCAAAATCAGGCCACTGAGAAATTTTGCGAAGATTCATTTTCAAAATTCTCCCAAACAGTTAATGAAATTATTTCTTATATTTTAATGAAATTATAAAATGTCCAAACATAGATAAATGTATTCTCCAACATAGTCTGCTGTTGTCTCTTTATTTGTAACCATTTGGTCTAATAACTCATCATTTTTGCATGCGTTGCTTAACCATTACACACATCATCAATTATACATGCCATTCAGGAAAAACTAGCAGCTGCAACATCGCACATTCACCTAAGTTGGATTAAAGTGCATCAAGGTGATGTTGGAAATGAGTGCGCAAACATAGCTGCAAAGGAAACCAAAAAAATTGATGAATCAGAAGCATTAGTGATTCCGTATCCAAGATCTTTCCTTATCAAACAACTGAAGCACTTCACACTTCAGAAATGGCAGTCTCTGTGGGACAATGCAACAACAGGCCGAATGACCAAACATCTACTCTCAGAAGTCTCCAGCAAGCCGACGTATGATAATCCATATCTCAACCAGCTGCTAACATTTCACGGCCCATTTCCACAGTACTTCCGAATATTCGGAAAGGTGGCTTCATCCACCTGTATCTGTGGAACCCAAGGGGATCCTTTCCACTATGTCCTAAAGTGCCCAGAAACTGAGAAATACCACCTAAAAAAGAACTCCCAACAGACCAACATGGAGTTCCGGAGATTTTGCCTGAAAGATCGTCACCTAGATTACTCCTCACAAAGCTGATGATTCATCTCAACAAATGAGGATTGGAACTTTGTCAGGATATAGGCCACGCTCCCGCAGACGATCTAGAATGTTCCATAGACAATTCAGAAAACTATTCTTAAAGTTAACTCTTTTCCACAACTAATAATGGTGTATAAAAATTTTTTATAAACTTAATGAAATTTATGAACTATATGTTTCGAATTGTTTGAACTTCTCGAACATTATGAGCCCGCTTTAGAACTTTAAAAACTTTTTGAATCCAATTCACTTTTAGTTTCTTAGAAACCTTTTAAATATTTTTTTAACTTAAAATGCTTTTAAAAGCTAAGGTGTTTATTAAACTTTTATAAACTTCTCACCTGCACGCCATATTTTTTCCTTTTCATAATTAAGTGTTCATACTTTTTATAAAATTGCTTTCAATATATATAATGTTTTTAATGCCATAATTACCCTAGAAATTGTTAACTCTCTTTTCATTGATTGTTGTATGTGTCATCATGTAAAATTTTATTTTTAACTCAGAGAAAATATTTAATGCTATTTCCTGATATTCAACAGGGCTTTGAAGCTCTTAAAATGTTTTGTAACTTCTTGCTAGCAATTTGTAAGCACAATTTGATTGCCTTTTTAAATGCCACGATAGTGGCGCCCTCAGGGACCTCGTCGAGGTGTGGAGTACACTTGGAGTTAGGGAAACGGTATCCGTTAACCTTAAGGTACAGTCTGGGTTCTTCCTACACACAGTTATGTACGTATGTTGTCTCTTTAAAATGTAAGAAATTCATCAAGCAAAATACTTATCTATATTCTTTATATTTATATCAGAGTGTCACTGAATTGACTGAACCTTAAATTAACAACTTCAGACGCTGTTAACAATAACACCTGTTTCCAAGGTTTGATAAGAAGCCATTAAACTTTTCAATGCAGTTTCATATATTAATTTACAAAAATTTAAGTGGTTAAATTTGAAACTGACAATGAGTAATACATTCTTATAATGAAACATATTTTTACTAACAATAAACTGCAAGTTTAATCTCTAAATTCTTTTGAAGATAAGAAAGTTTTTCTCTCGAAAACGACATGAAAAGATTCAATTTTTTGCATTAGAATTTTATAAATCATTTTTCAATTTTCAACATTAAGTACGAGAGCAGATGAAATTTTTAATGATGCTAAATTGTTATCTTTATATGTTGTGCGTGTGTGGTTATGTAATAGGACATGGCGTCGAATTTGTACATGAATGCTGACATATCGTCAGCGTGCATGCGTCAATATCAAAACCAGTATACTTGCATCTCTTTTAATATCAGTTCCATCTTAATTTATGTCGATAATAACTTAAAGCCACATAATCTTTCATAATATCCCTTCATTGGTATTATATATAAATTTGAGTAGGAGCGTGCCAACCTGATGTCGATTCAATGAATCAACATTCTAAATTTTTAATGAGAATAGCATGATATATACTAATATACAGGGTGATTATAAAAAAACTTTGCCAACATCTGCACTTCTAGCGTCCATTCTATTTAACCGATCAAGATGATACTTCAAATATAGTTCTTTTGAGATATGCGCTCGAGATTCTGTGAATGGCAACACAGAGGCCCTCGCGGTTACAGTTATAGTGACAGAAACTCGAAATTTTCGAATGGCAACGTCTACTTTTTACCATCGCAAAATGTTCAGTACATGCGAAAACCCTAAATAGCTTTGAAACGGTACCGATATGTCCGAAAACCGACGTGTTATACACATACAAACAGTTCTTCAAGGCGCACGGAGGAATAATGCATACGACAGAGACACGACACTGCTCAATGATGAGAACACATAGAGAAAAAAAATCTTTATTAATTTCAAACATTTTCCACATGAGTGCCATCACAGGCAATTACGCATTGCATGCGGGAGACGGTGAACAATGTCGCTGCACACAACATGGCACGAGGGATGTTTCCAATCTCACGCCGTATAGAATCCTTTAAGTACGACAATGTTTGAGGATTGCACAGATAAACTCTGGATTTGAGATAGCCCCAAAACCAGAAATCCATAGGCGTCAGATCTGGGGATCGCGCAGGCCACGGAAAAGGATAATAGCGTGAGATGATGCGATCACCAAAATGCTGATCCAGGAGCCTTTTAACTGACCTCGCTATATGTGGAGGCGCGCCATCTTGCATCCAAACAATGTCATTGAGTGCATTCAGCCGACGCAACACCGGTAAGACATAATTTTTCAGCATGGCTGCATACCGAGGGCCCGTTACAGAACATGTTGCAGAGCCAGTCGGGGTCGTTTCCTCAAAGAAGAACGGGCCCAGAACAAATGTAGCTGTAATGCCGCACCACGCAGTCACTTTGGCGTCAAATAATGGTACTGACGCCACAGCATGAGGATTCGTCTCTCACCAGTGCCCACAATTCTTTGTGTTAATGCTGCCATTTAAGGTGAAATGCGCCTCGTCCGTCCATAGTATGCGAAGTGGCCAGTCGTTATCCGCATCATATCGTAACAAAAATGCATTTGCGAAGTCCAGACGTTGTTGTGGGTCACCCGGCTCCAACATCTGGACGCGCTGGAACCGATAGGGAAACATGTGAAGTACCGAGCGCAAGAGCTTGTGGACTGTTGAGTTCGGAATATCCAACACGCGCGCTATGCCTCTTGCGGTTCCTGTGTGTCACTGTATGGTGCACTTCCATGACAACGTCCTCAGAAACAGTTGGCCGTCCGGAGCGCTGTTTGTCACAGGTGCAGCCTGTATCTTCGAATTTCCGCACTAAATCACGCAGAGCTTGCAGAGTACATGAACCGCGTCGTTGTCGATGATTGCGGCGATACACACGCAAGGCTTCCGCAGCGTTCATCCCATTTTGGTAATAGAGTTTGATCAATTCACCGCGAACTTTCCTAGGAAGACTCATATCGTCGGCATGTGCGAGTTCCCGAATGACGACTTCGCATACCCGCTTGGTATTTTATAGGTTTACTACGCTGAATATCTGGCGACCGGCGTTCTGTGATTGGTTTCTTGACTCTGTCACATGCAAATTTATTGCGTGCGCCCAGATCGTGTTTTATTGGCCGGTTTTCAGAACTCTTTTTTGTGTTTGCAGAACATGTCCGTTTTTAGACATATCGGTACCGTTTCAACGCTATTTAGGGTTTTCGCATGTGCTGAACATTTTGCGATGGTAAAAAGTAGACGTTGCCATTCGAAAATTTCGAGTTTCTGTCACTATAACTGTAACCGCGAGGGCCACTGTGTTACCATTCACAGAATCTCGAGCGCATATCTCAAAAGAACTATATTTGAAATATCATCTTGATCGGTTAAATAGAATGGACGCTAGAAGTGCAGATGTTGGCAAAGTTTTTTTATAATCACCCTGTATATTTTATGGCAAATTATTTATAATATTCCATATTCTAAACATAAAAAATTCTCCAATTTTTAACCTAACCAACCGGGTAAGAAAATCCTCAAATGGTAAATATAAAAATATAATGTGAGTGAAAAAAATATAATGAATCCATTTAATTATTTAAAGAAAGAAATTTGCGCATGTTTTCATTTAATCCAGTCAGAACTTCGTGAATATATGCATAACAAAAATAATAAATAAACCATTCACTGTATTACTTTAATACCCCACATATCCTTTTAACATTCTACTTTCTCATTGCAAGCTTTTAATACCATGTTTTTATTAAAATATTTAACACGGTTTTATCAAATGAGATTAATTTGGCAGAGATAAAAAAAGAACATTGAATATAAGCAAATAGTTTTTAAATTGTGTTGAATGCAAACATTATGTAAGTTGTAAAAATTTAGAAAAACATTCTTCTGAACTAGCGAAGTTTTTTTGTGTAAATTTTGACTGAAAACATTCCATGTTGAACAAACTGAATGTAAAGATACAAATCAGATTTAAAAAACTTATCTCTCTAGGATTAATTTGAAAAAAAGAGTAAATTATATATTTTTTGACTTCATATATACAGGGTGGCGCGCGGCAGACGAATGGATTTGAAAAGACCATTGCTCGCTTCCTAACCGTTGGCGCTGCTCGAAGAAGGTGTGGTTCGAAAGAGCGAGATCGGAAATTTGCCTGCATATTATGGTCAGTTAACAAGATGGAATGGTCTGTAGCGCAGTGTGTGTTTTGCGTGGAAGCATATTTTTCAAACGGCCGTTCGATTGTCCACGTGCAGCGCGCTTTCCGTTCGGAATTCCGCATTGCCCCTCGCGGTCGAGTTCCCAATCAGAACAGAATTCTTGCGTGGGTGAAAGCCTTTAAAGACACAGGAAATATGTCCTCGATAAAGAGGGGCCCTAGGAGAACTGTCTCAACCCCGGAAAACATCGAGGCAGTTCGATCTGCAGTTGATCAGTCTCCTAGGCGTTCCCTTCGTAAACAGGCTGGTGCCCTTGGAATTTCAAGACGTTCCCTTCAAAGAATCGTCAATGGACACCTCCATTTACATCCCTATAAGGTGGTTGTTGCTCAAGAGTTAAAACCACTGGATTATGAAGAACATCAACGCAGTAGCGAAAACATGCTTGGTGCGTTGCTTCCAGACTCTGTCGTTTTCTTCTCTGACGAGGCACATTTTCACCTCAACGGTGATGTAAATAAACAGAACATGCGCTACTGGAGTGGGACAAGCTCTAAGGAGCTCCACCAGAGGCCCCTAAACTCTGACAGAGTCACAGTTTGTGCTTTGTTGAGTGTGGGGATCATCGGGCCCTGCTTTTTTGAAGAAAATGACCGAGCGGCAACTGTGACTTCTGTACGTTACCTCAATATGATCCAGACATTTTTCTTGCCTGAACTGGAGCAGATGAACCTGGATGACATCTGGTTTCAGCAGGATGGGGCCATGGCCTATACGGCAAGAGTTTGTATGGATGTTTTGCGTGACCGATTCCCTGGGCTCCTCATCTCCAAGCGAGGCAATTTGCACTGGCCAGAACGGTCTCCAGATTTGGCCCTCTGTGATTTTTCCTTGTGAGGCTACCTAAAATCCCTCGTCAACAACGACCGTCCTAGGACCCTGGAAGCCTTTAAAGGCAATATTCAGGCCAGCATCCAACAGATTCCTGTAGAAATTCTAGAAAGAGTCCATGAAAATTTCAGGAAAAGGCTTAGGCCATGTGTGAAGTGTGAGGGCCACCATTTGGGCGATATTTTATTCAAAACTGTCTAAACTCTAATTTCCCTTGTCAGTGTATAAGAACAAAATTAAAAATATCGTTGTTCTTTAATATGTTATTATTGACTTTTGACATTCATCCGTCTGCCGTGTGCCACCCTGTATAATCACATTATTTTATTAATTTTAAATAACACTTTTATGCAACGCTTGGTATAATTATACTTTTCAATATTTATTTATATTTATGAAAATTATGTATATATATATATATATATATATATATATATATATATATATATATATATATATATACTATGTCTTGTATATTACATGTCTATGTATATTACTATGTCTTGGGCCAGTGCAGAAAGGCCATACTTTGTGCCAATGTGGTCAACATTCCTGATGAAGCTGGCCATATTGGTACTTCTTTCCATTTTCCTTTATTCTATCTGCTTTGAAATTTTAAAATATATGCTGAACATTTTTCCAACTGTTTACTATATTTCGTATTTTCAATTATTATTCTCCATCTAGTATTTGATTATTAATTTTATAAAAGTGTACTAATATATATATATATATATATATATATATATATATATATATATATATATATATATGTGTGTGTATATATATAAATGTATATATATATAATTTAATATGTTGAATTTAAAAACTATATTCATCTTTTCTAACATATAATAAGTCGTTGAAAATTGTAATTAAATATTTAAAAACGCAATTGTTAGATGATAAATAATATAGATATTTTTAAATTTAAAAAATCCCTATATGAAATGTGTGACGAAAGAATATTATTTATAAATAATTTCATTTACTGCCTACGGTTTATCATTTCTTTTTTTATTGAAAGCTCCTTTGAAAGTTTATCTTCTATGCGTAGATTGTAATCAACAAAGAAACGGATTTTCCCCGGATATCTTAGTTAATGGACTCCATTTGCGTAATGTCTTCGTGAAACTTTTCCCTATCCTTTTCATTAACTTAATACTTTCAGAAAAATAATTTAAATAAATCCCTCGCGAAGAATTTCCAAACTGGTTGAATGAATATATTTTGTACGATTTATTTGTGAAGACAAGATCTTCATGTTAAAAATTTGATAAATTAAAAAGGCGAGAGAATCGTAATATATATATTTTTTATTATTTCAGTTATTCCTTTTTTAGTATTACTTAATATCTAATTAAGAATTAAAATCACTTTTGAGTGAAAAAAAGACAAAAAAGAATTTAAATAGAAATAGAAAATATATTTTTCAGTGCATTATCAACCAAAGAAAAAGTGTAAACAATATAAAATCGAATATTTTAAATACGGCCTTATATACAATACATTACTAATATGCTTGATTTGCCAGAAAAGTTTTGAAGAAAATAAAGTTATGAAACCTTCTAAACTACAAGAACATTTAACATAATGGTAATAAAAAGTGTAATGATATGTCTTATTTTCGCGCGAACACTGAAAGAAAAATTTATCAAACAACCGACATTGGCAAAACATTTTTCAACAGCAGCCACACAAAATGGCGATGGCTTGTATGCTTCTTACAGTATTCCACTAATGATTGCTAAATCGGGAAAACCTCATATTATTTGTAAAGAATTAATTAACTGGCTATAAGTAAAGTAATACGTATTCTGGCACACAAGCCAGCATCTTATATTATCAAGAAAATTTCGTTGAGCATTAATACAGTGCAAAGAAGAATTGATGAGATGGCTCAAGATGTTGAAGATTTATTATGTGGATATTTAAATATGTCTCAGTTTCCTATTCAGCTTGATGAGTTAAATTTGCCAGGAAATGAAGCTACTTTTAAGATACGTGTGGTTCACAAAGGAGGCACAAATTTGCCAAGTATTTATCATTTGCAAAATATCTACAAACTGATACTAAAGGAGAATCAATATTTCATGCATTGGATGAGTTTTTTTTAAAGAAAAAGAAATGCCTTTGAGTAATATCTTATCAGTAACCACAGACGGTGTTCTAGCAATGGTAAGGCGCTACAGAAGTTTTTTTTGTGTATTTAAAAAAGGAGGTGATTAATCATCCATTGTCAACATCTAGTTTCCAAACATTAAAGTGCATGCCAACATAATTAATTATAATATGTAATTAAAAGTATCAACATAATCAGAAGCAAATCATTGAAGGACAGTTTATATAAACAGCTTTACACTGAAAACGATGAAAAATTTAATCATTTGCTGCTTTGTACAGAATTTTGTTGGTAGTCAAAGGGTGCCTATTTAGATAGGTTTTATAAACTTTTCAACTCAGTTCTGGAGCTCTCGAGACAAAAATAAGGCTTTACGATGTAATTCAATTCAATCCAAAAGTCATATTGCTTACTTGACAGACTTATTTCAAAAATTTAATAAAGGCAATCTTCAACTTCAAGGCGATGAAGTTAATTTAATAAATACAAAATCTGTTATTTCTGCATTTGTGAAAAAAATCTTTTCCTCTACAAACGGAATTTTGAGCTAGAGGAATTCAGTCAGTCCCCAAATTTGCAAGAAAGAAAATAAATATAAAGACATGCTTTCTCATTGTGAACACTTAGATGCTCTGCCTTCAGATTTTAATCATCAATTTGATGATATTTTGAAAATCAACATACCTGATTGGATTTTAGATCCTTTTTCAAGTGTAAACACAGAATCACCACAGTTAGAAGAAGAACTGATGGAAGAAACTACAAATGATGAATTGAAATTTAAATTCTAAAGTGGCTACCAACAATTTTGGCTGCAAAAAGAGATTCCTACAGCTTATCCTAAAATATAGGTCATAATTCAGAATTTCTTAATTACATTTCCTTCTTCATATTTAGTTCTTCATATTTGGTTTCAGTGCGGTAATCATTTTTTTAACACAAAAACAGAAAGAAACCATTTGCAAATAGTTCGTCACGGTAATTTAAGATTACTGCTGATGAAATAGAGCCAAGGATTACTAAACTGATAGTAGTACACTTGGTTCATCCTTCTATCAACATGATTTTCAATATTTTAATTAATTTTGTATTGCATTCTATTCTGAGTTCAATAAATAGTTTCCTAATTTCAAAGTTTAATGTTTCTAATTTACACCATTCTGCACTATATTTTACGGAAAAAGGTAGAAACACTAATATATATTTTTATATTTATTAAAAAAGTTAATTTCCAAAGGGCACTAAGGCCAGTTTCTGGCCTTAGTGCCAAAAGTGGCCCTATGGGCCTTCTTTCATCCTAAATCATATACTACGAGTTACATAATGTATTTTATATATTAGTTGCCAGCAATTCTATTTGATGTTTTCCATAAAACCATCGTCACACATATGGCCATTTCATTTTAAGAGAATAAAAAACGATCAAGTTGTGTTTCATTTTTAAAATAAAGAATGGCATTTATATTTCTTTTAATGGAGAAACTGCTCATACAGCTCATTGGAACATTTGACTACAAATACTGACTCTGTAAGACAGTATCAGATTTTTTATACAAGCATACTTTTGTACGTCACTCGTTTTGGCAGGTTATAAACCTCTTTGGCATTGAATAGAAAAATATCAAATGACGCAAAATAAAATTTGAAGTATGAAATTGTCTTTTGCCCTTAATAGCTTTATTTAAGTCTCACAGTGGTGCAAAATTAGTAGTGAATTCTCAAAAGTATAAGAGCCTTGGTTCTATCTCATTCATTGTTGATGAGAGTTCTTTTGTTTGCATACACATCAGTCTTGGCGGATGTTGTTAGACTTCTTTTTTAAGTGAATACAACCTATACTGTTAGAGAATTCCTTTTGATAGACCCAAAATATGCAAGGTACATATAAAAAAGTTTTAAACAATCCATATATTTCCGGGACTTATTTATTAGACTAAGAGATGTCTTATGAATTATTTCAGTTAAGCCTAAATCTGTTTGCTGATATAGAATGTAATGTAACTGTAAATCGAAAAATAAACGCTATCAATAATTTTTTGAGTATTACATTCATTTTACATTATTGTGTTTGGTATGTTATCAATATGCTTTTTTTAATATGCAGTTCCAATATCTTCTAATGCATTCATAGCACCTTTGTCGGTAATACGTGGAAAAATCAATATTTTATAATCAAAACTATAAACTAATGCTCTTCACATAAGTTTGTCAAGTAACAAAATGAAATCAGAAATGGTGTGTTACTTTCTGTTGTAGTCAAGTTAGCCCAAACTTATTGAACTAATAAGGGTTGTGTATCAAATTGAATATCACAAAATATACGTAAGCGAATGCAAAATTTGTTATAATTAGAAAATAGAGACTTTATTACAGAAGAAATTCAGTTCTGCCTCGTTCGAAAAATTTTGTGAAAAAAGCATGAAAAAAGAAAAAAGGTATTTTATTATTTAAATGTGCAAATCCTTATGCACTAAATATTATTCTGCTGTAAATATAAAGAAGACAAATATAAAAAAAAAATCTACTTTCTTGTTTATAAACATATTACTAATTTATTGAAGAAGCATTTTTATTGTTTTCTTCTGATGGACAGATTATATTTAACAATAAGTGATGATTAAGAACTTTAGGAATCAGGACTCACTTAAAAGCCTATGGAAATGTACATTATTCTATTTTGTAATAACACTTTAAAATCATTAATGACAAAAAAACTGGACATTAAAAAAGCATGATTCATTTATCTTGCGGATTGTCATGTGACGGGGTGTTGTTGTTTCATGATTCGAAATTTATCTTACTGTAAAATTTAAGGTGCATACCCATTAAATAAGATTTGGCTATTTTCAAAGAAAGTTTTGTTTTAGTTTGTATAAAGTTTTTCAATGAAGAATAATGAGGATACAAAAACCATTGGCTATTTTCGCTAAATGTTTCCTTTTTACCCTTTTTCCTTTTATTGTTATAAATTCTTTAAGTTTGAATTTATTTGGATTTTGATAAATGGCGCACATTAATGTATAAAAAGTAATCATTTATGTATCAAATAAAATGCATGTTATATAATATATAAATTACGTTTAAGAAAATTAACTTCCTCTAATTTTATTCTTGACCCCATGAATGAATGGGATACATTGGCAATCACTGAAGAGAGTTTGTTTATAGTTAAAATCAAAATTACGAAGCCAATCCAAAATTATTTAAAAAAAACACTATGGTCGTTGGATTTCTGCTTACTGCATAATAAGTCGATGGGGATGCCGATTAAATTTCTGAATTGTTTCTTTTTTCACTACTAACCATTGTCAATGAAAAGTTCTGTTAGAAGACAAAATCCATCGAATAGTCAATAGATTGCCACAAATATTAATTGCTTTCTTTCAATTAGTAACATCAGGGTGTTAACCTATGTATTATATTATATATAAGTGGTTTCAAATAAACTCACCGAGACAATAATAGAGTAGTACTCTTTGGAATAAAAAGTTAAAAGACTCTAGTCCAGACCCTGGGCAATGGAATACGGGTGTTTTGATAATGGAAAGAGGATATAGAAAGCCTTGCGAGTGTTATTAGATACTGTTAAAAAACTACAGAAAAAATTATAGGATTACTACTTTTTAAATGTACACCTTTCAGGATTAGTACTTCGAATTTTCCACTTGCACTTCTTTATGAAATATAAATAGTACCACAATATAAATATTGTCCCTTTAAAGGCAAAATACTACGCATAAGAAATCTTGAAATAGTTTTCAACCGTTAAATTAATGCATCTTCTATGAATGAAATTATGAATATTAGCGAATTAAGTATAGACAAATCGCTCTCAAGAGTAACAATCAAAAATATTTGCAATAAGAAATCAATAAAAACAGTCAAAATTATTATGACAAAAAATAACTAAAATATTAATCCATTAAAGCACAGATTGAAACACTTTTATATTAATAGCTAAATACAAGAACTTGCATTCTGTAATCTTTCATTTCTAAAAATTAACGAATCGTTATACCGTTAAATATTTTGTCTTCAAAACAATCCTCTTATTTTAATGCTGAATAAAAGCCTCGATTAGTTAAAGCTACAATCAAATATCAGAAATTCTATGATGCATTAGGGAAAACAAAAGATTCAGTTCATCCGAAACTGAAAACTGAACAGTAAATAATTAGCCAATACTGAATCCCAATAAGCTCCATTAATTAAGTTTCTTTTTAGAAAACTTCAAAGATAAAATATCGTCCTTTCAAAGTCCTTGAAAAGAAAGTAACTTATGCAACTCAACAACTCGCATCCCAAAATTGCAATCAATATGGAAGAGTTGCATCTCGTGTTTCATTTGCTTGGATAAACATTTTAAGGCAATATTATTTACTCTATCGAAAAGTCACTTATTGAGTTTATAAGTCATTGTTGAACGAAGATAAATTCCAATTTTCATTTGTCATTATTTCAACCCAAGTTTAAGGTAACAAAATTATATAGGATTGAATTATTTTGTTGTTGAATCTAATATTCTTCGTATGTCAAGATTTATGAAGAATATTAAACTTAACAGCAAAACTTATAATTTCATTATTAGTTTAACTCTCTTATTCTTAATAAAAAAGTACAATCATAATAAATAGTTTATTAAACAAAATATTTTCAGTTCGTTAAATTATACGTCTACTTACAATTTCTTCTAATTCAGTCGCTGAATGCTGAAGTAAATTTATATTACTTACAACATCTCGTTTTAGTTACCAATCAAAAGCTTAATTATGCTTCGGAATCCTAACAATTGTTCTAGGGATCTGTAATCACTGTATGTAAGAGGAAACAAAAGACCCCATTACCTTTCAGCATGTGATGATATGCATATTGTGCACAGCAGCATATCACAGAGTCACATCGCGAAGCATGGCACAACAGATTCAATCTGTTATAGATCATTATGTTCCGCTCATGCGATTAGACGACATTCGCAGTTGAGTGGAATGTCCGCAAGGCCTACATTGTTCCATTTACTTTAGACTCATAGCCACAGGGTTAATGGTACACTGAGTGATGAATATAGATAATGGAATGAAACAACATTTTCTTTACTCACGAATAATAGTTCTGCCTACAAAACTATGGTGATCGGACTGAAGTCAAGAAACACCGTACTGAAAGATAGCTTAACTGTTGCCACACCTGTTTTGCACCCTTTATTATTATTTGGGAAGCCATTGGATTCACTTCCGCATCATTTTAGTATGTATTAGTAGTATATGGAGCAATTAGTGCTATATCTTTGAAGTGTTGGAGCCTGTGGTATTCTCGTACATTTAATGCTTGCCATCATCCATATTTCGGCAGATTAATGTGCAACCACATGTGGCATCCAATGCTTAAGAGTTTCCGTGCCCAATAGTTTAAATGACTTCTTTGATCTTCTTGTTCTTCTTATATATCGATAAATGAAAGCACATGAGATTCATTTTTGCACGACAGTTGGCCCAAGATGCATAACCTGTTGCTACCCAAATAAGTTGTCAATATGTCGAATGCAGTTTGCCAATATGTTGAAGCCGAATGGATTGTTATATTTCAAAAATACATCCAAAGCCTCTTTGATTCTTTGGCTAGGAATTTGGCAGTGATTATATCCAGCAATTGCGGCTTACACTACTAATTTTTATGAAGGTAACTGTGGCTTGGTTGGTTAGGGCATCTTTCTCACTATGGGAAGCTAGTGAGTTCTAATCCCGACTTAACCAGAAATAGGAGTGTTTACTATTGGCGGTTGGGACACGACAAATAGATTCTGTTAACCGTGTCCTCCGAGTAAAAATATTTGTCT
Source organism: Latrodectus hesperus (assembly GCA_037975125.1). NCBI lineage: Eukaryota > Metazoa > Arthropoda > Arachnida > Araneae > Theridiidae > Latrodectus > Latrodectus hesperus. The sequence continues at coordinate 70,663,420 of CM075856.1, read as the reverse complement.
TTGTTGGGTGGTCAAGCATTAAGGAGTATTTTGCTTGGTTCCTGCTTCTAGATTACGAAATCCGAACTGCTATCTGCCAAATAAATTTTGTTGTGGTATCTCTGCTCTTCTTTGATGTTGCATTTTATATCTGTGTATTTTCATTCGACTGATGCGTTTACCAATCGAGCTCTCACCTCTACTCATAAAACATCAGCAGCTGGGTGCCAGAAAATACGGTGGAATATTTCGATTGCATCGAATGCTTCAACCAGATATTCCGGTATAAAACCCGTTACCTTCCGAACACCATATTCACCGAGCATCATGTTCTTTTCTATATCATGTTAATTCTATATATGCTTTGATATTTTAAAAAAAATATTTTATTTGTAATTTTGTTTTGGGCTTATAGAGGTAAAGAAAATTTTAAATAAGATCATATGAAATTTAATTCAATCATTTCAGTTATTTCTATCTTTTTTTGCATTTAATTATTTTTAGGGGAAAAAATCCAAGACATTTCAATGAACTTCCCAGAAAGGTATATATCGATTGATCTGCACTTTCTATAGTGGGACAAGCTCTAAGGAGCTCCACCAGAGGCCCCTAAACTCTGACAGAGTCACAGTTTGTGCTTTGTTGAGTGTGGGGATCATCGGGCCCTGCTTTTTTGAAGAAAATGACCGAGCGGCAACTGTGACTTCTGTACGTTACCTCAATATGATCCAGACATTTTTCTTGCCTGAACTGGAGCAGATGAACCTGGATGACATCTGGTTTCAGCAGGATGGGGCCATGGCCTATACGGCAAGAGTTTGTATGGATGTTTTGCGTGACCGATTCCCTGGGCTCCTCATCTCCAAGCGAGGCAATTTGCACTGGCCAGAACGGTCTCCAGATTTGGCCCTCTGTGATTTTTCCTTGTGAGGCTACCTAAAATCCCTCGTCAACAACGACCGTCCTAGGACCCTGGAAGCCTTTAAAGGCAATATTCAGGCCAGCATCCAACAGATTCCTGTAGAAATTCTAGAAAGAGTCCATGAAAATTTCAGGAAAAGGCTTAGGCCATGTGTGAAGTGTGAGGGCCACCATTTGGGCGATATTTTATTCAAAACTGTCTAAACTCTAATTTCCCTTGTCAGTGTATAAGAACAAAATTAAAAATATCGTTGTTCTTTAATATGTTATTATTGACTTTTGACATTCATCCGTCTGCCGTGTGCCACCCTGTATAATCACATTATTTTATTAATTTTAAATAACACTTTTATGCAACGCTTGGTATAATTATACTTTTCAATATTTATTTATATTTATGAAAATTATGTATATATATATATATATATATATATATATATATATATATATATATATATATATATACTATGTCTTGTATATTACATGTCTATGTATATTACTATGTCTTGGGCCAGTGCAGAAAGGCCATACTTTGTGCCAATGTGGTCAACATTCCTGATGAAGCTGGCCATATTGGTACTTCTTTCCATTTTCCTTTATTCTATCTGCTTTGAAATTTTAAAATATATGCTGAACATTTTTCCAACTGTTTACTATATTTCGTATTTTCAATTATTATTCTCCATCTAGTATTTGATTATTAATTTTATAAAAGTGTACTAATATATATATATATATATATATATATATATATATATATATATATATATATATGTGTGTGTATATATATAAATGTATATATATATTTAATATGTTGAATTTAAAAACTATATTCATCTTTTCTAACATATAATAAGTCGTTGAAAATTGTAATTAAATATTTAAAAACGCAATTGTTAGATGATAAATAATATAGATATTTTTAAATTTAAAAAATCCCTATATGAAATGTGTGACGAAAGAATATTATTTATAAATAATTTCAATTGCTTCTAGATCTCTGCTCTTCTTTGATGTTGCATTTTATATCTGTGTATTTTCATTCGACTGATGCGTTTACCAATCGAGCTCTCACCTCTACTCATAAAACATCAGCAGCTGGGTACCAGAAAATACGGTGGAATATTTCGATTGCATCGAGTGCTTCAATCAGATATTCTGGTATAAAACCCGTTACCTTCCGAACACCATATTCACCGAGCATCATGTTCTTTCCATATCATGTTAATTCTATATATGCTTTGATATTTTAAAAAAAATATTTTATTTGTAATTTTGTTTTGGGCTTATAGAGGTAACGAAAATTTTAAATAAGATCATATGAAATTTAATTCAATCATTTCATTATTTCTATCTTTTTTTGCATTTATTATTTTTAAGGAAAAAATCCAAGAAATTTCAATGAACTTCCCAGAAAGGTATATATCGATTGATCTGCACTTTCTATAGACCTTCTAAACGTCTTTCAGGTGGGAAATAATGGAATGAATTCCCTTTATTCAAGCTCCGCGTTCGTAAAACTCCTCTTTAAATGAGAAAATCCTCCTCACTGGTTCTGAGACGAAGGCCTTGAGGAGCTAATGTGGTAGGTACTTCATTTAATCTTACTTAATATAGTATTCACCATTTAGGTAAATTACTAATTAGAATCAAATTAAAAGTTTGTTTTCTTTCCAATTGCATTTAAATTGCTGTTTAATAAGCATCTGTACTCACCAATAAATAAAAAATATTATTTTGAAATTGTTTTTGTATTCGGATACAAAACAATATCGTATGGTTAAAGGGATATAAAAATTTATAAATTTATTAAAATAAAATAGAAAAGCACATGCATTTTTGTAATTTAAAGTAAATTTTATCCTATGGACATCAATTGCGGCAGATATTGAGGTATTTCTTTAAAGTTTATGTATATAACTGATGTTGAAAAGTTAGAAACTGTGTGACATTAGTAAACAGTTATTAATAGTTTTGTTAAGTTATTGGATTTTTTAAGCAAATCAACTAAGTTACACCAGAATTTTTATAGTTTAAAATATTACATTTTAACTGAATAATGGGCTACATTATTTTACTTACAACAAGCATCATATTCATTTGCTAACATGTTTAACAAAACAATTATTACTAATATTTCGTTTTTATTCTATACAACATTATTTTTATAAATTTATCACTTGAATCAAAAAATCTTTATTGCAAAAATCAAAAAATGCTTAAATATTTTTTGTCTCATATAGTCATTTTCATTTAAGCGATATTTCTTTAAACTTTTTGGCATAAATATAATGGAATTATCTCGCAAAATATTGTATCATGTTAAATTATGTTACTTAAATTATGTTCTTTGGTTATTTTCCAAATTTTTTATCAGCAAATGGTAAAATTTTAATTAATATCAGTTTTTTAAAACTTCTGATTACTTATAATAAATTATTTATTTTCAATATTCTTATATGACTTTGTCAGTTTTCGATAAAAAGAGAATATTTTTATATAGATTTCTTAAAAAAACTTTTTAACTTAGAGCAATTAAGCTTGCATAGAGATATATGATAATATATAAAAAGAGTTCATATTTTATCAAACTGGTTCAAATGGAGTGTGTCGATTTAAGTCAAAAAAGTTTATTACTTAAATAGATTTTTTTACACTTCTTTCTTCTTAGACATTAAGTTGAAATACCAAAAACTGTCTTCTAAAATTGCATTTCTTTTAATTAAAAATTAATAATGACATCCCACGAAAAGAACAACTTCTTTCAAAAACAAAAGACTGAAATAATACTATTTAATGATGTCAAATATATTTTCAGTTATACAGTTTTATTATTTGCAGTACTTGTAAAAATGAGGTTTCGCTAGGTTTTTATTTGGGAATATTTAGAAGTTTTATTTCAGGTACTATCCTATTTTATTTTGAAAAAAATAATATGAAATGTGCGTTTGAATAATATTATTGGACTGGTATGTAGATGATTTACCGTAAATCCGATTTGTCGGTGAATCCGCTGCCTGGCTTCAAATCACATTCTTCGAGCGGCAGCAAACAAGGCGAAGAGCACCATCGAATGCCTGAGTGTCATCAGCGATGAGAAAAAAGTTATCAAAATCATAAAAATTACTTGTTGTTCTAGTTAATTAATTTTCAAATTTTGAGCGATACTGCTTCGAAAATTTTCTGAAGTTCTAATTTGTATCTTTGGCCGATCCAAGTCTTCTTGCCTAGCTATTCGGGTCACCAACTTCCCTTGTGTCATTTCTCGTTCTCTTGAAATTCATTAAAGCTTCTCTAAGTCTCTTTTTTATTTTTTGTTTAAGGAGCATTTTGTGCACAAAATATTGATTGTTAACGAGAGTCCAAAACCAGGATTCCACAGGACGTTTCGAATCATTTTGACCCAAATGCCCTTAACAATTGTCGAAGTGATTCGGACATGACACCCACGTCAAGTAATGACTCTATGGCTGCAATTCATTGGAATCAAACTTAAAAATATTGTCGAAGTTCATTTTGTTCATAAAATGATTTCTGGTGGAAAGATCAAAGCATCGGTTTAAGAAGCCTTTTTTCCATTGATTCAAGTCAATAACACGTTGACTGTCGAGCAGAAGAAAAAGCAAATTGAAAAAAGACAAGACAAGACATCTATTTTAGGGTTAGTTTAAATCAGCAAGAATGATTTAAATTTTTAAATATTTATTTAATAAACTTAACTGTATTCGATATGATTTTCTTAACGGTTCTAACCCTTTAATTTTTATTTCATGTTTCTGTCAAATTATTTTTTGTCATTAATGATACCGATTTAGTTATATCTACTTATAATCGATTTAGCATTTGAAATGTTTTTTATCGTTATAAATTTAAAGTGATAGAGAGAGAGAGAGAGAGTGACCAATATAAATATATCCATTATTTCTATGGTGTAAAAATATATAAAGATATTATACATTTTCTTAAATTAAAATTTTCTTAAATATAAAGGAAAGGTTAAAATAATTTGATACATATTTACAATTATAAAGAAACATTACAAATTAATTTAATTTTACTAGAAAAGTGCTACTTAAATTTTAAAATAATCTTATTATAATAATTAATAAATTTAAAAGTAAGCAACTATAGATTACAATTACTTTAATTTAAAAATAGAAAAGAAAATTGTTTTTCATATTTTTTATTCTTATAATATTATTTAAAATTATTCAGATCATTTTAAGTTACATGTAACTTTAAATATTTCATGAAAAATATTTAAAACTTTGGAAAAATGAAATTCCAATTGAATTTCATGACGATGAATTGATGTTTTTAAGTCAAAAAAATAAATCAAAAAGTTATTAAAAATAAATACACAAAACATTTGAAAAGCAAATTTCATCTCGGAAGAAATACTTTAAATTGTTCCATAAAATGATGTTTTAATATAAATAATTTATTCTTGGGGTAACATGTGAACTTTAGAAAAGAAAAGTTATAAATACATCTAGATATAATCTTAATCATTTCGTTAAATATCAATGTTTTAGAAAAACATTTTTACGAAAATACGATCGCTTGAATCTCTTACACTTCATTCATCTAAAAAGCATAAAAAAGAAATAAAATAATTTATGAAATTTTATGAGGTGTCACTGCTGTCGACTGCTATAGAAATATCATTCAAAACGCTTTTGATAAGCTTTTCAAAGATTCCGAATTTTTATTACGCATGCCACAGTTACTCATTTGAATAATTTATTCAGGTATTATATGAAATGTTAATTCTTTGTTATGAGAATGCATTTTAAATGGGGTTTTATTCCATTCATTTTTATTTCTTTCTACATTTCCAGAAAAATAGTACATTGAATTGAGCTGAAATTATGTGTTGATATCCGTAAATAACATAGGTAGAAACTTACTAGAAACAGAATTTATAACTTTTTCTATGATTTACTTACTTATATATGAATATTCCATCTCAAGTTTTAGTGAATGAAGTATAAAATAGCATACAAAAGTAGAGATGAAAATATTTTACAAAATTAAATTTTATAAATTCGTGACAAAATGTAAATAAAACAAATGCGGCTTTATAATTGTTATGAATTTACAAAAAAATGTTTTCAATAATAATATGTATTGTTTCAGAATTATTTATATTTCAAAAATTTATAAACAAATAATAATGCAATAGCTATAATTTATAATTGATGTGAATTTGTTTTTATATCTGTATGTTTGTGTTTTATATTTAAAGAATGGGAAAATTTCCATTTCTTCTCTACGAATTAAGAGACATTTATTAGGTTTTTGCGGTACCCATGGAATTTATAATAAAATTAACACACGCAATTCTGCTTTTAAAAAATATAAAAAACACAAATTATTTTGAAATATAGTGTTAATTTCTTTTAATTAAAAATTAGAGAACATTCGGTGTATTAGAGTATTTTAAAACAATATGTAAGAACAAATAGTGACCTGGTTTACAAATGTGGGCATATAAAAAATGTAAGAATTCCAAAATCGGTAACTTCACATTTATTTCTTTAAACTGCTTATTCTTTAAGATAAAACATCTTGCTATACACTGCTGCACAATTGCTAAGGACGGATCACAAATTGCAATATGGCATAACATTAAGCGATACATGAGGCCTAGTAGGATAAAATATAGTTGCCACACTGTTCAGACATAAATATTCTTTATTCTATATTAGAATAAAGAATATTTATTGTTCTGGAAAGTACAAAAGCTATGAAACATCTGAAAGAAAGCAAATTTTCATTTGATGCTGTATACAGAAAAATGGAACAATGCATCTGAAAGTCAGCAGGCACCTGGAAGAAATGTATCAGTACGGGATATGTCCACCGTGGAGTAAGATGCAACATTCCACACGTCGTATCATACTTTGCACAACATAATCCAGCAGCTGTTGAGGCAATTCATCCCATTCCTCTGGGAGTGCACAGATGAGGGTGTTCTTGTTTGTCGGAGGATAGTTTCGACCAGCAACTTGCCTCCCCAAAGCATCCCACAGATTTTCAATGGGGTTTAGATCTAGAGAACGTGATGGCCATACGAGGCGTTGAATACCCTCGCTGTCTAGACAATCCTGAACAGCGAATGCTCGATGACATGTTGCGTTGTCGTCCATAAAACAAATTTATCACCGACAGCACCACGGAAAAGACGAACATGATTAAGTAGAACTTCATTAATGTATCGTTGGCCCGTCATAGTCCCATTCGCAACCACATGTAGGGGCGTGCGGCCATTGATCATGATGCCGGCCCACACCATGACACTGCATGTCGGATATCGGTCTTTTTCCTGGATATTTTCTGGACGATAAGCAGTACAACTCTCGCGCCAGATCAGTTGGCGTCTACAATCCGATGACAGACTGAATCTACTCTAATCTGAGAATAGTACGCATGCCCAGTCCTGTTCAGTCCAATTGCGATGCTCTCGACACCATTGCAAACGGGCAGTACGGTGCTGTCTGGTCAATGGGACACACACAACAGGTCTGCAGGCGTATAGTCTACCTCCCCTCAAACGTCTGGCAACAGTTTTTCGGGAGATCTGCTTTCCTGAGGCAGCAAGAAATTGATTTGCCACCTGCTGAGCTGTGGTGCGCCTGTTCCTTTTTGCGGATATGATCGATATATCTGTCTCCTGCAAGGCGTCGTACTTCTAACAGGACCTCACCCTTGCCGCCTACTATACATTCCAGTAGTTCTAAATGACTTCTACAGCCGTGAAACAACAGCTGTGAGCGATGTCGAATTCCCTGGCAACATCTGTTATTTTTCGCCCTTCTTCGATCTTTCTAATAATTCGGCCACGCATAAAATCGTCTAAATGATGTCGAGAAGACATGTCAAAAATTTCAAGTTCGTCTATTAAATCTTTCCTGTAAAATTTTGACTTGAAACAACAACTCTCCACACGCGTCAAAACCTTTGAAGCTCTTATGAAAGCTATCACGTGATGAACAGACGTGGAAAAAATAATTTGCATACGCATACTTCTTCTTACTATATCCCGCACTTATTCTAATTTTCCACATTTTGCTTCCTTTCATTCTGTGGTTGCTATGGATGATAGTGTTATCCGTCCTTAGCAATTGTCCAGCAGTGTACTTGAAAATGAGAATTATTTAGACTCGACAATAAAACAATAACTGGGTTTTTGTTGGATTAAAATTTGGAACTTAAATTTTTATTGTTAAGAGGAGTTATTAAACAAATGATGACTTATTATTTATTTATTTAATTATATGTTAAAAATTTATTTATTTATTTGAGTTACTATAGCGTCATTCACAAAAGTAAATATTATTTGTCAAAAATTAAAGAAATTAATAAAAATTTATGTAAGACAAAAATAATCAATAGAAAATATTCTATGTATTTTTAAGGGAGTCTCATAGAGTAGAATGAGACATATTAAATTCAAATATATTAAAATAAGTTACATATATATATATATATATATATATATATATATATATATATATATATATATATGTATATATATATATATATATATATATATATATATATATATATATATATATATATATATATATATATATATATGTAATATAATATAAAAATATAAAAAATATATAAATGTATTCTCAATTAAATATTTTAAAAATACTTATTTATAACAAAATATTTGTTAACCTTTATTACACGGATATTGGATACTGACAGAAATTCAATTTTTATTATAAAACTTATAAAAAGAAATCCATTTTATTCCAATTCATTTTTTTATGTTATTTTTAAATTAAGGGGGTTTCTCATAATATTTACATTTTTAAATTTATTCAGAAATTAAATTATTAATTCCAAAATTATTTGGTATATTTGATAAAAGGAAAACAAATTATATTTAAAAAAGTAAACATAAATCATACAGATAAATATATAGCAATGATGATTTTATTAAAACATACTTTTTTTAATATTTCAAACGCATATTGAAAAATATTTTACATCATTTCAATTTAATTTTATTTGAAAACATAAATAAACTCCTTTATTTTAAAAATTTAATAAGCTAAATAAAAATTAAAATAAATATATCTCAAAATATTTTGCATCAAAATGAAATATTTTGAAATGCTTTTTTACAGTTTTCATTTTTGATGCAATTAATCGCTTGATGCCGTTGAAACTGTTAAACTTTTTTCAGCTTGATATTTGAAAAATATTCTTTCATTTTGACTTCAAAAGTAAAAAGCATTTTAAAAACATTATTCCATTTTTTCATATTTTTTCTATTCATTTATCACCGAAAATAAGTCTGTTTATATAGATTTTAAATATTTTAAAATTCTTCATTTTCTTATCTTGGTTCACAAAACAGTTTTCTTAATGGTAAAATTTTAACATTTTGAGTTTATCACCTTTGATGTATTAAATTAGAAATTGTACACATAACGTAAATTATGACAAATGTATATTAATTATCAAACAAAATTTACTCAAACATTTGATTCTGCTAAAATTAAAATTTTTACCATTTTGCACCCACATATATATTTTGTTATTTAACTCGAAATCAACCTTACAAAGTTCCTTTCAGATAATGACATCAAGAACGCGTATCTTTCCAGAAAATGCTTCTTAAAAAAAGATTACTGGCATATTGCAAACGAGAAGACCAGGAAATTTGGCAAGTATTCACCCGAATCGAAGGACATACAAGAATAATTCTGCAACATCTATGTCTTGATGTTGTTGCGCCAGCATGCTTCCCTGTACATAGCCGTAAGTTGGGCTCTACCTGCTAGCTCGAAGCAGCTGGATGGTGTCTTCGTGATTTTAGCAATCAAGGACGAAGCAGAACTCCGTGCAAGAGCCACCTTAAGCGAACATGACGAATCTTTCGTTAAGCCGGGATCCAAACCTTCCGATTAGGAGAACAACACCCTATACCAATCAGGCCACCTATGTCTTGTTGTTCAGAATGCTATTAAAATCGAAACTTTACTCTAGTACCAGCAATCCACACAAGCAATCATTTGGAAATAATAATGTTCTATTCCATAAGTTATTAGTTTAGTTATTTCATTTGCTTTCAACTTACCTTTTTCAAATTGATGGAATTCAGGTAAGAGCTGTTTCGTCATTGTGGAAATATGATCATGTCACTAGGTTAATATCTGTTCTGGAACTGTTTTTTTCTTTCTTTTTATTCCCTAATTTTCAAATTTTCATATTAGTGGTAAGACATCTGATAATATATATATATATATATATATATATATATATATATATATATATATAAACATTCTCATACTGTAATCTTTGATTGTATTAGGTATTTAATTCGCTACCATTGTATATACGCAACACTTTTGTTGCTTGGAATAAAACTGATACATATTAGATGTGAGAGAAATATTCCACAGCAAGGATTAAATATCTGTAGAATACGCTCATATCTAGCTGAATGATTAAAAAAGTACTGATTAAAACTTTTTTTCAAATAGATTTGAGGAACTGATTGATTCACTTTTTGTAAGAACTCTGCGGTATTGAGCGTGGTTTAATAATATTTAATTCAATTGCTTAAGACATCCAAACTTATGTATACTATGATTTTTAAATATATGTCGATAATTTTGACTTTTCAATTCCATAATTATATACATAAGTTAACGTGCAGGAAGTCTAAACTAAAAGAAAATTAAAGACAATCAATGAAAAAAATTGCTTTTCACTTACCAGTGACCACAGATATGTTTAAATTTTTTGCTCACCGTGAGCTCAATACCCAAAGCTATAACTCCAATATGTAAGTGCAATTATTTAAAATTAAAATGACCAGAAGCAGCAGTAGATTAAAGTACACTAAACTATTTATTTGAAAAATACGATTATCTTTTAATGAATAACAAATTTGTGAAGGCATTATTTTTGGTCTTTTAAAATCTGGAAAATAAAATAGGATGATTGGTAAAACACGGTTTTGGTGAAAGAAACCATTTTTGAATTGTTCAATTTAATAAGTATAATTACTGATTATCAGAAAATTTTTAACATTTCATGATATATTCGACACTGGCTTTTTTCCATGTCTTGATGCCTTTTAGAAAAACTCTTAATTTGTATATATATATATATAGATAGATAGATAGATAGATAGATAGATAGATAGAGAGATACAAGGTAAACACAAAAATTCCGTTTTTATTGAGTCAAAAGAATATGACCTACAGAAAGTGTAGCCCATTAATCCTCGAAGTAGTCACCATCGTCGTCCAGAACTTTTTGACAATGTGTCTGCAGTTGTGCAATTACTTCGAGTTAAAATTCAGAGCTTTTGGACTCAAAGAAGTCCATGAGTGCTTGGCGCTAGTCTGATTCATTGGTGAAGGATTTTTCACGAAGATGATTATCCAGGGAATAGAAGAGATGATAATCTGATGGGGCAAAGTTAGGCTAATAAGGAGGAGGACACAAAGTATCGCAACGAAACCATTGTATAGTATTCCTGGCCATCCGCGTGACATGCGGCGTCGCGTGATCGGCTAAGAACATTACACTCTTGCCATTAACCAGTGCTGGCTTCTTCTGTTGCAATGTCTGTTGCACGTGTTCCAATTGCTGCGAGTACCGTTCTTCAGTCACTTTTTGACCCGTTAGTGACAGTTATCACTCAGGAACAAATCTCCCGACCTGAATTTGCGAAACCAATATTTTGCTGTACATTCTTTCACAGCACTATCCCCAAATGCTCTAGATATTCGGCGGCTGGATACCCCAGCTGATAAACCCACTTTAAAGTCGTAAAGCAAGCAACCCTGACGATCTCTTTTGACGTATCCATTTTTCTTTGCTATTGTATGAGTTACAAGGGATGAATGTGCATGCTTGATATGATTTTATAATGACTGGTATTCCTATTCTCGACTGACCGGTGTCTCAACCATATCATAAACTAATTTGCATACTTATACTTATTTTCCCTTCATTAAAACAAACAGCAAGAACATATATATATATATATATATATATATATATATATATATATATATATATATATATATATATATATATATATATATATATATATATATATGTATATATCAGGCAAATAAGAAAGTTCTTGAGTTGCAAACAGTTTTCTTCTTACTTAAGACATTACATTGATTCTCTTTCTTGCTGTAAGAATCAATGTAATGCCTTAAGTAAGAAAAAACTGCTTGCAACACATGTCAGAATTTATTGGAAGCAGAATTATTGCGTTTTGAAAACTTGGGTAAGCGTTCCGTTATGTTGCCACTCACACTGACCGAAATCTAAATAGTTGCATGTGAATATGGTATCACATTCAGGGTCTCAATGTCCTATCATGAGTAACGACTTAGAGTACAGCAAATAGTGAATAGGCCTTAGAAAAGAGAAAGATTACATCAGGGTCATTGTCAGGATACGTTTGTAGTAAGAATAGTTTCGTTCCCAGTGAGACGATGTTAGTATCAACATGATGACTATTACTTCAGCTTTCCTAGGCATTGCATCATAAGAACTGAAGGGGACTCAATCTACCAACGACAAATTTGGATATAGAAGCAGTACGATATTTCATTTTATTCATAAAAATTCCAGGCAATTATCGAAGTTAAAGCCATACATGTCTGCAATATTTACTAAATGACTTAATCGTATTTCCCAATATTTATGAACAATAAGATTATAAGATAACAGTGCTGTTCATTCCTCAATATGTTTCTTATCCATGAGCTGTCAAAGCTGCGGAGTGTACAAATGGAAGTAGTATTTAAGTAAAAATTCAAGAAGGTAGGCTTTCAAACTATCATGACAAGTCAGGATACGAAATAAAGCAAGGGCTGCAGGATGAGGAAAATCTAGAAAAACTTATCTTGTGAATCAATATGACTTTCTTAAGCAATTCCCTTTTCTTAATTTGATGTGTAAGAGTTATACATTGTATTTAGTTATAATTTAATTGACAGCTTTGCAAAATTAAAAATCATATAATTAGTTTATAAAAACATCTTTCATCTCTTTACTCGAAAATCAATGCCAAAATAAGCGGGAATCTATTCTAAGACATAAGTGGTACAATGTCGTTTTTCAAACGAACCTCGGTTCAGTGTATAGCATCAGGATGGCCGTATACGTATTTGGAGGCTCTAAGAAGAGCTCCCAAATATGTATATGGTTTTGGAGGCTTGATTATGAGGTTGCCACCTGGATTCATAAGAAATCATCATCAGAGCCCTACACCTGATATGATGGAATGGTCAGTCACAAAGTATACGACAGGCATATCTCTAATCAATCAGATCGATTGTAATTCGAACATCTATCAGAACTTTTCTGACATCTTATAGTTATGCCACACCTTAGAGGCTTGCGAAAACCATCTTTCATCCAGATAATCCAAGAGCCCGTGTTACAAATCATGTTCAATACAAAGTGTACTAGTTTATTGTCCTGACATGTCTCTAGACTGTTCACCAATTAAAAACATCTGGTCATGGATTGCAGAAATATTTGTCACTTCTCGTTCTAGCTATTACGGTTAATAAATTGTGACTTGGACTTAAAGCAATATGAAATGAGATACAGTTTATGTCATCTGAGCCCATTTCGACTTCATATGTAACTAGGAAAAAGCCATCTTAGTTGCCTGAGATGGCAACTGTTTTGACTAATTTTGCATTCTCTTAAACCCTCCAAATTTTATTTACAGATTTAATTTAATTATTTTGTCTTCATGGAATAAGCCAATAAATACTTTTTGTTTGTTTTCTTTCAAAATATTGCAATTTAATGGACAGCAGTGCAAACACACATATATATGTATGTAGGGAGGGAAAGTGATACTATTATATATATATATATATATATATATATATATATATATATATATATATATATATATATATATATATATATTTGTATTTTGAATAAATTTGTATGAAATAGCTGAAACTAGAGAAGTTAAAGCTATTCATTTATTCTTACATTAAAGAAAGTTTTCGTTACATTAAAGTATTACCCTTGTACATTAAAGAAAGATTTTATTTTAAATATGGAAATATTAAAAATTTATATATCCTAGGTTATAAATTTGTTGTTTGCATCAACAGATACACAATTAAAATGACATTTTATAAAATAAATTATTTTATAGGAAAATGTGTACAATGATATTTCGCAACAAAGTTCAAAAAACAAAAAACTTTTATAATTCCTTTGCTGTCTCTTAAAATATTTACTAAATGTGAATATCTTTGTGTGTGTAATAGAGTTTTAAAAGATTTTGTTATTCCATTAGTAAAATAAAATGATAATTAAAAATGTATTTCTTTGATCTTTAAAACACATTCCTATGTTAATAAATGTTTGAGTAAAGTCATAATAATTAGACTGAAATTATTTTATAAGACCCAATCCATTTTTAAATTTTATATATGACAAATAAATTGCAATACTGATTTTAAAACAGCCTATTTATACAGAAGACAAAATAAGATATTTAGGCACTATTAGTCATTAAAAACAGCTACACTAAAAATATTAAATAAAGTTATATTTATTTTTCAAATACATTATATATATTCAAAATAATAAATGATTAAATTTTTAAGAGATCTGAGGACCTAAATTTTGTAAAATGATATCCAAAACAACCATCTCTAGCAAAAGAGACCGCATTGATACATTTGGACTTTGAAACACAGATTGAATTGCACGTATACGTATAGTTACCCAGATCATGTCATAATGTAGTTAACTTGGCGTTTTCTTTTGTTGTAACTTCTGGAGAATGTGCTATTTGAGTAACAAGTCCATATTTTCTATGTATAATCTCTCAAGGCTAGAATAAAGGGTGAAGCCACTTTCATTAACATATAAGAAATGCAATGATAACTGTCCAATGTGCCATCAATGCAAAGAAGCTAACACTGAAGCATGTATCCAATGGGATCTCATACCGTTATCCTAGGAGATAAAACAATGTGGTGATCTAAGAATGTGCGTACTCCACCAACCCGCAAAATAAGCTTAAGTTCGTAATGATTCTGTAAGAAAAATCTGGATATCACCAAAAAGTTTGGCGTCACACCATTCTTACATCCACAAGCTTGCCATTCATCAAATCTTTTTGGTGCTTTTGACAAGAATACTGCTCCAAGAGTAGCTAAGGTCGTGCTGTTGTAAATGTTGTTGCATTGTTCATGCAGACACAATTGTCGCGCAAACGACCTCATTTTTTTAACTCAGGGCAAATAGCGTGACTGTACAATTCGCAAGTGGTTAAAGCCATGCGGAATGGCATGTCTGCTTTTTGTCAGTTTGTAATTGCGGGTAGCTTAGAACCAGTATGGCTTTTCTTATGATCTTGAGCTCATCGATTTATATTTTGCAAATCATCATAAAATGCAAATCGGCTTGAGCAACTCTAAAAATATGCAAGGAACTGCAATCCTGGTTTAATATACCAAGAATGTGACCTCCATCAAAGCTCTACTGACAAGAATTCCTACATTTTTGACGAAATATCAGAACCACATTTCAGTTGGTGGCAGCATTTAGCTATGATTTTTATATGAGAAACCTGTTTTATTATTTCTACATTTAAACACATTGTATATGCTAATACAGTAGTTTGTTTAACATGAAAGAATTGATGTGCTAATAATTTTACATAACACAGAATCTTTTTTTATTGTATTGATTTCATGTGTATTGCGTTTTCTTAATAATGCAAAGGCCAGTTGGGTAATAAATGTAAAACTTTTCAACATCTACAAACAAATCCTTTTACCAACAAAAAGGATTTATTTTTAATAAACTATATTTATTTCTATATTAGAAATTTGTGTTAATAAAAATAGGCGATGGAATGATTTCATTTCTTTAATTTATACTGCTTGACATTAATGTAGCAACACCAAGAAAACGTTTATAAACTTGATCAAATATTCATACGTATTTGAGGTTCAATGCTACTAAAGTATCAATAAAAAAACATTCACGCGTTGAAGTGTTTTAAAGTATTCTAAATCATTGAACATTAAAGTGTTCTTTTAATTTGTTAAGAAATTCAAATTAAAAGAACACTTTAGTGCTAGATAATAAATGATTGCAGTGATTTATGTGCAGAATATAATTATTAGAATATTATCTTTCAATGGTCATATTTACATCTGATTAAGATTGAGACCTACAGTTTAAAGGAAATTCCGAGTTACTACAAAGGAACCCACTAGTCCATGGATCAAATTCCAAAGATCTAACCATTTGGCTTCTACCTTGGCATTTATATAGATATTAAGATGCTGTTAATAAAGTTATTGCAATATAATTAAAGTTGACTATTTCTATAGCTCGAAGCCTAAAAGCCGCCAAAATTTTCCAAATTTAAACCGCTATCGATTAAGCAGGTTTAATATATGAGTTTGCATTATCATCTCTAAACTTTCGCAAATCGGAGTATAGCAAATTTTACAACATAATAAGTGATTAACAACTGATTTCTATTAAACACACAGCTTACTTCAAATTGCTTCCGAAAACATTATTGTGCGAAACTTACTTTTTATTTATTTATTATATTTTGAAAAAGTGATCTTGTGAATTTGGAATTGTTATTAAATAGTACACATTATCTAATTTCGACTCTAGACTTTTTAAATATTAATTCTTCCACCAAATTTGATAGTTTTATACAAGCTGTAAGCAGATATTCTAGCATTTTACAAAACAAATAAAGAATCAAAAAATATAATTTGTTAATCATATAAAATCTTGAATAAATTTGTATTAAAATTTATCGTCATAGAATTCTATATAATCAAAAAATTATAAGTAAAAGAGAAAAGAACGCAAGTTTTTGTAAACTTTATTTTGAAACCACCGATTCAAAAAGAATACCTTCATTGCATTCAATATAAAATCATGCTATAAACGATATTATTTAAATCATGTAGCTTAGAAATCATTAGGAGCATTTTAACTTAAAATTTTTAATTAGTTAAAATAATGAATTTGTGCAACTCTTTTAGTGTCTAACCATATCCATCAAATTCTCAATATGCTGCATTACTCTATATTCAAATATGATGAAAACCAAAAGCAACTTTTATTCAAACAATGTTAAGGAAAATTACAAAAAAGCCGTTTCATAAGAAAATGTAATTACACATATTTATACATAAATCTGTGCTAAAATTTCTAAGAAAAGATATTTCTAAATTAGGAAACTCTTTAAATTATTTTTAATTCTCTAGCTTAGAAAACGAAAATGTAAAGTAAACGCCAGCAGAGGTCCCTGTACCTAACCCTGAAAGGGTTTTACCAGATTTGATGGACCCGCTGGAGAGAAAAGAAAACGGAACACAGTACATACAAGACAATACAATTATGCTTGCAATCATATGGAGACACTATAAATTATAACTTTTACACAGTAAGGAGGGTTTGTAAAGTATACTATTTAACACAAATTTGGTTGCAATTGAAAGTTAACACGTGGATACATAAGAAGCATTCAAAATAGGTATCAGACAAAATACATGGCAGGAAATGGTAATACAGGCATATGAAATACATATCAAATAGCATGCATATAAGAAATAAAGAAAATAAATGGAAAAACAAAAGGAAATTAAAAATGATAAAACAAAACTGAAAACATATACCTGAACTTACTGCAAATTAATGAGGTAATAATGATTAATGAATAATTAATGCATTAAGTATGGATTTGATAGTTGGGTGTATCGGCTCAAAGTAAGTTAGGTCATATAAAATTCTAAGCTATATATACAAAAAGTTTAGATAGGTAGTACATAATGCATTAAAATAGGTCAATATAACATGATGACAATAATTGTGACTGAGTAATTAAGTGAGAGCGCTGGAATGATGGTGAGAAAATGGCAAACAAATAATAATGAGCTATATACAAGGAGAAGAAAAACAGGCTAAAATGTTACAGGTAAAGAGGGAAATGTCTAAATACAGAACATGAGAGAGATGGAGAATGCGGCTCATCAACTTCCAGGTGATGTCTATCACCCTCACGGGCATCATTATCCTCCTATTCCTCTGGAATTATTAATTCTCTATATTCAAGGAGAAAGTTTATAAGGTTAATAATTTTTAGCTTTGCAGCCTTGTTGATGGTGATGTTTTTGAGCCAGACACTTATCAGATTGTCACTGGGCGTAGTGAAGTGCCAGGAACTCGTGATGGGGCATGACGTAGCGTAATGAATTGGAGTACCTTCTTCTCCACATGCACAGTTCGGAGTGGGTTGTACTCCTATTCTATGCTGATAACTTGGAAAAGGGCCATGTCCCGTTACAAAAATCGTGATTTGTCTTGGCCAGCACTGTTGGTTCAAATTCACTTTTGGCAGGATGGAGTATACTAGGCGTCCGGTGGTATTTTGATCCCATAGAGTTTGCCAATCCTGAATTAAAGCAATTTTCCTGATCCTTTTGAAGTGAGACCGAGGAAGAGGGAGAAAGATTTCCGATTCATCTGAAGAAGCTGCAGTTTTTGCTAGGCGGTCTGCCAATTCATTCCCTTCAAATCCTACATGAGCCTTTATCCAACAGAGGGAGATGTTTTGTTGGTTGTTACGTTCCTCTTGAATTTGCCTGGCTAAAGGACTGATGGCTTTCGGATTGCAAAGCGCATAAAGACTAGCTTTACTATCTGACCAGACGAGGCAAATCTGTTCTTGGTTTTTGGCCCACTCAATAGCCTGCTTAATTGCGAAGAGCTCAGCCTGGAAGACTGAGCAATTGGCATTCAGTTTGTAACTTTCATTGTGAATTATGATATCCTTCAATGTTGTGACAAACGCGGCTCCTACACCTCCATCCATCTTGGAGCCGTCAGTGAAAATATGGCAGACCTGCTTATTCAGGGTAGGGTCGTACTCCGTGTTAGGGTTGACAATCGTATCAACTCTGAATATTCCTGGATGTATAGAAAGTGTGGGTACTCTTGCCTCCATAATATTACTGCTTGTGGTCCTAAATTCTTGTTTTATTTGTGCCTCAGAATTGATGGTGAGATGAAGGGGAGGTATGCCAGTAATGACTTGTAAAGCTGCCGTCGATGTTGTTTTGTAGGCCCCAGTTATATTTAGCAGAAACTTTCTCTGTATTTTGTCTAGAAGTAGCTGATTTTTGACCCGAAGATTGGCTCCCCAGAGTGTTGCACCATGGGCTAGGATTCTTTCTGCCACTGTTTTGTACAGTACAATGCACTATTTTTGGGATAATCCCCAGGTTGAGCCAGCTATTCTAAGTAATTTGATTAAAATTAAAAGCGTAGGAAATTTGGATGAATTCACCAACACATTTTTAAATAATGTTCATAGAGCAGCAGAAGCAACATTTAAGCAAAGAACTGCAAACAAAAAAGTTGACATACACTGGTGGACACCAGAACTAAAGGAATTAAAGAGCAAAACAAGGGCACTTAGAAGAAGACTTAAAGCATCTACTTCAGAAACAGAAAAAATTTCATGGTTACAAAAATTTAAACATCAACAAGCAACTTATAAAAGAGCAATTTTGAAAGCAAAATTAACTAGTTGGGCCAAATTTTGTACAAACAATAACAAAGAATTCGGCATATTGCAAAAAATAGCAACTGGCAAAGTATTTTCTCCGACTCAGTTTGTCGCACTCCAAAACTCAACAAATGAAGATATAAAATCAATCTTAAAAGAGCTCATGGAAGCTAATTTTCCCAGAGATAACAAAGAAGAGGACACTCAATACCATACAACAGTTAGGTCAACTCCACTAATCCTTTCAAGTCCAAATGATCCACTTTTCACTCAAGGAGAAGTTAGTCTAATAATTAAAAACCTTAAGAATTCTAAGGCCCCTGGTATCGATGGATTAGACAACATAATAGTTAAGCTGGTCCATAGAGCCAATAGCAAATTCTTGCTTAACTATTTTAATAAATGTCTACAATTAAATTACTTCCCAAAAGCATTTAAGAAAGGTCAAGTGATCTTCTTCAGTAAAAAGCAAAAAGACCCAAAGTTGGCCACTTCCTACCGCCCAATATGTCTTCTGCCTTCATTTGGGAAAGTTCTGGAAAGACTCATAATAGACCGCCTGAAGCATGCCTTATTCAAAAATAATTTTTTACATAACAGCCAATATGGCTTCAGAGCAAAAAGATCAACAGACCATGCTCTATCTGCAGTAATGGATTGCATAAATAAAAATAAGGAAAACAACAGATATACAGCTCTCATTAGCTTGGACATCCAGAAAGCATTCGACTCTCTGTGGTGGCCAGGTCTAAAATTAGCACTTACTAAATGTAACGCCCCGAAAAATGTATCCCAGTGCATTTTTGGCTTCTTAAGAGATAGAGAATTAATAGCCATAGGTGACTCTGGCTTAGTACAAATGGAACATAATAGAGGCTGCCCACAGGGCTCCGTTGGAGGGCCTATATTATGGAACATCTATTTCAATTCAATCTTATCCGCTCCTTGGCCAGAACACACAGAGATTATAGCATTTGCTGATGATACAATGCTAGTAGTTGGAGGTGCAACAAAAGCAGAACTAAAACATAATTGTAACAAATCTTTATTCCAATTCTCAAATTCCTGCAAAGATCTAAAGTTAACAATTTCAACAGCAAAATCAACAGTAATGATTCTTGGTAAGAAAAATAAAAGTCTAAAATCCAATCCAAAAATTACCTTAAATAATGAGAGTCTAAGGCATACAAAATGCTTGGTTTACTTAGGAATTCATCTAGATTCAAAGCTTTCTTTCCTACCACATCTTCGCTACATCAAAACAAAAATAATACCAATAGCCCAAAGACTACGTGGAATGATCAGCCAGAACTGGGGTATAAAAGGAAAAATTTCTAAAGTAATATATTTAACCATTATCGAAAAAATAGTTATGTATGGATGCTCAACTTGGGCAAATCATATGACAGCTAGGAAAGAAAAATTATTAAATAATATTCAACGATTTTTCCTGCTACTGATAACAAGAGCATTTAAGACAACTTCTAGCATAGCTCTAAATACTATATCAGGCATTCCACCCTTACCATTAACAATCGAAGCTGCTACCCTAAAAACGAAAATCTTGCTGCTTAAAAATCAATACAAATAGATGGTACTCACTACAACCCGAAAGATTTTGAAGATCCAACCCACAAAGATTCTATCCATCCCTTCCATAGATTTAGAAACCTAACAGTATACAACCTTCCTGAAGAATTCCTAAGATTATGTAAAACTCCAAAGTTTATACCAACAGCCATAAATCTATATACAGATGGATCAAGACATGACGAGGAAACAGGAGCAGCATTCGTGGTCACACAAAAAGACCAAAAAGTTTTCACCCAACAATTTAAACTAAATACTTATAACTCTGTGTTTCAAGCTGAGGCATTAGCGGTCAGGGAAGCGGTAAAACACGTAATTACCAATAAATTAGCCCCGACAACAATATGGACTGACAGCCAGTCAGTTCTTTTATCATTGCTCAACCCAGTGCACAATTCACAACTCATCCGTGATATCCAGGAGTGTCTTTACACAAACACACCATGCAGAATCCAATTAAGCTGGATTAAAGCACACATGGGCAATTGTGGGAACGAACTGGCGGACAAAGAAGCAAAAGAAGCTGCTACCAATGAGGAAGTGTCAATCATTAATCTGCCGAAACCAAGCTCCTTCCTAAAACTTCTCCTATATAAAAGAACCATCAGAAGATGGCAAAGAACATGGGACACATCGCAAAATGGTAGGTTCACCCACCATTTACTTCCAACAGTCTCCACAGAGTTCCTCATCTCAAACCCTTTTATTAACTATCTAATAACGAATCATGGACCCTTCCCTGAATACTTCGCAAGATTTGGCAAATCCAATTCGAACTTCTGCAAATGTGGTGATTTTGGAACTGCCCTTCACTACATAGTGAAATGTCCATCTACAAAGTCCCTCCACATAAAAAGGCACCATAATCAAACAGATCTTCAATTTGTGAAATTTTGTCTAAAGGACGGTTTTAGACGAAAAAAATAATTCAAATAATCAAATTCTTAATAGAACAGGGACTCACACTATGCCGTGACCCTGTACACTCATCAACAATGGCAGATGATGAACTTTATTCATCATCAAATTCATCAGATGAACAATAATGTTTTCATTTCCTTATCTTAATATTTGTTTATATCTAATGATGTTCATAATAGTGTAATTATTTTAACTGTTAAAACTAATGCTTTAAGTAATATGTAACATTAATGTCTTGTCAATTCATGCATAATTTTAAAGGAAATAATGAACACGAGTACTTTATACCAATTATTAGTGCTCCATAACATCATGACTTCATATGTTAATTGAGTCAAATGTATATAAAAAAAATTTTAAACCTTGTAATTAGTGCCATGTAAGCTTGCATAATAATTCTATATAATTATACTTTCATTTAATTTTGTATATATAACATATTGTTCATAATAGTATAGTTACTTTGTTAGAGTAATATTTAATACTTCAAGAATTATGATACATTAATGTTTTGTCAATTCATGTAAATTATTATTAATTTAAGATTGTATAACTCCTTAATTACTTTTTCTGTAATTACTCCTCGTTTTTCTTAATATAATATTTTCACTAATTTTTATAACTAGTTTCAATCATGTAACTGAACTGTGATGCAGACACCTACTGTGCTAGGATGTCTGTAGGCTTTCAAGTCCTACCAATATGACTATTATTTTAAATAAACCAAAGGCTGGGTCGTAAGTGGGCCCCCGTAAATGTTACGGAAGGCTCTCGGAGATGGTGGGGCATAACCCGATAACCAGTTGGTAAAGTCCGGGGTCCTGCCACTTCGCTATGCTATGCTATTCTAAGTAATTTCTGGTGAATGCGAAAGGCTTTGGCACCTTGTTGTTTGATATGTGCTGACCAATTCAACTTTTCATCTAGGAGTACACCCAGAAGTTTAATACTCTTGCTTCTCCTTATTCTTAAGTTATTAAAAAATATTTGTGGTCCACATTGCAGTCTCGTGAATAGGAGGTAATTTGATTTTTCGATTGAAATTCCAAGGTTATGCTTATGAGTCCAGTTGCTAAAAATCTTAAGGGCTTCTGTAGCGACGCGTCCAAGCTTCCTTTCACTGTCAGCTGACACTACGAAGGTGAAGTCGTCAGCAAAGGCCTGGAGAGCAACTGTTGCTTTAGGATCAATATTCTTACCAACTGTGGACCAGTCAAATTGTAGCGGCTCATCAGCAAGCAGATTCCATAGGATGGGTCCACTAATGTATCAGACAGATAAGATAATTAACATCTTTCATGTTATTTTCAAACTAATGTATTTTATTCTTTGACGAAATAGTTGGGAACAATATTCATAGTTAATTTCATTTATAAATGGTTTATAAATCACAAGCTAATATTTAAAATAAAGATAAATAAAGGAATATTTCATTTTGTTTTTAAAAGTAATATTTTGCTTCAATTTAAATTTGATGAGAGATTCCAATGCAAAATAAATTAATCTATTGTATTTATTCTTTACAAAATACATATTTACAATTTTTCCTTCAATAAAATTTACCTTTTATTGAGAATTTTATAAATAAGTTTATTTTATACACAAAAGATTTTTTCATTACCCTCTTTCCTCTGTTAAAATTCCTGACAACGTTCTTTAAAAGAAAGGAAGTCGCAAAGTTTATGAGCACTTAAAATTCATGAAGTAATTCTTCTTTTACCTTATTGCCCTTAGAATAATCATTTATTTTGTATTCCTTTAAGTGCTGACATTAACATTCAATATTTATTCAGTTATTTCTTTTTTCCACGCTTTTACTTTTTAATGTCGTTGAAATAAAAAGAAATAAATTAAACAGAAAGTGAAGAAAAAATTCTAAAGTAGTTTAAAGTGCGTGTGTGTGTTCTGATGGATTGGAATTTTTCGAGTGCTCACTCTTTCCACAGAGACATGAAGAAAAGAGTGGAAAAAAGTGGCATTTTAGAGCACAGAACAAATTCACAATGCATATTAAAAAGCTCCTTATCTTTTATTCTATTCCTCGGGACTTTTTTTCTCTTTCAGTTCGTGGAATAATTTTTTTATTCAAAACTGTAAAAAATGTAAGAAAACGTTTTAAAGGAATGGTAAGTAGAACTTCTTTTTGATACTGCGCCATTTCGTTGTCTTCTTTTGACTGACAAATGCAGTAGAATTTTTTTTTTCACCTGTAACATTTCAAAGATGTTTTGAACCATAAAAATATAAATGTCAATATATATTTTTCCTGGTTCAAAGTTTAATTGAATTTCGAAAATATTTTACTTCTGAATAAAAAAATTTTGTTTTTGACTGAAATAAAAATAAATACTTTGTATATTTTACGTTTACCCAAAAATATCTTTTTAGGTATGGAATAATGATAGGTTTAAGAAAAAAAAGGCGTAGTTCTCAGTCTTGTTAGTTGGATATTCAATACTTCTGATTCAGATGTTGACGATTCTGTTGAAAAAGCTTATATGCATTTTTAGTATTTGTCCAGGAGTCTCACCATCGTAACCGTTCGATTGCATTTTGCAGGTTAAAAGTTCCACGATTCGATTCAAGCAATTGTTGAGCGGTAGAAGAGAGATACTGCTTTTTTTTCTTTTGCTATTTGTTTGAGAAATTTCCTTCTCTTTACGACACCTGAATACAGAACTAGCTCACTGAAAAATCCGTTTAAAAAGGTAATGACACATCGGGAAGATTAATAACAAACCTTATATGGATTTTGAGAAGTTTGGCTGCCTATTTATTACATTGTGTCAAAATCAATCGCATCTGATGCTTTTCAATTGATATGGTGAAAAATTTTGGAAAAGAAACATAAACTCGTATTTTAATCTAGTCTATCGATATCAGTTAGATTTAGTCTAGTTTTGGTGCAAAATGACAAGCGGGTTGATTGTTCTTAAGACCTTCGAAGAAAAACATGTCTAAAAACTTAAATCTAATATTACAATTATATTTATTCATTAATTTATAATCGATAAATAGTTATTTTTTGTATTGTTTACAAGTTAAAGGATAAATGAACTTTATTCACCTATTTTCTAAATAATTTTGATGCACTCTCTCTGATTTCTGATATTTTACATAAACAGCTCACATTCTTTGGTTTTAAAACAAGCTAATTTTAAATAATATCAAAATTAAATCATTTTTGATTACACGTACAGTTTAAAAACAAATGAAAGCAGATACTCATCTAAATCTAATAATACGATCAAAAAATAAAAGTATAAGAACACTTCATTTTCTACACCTAAAATATGAATCTGAATAAAAATATTTATATGCAAGTACTCTTCTACAATATTCTAAAGAAAAGAAACATAAAAAGGAAGGAAGGATATTTGCATCATAGTTGAATACAAATATTTGATGATTTGCGTCTAAATCTGCTCCATTTCTGTCAAAGTATTTCCATTTCCGTTGTAACATTTTCATTAGGATTCCCAATATTTCTATTTTTATTGAATCCCTTTTACTCGCAACTTATATTTATCATTAAGAATCAAAACATTTCCATTTGTATTAAAATTATGCATTCGTTTCAAAATATTTTCATGTGTTCGAAACTTCTCAGTTTGTATCGAATGTTTATATTCTCATTGAAACATTTATATTTTAGTCAAAACATTTATATATTTTAATCAAAACATTTTTCATTAGGTTTTGTAATATTTGTATTTATATCGAAACATTTTCTTTTCAGCTGCATTTTAATGTTTCCGTTAAGAGTTGAAACACATATTGAAAGTTTCCTTTTTTTTAAATATACAGATTTCTGTCGAAACATTTCTATTTTTGTCGAATGTATTCCGTTTTCATCGAAACATTTGTGTTTCTGTTGCTCAAATTCCGTTATCATTGAAACAATTAAATATGTTTTGAAATTTTTTATTTGCATAGCATATTAAAGTTACACAATTAGCTATGATCTGTGGTTTGGACAAAATTTTGAATTCACAACAGAAGATGTTTTTTGGATATAATCAGATAAAACACATCATTTATCTCTTGGTCACTATCTAAAGATATTCCGAATATTAAATTGATTTTTGAAATTTTCAATATTTTTTGAGAATTTCATGACTTTCTGAAATTTTTTTTAAGACGAAGGAACAAGGAATTATATTTTCAATAAAACAAGACTTTTAAATCAGTCTTAAAAATAGTATAAGTAGTCAAATCAGATTGTTTTCAAAATGCTTTCCAAATTGCAAACAGCTTTATTTCACTAGATAGAATAAACCGTAAATATTATTTACTCAATAATTTAAAAATGCAAATAACTACTAAAAATTTTTCTAGTATAAATGAATGAAAATGGAAAAAAATATATTTTACAAAATAATAGCTGATAGATACCAAGACCTGAAATTTTCGATATATTTCTCATATTGTGCCCAATAAATGGTCTAAAAATTTACTCAGCATTATTTTAAGTTGTAAAGTTCCATCACCATAATCATTGGTTCTTAAAGAGACATTATTTCAAACTGATTCGATCAATCAAGTTAAAAGAGGTAGGCACAAAATAAATGATAATTAATTTACTTCACTTTTCTGTAATCGGGTTTGGAATTGTGTTTAAATCATCGCTGAATGCTCACTTTTTACCTTTGAAGAATAATTCTTCTAGAACCAAAAGATTAAACTGCATTACGAAGTGTTATATGCAAGCGCAATGGATCTAAAATTTAAACCCTTTAACTGATGAATCTACAGCAAGATAGCAAATCATTCTGCTGCCTGTGCATTTCTATATCAATATGTAAAAAATATATATGATTAATGGAAACCATACAATTATTGTCAGAAAATTTTTTGAATTCGAATTTATAAAGGTTTAATCATACTTTTTTTTTAAATCAAAATGAAAATATGAATTTTTATTTATTCAAAGTCTTAAGTCTCGGGAAAATGTTTACGGATTGATTTGAAATAAAATGCAAAAAAGCGGTTTGAAATTAAAAAAAGAATATTTTGAATCACATCGTAGAAGTAACCGTCTTGATATGATATTTCAAAACAGAAAACATCTTCGTTCCTCTAACATACCAGCTCTCTTCTAACAGGCCAATCGATTCTTAAAAGAAATGGGAAAATTACTGAAAATAGAATCTTCACATCTGACTTCAGTCCCGAGGAACTTGAATTTGCCATCAAATGTCTTGATCCAAATAATTTCCCCGGACCCGATTTCATTTTTGGCCAAATGATCACACACTTTGGTAAAAATGCTTAAAGAGACTTGTCAAATATCTTCAATCATTTATGGCGCTCTGACAAATTCCTTAAATCCAGGAAGAAATCTGTAATTGCTCCTACCCGAAAGCCTGGAAATCCGGCAACCAATTGTAAAAATTATAGACTATTTCTCTAACCTGTATACTTTGCAAACTCATGGAGCGTATCATTTACACGAGACTGCTGGACTTGATAATTGAGAAAAACGTTTTGCACCTATACCAGACCGCATACTGAGCCAAATACAGTACTATCGACCAGCTTTTCTACCCTTGCCAGTCGATCATCGACGGGTTTCAAAATAAGCTCCATAAGAAACCTACCATGGTCTTTTTAGATCTCTCTGCTGCTTTCGACTGAGTCTGGAGGCAGAAATTGATCAACATTTTGTATTATACAGGCATAAAATCCAATGCACTGATATGGATTAACGACTTTCTCAGGAAGAGAAAGTTCAGAGTCAAAATAAATGGCACTTTCTCGGCTTCCCACCACACCTGGACGGGAGACTCGCAGGGCTTTGTACTCAGGCCCACTTCTTTTCCTTCTGTATATGAATACCATTTACTCTCATATTGGTAAAGACGTTAAAATTGCCTGTTATGCAGATCATATTAAAGTTTTCCACACCACTGAAATCTATAATTATCACAAAAAGTTCTAAATAAATGCATGCAAATCCTTGAAACCTGGTCAAAAGAACTCAAGCTCTCTATAAATCCAGACAAAACTAACTTTTATATTTTCTCAACAGATAGAAAGCATAGAAACTAGTTTCAACCTATCAGTATCACAAAATTTTATTAGTTTTAAAAATTGAACAAACCTCTAACTCAAAGTACCTTGGTTTAACTTTAGACGCAGAACTGAGATTCTCAAAACACCTTGCACATGTTTCAAATAAAGCTTTAAAAAAGCTAAAGATTCTCAAGAGACTGCGTGGTTTTCCTGGGGATCATGTCAAAAAACTCTTACGAACACCTATATATCTATCGTCAGGCCTATTCTGGAATATGCTGCACCCATTTGGGTATCAGCCAAGTCTGCCGCAAAAGAAAAAATTGACGCTGTTCAGTACAGGTCTCTAAAATCATCACCGCGGCTATTTTATCAACGAACAATATCAAAATTGAAAAAAATGCGGCCTTATCCCCTTGGAAAGCAGAAGAAAATTACCCATTATTAAATTTACTAGTAAAATCTAAACCCTATCTCTGATCACCATATCTCAAGAACTTTCAATGCTTGGAGTAAAAAGTGCAGGTTAAAAAGATCATCAACTCTGTAGTTCGATTAGGATATCAGGAAAAACATCAACCTCCGTTACGAATCTCTGGAGATTTTCAAAGAAACATACCAAATCTTGCGTCTTTCCATTCACACACACTAAAATTAACTTAAATCTTTTGCAACCCTGCACCAAGACAGAACCTATCGCACAAATAAAAGTGAAAGGCGACCACACAGTCAAAGAACTCATAACCTGCACTCCACGCTTAGAAATTGCCTATACGGGTAGCTCCTCCGACTCTAATCTCGATAGAGGGAAAGCAGGAGTCCTCTTTTTCGGCCCAGATGGTGAGCAGGAATGCCAGAGTATTCCTGTTTGGAAAACTGCTTCCAACAATACTTGTGAGCTCGTGGACATAAAGTGTGCTTTGGAGATTTACCTATCAAAACTGACCAAGTATCTAAGAGTATCATTATTTTCTCTGACGCAAGATCCTTACTACAGGTGATACAAAGGGGTAAGTATCAACTCAGTCATAAGATTAAGGAGCTAATCCACAAAATCAGTGCTATCCAAAGATCCTGCACATTACAATGGATACCGGTGCACATTGATATTCTTGACAACGAGATAGCTGATGAGCACGCTAAAGAGGCCCGTAATTCTCCTCAGTCAACCAAATACTTGACCCTCATTGACGCCAATGCAACTGCCAGCTGAAAAATTAATTTGCCAGCAAGTCAAAAAAATTTTTCATTCCAGAACTAAGCAGCGACAGAACCATTTCAACTATAATAGCCAGACTTAAACAAAACATTTGAAAAGCATGAGAATTTCTACAGACAGACAAAGGAGTTACACCAGGCTTTTTACTCACTACCCGGATAACGCCTGTCTCCACAATACATCTTCAGCTGTCCAGCAATGCTGGCCAAGCTTTTTAACATCAGGGTAGAAGATCCTGTGGAGCTTTATTTTACAGATAAAGCTGTAGAGATCGCCAGGGTTCGGGGACATTTGGGGTTTTTGCACGTACTCCATGGACACGACAACATCATCATGAAGATGCGGTTGGGAAGACGTTGCCCTGTACTTCTCCTATATGTGTTTAAACCTTTCTACGTTTGTTTCACCCGTTCAATGCTCTTTGTTATTTTTTTATTTATTTTTCAATAACTTGCTGCACTACTTACGGTCCTCCAGTAAGTGCAATTATTTTTTCCTTCTAAGCAAGACATAGTTTTCATGCGCTAAAGCAAAGCAATGCATTCAAAATGAAAAAATTTCAAAAATATTATATGATTTAAAAACTTTAAAAATGGAAATAAATGAAAAAAATGCTTGCAAATATTTCAACTTACGCACAGTTTAATTTCACTGCAATGATATAATAATACTTCAAATCAAACAAATCAGTTTATATAGGATCATTTATCAAATTATTTGAATTTAAATGAAAACAAAAAGATACCACTCAACACCACAATGAATTTCACCGAATAAGCACTAAATATTAAGAAAACACAATGAAAAATAATATAAATATATGTATATATATTTATACACAAAAAACGCATATATTCATATACAACATTGTGATGAAATTTTAAAGAAATCAGTGAAAAACTTGAAGATATTTAAGATTCTGAATCACTACGAAAATTTGTATTTACACTTTTATTTATTATACAATGTGATTCAGAATTATTATTCAAAAATTTAGCTGTAAGTCAAAAACATACATACAGATATATAATATATATATAAACACACACACACACACACACACATATATATATATATATATATATATATATATATATATATATATATATATATATATATATATATATATATTCAATATTTAAATAAATTAATTTATGCAGGTAGTAATAAAAGCTAATAATAGAGTAATTAAAAATCTCAAAAATTTGGCTAAATAAAAGTTTGATTTTTAAAAATTATTTGAAAAATTAACTTAATAAAAATTTCTGTACTTTTTATTATAATGATCAAAAAGTAAACATATTGTTTATTTTATTCAATATGCTATGAAAATATTTTTTTATTGTTTTATGATTTTAAATCATATTAAATAGTGTTTAGTTTACAGTTTATTTTGGTTTCTTAGAAATAAAATTTAATAAATTAAAATTCATTAGAAGCTGTTTGTATCCAAATATTGAAATTGATTATTAAAAAAATGAATAAACTGTTGCTATTTACATTGTTTTTTTCTATCACAAATGCTACAAATATCTCTTGTTTAGTGTATGCCCCTCGCTTTACTATTTTTTAAAGTTTTCTCTTCCATTCGCTGTAGGAAGAGAAAGAAATGTTCTTTCTCCTGACGTCTACTGGAATGTATTTCCAACGGTTTTCGTCCGAACAGTAAGGGAATGATTCTGCTTCACTCAATTCATAGCCATAAATTCTCATTAAGGCATGTTAAAATAACCCCTTATCTCCTGAACACGAAAGGAAAAAACCAAATAAAACGCTCATTTGCAAGAAAGTGCATACAACGCCAAAACAATGTTAAGTACAGTTCTCCGAGAGATAAATTCGAAATGGGAGACACATATTTCGTACTTCTTTTTCCGCTGGAATAGAAATCCTTTTAAGAGCGAGAGATTCCTTCTAATTCCACACAACCCCCACGCAAGGGAATTTCTCTCTCCATCAAATTTCACGCTAATCTAGGGATTTTTTCTTGCTTTTTTTTCCCTTTGGAACTTTTTTTTGATTTGCCAAGCCTAACTGAAGTGCAACAACTACGATCGTCTTACAAAGATAGTAGCCAACTGTTTATGATTCCTTTGGGTGTTTTTCCCATGAATGTTGAAGTCATTCTACTTCCCCCTCCCTCACTCTCCGTTTTTCCACTTTATGAATGCAAAGCTATAAATTTGAAATGTTATTTTTATGTCCTCCCTTCCTCTTCCCTTTCTACCGCCTCCACCGCACTCTAAATGAATCATAGAAAAATGTCCGCTTTGATTCATCATGAGAAGAGAACTTTTTTTTTTCATTCAATCTCTTCTTGACTGTATACCAGAGATATATATTTTGACCTCGCATGAAATTTAATAACAACGGAACTAGACAGCAAGAATTATTATTGCGGGTAAAACTTCTCGCCACTTCCGCAAGCTTTGATATATTGTTCGGATACTAAATGTTGAAGGAAAAAAATAGTTAGTGTCACTTATTGTAATATTTATTGGAGTACTTGTAATGGAACATTCTGAAATATTAACAAAAAAATCAATTTTACTTTACAAAATTTAAATTTATGAGAATGATATATTTTAAGGTATATTCTGCTTAATTGATAACATTAAATATCGGGACAAGCATATTTGACCTTAAAATAAATTATTACGAAATTTATCGAAATAATTCGAATTTTTTTATAATATTATATTATTCGTTTTCTTATGTTTCTTTTTTTTTACGTTGAATGAAAACTGGATAGCTTGCACATAAATTTTTAAGCAACAGCAGATGTCATTTTCATAAAAGAAATTTTTTTGTTTTAATATTGTATTATCTTCTTATTATTAGAAGAAATATATTTCTTAAATTAATAACTCTGTTATTAGGAAAGAATAGCATTATTTATATAAATAAAAAAAAACATCGTTCTTAAATCTATTAATGTTTTGAATAATTCAAGTACTAAAACTTTAACCTTTGAAGAAATAAAATCCATTTTTCATAAAAAAAAGTATAGTGAAATGAAGTATCTAAAGTAATTTTATATCATTGACTAAATCATTGAAGAAATAAAGAAGAATTTTTGCTGAATTACGGCATGGCATTTTATGAAAGTCGATTAAGTACATTTGCCAGTTTGTTATATTTTTTATCATGGATCACATATTATTTTCTAAACAAGTAAGTAAAGGATTGTTATTGTAATGTAAGTGCTGTTTTAATATCGATTGATGACACTTAGGATTTTGGACAGATAGTTGGATATTTCGCGGACCGGCTGTTTAGAAACACTGTTATAAAGTATACCATTGCATATTTAAAATAACTTTTTGACGGCTAACTTTGATTATATGAAAAAACATATTTAATGATTTTTCATATAATCAAAGTTAGAAAATTAAACATACCAATTTGTTTCCTAAGATTGTTGCCAGTTTTCAGAAAGATCCAATTTGATAGGTTAAAGCAATTGAATGTTTTCTAAAATCTATCACTTTTTTTTTAAGTTAAGCGGGAAAAAACTGCCAAAATTGCTATCATAATAGAACACATTTTTACAGGAAAATCTTGTTAACACATATGAAAAACAGCCCCCCCCCCCTTTAGCCACACAATAGCAGAACGAAACTGGATTCTAAAAAAATGAACATTTGTGCGAAAGATTTTTTTTATATATTTAATATTTTGGTCTTAATATTAGTATGTTTTGAAACTGCGTCTAATTATTATATTTAATTATAAAATTAACCCCGATATCTGTGCTCTTTCTCTATTTATCAGTTAAAATCTTAATTTGTGTACCGTGCATTAAAAATAATATTCAATAGCATATAATGTAAATAATTTAATGTTTTTATCAAAATGTAACAAAGAATTTATTCTAAATATCTCATAATATGTTTTTATTCATTCCAATGATTCTTTCTTATTTTATAAATATTGATCAGCTTTTTATATTGCTTCTTAATTTTTTTCCTTTGCCTAATATATCTTTTTCGTTTTGTTCCAAAAACCATCAAAATGCACTTTTGATACCTTTAATTCATCATCCCTACGTTCGAAGTTTTTAATTTTCAATATATATATTTTAAGTAACACATATATTAAGCTTATCTTTAACTTAAAATATCATTATTTATATACTATTATAATAAGCAATCATTATATTTATAGAAAATAATACAATAAAGCAATATTAACTTGTTCTTATTAGAGATATTAAATTTAATTTTGTTTCTTAAAATGTAAGAATTTTGCATTGAAAACAATGTATTTTTATTTAAAAATGTATACATTTGAGTGAAAAAAAAACTATTTTCTTATGCTTGTATTCATATATTAAGAAATTTATCTACTATATAATATAAAAATATTACCTTTTTAGGAAAAAATATAAAATAAATCTTAGTAACGTACAAAAAATCCCACTTTAAGCCTTACTCTGCCATTTATAAGGCATCTATAAAAAGATTTTTCAGGATATTTTATTTCATATATGATGAGTAAAGTATGAGCAAAAAATATCTATGTAGAATTTGAATTTAATACCATATTTTCTGAGAAACATTTGGCAAACTTTCAGCTTTCTTTCAAAAGATTGAATGCATTTCGATTTTCGAGGGTATCAATGTTGATAGTATTGCTGTTATAAAGCTTAGCATTTCTAAACACTTACAAATAGTGAAACATTTCTATGTAAATTGTAATAAACTATAGCTAAAAAATTTTCTACGTCTTATTGTTTATTTTGAAATATTATATTATGATTATGTTTCCTATTAGACAAATGGAAATTCATTACTAAAGTATATTTTAAAATTTGGGTAATGAAATAATTCTGTTTGAGTTATAAATATTTTGATAAAAATAATAAATCAGAAAATAGTTGGACAAATATATACTCTCAAAATCTCTTACTTATTTTAAGTTATAAATATTTATTCTAAAGATCGTATTCAATGTGGATTCAGATAAAAAAAAAAGCCTTGCTTTTATATCAATAAAACAATATAATTTTGATCTAAAGATCCTTACTTTTGCTTGTATGCTATTAAATATTTTGAAATTCATAAGACAGAAAAGATAACAACAATGTACAAAATATTCACACTCTTATTCCCTAGTTTTTATTCATAAATATATTATTGTAAGTGTTTGAGAGACATAAATAAAAAACCGTGATTGTTGTTTTTCAATTGAATTAATATATCAGATTAAACTGAAGTTGACTTTTCCTCATGAAAATTTTATGAAAGATACATAGAGGAAAAAATATATCATTATACATATTAGAAGGATTTATTGATTCTATAAAAATAATTATTACTTTTAAATTATTTGTATTTTAAATATAACAGATCAAACTGAAGTAGACTTTTCGTCATGAAAATTTTATGAAACTTTCTTGTAGATACATAGAGGAAAAAAAATATCATGATACATTAGAATAATTTATTGATTCTATAAAATAATTACAATTTTAAAATTATTTATATGGCCGACCGATGGCTGAGTGGTTAGCGTTTCTTACTCCTCAGCTGTGGGTCCCGGGTTTGAATCCCGGTTCGGGCATGGATGTTACTTTCTTTCTCTGTTCTCTCTGTGTTTTTCTATCTTTTCTTCCGTCATGATGTATGAATGTGGCTCACCCTATAAACGGGTTTGTGGCGATAGAGTGCGGACAACGCAATTCGTTTCCGTGACTTGGTTCACAGGTGCCCGCTGGGTAGCAACAAATGAGTAGCAGTTTCTGGCCTTGTTGTGGCATGAGGTTCGTCACCCAAGTGCCCGCCGTTGGAATTTTTTTTATTTCAAAAATTTTTGACATTATATGACTGAAATCGACAATTTAAATTGAAATGTGAGAAAAAACATGGAAAAACTATTGACATAACTAAAATTCAATTATACCCGAAGCTTTTTAATTTTAAATTTTTTATTTTTATTTTTTTTATTTCAGAATTTTTGCTCATCTGAGGATGACGACTTAAAAATGAAATGTTAGAAAACACCTGAAAATACCATGTGGACATTAAAAAGACACACAAATTTTAATCATTTCTGGATTCATATTCAAATGTTTGGTGAAAAAATATTTAAATTACATGGAATCACTTCTTGATTCTGTTAAGTAATAACCAACTTTAGGTGATTTTACAGTTTTAGAAATAATTACCATTATTCTTAGCATTAATAATAACCATTATATAATGACATCACCATTACAAATAACAGTTTGAAGTGAGATCTTAGAAAATAATTGATGACAGTTTTTGTGACCTGATAAGATATACTGTAAAATATCTTTGTTTTTTTTTTTTTTTCAACATTTCTTCAAGTTTCGAATATAAAACTAAAAGCTGGGAAAGTGACGAATTAGCAATTATATTGTATGGAGAAGATGGCGTATTCGATTTAGAATAAAAATAAAATTATAATGCAGAAAAATATTGTATCCCAAGAAGAAACTAAACTGATTGCTGTTATGGTTGAACGACACCTTTTGCTGTTAAAAGCATTTTATTATAAATACCGTTATTAAAATATTATTAAGTACCGTATTAAGCCTTATTAAACCTAAAACCTAAGTACCGTTATTAAACCTCGTTTAATAACAGTGTCTCCATCCAAAAGTCATAAAACAGCTATGAGACCAAGACTTCTGTAAGATTCTTATTATAAATTTAATCATTCAAGTAGTTAATTTCAATTTTCTGTTTAGATTTAGCTGTATTTCCTATATTGTAAATATCACATCAAAAATTTGAAATCGTAACTTTTATGTTAATTAGTATCAAAATATTCGTCTTCATTTTAATTTACCTAAAAGCTTAAAATTTCTCACAACGTTTTTTTCAGCTAAAATATAAGGTATTATAACCTGTTTATTGTATAGAACATAAGAAAATTTCTACAATTGTGAGGTCAAAATTTCTTGCATATATCTCATGAAAAATATAGACTAAATATAATGCGCATAAGCCGCATATAGATATATAAAATCAATATTGGAATTGAGTTTTTTTATTCCACAACTGTACACATTAAAAATTTTCACTTTGTTCTTTTATTTTTTAATTTTTATTTAACGCTGCAAATGTTAATTTATTTAAAACGCAATGGTTGTAAAGTTGACCTTTCTTCAGGATTAATTTTCTCTCGAGCAAATATCAAAACAATTTAAATTCCGCTACACCCATTACAAGTAGTAAATGATCAGTAAATACACAATTATGTGTAATTAACTATTCTTAATTCCACATGATGACATACTAAAAATAATCAAAGTTATCAAGTCCGTAATTTAGCTGAAGTGCTACATTTGTAAATGTTGTGTAGTTACATATACGTTTTTCCGTCTAAGAAGCAATGTATTTATTAATGTGCATAAGAAATTGTAAATGTACAAAATTGAAAATAAGGGAGCAAAGGTATTCCTCATTTCTAGAATAATATCCGGCATGTCAGACTTTTCCCAACTATATTATTAAGCAAATTCACAGATGAATGCTTAAGCATCCAGCATTTATTAATAAAATAATCCTTAGTGAGTTCATGTCCCATCTATATTATGGATGCTTGAAATTATTTTGGAATTCACTTAAAATTGTAGGTCTCAATCAAATTTCCCATTATTATCCTTAAGTGACAAAAAAGACTTACCAAACCTAATAGATCATTCAGATATACTATATTTCTTACATTTCCTTTAACCTTTAGATATTATTGTGCCTTTATGCTCGTGAATCAGTTTATGTCATGTTTTTTGCATTATATGGATATGTTTTTACTGACGGCTGGAACAGACAGACGGATCAATATTTGTTTCATGGGGTTAAAAAAAATTATTAGATCTTCAGATAGGTGAACTAAATATGTTCATGTATTATTTACTAAGTTGCATGACACTAATTACATCTAAATATCTATTAAGATTTACAGTATGAATCTAAACATGCATTTAGTTCCGTGATAGATTGAATAAAAATGTTTTCTTTTTTATTTTGTAACGAATAAATTGATTTTTGATACCTGATATTGCCCAAGAATGTAAATCTAAGAGGGCACATGTGAGTTATAAGTTATCATAATCTTTTTATATTTATTACAATAATATTTTATAATGACCATAATATTTTACTTTTATTTTAAACAGACTTTTATATTATTTAATTATTTAGTATATTTTTACTGCTGTGACAGCATGCAGAAAAATAAAAACCAGTCAACATATCAAACCTGTCAAAAAGTGTCAACATATTCAAAATGCCGAAGTATGTTCAGTCGGTCTGAACAGATTTCCTAAAATATATCGTGATAATCAAACTTAATCTCTGCTTTTATCTGTTCATTTAATTGTATTGCATTCAAATAGGTATATCGCATAGACATACTAAATATCGCTATGGAATTAAGCAAACACGCAAAACTTTCTGAATATCATGGGGCATGAATTCTATTAATGTAAAAAAGACGATTAGTGTAAATGGAAGCAATTCCTCCCTGGGAATGTTGAAAAGCCATCCACAAATTCATATAAAGGCGAGATGATGGCGATCTTTTCTCCCCTTTTTTGCATTTTTGAACGGCTCATTACAAGGCATCTTAGATACATTTAATAATGTTTCTGTTTGGAGATCAAGAATGCTACTTGAAGTACAATGTAAACACGAAAGTTCTTACCGTTTTTAAGGATCCAAAAGAACATGACCTACATAAAGTGGGATCGCACAAAGTCTCCCAATCAAGTCGCTGTATGGTACACTCTTGTCATTAACCAGTGCTGGCTCTTTCTGCTGCAATGCTTGTTGCACACGTTCCAATTGCTGCGAGTAAAAGTCCGTAGTGATCGATTGGCCCATTACCAGTAACTCACTTGACGACTAGTCCCCAAGTCACTTGCTTCATGACAGAGGAACAAATCTTCCAAACTAAATTTGTGAAACCTATACCTTGCCGTACGTTCATTCTAAGCACTATCCCCAAACGCGTGACATATTCGGTGACTTGATGCAGCAACTGATAAGACTATTTAGAAGTCGTAAAGCAAACAACTCCGAACGAGCTCTTTCGAAACATCTATTTCTTTTTGCTACTTTACGATTAATAAATGTGCCTGATGAATCTGCTTTTATAACGACTAATATTCTTACTCTGGACTGATCGTTGTCTCAACCTAGTTCATACACTAATTTAAATACTTATTATGACTCCATTCAATGTCAGCGCAAAAACGGCAAGAGCTTTCTTGTTTACCTTATATCTAAAATAAGAAGAATTATCCTGTAGCCACTCGGAAACATCTTTTAACATTGCCCTTCCGTAGTTTTCAGAATCAATCGAAATGCACAATGGATATGAATGGGTGTAGAAGAATGTACAAGATATTTACATATCTATTAGATTTGTCTCTAAAAAAATCAGGATTTCCTTATAAAAATAGAGATTCGAACTTCATTGAAAATCCACTATATAATCTAGGGAGCATAGTATTAGGAGGTTTCTCAAGCCTTCATATATCCATCAGGCCGATATCAGCTGACGAAACAAAATTCGTCAGATCACGCAACGAGTTTCCAGATATCTCCAATTCCAAAGGTAATACTCGATTTCCCCTAATTTACATATAATGCTCGACTATGTGCGTGATATTTCTACAGGTGGCACATTTTCCCTTTCGCTTTGATTTCCATATGATTCTCGATTATCCTTAATTTATGGATATGAGTATGTATAGAATGTGATCAATAACGATACACATGTGAACTTTCAACTCCCAAAGCCGACATCAAGAAGGATATGTTGAATAGTTCACACGCCGATACCTGTTGATGCTTCAACATTGACTCCGCATCAATACCAAGATTCTAGCCGAATGTGGATGATAATATTCGTTCAAGTTCTTCCACCCTCACCAACAATGTTAGAATGACACTGATTTACCAAATATTCGATATTCACAATGCACTAGTTAAGCAGTCACCCGCAAATGTCTAAATTTAAGTTGAGGTGATAGCAATGAGTAAATAGATATTTTAATTCCATTAACACTTCTAATATACTTACAACAACATCACGGTCAAAGTTTTAAATTTTGATAACTTACCATTTTATCAACAATAATCGCTTTCGCCACTTTGCCAAACATTTGCTATCATGCCCTCAGTGAAAATTTTGTAAATGTTTTGCTGTTGATGTTATATTTCTGTCAAATTATTAATTTCAAATATTAGAGACTAATTGAAATTCAATTTTGTTATCAAATTTCGTGACAATTCTGTCACATCAGATGTATTACGTGATGGAGCCATACCTGATAACCTAAGGTACAGACCAAGTGTTCCATTGCGTATGTTTATTTCTATGTCCGTACAAATAAGAACTATAGATTCAAATAGAACCATTTTTCTTACAATTTCGAAAATATCGCTTTTTTTTCTGGATTCAATTTCATCTCAGGATGTGGTTATGGGTTTTTGATACTAGAGAGTCAAATTAACAAAAGAAGTAATTTCAAAGTTTAAAAACTAAATTTTAATTTATGATGATTATTTAAGATTTAAACAATTATTTTTTGCGATTAATCAAAAATTGGTTGTCGACACAATAGTGTGAAATTAGACATTTTGAGAAGTACCTATACTATAACTCATTCCTATCCACATATAATAACGTACTGAAAGTTTAGAGTAAAATATATACAAAATAAATTCCATGCAAATATAGAAATAGAAGACACTTTTGAGAACAAAGAAGAATCTTTTTATCACTTCCTTTCTTCTTTTATCAGACACTTCTTTATGCAGCAGACCATTTTTATGTATAAGAAATGAAATTTCTATTCTCAACTTATGAAAGACACTGTTACTTTCACTTTATTTTTTTTTTTTTATGAAGATTGCATTTTCCTACCGATTTCAAAGAAGCTACACTACCGAATAAATAGGAATAGGAGTGCTTTTTCGACCGAAAAACAAAGAACCGTTGTGTAAATAAATATTACAGTGAGGAAACTTCAAATATTTTTTAAATAAAATCTTATATATAACGCAAAAACCATGAAATAGAAATTCTCGTTTCAAAGTATTTTACTTAAGATATAGAGAACAGGCATCGAAAATATTTAACATTATTTTGCTTAGATATGTTTTTCCTCCAAGTTATTTCGTTAAGATAGGTTATTATACTGCAGTATGTTTCTGGACAGCTATGTGAATCATTAAATTCAGACTTCTAAAACGTAATTTTAAAACGCTGCGATGTAATGAGAGGTTGATATTTTAGCTAGTCCCCTTTATATCATACCAATAGAAAAACATGTCCATAAAAATATTCTTCCGTTTGATTCCTCTCAACGCAATAGTCTTGTCTTGTTGCAGGTATCGAAATCACTCGCTTCTAATGACGAAAATTATGTTTTTTGCTTACAGGGCAACATTACAATACTAATTATTAGGAAACCTTAATACTAAAATATAGTTAAATAGAAAATCAGTGTAAGGAACCGGGTCAGATATAAAAAGATATAAAAAATGTTATGAATATATATCATTATAAAAAATTTATATCGAAAGGAAATCGATACATAAAGAAATATTTCAGATAATTTTTATAATATTAAATGATTTTGTTTAATGCTATGGCATAAATTATATTATTATTAATAGTACTGACATCTAATATTTCACTTATCTATTTGAAATATAGGCAAACATAATGCCTTAGTTTTTAATTTTCCATAATCTCATCGAATTCTCCCTTGTTATTCGATGATTTAAGCTACCATAATTAAGACTCCAATGATGACACTGTATTATACTCTAATGAAAACAGATTTTTCAAAATTTTACTTTTCATAATTGAACTATTGTAATTTACTTTTAAATATATTAGTCTTGTCCCTTTTTAAAAAAATAAATCATTATTCGCAATATTTTATAGAGAAGGAATTGATAAACTGGCAGAAAAATTGAAAAAGATTATTTGTATAACAGCGGGGAGTACAAAATAAACTAATATAATATTTTTATCTAATGTAAGTAAAAATATCTGATAAAAAAAAGGTAAAAGAGTTGTTTATAAATCCTCCTAATACTTGAGAAAGTTTCTACAAAAACATTTTACTAACCGTTTTTCTTAGTACATTTACTCTATTGTTATATATTATTAATTAATTATATAATTTCATTAATTAAGATAGTAAGAGTTAAATCCTATTTAAAAACAAAATTAAAAAAACTGTGCTCAATTCCTGAATGTTTTTGAGTGTACTATATTTGAAAAAAGTTGTCACAATTTCTTTTTGCATAGATGAAAAGAATATTCCTGTGTGACTTCAGAAAACTCTATGAAAATTGAATTATGAATGAAATGCTTGAATATATTTTTTTTCATTTGTAATTCTTACATTTTTT
This sequence comes from Latrodectus hesperus, assembly GCA_037975125.1. NCBI lineage: Eukaryota > Metazoa > Arthropoda > Arachnida > Araneae > Theridiidae > Latrodectus > Latrodectus hesperus. The sequence continues at coordinate 70,621,776 of CM075856.1, read as the reverse complement.
TGGTTAAGAAAAGTAAAATTCTAGATAATGAATAAAATTTCATGCAACAAATGTTACTATTATAAAAGTAAATATTTCTTCAGTTTCAAAACAACAAAAAAATTATTGAAAATACTCAGTTTTTAATGTCCTGCGTACCGTTAATAGAGGATAAACTTGCCTTTTGATCTATTGAAACATGGACTTTAATGAACATTGTATTTATTGAGATAGTTAATTTTATTTTTTATTTTTCAATAACCTTTTCTTATCATAAAAATTATTTTATGGTACATACATTAATAAATATTCAATTTTCATTTTTTTCCTTCCATAACATCAAGATATAGTAGGAAATAAAATTAATAAAAAAGAGGTTAACACCCCTGAACAAGATGGTGCGATATCAAATACTAATCGCGCCACACAATCGTAGCCTCTAAGTAACAAGACAATCCACTGTATTTGGTGTTTCAGTCAGCAAAAAGATAGCTAGAAATGTTTCCAATGAAACAAGTTTTAATTTATGTATACTATTTTATGAGTCACACTGGACAGGTGGAAAGACTTCGCTCGCTTGGCGGTTGTGGAGGATTCAAAATAAATGAAGTATCATCATATTAAAAGAGCTTATTCACATTGAAAATGGTGATCTTATGTTTTTTCAGTGATTCAAAATCATGAAGTATTTGGCTGTGTCAGCAGATTTGTTGGCTGTAATCGGTAAAAATAAGAAGCCAAACACAAAGTATCGTAATTACGTCACCACTCATTTTTTTCTTGCTTGTATATATTTTCTTACTTCTAGAAAATTAACAATAAACTTTTTCTTTTAATTTTTTTGTAGTCAGTGATGAAATAATTAAAAAAAAGCAAAGTTAGTTTATAGCTTATAAATGTAAGGAGTTCTATGCATGCCTTGCCCTCATGTTGTGTACACACTATTGCCATTTAAGCGGCGTAGCTCAGACTAATGTTAAAATAATATAGCAAAAATGCTAGCGAATTCCCGAAAGACCAATTTTACAGAATTAACGGAGTTGAGCTGATTTCCAATTGAAATTTTGTCCAAATTTCGAGAGAATTGATAATCAATATGAATTAGGTCTGGTGAATAAGAATGACAAAGAAGTTCTAATACCAATTCTTACGGCTTCACCACTACAGCGAGTAGCATTATTATAAAATACGATAGCAGTCCATCTCTTAACCAGCTTAGTCTGTTTTCCTTTGTTATTACGTCATTTAGACCAATTCTTGCTATGATTAATGAGTCAGGCTTCATGAAATCATAAATAAATTACATCCTTCAGACTACCAGACTTTAGACTACTGCTTAGTAGTCCTAAGCACTCATCAGCAATTTGATTCATTTGTAAGATTTAAAGTTACTGAATGAAATCTGTCGAACCACAATTTGATACTGCCTATTGTGTGGTAAAACTGAAGCTAAATACATTATTAATATTTCTTATGGTCTATGTTACCGAAGATCTTTATTATGAGCTCATAAAAGTGTGAATTTCAGGTACCTAGTAAAGGTGTAGAGTTGCTTAATTATTAAGAGTAGCTTAATGAAATTAACCTTTAAAATATTTATTATCATTCCTATTTAAACCATAATTAATATTTTTAGAAATTGCACCGACTTTTTAAGCAGGTGATATGTGTAACTTTCCAATAATTTCATATGCATATTTTAAAACTGCAACAAGAACATATTTTAGGAGTTAAATTATATATAACGCAACAAGAATTCGTGGTTTGGATTAAATTTTGAGAACCATAATATCATTATATACAGATTTATATGAATATAGATTTATACGTTAAGTATATTTAATGTAAAAACTATTCTTACCATATCCTTTTCTCTCATTCTGAAAATATGAGAAACCATTCTTTAACGAAAGTAGTGAAATTTCTACTTTCAACTTATAAAAATTTCTCTTGGTTTTACTTTTCAATTCAATGGAAGTGGCATTTTATTT